>JANEHU010000146.1:0-732016 GCA_027563435.1 Nasonovia ribisnigri | reverse complement strand
TGAAAATGTCCGTTAACAACTCAAAATAAGTCAGAATATTTTGAAAATGATATGATGTGTAGAAAATGCTTATATAAACATTCGGTCAAAATTTCATGTCTCTACGGTCATTTCTTTTAGAGTTATACCAAAAACCAAAATCGATTTTGTCGAAAATTGGTTTCCGTAAAAATTCCCGTTTTTCCCATAATTTTTCATTTGTTTTTCCAGGCGCTCATGAAAACTACTGGGAAATTTTGACTTTGACCCCCCAAAGTACCAACTAGATTCACTTTCCTATCAGAAAAGGTACTATTGAAGAAAATCGAAGCATTTTTTCTGTCCTTAAACGTGATGACAGACACAAAAATAAAAATAAAAAAAAAAATTAAAAAAAAATTAAAAATAAAAACACACATCATTGTAAAACCAATACATTCATCGCTTCGCTCAGAATCTAAAAATTAATTTAAAAAATATGTATTAATAAATAATAATTTAATAAAATAAATATCCAGTCAATCATTCATTTTAAGTCTGAAGATTTTAAAACAATTCTCATATATTTTCTACAGTGCAAAAATATAAATTATTGCATTTTAATTTAAACGATGGCCAAAAATACGATAAATATGTTTACTGAAATAGGAAAATTTATAAATATGACAAATATGCAAAAAAACTCTAAATATATAAATTAATGCAAAGAAAATTGCACATATAAACTTAACTATGGTACCTTAAAATGAATTTCTATCATCTAGCAAGATTCATATGCAAAAGTATGGAATTTACGACGACACTTGATAAAAATTAATATAATACCTATAATAAATGCAATTATGCAAAGTTTTCGGCAAAAATTCGTTTAACTTACTGTATAAAGTACCTATTATAATAGCAATATTTAGGCTGACAAGTGACAACCAGTCTTCGCTCAGAATCGTTTTTGAATGATTTATTATTGAATTTAAATCTAACACATACTGTACTTACTCAATGATGAGGTTTCTACACTCGAAACCTACTGTGTACTGCAGCATAGCGGTTACCTACTTTCCCCTTTTTTGTTTTTTAATTGATCACAATAATTGCAATATCCAATCCAATTCAATACTAATTTAAATATTTTTTATTATTTTTCCGCTTTGAAATATATAATATTATATACTGCAAACGAAGTATGTAGATAAATTTTTACAATTTAAAAGTTACAAATAGTGAAATCTCTTGAATTTGAACATATTTTATAGAGAAATCAGATTTAAGTAAATCCATATAGGTAGCTGTAGCCGTATTGGTATTTCAACCAGTTTTTTACCTTATTGGCAATGAAGCAGGAAAAAACAATACTTAAATTAATACAGAAAAATTTCTCTTCCATAGTTCATACAGTTTTTATAATAACACTGAAAATGTGTAGGTACACTGTCTAGGAGTGTCGAGTGTATTATAATATTACTGTTAGTTATGTTTGATACCTTATATACCTATATTTAATAATGAAAACGAAGGCTTGCGTATAATATGATAAAATCAATAATAACAGTTTAATATGTTTCTAAGGTAATATTAAACGTTAAACACATAAATATATATATAGATATAGGTACTTTATAAGTTATAGTTCATCCAGTATAACATTCAGTAGACTGATGAGTGATGAGTAGGTTGTTATAGGTAAAGCCTATCAATTTGTGTCGGTGAGACCCACAGTATATAGTATAATATTTTTTAACTCGTAGACCGTAGGTAGAAAGGAAAAATTAATAATATTGTGCGTATAGCTTTTGGAATATTTTTTTCATTTTATTGCTCTTAAAATAAATTTATTCTTGCAACGGTTCGTTCGGTTTGCTATATTCTATAGGTACCGAAGTATACCTACATAATATATGCTAAGGTATTATGTCCGTTAAAATAATATTATATATACGCAGTTGGTGTATATTATATAATTACGACGAGTGTCGAGTGTCGGCCCGCGCGTACGTGTGGCACGGGGAGGTTGATGGGTTTTGTGTAAGGTCGGTGAGAGAGGTTAGGGGGGGGGGTGTTGAGAAAAAGAAATTAATTATATTATAATAATATGTATACATAAATAATATTATCCATCGGCGGAGACGAATAAGAAGCCGCTCGCCGTCGGCAAACCACCAGCAGCAGCAGCAGGCAGCAGCAGCAGCAGGTCGCAGTGCTCTTTTGTGTTTATAATATACCTACATGATATTATATTATAATTTTATTTGTACACAGGTACACAATACCTATACGGATGTATACTATATACGCGTACTCGATACCTATATAATAATATACAACATCACGACGCGTATACGGTGTGTATTCTGGTCGCACGGCAGTCCCCACCCGGTCGCCGTGCCTGGCCGCGGCGCTGCGCCACGGTCGCAAATCTGGTTTCACCTGGCTCGCGCATGCGTCTGACGGCCGGTTTTATCGTTACGGGCACCGCCGTCGTCTGGTGCGTGACGTTTCGGGTACGTGCGAGTGTGCGACCGCCGTTGTACCGTATATTTTTATTATTATTATTATTTTCTTCGCCGCCGCCGCCGCCGTTCCCCTCCGTTTGTAACTTCGTTCGAAAACCACTGCCGCCGCCCGTGTGCGTGTCGCGTTGCATCGAAGCAGTTGAGTCGTATACGCTGCGCGCGTCTCGCCGTTGTTATTGTCGATAATACGTGTTTTTTTCGGTTTCGTACGTGCGTAGTTATTTCCGCGGCGATTCGCCTGGTGTTATAATATTACAATAATATCATCTCCTATTTCCCACCAAACGCCGCGATACAAGTCCGCCGCCGATCCGACGATGTGCAGGTGAACAGTGTCCGCGTGCGTGTCGCCCGTCTCCAGTGCTACGCAAAACATTGTTATTTACAACAGCAATACACCTTAACGCGACGGATCCGATCCGGTGTCGCGCGAGAGTGACCGTGTTTTCTGTACGTGTTCTTAGTGACGCAGGTTACGTTCCTTTTGGATTATGGCCCACGGGGGCCTCACGGCCCGTTGCGTTATCGTGGCCGCGGGCCTGTGAGTGCAAGTGTGCGATCGAGACGATGACCGTCTACCGAGATCGCGGTATCGCCTGCAAACGCTGTTGATCATAAGACGTCCTGCGATAAAAAGTGAGTAACCACCTTACCCCACATACCTGTGATACCTGTCATCGTGCAATATGTTATTTCCATACCCCCTCTCCGCGTTTACTACGCCCTTATTTGTCGCGGAAAAGAATACCACGAATACCGAACGGAAAAAGGCGGTTAGGTTTCGCGCATTTGAATCGGCGGCGGCGGCGGCAGTGGCCTCCGTGTTTGTGTGTGTGCTACCTGCGCGCCGCCGCCGCCGACGACGACGAGTTCTCGTATAGATTGCGTGCAAAGATGGCTGCCGGACGGTGACCAGGTAACCTCTATTACTTTTTCTACTTTATTTTCCGTCCGTACCTGCGGGCTGACCACCGTTTGCGCTGTTTTCAATCTACGAGATTTATTAGCACGTTTACATGTGCTGGGTACGCGACTCTTGAGTCGGTCCTGCGCAAACATTCCCAAGGTCTGGCCTGTTGGACGACGTGATAATTTCTCCCGATAGGTGTGTATTTGGGTGGGGGTCAGAGATAAGAAACGAAATATCGGGAACGATACACCAACCTATATTATTATTATTATTATTTATAATTATACGAGTGACGAAACGTAGTACCTATATTTTGTCGTACAATTTATCATTATTATTATTGTTTTGATTTTTCTTTACGCACCTTATTCCGCTGTGCGAAGTAGTCGGCACGTCTATCAACGCGGAAAATAAAATATATATAATAATACTATGGATCTCGGCCAATACGCAAGCGTTACGTCGTCGTGTCGCCGTCCTCCGGTGTCATATTTCATAAAATAATATTGATGACAATTAAACATTAGTATTATTATTGTGTTGTGTCAATGTGTTCGGTTTTTGTTCTTTAACGTACTTTTTGAAATGACAATAAATCTGGCGTGGGGGAGACACGTCGACAATGCCGTTTAATGTTTAAATCATTATTATTAGGTGTAAATTATTGTTCGATATTATATCTATATCAATACAGGACGGGAATACGACCCGTAATACTTTTAATACAATAGTATGCGCTTTTCGTCATCAGATATATTCCAGAATGATGCAAACAGAGACTGTTAGGTTCTCAGGAAACATGAAATGGTTTTCCGGACACACATCACTTATAATATGTCAGAATCGTCAGCACTGTCGTTCCCATTAAATACATACCTAAATAGTTAATTATTGTCGTAAAGGTCGAGTTGGTTTGTGGCGGGCACGCTGACGTGTCGACAAAAGGTTTTCTTTTGCACAAGAAATATTGACACGAATGTACGATTGATAATAATACAATTTTAAATAAAAGGTATTATTATAATACCGGATCGTTCCACAACCTTGTTGTAATCATCGATTTAGTGTTCAATTCATCACAAAAATAATATTGTGTTAAGAATATTAGGTATAATAAATTATAATCAAATTTAGCAAGGAATATTTTAAAATAACTATCAAATCGGCATTGTTCAATCTTCTTTAACCGTACGAATTTATTGTTCTAACACTTGACTAAAATATACATTAACCGTATAACACGGTTCGATAAACCACATTTTATTTGCCCATGATTAAAAACTATTTCATTATATTTATATTAAAAAATAATTAGACGTTCTGATAATAGAGAAAACAAAAAATCACATTCTTTAGTGTTGGAATTTACTACTATAGACATAAAATAAATAACGCATTAACTTAAAATACCTACGTGATCAAATTTTATTTATTTTTACACCTAAACCATTAAAATCGTACGCTTGACATTTCTTTATATTGCACTAAGTTATATAAAATGTATAGGTACCGGGTCTTGGAATATATTAATGAGTTATTCGATTATATTTTGTACTTTTCTGTACCTATATAGGTGCTTGTAATTTAATAAATATTTAAAATACAATTAAGGGTGTAATTAGATAGGTACCTAAATTATTAGAAAAATAATAATTACATTTTTTTTTACTTTAAAATGTAGGTAGGTATACCTAGGTAGGCTCTCAAATATTTATAATATTACAATTTGAGAAAAGTTATGTTAAATATAGTGACAATCAAGGCGACAATACAATGTATTAAATTAAAATAATAGAACATATAAAGTTTGTTAGTGGAAGTGTAACTGGTCGTAAGCGTTATCAGTGTCATTTGATAAGAGTGGCAGCCGGGGTTGTAGGCTATATTGTCCTATAATTCGTCATGGACCATGGGGCTTTTAAACTTATTTATCCATATTTTTTTCTGGGGTATTTGGATCTTTAAAATATTTGTTAAAGAAACTAATTATTGAGGTGTATACTGTATAGTAAGAGTGATGATTTTATTTTGAGTGTTGATTTATAGTTGTTTATTAAGGGACTAAAAGTTTTTATTCTGGTATATCCATCATGCTTGAGTTTTTTGTATAGTATCAATAGTGGCACTATTGGTTGAGTCAATGTTTAGTTTCTATTTTTTAAAGAATGTAGTGCTTAATTTATAGACGACTGGTGTGGAGAGTTGCTTAGGTGTTTCAGTGATATAAAGAGGGTTAGTAATTACTAATATGACTGAAAGTATCCTAACAAATAATTCAGAAGCTCATTCGGGAGTTAAATCGATCTCAGTTGAAATACAATTGAATATGTATTTTATGACTTAATCGGTAATTGGTCGGTACCTGCTTTTCAACCTTTTCGTATATAGCACGCCTCCCATTTTAAGTATGGAAATATGCAATACAAAAATGTAAATGTTTTATATGTAATCTGAATTAAAAATGTGTAGCCAGTATAGTTATTAAACACGTTGTAATTGTCCAAAAATTGTTCATTACGCTTTCCCTCCACTCACTAGTCACTACAAGCTTGACTAATATTGTAGGTAGGTAGTATCAGAAAAAATGTGCATTATGATTTTTGTCCAGTTATATATTATAACTGTTTAGTTTATTTAGTTTTAAATACGTAATCAAAGTGACTATGCCCGCGGTTATGCGTTCATATTTGTCGTTCTTAAGAACATTATTTAAGTTCATTGTACGTTCGTTAATGTTAACTCGTGTTAACTTTTCAAATACGGTATAAAAATAAAAATTAGGTAGGTCTATATTCTATATCCAGCAGTTCAGTGTACCATTGTATTTATAGCAAATATGTTTATTTTAAAAATCCAGTTAATTTCTAATGCTAGATATATGTGTATTACAAGAGTGTATGAGAAACAGATGGGTATGATATTGCGCGTGGAATGCACTTGAATGTGTTTTAGGTGATAGTTTACTGGGGCACATTCTTTTCGGTGTAATAATAATTATGGCTATATTATATGTAATAAAGTGCAGTTGTTCGTATATTCTTTGACTGTTTCATAACGTTACAGCACTGTTTAATGTTAGTTCTTAGGTATTATGTAGAATTTTAGATGTTAATATTGGTAAAGAAGTCTTAAAATAACCTTGTTGATAATATTTAATGTGTTATTTGGTGTGAGATTTTAAATTTTAACATAATTTTTGATTAGCTTCATGTTTAAATATAGGTAGGTAGTATAATACAATATTTAAATTATATATTGATTTAATATAATATATATGTGTGTGTGTAAGTAATTAGCTGTTCAAATGTTATAGGTTATAATCTCATAACTCATAGGTCGCTTATATTATTATAATCATCATGAATTATATCTACCTAAATACCGAGCTAAATACCTACCTAATATAGATAAAAAAAAAACCAGCGGAAATGCGAAATATTTCAATTGTATTTAACGTCCCCACGTTCTGTAGCGGTGGCGGTGAATTGCTGCAGGACACATTTCACCGCTCATCGCGTCGGTAAAGCCAAGACAATAGATTTTTACCGTCACCGCTGCAGTGTGTGGGGGAGGACCTTTACTCGGAAATTGGAATAATTAATTTAGTGATTTTTAGAAGTATTTGTTATTTATTTTAAAATAATACAAACCTTATCAAAATATTTGAACTAGGAAAATAAATATCATATATCATAACATATGAAATAATATACTTATTTTAAAATAACAGTTAACAAATAAATGTTTAAATTGTATGTCTAGTTGAACTTCAGTAAATTCTCGAGTAAAAAAAAAATGACTTGGTATTTTAAGATGTTTTATGAATGATTTATACGGTAGGTATACTAGGTACCTATAATAATGAATAACTATGCAATTTTTTTTGTTTTTTTGGAAATTTAACATTTAGGAAGATTTGGGAGTTTTTATATTATTATCTAAGTTATTAGGTATCTGTAAATTTGAGTAATTGTAGACTTTCGAAGTGATCATATTTTTTAAATATTTATAAAACAATTATAAATCATTTGTATTTTGTATCATATTCGTTGGTTCAACAAGGAGTAAAGAATATATGTTATAAAGTTATAAGTTATAATGTTATAAAATCAGTTGTATCCATTCAAAAATAACACATAAAACTTGAAAAAGACAGGTCAAAAATTAAAAGAGTCTAACCTTAATACTATAAGTAGGTAATAAAATGGCTTCGTAGTAAGATATATTATTGAATTGTCCATTGGCTTTTCATAAATTTCTACGCATTTACACAAAAGATGCCGTTTGAGTGTTTAATAATGGTTTTTTACTTTTGACTATTATAGTTATCTTTCGAGTTTGAACGGAAATCAAGTCTTACAATTGCAGGAAATCATGAAAGCTCATTGTATACTTGTACCAAGGACACATGCATATTATAGTCATTCCTCCGTATTTAGATTTATTTATTTGTTTATTTTTTTGTCCCGCTTCCAAGTAGGTTATAACCGTTGACTGTTGTGGATAACTGCCCATCCTCAGTTTAACAGGAAATGAATAGGCTCGTCCCTGTGTACTATTATTATTTTCATTATTATTTTTCGTAAATCCCCTAATATATTTGTTCAAGGTTAGCCAATCAAATTTACTGTACTGTGACCGAGATTTGTTTTATTCGCTAAATTTGTAGGAACTTAAAAATTATTAAAAAAGTTTAATTCTATACAAATCTATAAAATTCAAATTAATATAAAATTATTGTATTTTCAAACAATATTTGGTATACGTAATATCATTGATTATAAATACTATACATTGCTCTCTGGCCCGTATTTACGCGGCGCGAAAAATGGATGTAGCTATTTTGAAGCGCTGTCGTCGCCCATAATTAACTAATGAGCGATAGTAACCGCAGTGAGCTGTCTATAGTATTTATTATCAATGGTAATATGAATATATTTTTTTATAGAAAACTACTTCCTTCAATATGGTTTCAACGAATATTTCCAGTATTTTAACGTGTCTTGTTTATTTTGTCTAAAATTATATTCACAAATATTATTATTTAAGTATTAGGTACTTCCTATAAAATCTAGGTAGGTACGACTGTACGATGTATCTATATAATTTACATAATATTATTGTGATATAGAAAATATTTGTTCACTTATTTATTTATGACAAAGAAGAATTATTAAAATATATATAGGTACCTAAAAATACATAAATATACACTTGTTTTTAGTTATTAAAAGGTTAGATAAGGTAAGAAAATAATATAATATATTATTCACCAGAATCATAACTGTTTAGTACTCTTCTTTTAATATTATTTTACATTAATTATAAGTATTTAAATTATTAATATGTGTACAATAATTATTAACTTATGAGTTTTGCGGTTATATAATATAACAAATGAACAATTATAATAGACAGTAGTTCAATCTACTTGTATAGATGAAGGTATCTAATTTGAATATCGTGCAGTTTATAAAAATGTCAAAAAACCTTGATATAGTTTAAGTAAAAGTATTTAGGTAGTAGTTGTGCTAGTTTATAATAAGTACATTGATAGATTAATGCCGTTGACAACCTTGAAAACGACAGTTTGGTATTATGTTGTTTTTTGTCGTTGTTCGTCAAGCGTCGATGATGATAAATATTTACGATTTCTAAAGTAAAATGCTCTGTTATTGCCTAGGAAATTGTCTAACAAGTTAAATAGATTTCAAGAAATTTAAATTGTATCAATGTAACAATATTTTTATTTGTACTACTCTGGCGTGGTGTGAAAAAAAAACTTCGGCGATCCCACATCTAGAAAACCGAGAAGGAAACTAATAACAATAGCATATTATAATATTAAACATGATATCACTATGTCGTGTTGTGATTTATACAATTACTAATATTACAATATTACTGTATGTACTGCTTTAGTGCTGTTATATTCCTTTTCGTTTTTTATACGACACCCGTTTCTGAGTTGTGGAGTTTATTTATTTTTTTTATTTCATGGGCGTGTTCTTTAACACGATTATGACGTGTTGCCTTGCACCGTGAGTCCGGCGACGCGCTGAGCAACGCATAATATGTAAATCGTCGTTATCGTCACGAGCTGCTTGCCAAACCACCAACGATCGACCGTGAATAGCTACTGGTTTTATAAAAATATTATATATTATATTTTATAATATTATGGTACTCATCTTCATCGTGCTACTAGCTTCTTACGAAAATATACAGTGCGCGGGACACACGATCGTCACAAAACAAAACATCATCTAAGATCTTGTTTGATTCATGCAATATATTTGTAAATTATTAGTTCCGGAAAACGTCGATCTCGAGACTAAAAAATAAAGTAAACCATCTCCGCATGTTTAAAACAAACGGCGCGTTACGAGTGTTACGACAATACAACGACTGCACTGCTGTCTTTACTCAATTGACCTACGTTAACGACGCACTCCGGTGACCGAGAACAATGTGTGCATGTGAATCGTCGGGATCGCAATTAATTCGTTCTCGCCGCATAGGGTTTTATTGCAGGAATAGTAAGTTCAATATTATATTATATCATACAATTATTATGTATAAAGTATATAAGCCTTTATTGAAGTAAAAACTACCATAACAATAATATTAATTGCGAACATTTTGGGATTCAATTTATTCAATAAAATGCGAGAAAAAATTTTTGTATTTAAATACGCAAACGAATTATCATAGCTACACTCCTTTATCAATATTTTAAATATTTTTGTTCGATTTATCATAATTATTACATTTTATTGTGTAGTTAACAAATTATACATAAAAGTATATACAATATAAATTATACCTAATCATACTAATTTTGCAAACAATTATCCTTTATAATAATTAATAGATGATGTTGAAGGCTATATACCTATAGCTGTTTCGTACTTTAGCCAACTTCTATATTTAATATTATAATTTTTAATACAGGTAATATAATAATATTACCTATTTAAAAATATCTGAATATTGGTGCATCGATAGGGGGGCCCTCATGCTTATTATAATATATTATAATTTTAAAAAAAATTCTTGGACTTTAGTATTCTATATTTATTATACTGTACCCAAAAACAATTATATGCATTTTTGCAATTAATGCATTTATAACAAATAAATATTTTAAACATAATAAGATAGAGTATAGACTAATAATATTTGTCGAACGGTTTTTTTTAAGGGTGGAGAATCATGCATTTTGTGGTTTTCAAGCCTTCATAACTCGTAAGCCCCCCGATTTCCACATATAATAAGTAGTATATTTTAATATAATGTAGGTCGTGTTTGTAATAATAATATTATTATATGGGATCTGGATGCATGATGCGTATTCTTCGCAGACCGGTCGCCATGGTAGACCAGACACATCGCGGCGGCGATGTTCCGTAACACATTTTCATCGTAAATTTATGTACGCGATGTTTTGCGAGTGTTTTTTTTTTTCATTTCCCTTCCCGTCTGCACCAGTATAGTGTAACAACATTAGTGTATAATACTAAAAGTATATACCTAATAATAATATTATTATATTATATGGTACGGTATTCAATACGGTGTGTCGGAAGCATTGCGTACAATAACGGTAATGGGTTATTGCTGATTACTTTATATTCGTATATTTAATATTATGTATTAACACGCTGCGCTTCTTCGGCCCTCGACGCTCTATATATTTCGTATACATATATTATTATAATGAAATCGTTCTGCGCGATAACAGCTGTTGCTTCGGATGATTGTAATCTAATATAATATTAGGAGTATCGTGCGTGAACATCGAATTATAATATTATTAATTCTCAGAACAATATTTTAAGGACCATTAACAAGTGCATATTAGTTTTGTCAATTTAGTTGTTTGTTATTAGATCGTTTTTTTTAAAAAAAAATTTCAGTAATATACAATCTGTATCATTAATACAAAAAGACTATAAGCTAAAAGTACAAATTGACAGGTAACATTATTTTGATGAAAGAAGCCCACCCATTGATAACACTTCCTATGGTTACTTAACTATTATATTTCATTTTTTTTGTTTTTATAACAAATCACGACACTACTTACGCTTTAGGCGTCTTGAGGTATTAAAGGTATTTCCAGGTATGGTATCGGAGGCCAAATTTTTTATAAGTGGATTCGAATGAGTTCTTAGGTGGTTGTAGAATCTTTTATAGAAAAATTTAGATTTATCACTTATTGTTTTTAGTTTTAGGTCTGAATGTAGAGAAAAATTTGAAACGTTGGGAGGTGCATTTGTTAATTTCCCAGTTCTTTTTCCAAACATAAAATTGCTCTTACTCTGTGCGTTGGGAACAGGTGCCTAAATGTTAGGTAAAGGATTTGCCATTTGGGTTATTATAGGTAATACAATTTTATTATTATAAATTTTGATTTTGATGCATTCGAAAAAAAAACTCAAGTAAAATATATTTTTTTGTTTAAATTAACTGACAAATTTAATTCAATACGATAATATATTAAAATATTGTATTCAATATACCTAACTATCGGTTATTTTTCAACTATAATTTTCCTTCGTAAAATGATTTTTACTTTTCGACTATTTGTATAAATATAATAATATAATAATAAAGTATGAATAACAATATTGATATATTATAATTATATACACGTACCTATAGGTATAATACGACGTGTTTATTGTGTATTACATATTAATATAATATTATTATAGAGTTGTTAATAATATGTAATTTATTCTATAATATCGAATACCATTGTCCATTAAGTATTATATTTATTATTTGACGGGAAGTATATTTATCAGAACAACATAATTTATTCACCGAGACATGCATAATTGATATTTTTTTGGAATGTGGGCGTGATACTATCGTGTTAATATCTGCACATTATTTTATTTTTAATTATCAATAATAATTATTTATTCTGTTCTCAATACCTATATCATACATGTATAATATGTTACTGTGTTAGTTAATATTTTGTGATATAAATTATTGGTTTTCAAGCTTTGTGAATTGATTTGGCCTTATTTGTCAATTAATACCAGAACATACACGTTGACACCAAAATTATTTTATTGTGCTAAAACTTTTTGCTGATCATTCAAGTTCAAACTGTGTTTTACTAAAAAAACATAAATTTCAGTCACCTAACACAATTTTGTAGTAGGTATCTATAAGTGAAAATCGAGGTGAAAATGTCGGCGTTGACTTTTAATAGGTTTTGAAATTAAACTTCATTTGATTAATTAATTATTTTAATATTATAACGTTATTGCCAAAGTTAATATTTGATTGTTATTTGTAAGTACCAAGTATTGTCGGACATATTATTGTAGGCAGATTACTATTATATATTTTACTTTTTCGTTGATAAGTTCCTGATTGTTTAAATTTATTTTGGAGTTAATATAGTTAAAATAGTTTATTTTATAATTAACTACGTCTAATACTATTTTTATGAAAGTTAGTATACGTTTATTTTTATACTTAATAGAATTATCGTATAAATTATAACACGAACCAATTAACCAGTCTTTAGACTAATACGAAGTATATTTCCGTAATTTTGAAGTATATTTTTCGTGGTGTCAAACTAGCTAGTTAAACACTATTATGCAAGGTATTTCAAAATTTGATACCGAACTACGTATAATAATACATTTTAATCATTGGATACAACTTTTTACCTGGTGTATTTATTATTTATGTGCCAGAAATATAGTATCAAACCAAATCTTGAATCTAGGAAAAATAATTTATTCTGATAAACATAACATATTAATCTATCATATTTATTATGAAAATTATCTTAAAATATATTATGGTTAATTCATTTACGAGGATAATAATATGTACTAAATAAGAGGACGCCACATCAACATTTATTGTGCCGTCTCTGTTTAATGTTTTTTCAATATTTTAATTTACAATATCGAAAAAACACTGACAACGACATTAATTTTAAGTCAATAGGTTAATTAACAAGTTAATTGGCCATTCATTATAATATGAAGGCTAAACGTAAAACTTAACAACTGAACGTGGAACTGCTGAACTGAATGTACATTGTGTAATGTTTCGCACTTGTACGACTGTGACAATGCGGGCGAGGCGTCCTCTTAAAGAAAAAGCTTTAATAAATTAAACATACATACCTTACTATTATATATGTTTAAACAACCATATTTAGGTAGTACATACCTATTATATTTTGTTGAAACGGTCCTTTTACCAATGAACAATAATAATATTCATTGAGAATTATATAGGTATACTATTATAGTATTATCATTGACCATTGATATAAAAAGTTTACCCAAATATTACTACCTAGTTAGTAGTTATGGTATTATTAGCAAGATTTTTTTAGAAATTTAAATATACAACTATGGTTTATAATAGTTACCTATTAAAATGTTGGATTAATGTTAATATATTATAATGTTATATGAAGTAATGGATATTATTTTTAAGAACCTAAAGTACAGTTTTCATGATATGTATTTAAAAATATTCAATATATTGAAATAATGAATAGATTACATCGCCATACGTAATATTTTTAATGATGCCATGTTAAAATTGTTCTATTCTTTATTATTAAAACATAATATATATTATTTTTATATTTATATAAGTCACAGTAAGAATACCGGTGAAACGTATGATTTATTAGTAAAATGTTATAAGTTAACTTCAAAAAGACATTTAGACAATTTGGACATTTACCGGCTGCAGTTAGTGAAACATATATAACTTATTGGTAAATCCTAGGTTTTACCGGTATTCGAAGTTTTCCGTAACATAGTATCTATATATAAATTATAATATAATATATTATGTAAAGATACTATACAGTATACATAATATCGAGTATAATAATTAATAATGATATAATACCTGATGTATACCTATTTAGGTTTTTCGTCTTTATGATGTTTGTTAGCAATTGGGATTCTTGTCACACGTGACATAACACAATGATGTGTGCACACTGCACATATGTAATGTACCGGAATTTAGTAACATAAAGTATGATCAGGTTTTCATCACTTCAATAGGGATACAATATACGACGTGACAATAATAGCATACCTTCAGTTCTGAGTTTTGTTTCTAGCCACACCAATAAAGAACCGTTAAGATTTCTTTAGGTTCTGTTATACATAATATATAGTATGATTTTTTTTCACATCGCAAGGCTACTGAAAGGCTATCTACTTTTAAATTTTCATCTGTCATTAATTTTCTAATAATATGTTTTAAAATATCTGAAGTCATTACATTAAATTATTTTTTACTTCTTTGCATTCAATATTATCATTATATGTAGGTAATTATAATTATTTTTAATTTAAGTAGTTTATAAAGTTATTTTCAATAAATATTTATGTTACCTACCTAAAAATAAATAGATAATAGATGCAAACATTAATTTAATATTTATAACTTATATAATGTACTTGCTATAATTTGTCTTCTGGTGGTGTTTATAGTTATGCAATTTTTTACTGTTAATATTGTTGTTGGACCAATAGTTGCCTTGCTTTTGATTGAGAACTGACTTTCTAAGTTCTGCCTATTTTTGAACGAAATCTGTAACAAATTGGTAAATTGTAAAGGTGTTGCGGATCCTGTTTAAAAGTAGTGCTCTGGAAACAGTAACAGGGCCCGTGATTTGTGTAAAAAATAGTGAGGTATTCATACGGATCTGTTTTTTATCAGTCTATATACTACATTCATTGGTTGATTAAGTCAGGTTCATGTAAGTTTATATAACATTTGCAAAGTTATTTATTAGTAGTTATTATCGGAAAATTAGTTAAAAATAATAAATAATAATTTATTAAATAATATTCATATACCTATCCGATAAACGTAAACATACAAAACTCATATTTTGTTTGATACGTATAGAGGTACCTATATAATATTATGCTTGTGTAATAGGTTCACGTTATTACAATAGAGCCTACGTAATACATTATGACGTATTCTAAAAAAAAAAAAATAATGCTTTATAATATTATCTATATTATAAGCCCTTATAATGAAGATCATATTATACGTATGCATTGTTTCACACAAAAGTACCCACCTTTGTTATCTGTGAAATATAATAGCTTTAACAATTTTTTAGGTTACCATGAATCCTGAAATGACTATGGCCATGAAAAGGCACGAAGAACGGGAGGCTCTGAGGAGCGTTATCCAACAATGGAATGCTAATCGACTGGATCTATTTGAACTTTCTGAACCAAATGAGGTAAATAAAATTTATTACTAACAAAGAAATTTCGGAGTTAAATTTTTAAATGAACATATTTTTAAGACAAAAATGTCAAGTTAATATTCTATTCTCATAGCAACACTTTGAATCTTACTTCTTTTAGAGTCAGCATGAGCCTGTATCGTTGACGATTGTTAAGAACTGTCGTTATTATAGTTAATCGTAAATCTAAAAACAATACATTATCTGTCAAAAGGTTATGTATTATTTTGTATGTTGAAGTTTTATTTACGATGTTATTTACGATGTACCTATTTATTTTTATACATTTTACGGTCTGATGCATGGGAATAAGTACCTACAACAGATAGGGTAGGGTGTGCAAATAAGCAGAACAACCCTTTATTATTATTCATAATTGGTTTCCAAAAGTTAACTTTAAAACATTTAGTATAAAAATCATACTATTGCAATGTAAAACTGAACATTTTATGATTTGGTGATAACATTAAATATGTATCTTTAAAAAAATAATTTGTAGTACAATTGATAATAAATTATATTTGTATTTTATAATCGATGGTAGGTAGGTACGCACTATAGTTCTTAAACTAATATGATATATTATAATTTAAGAATAACATTTTTTTTGTCTATAATATATCTGGTTATTAACCATTTTTTATGTTATGGAATATGGATATTTCAAAAGTTTGTATTAAAATTTAAAATTTAATATAGGTATTCTATGTAATAACATGTAGTAACGACAAAAGATAAATTAAATAATTATTAAAAGGATTTTGAAATTTATTTTATTCATAAATCATAATTTATAGAAGAATTTATATAATTATTTTTATGTACATTTTTTCGGCCTATTTATAATTTATATATATACCTATTTTAAACTTTTTTTTTTATGTATCATTATAATCAAATTGGCTTTTCAAGATATTTTATGTCTTAAGGAAAACATGCAGCTAAAAATATATGTGTCAGTATGCAGTATGCACATTGGTTTAAGATAAGTAAAATAGAACTATATTTTATAAGTAGTTTTTCTCGAGTAAATTATTTATATTGTACAACGAGAGTCTTCTTATTTTAACCGGACATCTGGCCTCTTGAATAGCACGTGCTTTACTGCAGACTTATTTTTTCCATTCATGAGAAAAAAAAATATATAGGTACCAATATAAAATAATATAATATTAGTGTCTGTATATCAAAGTCTATAGACTATAATATTATATAGGTATGTTATTTCTTACAATAGGTTCTTCATGGAACAATAAGTAAATTTTATCAAAAATATATAATTTATACCAAGTATATATTATATTAATTTACGATTTAAGAGAATATTCTTGATTAGTTCATGCCTAACGTACATTTGATCATTGAATCATCTACAAATATTTGAGCCGACATTACGATGCTATTGGAAGATGGTTGTTAATTTTAATTAAATTTTAAAACTTGAGTTTTTTGAGTTATTTAAAATTATTTACTATCGGAGATTATAAAATGTAATTTGGAAAAATTAACCATAAAAACATTAATTGTACTCTTGTAGGAAAATTTTTCGTTCAATACTTTTAATTATTTACAATAGGTACATAGATATGATAAATGTACGCATATGATAACACTATTAACATTATACTGTGAACAACTTTTAGTGTCTATTTAAATATTCTTAGATTCTTTATCCCAAAAATATTTAATAAAGAAATTCGGTTTATTTTTTACTCCAGAGTTCAAAATTTAAAATGTCTAAACAATATTTTCAAGTATACACCATATGAACTATATTTAAGTGTATTCGATTGTAGTAATGTTCATAGTTTTCCCAAACTTTTTTCCGTTTTTTCACCTTTATTTCTTACTGTTTCTTAAATAATGGTACGGTAATATGGCAGAGTGTATAAAACCAATATTGCCAATAAATATAACATTTAAGGTACATTATTAACAAATATCTTTGATGTTTAATTTAATAAACACTTAAATCATTTTTTTGAGACAGTTGTAAGTTTGTATTGTTAAATTATTAACTTATTTAGTTATGCCTTATACCAGAGTGTTACTCTGGGTATTGACTTTTTCTTATTATTTTTCCTATTTAACTTTATGTATAAATACTACTTAATATAATCGACTTATAAAAAGGGATAGTATTTAAGATTGTATTATGGTTTCGGAATTCTTATAGTGATCACTATAGTTTACATGATTACATTGCAGGATTCAGCTGGGCTTTTCGAGGTTCTAGGATATCACTGAAATACTATCACTTGATTCTTTAATATTTATTTATTTTGATTCAATTTCATTTCCAATTATTAGAACATTATCAATATTAATTATTGTAATATTGTGAACTTGAAGAAATAAAAACAAAATTACGATTTATTCTAACAGTAAATATTTTATTACCTATAGGTACCTATGAAATATGAATACTTATATTTATTTATAATATATAACTTATTGATTATATATTTAATCCTTGAAATTGAATTATATTTGTTAAAAGTAAATAAAAACATGCAATTGATAATTGATGATTTAGCCATTTAGGTACTATTTAAAATAGTGGACCAATGGGCTAATTTTATTATTATATCCATTGCTGTATATTACATTTATGTTGGACATTCTGTCTGTTATATAAATTACGTCTGTTATTATCTGTAGATAACCGTGGTCTGTACAGTCTATTTACATTTTAAATAGGTAATCAATTTAATTTTGTTTTAATTTCTAAATGGTAACGTAAATAAATGTGATAGGTAATTACAAGAGTTTTATACATCGTAAATCGTATTAAATTGTGTATAGTTTTGAGTTAAATTAAGATAGTAAAACTTAAATAATATACCTAATATCAACATGATTTTAGTCCGGTACCTCAATGGTCAACTATAGTCAACCTGATCGTTTTTTATGTTACTACTATATTCCACGTTGGCATAAAGATGACCGGGATTTGTTCGCGGAACGTCCACGGTTAATTATTATCGGAGAAGTTTCAATGGATAAATACAACGGTGAAAGAGACATTCTATATATTCACATTTCAGGTCATTCATCCGATTTAACATGGTTGTGTGTGTGCGTATGTATACATTCACACACTCACACATAATATATATTTATATTAATTTCATTGAACACACTCATTGTGTACAACGTTCTGATTTCCAGTGATGTGTCACATTATATAGTATTTGAAGACACAGTAAAGAGAAACGAAATATAATTCATAATACTATATGAATCGCGTTGTTGATGGTCGTATGTTTGGTGTACTCCCTATAACCTTGTCGCATTCTTCTACGTCGAAGTTTAGCAAGGTTGCGTAATTATTGTTATAAAATGTAGTATACTTAGTTAGATTGTCTGTTGATAGTTCAATATGACGTGTGCAATGCCTAACTTGCAAGCAATACGTGCCCAAAAGTGCAAGGAACTTGGATATAACAGTATTTTTTTGACTGTACAGTTTATCTTATAATGACAATTTGCGTATCTGGGTTAGGAAATGCATAAGGAAATATAAAATGTTAACAAAGATTATAAAATAATTTTAATGAGCAACTTGACCGTATGAAAAAAATGATATAGTTTTTATTGGTAATGATTTGTATGAATAAATAATAATATTAATCTACAAACATATTATATCACACGTATGTTACTAAACTAAACTTATATATTTGATCTATAGTTTGAAATTATTATTGTATATTTTAAATATCATTACTTTTACTTTATTTTGTTAAGTGTGTTCTGCTCATTTATTATGTTGTCAATTGAATCATTTTTATAAATAATGTATGCTAGGAATAGTGACTCAGCATTGTATGTGTCGTGTGCATTAGTAATCCGATCTCAATAATATTAAAAAAAATTGCAAACTTAAATATTCATTGTAAGTTATCATTTATAAATACTTACCATTGTATTGGGAACTGAACCACAGCATTGTGTTCAATTATAAAATTTGAACACTTACCCACGTAAATTATATTTTATAACCACTGGAATTTGCTGATGAATACGATTTTTATTAATTTTTTTATTTATCAATAAAATAGCCTAGTACTTAACTTATGATTCTCATGAAATATAATAAAAGTATATCAAAGTATAAAATAAAATTGTTGTTATTCATTTTAGTTTAACCGTGTAAGTATAACTTAAGATTTTCATATAGTAACCAAGTGTTTAATTTTTAACGAAATCACTTTTTAAGATTCTTAAAGTCAATATATCATTATGTATGTATACGTTTTTGAAAATATTTGAATAAGATATGGTTGTTGTTAATAAGTCTTTATAAATATGATTATATGTATACAATTCACGTAACTTACAATACAATTTTACGTAATTTAATATAATAAAAATTGTTTTACACTCATGAAATCCAATAATAAAGTATGCTTAGGTACATATTTATTTGTATTTCCGTACTAATAACAATTATGTTATAATATGACAATTTTTTGTTATACACATTAATACAGTAACACTGCAATCTTATTATTATTAGTCTGTTATACTAGCGAGTTGTGTGTAGAGTTGTTATGTATTTTGTCGTTTTAAGTTTGTCCGTGGGAACTGAAGGCAGGTGGTTTTAGTAGGTAGGTATATATAAAATAATGTAGCATTCATTGAAACAATAGGTGTGGTGTCGTATTCTCCCATCAGTTTAAATAATATTGAAAACGTTACCTTATGTATGCATGTATGTATGTATGTATGTATGTATGTATGTATGTATGTATGTATGTATGTATGTATGTATGTATGTGTAGTACCTGTGACCTATGTACTTGTATAATTTTACAAATTTCCACATTTAAAAAAAATATATATTAATTAGTAAATAACTGTGGTTTATTAAGAATATCATTTTACACCTAGTAATGACAATAATATGAGTAATGTGACACGGTAATGATTCATTGTTCGATGTTGGGAACCACTTCATGCCGCGATGACGCATTTTAAAGTGTTCGTAACATTTACCCGCATACCTATTATAGGTATATAATTTTATAATGTCATGAAACTTCTTACATTAATGTTAACATAAATGTTAACGGTTTCCCACCAAATAACTATGTTATTTATGAATTGCAGGAATTGCTTTTCCATGGTGTAATGAGGTTTTACTTCCAAGAACCCGGGACGGGCCAAAAAGTTGCTACCAAGTGCATTCGTGTTGCATCAGACGCAACGTCACAGGCAGTCATTGAAACCCTTATTGAAAAATTTCGACCTGATATGAGAATGTTGTCTGTTCCAGAGTATGCTTTATACGAAATACAT
Organism: Nasonovia ribisnigri; assembly: GCA_027563435.1. NCBI lineage: Eukaryota > Metazoa > Arthropoda > Insecta > Hemiptera > Aphididae > Nasonovia > Nasonovia ribisnigri. The sequence continues at coordinate 711,027 of JANEHU010000146.1, read as the reverse complement.
GAAAATGGAGGTAATTCGTGTTTTATAAATGTATAAATTTATATAATTATTATTACCTACTATTTATTTTATTAAATATATACATTTATTTTTTAAACATTCATATTTTAATTTTTTATGTTCACATAGATGAAAGAAAATTAGGGGTCGATGAAAAACCATTGTTAGTACAGTTGAACTGGCATAAAGACGATCGTGAAGGCAGATTCTTATTACGCCGAATAGATGAAAAAACAAATGTAAATATTTATTTTTTTAAATATTTGTATTATAGCTACTTTATATTACTAATTGGTCATAAACTTATAACGCATAATTATATAAGTAGTCATAAGTACATATTTAACGTGTTATATATTTTTTTATAAGATGCCTGCTGGAACGTTCCAAGAAGCTGGTTCTAGTTTTAAGCGAAAGCTATCAAAACGAGAAAAGAAACAGTTGAAAAAGCAAGAAAAACTCAATCGCGCTAAAAGTCATGGTTTAAGCCCAAATGATGAGAATGATGCCGGTGTTGCTGAAAAACTATACACAGGTATAGTAATCGTAGGACTTAATCATGTATAAAGTAAAATATCAATGTAATTTATTAATATCAATTTCGGAACTTTTTAGTTATCGTGTCTTTTTAATTTTAATTTTTTGATAAAAGTTACATTTATTTTTGTTATAACTGTATATCAAAATCACAGCATGTAAAATTTATTTAAATAAAAAATTGTTAAAATATTTAAATCTTATTATTAAAATATTAAATTGATGTATCAAACAAAATTAAACACTGCAATATGGACTACTTACTATTTACCATAATATTTATTTTCATAATAAATTATAATATTTCATGTTTATTGTGAAGCTGATATAATTTTTTCAGTATTAATTATAGCTTTAAAATAAAATAAATATATTTTAATATTCAAACCTTTCAACAGAAATGATTTTTTAGGGGTTCTATGAAGTCAGTTTGGCTTGTTAATGATTGATAATTTTTTTTATGTAAGTGGATTTTCTTTTTCTCGGTAGTCGTGCCATCGAGGTGGTAGTCGAGATAACGGAACAAAGACTGATATACATAATTACCCACCGATCTCATTTTACCAAATAAAATCTCAACGTCAAGAGTATGCCTAATACAAAGCTAATATTATCAGTTTATTTTTGTGGACCTATTATTACTATTTTATTAAATGTTCACATTTGCATCGCTTATAAATACAGTGGTTTCCTTATGTTTTCTTTGAAGGCTGTACATTAAAGTTAGTACAAATAATGTTCATGTTAATAAACAAATTTTAACAATGATGATTTTTAAATTGGAACAGTGCGCAATGTCACTAATTTGGTGAAATTAGGGTTAGGAGGTCAAAATATAGAAAACATTTTTTTGCTGTACCCGTAAAAGGATTATGAAAATTGTTTTACAATAATCATACAATGTAAATGCGGAATAGGTTATAATATTTAACATAGTTATGCGGTTTTTGAGTTTCTGTATTCACTTATTCTATAAGATAAAAATTAATGTATGATAAATTTAATTTAGAGTTACCAGAAACAAGTTTCACTCGATCAATTTCTAATCCAGAAGCAGTTATGCGACGCCGACGCCAGCAAAAATTAGAAAGAAAATTACAAGCATTTCGAAGTAAAGATGGCGGTCCTGATACAGGTGGCACTCTCAAAATTTATGGTGAATCTCTCTGTAGAGATGTGCCATATAAAACTCTATTATTGTCAATTAGAGATACTGCCCAACAAGTTGTTAAAGAAATGTTAGCTAAATATGGTCTGGATAAAATGGATCCTCATAATTTTTGTCTTGTTCAGGTATAATAATATCTTTATAAAATGTTTCAATTAATTATATAATTTATTTTACTGATTGTTTATCATAATCTAACATAGGTAAACAATGCAATTGCATTGAATGAAAATAACTCTGGATTAAACAACGGAGTTTCAGAAAATAAGGAAATACTCAACAACAATAATAGGGAATATATACTTGATGATGATGAATGTCCATTAGCTATTTTAATGAATCATCCACAAACTAGAGGTAAGTAAATCACTATTTTTATTTTTTTCATTTTTTTTAATATTCTTATTAAGTTCACAATAATTTGGGTCTTTAATCAGTAGTTTTAATGTATATAAATATTAGTTTTTCTGAAAAATTGGTAGTTTTAAAAATAAATATATTAATATAATAGGTACCTAATATAATTTCTAATTTTATAAAAATGTAATTTGCTTACAAATAACAAGCAGTGATCATTTAACTATCTAGGTAATTGTATAAATATTTGTACATATATATTGTTAAGAACAGGGCCGAAATTAAAAAGAGGGGTGAGAGGCATTTGCCCCCTCGTGCAAGATTTAAAAGGCTATATGTTTTTGAAATAATGACAGGCTTTTTTTTCATATTACAGTTAACAACACAAAATTGGTTTTCCCGAGTGAAAATTTGTTATGTTGTACGTTCTATGTTGTAAGACGGATACAACACATGTGGGTGTTAATATGCACGCTTATTTATTTGTTGGATCATTAATATTTTTAATTATTAATGTTACCTATCAATCGTAACTTAATACTAAGTTTATTTTGTTTTAAGTAAACTTATCTCAGCTTGAAGAAAAAGATTAAAGTAATATTAGGCACATAACTATTAAAATGTATTTTACACGTTTCAAGAGTTATACATTTAATGATGATACTATGAAACTTTTTTGAATATTTTTTAAGTCACTAAAGAGAGTCTTGGCTGATTGATAGATATCAGCTTTCTATAGATATGAATTTTATCAGGATTTCTGAGAGGGAATTATTGGGCAAACTTTCATCTGATTAGAAATTGTAAGATTTAATAGGTACTCCATCGTTCTGAATACTTTTTTGGCACTTAAGATACCTATATCAAAATTCTCAATATATATATCTACTAAATAATTAAAAGTGAAAAATAGAGGTTCTTATTTGAAAAACAGAAGTTTGTTCTGTCACAGGATCATTCTTAAGTGGTAAAAAAAATCTTCGAAGTATTCGAAAATATGGTATTTGAGTGTATTAAAGAATTCCAAAAATCAAAATTTGAATATATGTATAATTTAAGCATAATAATAGGGTTATGATGCTTAGAAACTATAGAAAGGCACCCTCTATATTATGTTTTTGGTTTGGATACAAACATTTTTTTTCTGACTTTTTCGGTTGCCTTAATAATTAATAACCAAACAATAACATAGTTATTCAGTTATATCGACTGTTATTTGTTTGTATCGATTGTTATTTGTTATTCGATTATATTAACTCTTTTGCTAACGAATTCGCATAACATATTTCGCTTTATTTTTACGACCACCAATACATATTATATGATTCAGTGTTGTTTCGTGCAAAGAGCAAAATATAAATTATTTTTGACTTATATTTATTTTTTTTTAAGATTTTTGTATTTTTAATTTGCCGTTATTTTTTTTTATACCTATAGATTCCACTGTTGATAAAAATATCGTGTTTCATTTCGAGTAATATTAATTTTTCATAGTCAAGTTTTTCTATTAAATTTTTTTCAACAATTCCATATAAAAACAACAGTACCTACTGAGGGAAAATAATGATATAGGTACTTGCCAAGTATATCTCAGGGGGGTTTTTTTGTTTCGTGTAAAAGTCTCTTGAGTGTAATATGGTTTCGCCTGTTTCTTTATGATTTAAATCACGTAATAATTTACATTGTGAAGTTTTCTTACTGAGGACAATTTTATTTTTGTAAAAACTGAATTAAAGTTTCAATGCAACATTTAAAAATTATTAATACATTAAACATTAATACATCAAATACATTATTAAAATTAGTTGTTTTTAGTTGGCAAAACATGTCTCGCAAAAATTAGTATTAATGAAAGTTATTTTGCATATTAAATTTAGAATTATACAGGACAGTTTTGTTATGAAATTCCCTTTATCTATTTTTTATCTTTTATATAGAGAACACGACGTGTAAATGATAATTTCACTTTTACGCTTATTCTTAACAGTAGTATATAATAAATAATAACAAATTATATACTTTTTTAAACGATTGTTAAGTTAATTATTTATTTAGTGTATACATTAATCATTACTAGTTTTAGTAGTAATAAATTATTCTTATACTAAATTCGATTTTAAGCGGAGTGATGGCAATAATGTTTTTCAATTAAGTGTTTTTTTTGTGTCTGTCATTATATTTTGGAGCAGTAAAAGTGCTCCAATCTTCAACATTAAGGGTGGTTTCTGGTAGCAAATTAAATTGGATAATTTCTACGTTAGGGAGACTAAAATAAATAATAAAAAACAAATTTCTTTAGTACGTAATTTGAAGTAAACTTAAAAAATGATGGAAGAGGTATTTTCGCGAATCCCAAAAAACTATTTCTTAGAGAAAAGGTGGCAATATTTTTGAAGTTCAAATTTTGACGAAATTGGATATTTAAATGTAAAATAGTAATCTTTCCTTTAAGAGGACTACGTCGCACCAGCATTTGTTGTCTCCGTCTTACACACGTACGACATAGTACATTTTCTTTCACTAGTTTCAAAAGGGTGCTATCAGTTTTGATATTAGAGTGAATTAGCCTATTATCAAACTTTTAGTAACAACATTATCTGTGTTCTCTCGTCGGTTTTTTACGATATTTTAATTTTTAAATGAGTTATGTAAATTAAGACATGATATATTAAAATGCTCATAGTTAATTTAAAAATTAAAATATCATAAAAAACCAACGAGATAACACAGGTAGTATTGTTATCTAAAAGTTTGACAATAGATCAATGCACTCTAATATCAAAACTGAAAACACCCTTTTGAAACTCGCGAACGAAAATTTGGTATGTCGTCTGTGTGTAAGACGAAGATAACATTTTCGGGTGCGACGTCCTCTAAGTAATTTGTTGTAACTAAAAAAATTTTAATCGCAGGAACTAGACCCTTTTTGGCTTTTACGTAGATTAGTATTTTGTTTTCACAATGAAATTTATCAAATTTTGTTGACTAATTTTATGCTATTTACCTATACCGTTTTCCTGTAGGTATACGTCGTTATTGACATAAGTAATTACTTCAACAATACCTATCAATATAATATTATGATATACTTTTTTAACAATTATTATACAGTATATATATATATATATATATATACTATATATATATATGCAATGTTTTAGGGAAAAATAGCCTCAGATTATTTGCTGTATTATAATGCCGGGTTATACATATAAAATTGATTAATTTAATGGACCAATCATGGGCCACTAACTCATGTCTAATGGAACATATAAGCTGTATAACTATTGATTAATTTTGATTTATTATGCAACTTGGCACTAACTTAGTATACAAATTATAAATTATAAATTATTCATAGAAAATATACAGTCTTATACTGCACCGTCTCCGTTCAGAATAATTTTTTGTGACTTACTCAAACCCTATTAAACAGTAGAATGACTTCCTCGGTTTATTTTGGTTTGTTATTTGTTTGTAATTAATTTCATTTTTTGGATTTTTTTTATTTAATATTTTTTCTTGTCACTATGTCTAAGATTTATATGCAATAATTATATAATAGTAAAAAAAGCATTTTAGGTATTTTCTTATAATACCTAATAATATGCTAAAATTTACAATAAAATAAGAAACAATAATTTCGAAACTAACGATTTGAAAATTTTAATTATTGTAAACTAGATCGAGTGAGAAAACTGATTTAACTTTTGATAGTGTGACTTTCAAATAAATCAATCGCATTTATTATGAAATTAAAATTAAAATTGTATTTGGAAAATAAAAAATCGCTTATTTTATAGAAATTAAATTATCATATTGTAATATTATGACGCAGCAGGGTAGCCTTTTCATTAGGTATGTACTTTCATTAAAATACAGCTTAGATATATTATAAAATTGTTCGTGTTTATATAGTTTAAATATGCAATAATATGCATTATACTCAAATAGGTATGCAAAATAAAGATTAATTATTTGTATCAAAATAATCTATTATAAAAAATTAAACATTTATTATAACTTTACAAATGTGTTACTTAATGTTATATACTCATGTACAATATTACCATGTATACATAAAATCTTTAGATGTTTAATTTGTAGTTATTATTGTCATGCGGTATGTCAAGCAGAAGATATTTACATATATTAAATGCATAACGTTTTACCAGAATTTATATTCATGAGTTTATTATAATAGCTGCAAAACTGCATTATAAACGTAAAAATCGATAAAATTGCATAATAATTGTGTAGATTAGATAACTCACTTGAACTTAAAATGAAACAAGCGTATAGCTTACTAAGAAACACAACATCTGAGCAACCAAAAAAAAAAAAAAATATGCCAATTTTACAATATTCGTGTCTAGATAGTCGTGCATAATGAAAATAATCCGTAAAAGGTTTATCTAATATATGTGTCACTATATATACATATAATCTAGATAAGCATAATATATTCAGCATAATAATTAATTTAAAATGTATAGAAGCCATTATACTCATATATAATGACGAAATAACCAATAGTTATTATAATAATTAATAAATTAAAAATAGGATATTTGACTTAAACCATTTTGTATAAAAATACTTGATAGCAATATTCATGGGCGTGCTTGGATGTGGGGTTTGAAAAAGACGTTTCAAAAAAATAAAATAGCTAACCAAATTAAACTAATGGAATTATGTGTAAACAAATAAAACAGCAGAGTCTTGGGCAGAGAGTGATGGCTGTGAAATGTGGTGGTCTTAAGAGGACGTAATACCGGCATTTGTTGTCTGTCTAACAAGTGCGTAACATACCAAATTTACGCTCAGCAAATAGCGTATAGCTATTCGTTAGTTTAAAAATTTGAGTGAATCGACCTATTATGAAACTTGATGGTAAGAATAATCTGTGTTTATAATAATTATGTTGGTATTTTACAATAGTTCAATTTCTAAGTGAGTTAATTTACGCTATATCATACATGCATAACTTGCTAAAAAATTGAAGTATTGTAAAAAACCAACATACAAATTACAAACACAGATAATGTTTATACCATCAAGTTTCATAATAGGTCGATTCACTCAAATTCTTAAACTAACGAAGCTACACGTGATTTTCTGAGCGTAAATTTGATATGTTACGCATTTGTAAGACGGAGACAACAAATTCCCACGTTACGTCCTCTTAAGGGCCCAATGAACTCAAGTAGACGTAGAAGTATTGGAATAGAAGAAGATTTATATGATTTATTACAGTATAGGTGTTAGTGTATTGACTAGGTATACTGTCTACAATTCATAGTTAAAATGTAACTTTTACCAAAATAGTTAGTTGTGGAAATCGTATTCTGACTGAAAACCCCACATATTTTTTTTTAAAGAAATCACGGTAGGTCCAATTTAATTTTGGGAACAAATGCACTTTACCGTACGGTGGACACCCTTTTTTAAAAAACATTTTAGATTCTGGGTGTAGTGATAAATATATTCATTTTAAAATGATGTTTTTTTGTGTCTGCTGAAAAAATGTTTCAATCTTCAATACGATTTTCGGTTGAAAATTGTATCTAGTTACAAAATACTCTGGAAAAACTAGAAAAAAATACAGAAGAAGTATAATACTTTCACCCGAGTTTTGCACCTCGTCTAAATTACCATTTCTCAGGAAAAAAGCTTGCAACTTGCAAGTTTGTGTAACGCAATGTAAAATATCTAATTTGTATTCATTTATATATATAAACTGTACAGTCTTAACCCCCCAACCTCCCCAGAGAGAGAGAGATCCCTACGACACTGTTCCACTGAGCATAAGTAAATTTATAGATCGCGGTACGGTCGACGACGTTTTTCTCAGAATACATATTCGTACAAACGACCACAGACAATAAGGATATGGATGAAAACGGATAAATCGGCCAATCAGAAGCCGTATAGTGTCGTCCTTGTGTGTCGATTTTTTTAATGTTAATATGTATTATACATATACGTCAAAGGGATAGTAATGCGGTGGCGTGTGTGTTGGCGGTGGCGGTCGTGTATAGTGGTTAGCGTGTTTACAGAGTTTAGAGCGCGCAGTGGGAAAATCCTCGTCCTCGGCGAGTGCGCCGACTGCTGAAGATCTCAGTCACGCTGTCGTATCGTATCGGTTCGCATGGCGCGCTCGTCCCGCGGGGCTCGTGATTTGTCCGTTATAATTATTAATAATATGAACGAAATATGATAAAACGTGTCAATGATGAATACCGAACAAATTATCGCACACAATCGTCTTGACACCGTCCGTATACCGACAAAAAAAAAATAAAGAAATTAATTCATAAAATGTTGTTATAATAATATCATATAATATAGTATTCGCTCAGTAAGTAGGTTTATACTCTAAAGTTTAGAGTCTAAACCACACCAAATCGCGACCACTGTGTGTCGTATAGAGTCGATAACAATAATAATAAAATATCTCGTATAGGCACGTCGGCCGTGTGAGAGAGGTTAATTTTTTTTTCTTGTCACGTTCTACTTCTACTATATGGGGTAGTCCCACCACAACATATCGTATAATGTCATGTTCCTCCTATTCGGTAATGTAAAATTGTAATACCTACGTAATATAATATAATCATCGCATGCATACGGAGTGTTCGCGCCGTCAATTCGGTATTCCGATTCACATCGGGTTAATGGTTCGTCGCCGCCTATCGTATTATCTATTATTATTATTATTTATTTATTAATAAGTGTAGTACGGTCAAGGTTGTTGTTGTTGTCGCCGCCGCCGCCGCGTATTGTATACGCACGTAACGATCACACGACTCTCGCCCCGTGTTTGTACCCTGACGACGTCGGCCGCCGCGGTGGTTGTGACGACCGACTATACTACTACGACGACGACGACAACACTTCAAACATGATGGATTGGGGTATACGACGTAAGGAAAATTACTGCAATGCGTCGACACGACGGCGATGTTCGCTCGTGCCTTCGTCGTACCTATATAAAACAAATGTAGAGGGTAATCTATTTATATGGCATTACATTGATTTTTCAAAGTAGATTTTTGTATTTTTGAAAAAATATGTTTTTGTAATACGATATATTTATCTCTTTATTAAATTCTCAACTAAACACATTAAATGTTCAGTTTTTTTTCATTTTAATCAGAAGCAGTATTTTGTGTGACCTATAAATATCGAATATTGAAGACGAGTTTTATTAATAAACATTTAAATTTTAAATTAACGGGGTAGGGAACAGCAAAAGGTATTGTTGTGGTCTTTTATGCATTTATGCTGTATGAAAATTGTTTAATATTCTATACTGATACATAAAAAATTGAGGACAATATTCAGCTGCTTTTTATGAAATATAAATTGAAACCTAAAAATCATTATGATAAAAATATAGAATAAAATAAGATTTTTTGTAAAAATTAAGTGTAATATTATAAATATTTCAAAGTTTAAACGACCTATATAAATATATTTTTTCAACAGCAACAATTTACTTAAAATTAGTGTAGCCCATTTAAATGGATCACTCTTACAACACTTCATAACAATATAATTTGTATACGTTTAATAAGTCATATTAATAGTATGTAATAATAATATTATAACACTGCCGTATTGGTTTTAGTGTTTTTTTTTCAAAATCAATTTGTACCTATAGGCTATAACATGATAATAATATGTACAATAGGGTAATATTTAGAAAAGTATATATTATTACGTTTATTTATACTCGTCTCTGTTTTTATGTTGTTTTTTCTACTAAAATTATAGGTACAGTGTATAGTTTTTGGGTTGCTGTTCGTTTGTGAGTCGTCGCGTCGTTTGAAATACACATACTACGAGACGTCGATAAAGGAGTGTGTATGTTACTTATTTTTGTTTTACGTCTTCCGATTTTCTTCTTTTCAGATTTTTTTCTGTACACATGGCTTGATTTTTTTTTATAGATTCGATTGTTGTTTTGTTGTATAAACGGCCAACGACCGATGTTATACCGCGTGCCTCTGTTATATAGAAAAACGCGAGTGTTAGCATATTCGCTGTCTTTTATATTGTCGGTTTATTCTTTATGTAGATACATCTGTATTTAAATATTTAATACTAAATCTCCTTCTGAAATCTTTTTTTATTTTAGATTTTTGCATGGGATTTTTTATCACATCGGTTGTAAATTGATCACAATCATTTTATGACTTGATGAAGGTATTGTTTTGATACACAAAGCATAAATTAAGACTAAACACATCTGCAGTTAGACCACAAAATGTAATGTTCGGCAATAAAAATAAAAAGCCTATAAACTATAAATAAAAAACGTCTTAAGGTTCGAATTGTGTATTTGCGAACTGATGTTTATCTATAGTTGTTTCTTTTATACCGTTTTCGTATTAATAGTTGATAGTCTGGAAAATATTATTATTTGTCAGATGTTAATGTTATAATTTATTGAATTTTAATTTTAATAAATAAATAATATAATCGAAATACGAAAAGTATGATATTTATTTGAGTGTTTGAAATGTGTATAGGATTGATTGTATAGATTATATATATATATACTTCTTTTCTTTTTTCTTTGTAATAAGATAGTTGGTAGGTCAAATACTCAAGTATTTAGCTGTGTAGTATTCTAACTGGAAGTTAATCGAATAACATAGATATGTAAGTTATTATGATAATAAAGAATTTCTTGGAACGCACGTTTTGTTAGAAAACTAATTATATTGTAAACACATTCGACAAAACTAGGATTAATGTTTTTGCTTTACTTAAATTAGTATACTGTAGTACTAACTGTATTTAGTTTAAATTATTGAGGAGTTTTTTTTATGAGTAATTTTGAATTAGAACAAGTGAATGTCATTAGTATTTATTATACTATAAACAATGGCTTCTAATACATGTCTATATCTTCTAATCATTTTAAATTAATTTAAACATTCACTTTTTTATAAATAGTCAATATAGTAAGACTATTAAGACTATTGCCTCGAATATTACACATAAGTCACCATGTTAATAGATAAGGTTATGAAGTAGAAACAATCTAAAGGTAGATTAATATCTCTTGTTTTTATTCAAGAATTTTACATTCAGTTGCGTTTACTTTAGTAATTTTGTTTCAGTTATACTATAATATGTTTATGATTATGATGTTATTACTTTATTAGATGACTAATGTTTTGTTTTATAAATACCGAGTTGGTAAGTACACTAAGTAGATTAAAATATGTGATCATAATTTATAAGTCATAAACATTGATTTTTATTTTAAAATCAATAATGGTTTTTTAATTTTGAATACTTTTTATGCCAAATGGATAAAAAACGATATAGGTCAAAATAATGTAAAATTGTAGGTTTATAAAATTAAAATATTTATAGTTATCTGGTCAAGGTTTAAGGGTAATCTAGTCAAAATACCAACTTCTAGGTAATATTTACATACTGCAATGTTAAAATTGTATCACTGTGCATCGATTTGATGAGCGCGATATAAAGAAAAATATGAATCGTAAAAAATTCAATTTTTTTTACACACTTATATAAATTAAAATTGTTATATATGACATTATAACGAAACTGTTCAGTTAGATTTGATTTTTAAGTATTTAATAATTTATTAGGTTGTTTTTTTATCACACAATTATTTGAATTTCCATATACTTACCTACTGCAAATATTTAATAATTAATTAAATATATAATTTTTTAACTGAAATACACGGAAACTGCAGTGCTGTCTTACGATTACTATTATAACTAAATTCATGTTGGTAGTTTGTTTTTTCAACCGTTAGATAGCATACTAAGTTTTGAAATACCTTGATCTCATTCATTAATCTTTATCAAGAAAGCTACACATTTATATAGATGCAGTAAAATACTAAAATATATTTTCTAAAATGGTTTATGTTTCATACATTTTACAATTTTAAGAGTTAAAAAAAATCTAAAATATTAATTTAATACTTAAAGTGCACATAGTTTTTTCCAATTTTTAAATTAGCTTAAACACTTTAAACTAGTTATCAATAATTGATTTTTACGGATTAAAATAGAAGTAATAAAAATATTGATTGATTGAATATAGTGTGAAATGTATTTAATTTCTATACTTTTAACAAAACATGTTATCGTAGATAACTAAATACGTTTAACTTCTGTAATTTCTATAAACTAGACATTATACTTGTCTTGGTGATTGGTGGTGGTCTATATTTAAAGAGTTTAGTATAGGCAATAAAGTGCGTGCGTGCGTGCGTGTGTTGCGACTTTGTGCATAGTAAATTATTATTAGTGTGTGTAGTGTCCCCGCACTGCACCATATTTACTTACTCCACTTCTTATTTGCTAATTGACAATGACTGTAACAACACTGTAAGTACCTAATACGCAATAATAATAATAAATTAATTTAATAACATTTAATAATATTAGGAAATTTAAAAAAAAGCAGCAGGTATCATATAATATAATTACGTTTTGAGGAAAATAGATCGCCCCTTATCGAATTGGACTGAAAATGGTAAAGTGATTTTGGATAAAAATAGACCTGCCAGTTTCGTAACGCAAATGGTTTATTGTACGTTAAAATATCAATTATTAATTAATCAGAACTCGGAAATCATATATTTTAAACTACATTTATTATTTGTTTTATTATTTTAATTAATATTAACTTGTGTTTGACTGTAATACTATAGATGCATATTAGCGTAGATTATTGAAATTTATAAATAGATTTATTCTTTGGATTCGGTAAAATGTAACTACAAAATATTCAGTTACATTTGGAAATCATTCACAAATAACGTAATATTAATTCTTGGGTTTGGTATTTAATATTACATCTATAAACCTTTATTGTTTGATTTTTGATCGTTTGTTATAATCATAATATATATTATAAATTAATCTATAATAAATAGAATTAATATAGTATCATACAGTTATCAATATCAATATTAAGTTGAATATTTTTTTAGAGACTAAAAGCAAAACTAAATAAATAGGTAAAAAACAAACAAACAATTTTAATTAACTTAATTAAATTAAACAGGGCTTGTAAAAAACTAATTTTTAAACATTGGTATTTGTAATTGTTGTTCATAATTAATAATTAAAACTTGCAACTTATAGTCTGAAACCTTCATCGTCAACAAGATTTTTATTATTGTATACACGATTCGTAAATACGGCGTGTTGAATAGGCATTATTGGTACGTTGCAGTGTTGGTGTACTTGTGTGTTACCACATACATTTCGTATTATATCATTACTATTTAATATTTATTGCATTATTTTAGTATAAAATCAATTGGCTAAATATATAGTTTTATACCACAAAAGTGATACAATGTATAACAACTGTATTTAGATTATGTTAATTATTAACGATGAAATGTCGAATAAACTGCCTACGTAATTTCCCGGCTTATGATTAATGATGACAGTTATGAATATCCCAATGTGTATATGCTGTGTATTGTCCCTTGATGAACAGTATTTTTCGCAACTGTTGTCTATTGTCAACATTATTTTGTTATATGAAAATTAAATACTCTGAGAATTTAAATTTAAATTTTAAGTGAGATACTGCAATTTCAATTATTCTAAATTGAAAAAAAAATTATCAATGAATTATTATGATTTAGTTGTTTTGTACTGGATAAACCATAATAATATGAAATTAAAGAAATTTACTGCTATCGTATACAAACATTTGTGTACAATTATATTTAAGAAGGTTTTATAGAAACTTATTTGTATATACACAATATAAACTGAATTTCAAATCTTATATAGGCATCTGTGTTTTTAAATCAAAATAAAGATTTTGATCTAATTTATAAATATTCATAAATTTTCGTTTATACAGAAATATAGAATTTTTGCATTTGGTAACGGAAAGTTGGAATCCCAATAATTGACGTATTTTTCTATGAAGCCTTATAGATTTCCGACGACCTAATTCATATATTTTTTAGTGGAGCCACTTGTTCATTCGCTTCCCTTATGACAATAATATATAATTATATTTTTGTATGGCTTGAAGATAAAACATAATACAATAGAGATTTAACCATAGCTTAGAGACTAAAAAAAACTTTATTTTCTTGTAAAATTGTATAGAATATTAATTGAAAATATGTTATATCCTAATACAAAATTACAAACTAGTTAATAGTTGTATCAATTTTTAAATGCTTGTGTATACAAGAGAGTAAATAATTGATAGTTCAATTGAATTGGTGTTCAATTTACATATTTTATTTCTATTTATCATTATATGTACAATTTTTATATGTGCTTTTTACATTTTCATGCTATACATATTTTTTTAACTCATGTTTTAATAATTAAATTTAAAATGTAAATTGAATCTGCATAATCTTCCTAATGTTGTAACATTTTCGTATAAGGGTTTACTAATATAATTTAATATATTTTGTATCTTAACTTATTCTTGCCTAATTAAAAGTACTCCATTAGGAAGTCATTTTATTATGTGGTTTCTTGTCTGTTATAAACCTCTTATAGCAAACATCAGTTGTATGGTTATTTTTTCTATTAAATAGATTGCATCATTAAAAAATGTACTAGGTATATATCAGACACATATACCTATTACCTACACAATATTATGTTTAGACGTTAATAAACTTATTTTAATTTTTGTTTACTTACATAAATTTATATAAACACACTTGTAAGAATACATAAGTTTTTATTTTTTATGTTGATGTTTGTCAGATTCTTTTGTTTGATTGAAAATCAATTAAAGGGTTGCCTTGGTCATTTGATACGTAAAAAAAAAATAATAAAATAAATAATAAATAAAGTATTTATGTAATATATGTACAGGAATGGTCACATATATATCGTTCTCGTAATTTAGTTACAAAAGCAGATTACAATGATACTTAGGCAAGATAGTGTGGTTGACACGCGAAGGCCGTTTGAAAATTGATAATCAAATTAAATATCGTCCGTTCGAAGTAGTCTATATAATTTATTTACGAGGTTCAGAACGCTGAAATCAATAAAAACACAAAAGTGACATTGTTTTGAAGTTTTTTAGACATAATTATAGTGCCAATATAATGTAGTAATTTAATGACGAATTCATCTAATATCCCAAGTAAACTGGCGTTGAAATACATTTCTACTAAAAATTCATAGTATAATGATGCCAATAATTTAATAACATTTTTAGAATCATTATTATTATTTTTGTTTGTTATGAACTTATACCTATCCGTGTTTATCATAAATTACTTGTGAATCGTAACACGAATATTATTAGTATTAGTATTATGCTAGGATTTATATGTAAAAAAAAATAATAATTGTATGTTCTATATCAAACTTTAAATAGTTTTTGTTTAAAAATTGATCAAAAATAATATAGTTAAGTATTTTACCATCAGTTTTGAAAATTTTACAAGAAGATTCATCAGTAAGTTGTCATCATTTAGCAACCTAACCTTTATTTTAAACTTTAGATATTCTTCGGAATTGCTTATATTAATGTTATATGAGTTTATTGTCACCTTCGCAATTTAATATGTATCTAATCGAGGCAAACACGAGTCGTACTACCGATTAGTAAATTAACTCATGAACAACTATAGCCCCCATTTCTATTTAAATAAAATCATATATTTTACTCGAAGTATCTGGCTATGTCTTTTTTTATAAATAGTTTATTTATGAAAAATAA
Organism: Nasonovia ribisnigri; assembly: GCA_027563435.1. Classification (NCBI taxonomy): domain Eukaryota; kingdom Metazoa; phylum Arthropoda; class Insecta; order Hemiptera; family Aphididae; genus Nasonovia; species Nasonovia ribisnigri. The sequence goes on along the minus strand of JANEHU010000146.1, from coordinate 695,231 downwards.
TGCAAATAATTACAGATCTCCATTAGATGAGTACGAATTAACATATAAGTACATTTTTCCAAAAACAATATTCAAAAACTCAAAATATGCTATTATATTATATACTTTCTAATTAGAATATACAAAAATATCCAAAATAAAAATTGTTCTATTCAATTTAGTATGAGTCAAATCATGAACATAACAACAACCAATGTATCTGTTTTTGGAATATATAAAAAAACAATTCAATCCTAGCAATTAATATTGATTTATATACATATTTAAACTACAGCTATACACTAGGTATAACCAAATAAATTAATTTAATAATTAAAATTTTTAACAGATAGGTGCTTACTTGAATAAAAAAGATGTAGAGTTTTAATTTGTAATAAGTATAATAACTAATATAAGTATATTATTGATGCTCGGGTTTTAATTTCATATAATCCCTGTACCATTTTTGTAACTTACAAAATATGTATTATCAAAATTATTTTACACCGTTATTTGTTGATTAAGTCTTGTTGAAGTCTTTATTAAGGTTTAATAAGTTATTCATTTCATTTTGTAGTGTATTTTGAAAACATAACCAATTTTACTATAATTTACTGCAGTTATTTATTAGTAGGTACAACGCTTATGTAATAAAATAATATTATTGATATTTCATTTCATTTTTCACAGGAATAACGTAATTAAAATGTAAAAACTATACGCATCATTTCCATTTTTAATGTTTGAATCACGCGTTTAGATTTCATTTTGGATAGATCACATTGTGTTATTTTTTTAAGTGAAGATAGCGCCACCGCTTTTAAGGGTCTCGCGCGTACACAATTTTGATGGGTGACTCGCCAATCCGCCAGTCATACTAAATATATTGGGCGTTCCAGCATAACGCTACTCGTGTGTTAACTTTAAATCGTGTTTCGTTAACTGGATTTAGTTTATCTTTATAATAATTAATTCAACTGTTTAAAAAATGATTGGTCTTTGGTCTTATACAAATTTCCGACTACGAAATAAGGAATGTGAAGTGCTCTTAGGTGGTATAGTATTTTTTTTAATTTTAAAAGCATATACCCAATAGTCTTAATTAAATTATAATTATTAACGTATATTTTTTGATATTTAATTTTAACTTTTTATTTCAAAAGAATTAAAAGAAAATTGTGTTCATCACATTATAACATTTAAATCACATAAAGCTACTCATAATGCGACTGTATATTATTAAGAAACAATAAACATGCCAATGGGTATTTAATTTATAGAATTGTGTATCGTAGTTTTCTATAAAATCAAGCTTTTAGAAGAATTAACTTTATTATAATAAATATAAAATGGGTTAAGTCGTAAATACTTACTTTAAATGTAACTTAGTTATTAATTTATGAACCAATTTGTATAGGTCTCCGTAATCTTATGGTTAATTTTAAATCAATCTATTATATTAAACAGAAATCTGAATAGTTTTAGTTTAACACGCTAACAGACTAACAGAGTGCTAGTTTTAGTTAAAAATATTAAACTTTGATTTATTTAAATCTTAAAAATGTAATAATTTCCTATTTTGTTGCTTAAAGTAAGAGTTATAGATATGACCACAATAATTAATTAATTTTAATTAAGCTGAATAAGTATTTTCATGACACTGTATTATTGTTTATTAATAATTGTATTCATATTCGTTTATTTTAATTGATTTTAATAATTTCAAATAATTCAATTACTTTTTAGTTTACTGTTTTTAATTGAATGTAATGTTATTTGTCTTGCATGCTATTTTCTTAAATGTTTCTTCAACTAATATATTATGACCACTACTGGTTTCGTTGAACACACATACGTATTTCCTTAGTAGAATTCCATTTATTTGTTGTTTTATAAAAGCCGAAATAACCAAACGAAGTTGGTTTAAAGGAGTTGTGGCCTGTGCACTCAACATCGTTAACAAAAGGGCTTATAGAAATTGCATTACGTGTTAAATAAAAATATGGGTCGCTCTAGGGGTTTGTAGTGACGATAATACATGTTGGGAAGAATCCTCTATTCAACCTTTTGATTTTTATTCACGTAGATATTGCAATCTTGAGTTAGAATGATCTCACCAAAACAATATATATGTATATATGTGTGGTGTTTGTGTATATTTGCAAGTACTTACCATCATATTTTTGATTATAGTCGAACTGTTTATTTTCCTACCAGCGTAACTAGGTATTCGATACATATACGAAATACCGCGTTGATGAATTAACTGTTTACTATCTATGCAATTTAATTTTCGTTAAATGATTTTAACTTAAATATAATTTCCTCTGTGTATTTTAATTTACCGCTACAAATGTCTGGTTTTAATTGTAATTTAATTGACGAAACCTGAGTAGTAGTACTATATTACAGTGAAACTCTCCGGGGCTGATATACTAGGTTTAACTCGTTTAGACTCTAGGGTCTACTACAGATAGGGTTTGTGTAATATAGAAAATAAACGTGAGTTGTGTATGAAATAAATTTAAAGAGAAAAACAATTCCCTACATTTTTATTTTTCAAATTGTATTTTACAAAAACAATTCTCAAAGAGACTTTAAAACCTAAATACTGTTTTGTCTTAAAAAGATGAGTTGGATTTTTTTGTGCTGTTATAGAATTTTCTTTTTTTTGAGCCCTGAAAGCTATGGGATATAAGTTGAGCTCTATGCTATGAAATTATATTATTATATCTATACTAAAAATATATAAAACGATTTTAAAGCGTAGTCGTGTTTTATAGGATTTTTCTTTTAAATTATTTAAAATCCTGATTAGCATAGTTTATTTGAATAAAATATTGAACTCAATTTAATCATCGTTCCATATAATAATTAAAAAATATGTGTTATTAAAGAAAGTAAAAATATATGCCCCACATATAATAAATAATGCTCTAAAATTACCATCAGTTTCAATTCCGACGAACGTTGATATTGTTTTTAACCATATTTTGTATCTTGGCATTTGCATTATCATTAACACAAATCGCGAAATACTTGCCTTAAGGTCTGACAATGCACATCTGCAGTATATTAAATTTGAATTTTTTTGCGAAATCAGGATATTGTAATGCAATAAAAAAATATATAAATATCTTAGAATAATTATAGGTACTTGTATCAAAATCGTTATTATTTCTTCATTAATTCATTATAATTTATAAATTAAACTTGTTATTTTTTAGTTCAAAATACATAATTATAATGTTGTTAATATATACGTAGGTATACATGATTATACTTATCCTTTTTTTAGTTATGCAATTATAATGGTGATGCTTATAAGTAACTTAGATAAAAATTTTATATACTTAACGTATTTAATTTCAAATAGGAGTTGTATTTCAATTCACAACCATATTAATTATTTATGCAACATATAATATTTTTAATTTTAGTTTAATTGGATTCGTTAAAATAGCCTATTTCAATATTAAGAATAAGAATTATTTGCAACTACCATACTTAAAAATAAAGTACGTATTCGTGTAATTAGGTTTTCCAATTTTGTTCGTATATAAGATATGAAAACAATATGTAATGAAAAAAACATTTATTGCAATTTTAAACTGATTGAGGTATTGCATGTAGACATGATACGAAAATGTTAGAAAAACTATTGTAAGCTTTTCTATTAGTTTACCTTTTTTACGATATATATATTGGCTGACTAATACATCAAAAACGGGATACTTGGTTAATCATATGATGTATTAATGACAAAGTAATTCTGAAATAATCAATTTTTCTTAATTATTTCAAATATTTAAAAAAAAAATTATTTTCTAAATAAAACTATGTTAGAAGCTATATTGTATATAAACATTATTTTCATTTTTAGAGATATTTTTTAATTGAATATTCATATTATCTAAGTGTAATGTCCAAACTTTCATGTCTTCGACATAATGATATGATATACCTAATTTCCATAGGTACATATAAACTTGATGTAACATAATAACGTTTCGTAATCAGTGTGTGGTGAAAAAATGATAAATAATATGTTTTACATGATATATGCATTACTACACTATGACGTATCTTTTTTTTATACCTATCTGCTGATGGTAAAACATTTGAGTTTTACATTTTCTTTAGTTTGTAATGTCATTGAAATATTTGAAATATCATGGTGCATTTATTTTGTGACTCATGGTTTATATCGTTAGTTGAAAACTACAAATTCTATGTTTGTATACAATTATAAATTATAATTGCCTTAGGCATATAAAAAACTTTTTAAAGTAGAACGTTCAATTTCTCCGTAAATGTTGAATATTATTTCTATATGGTTTGAAATACAATAGAATTGTATTAAAAATATAAATAAAAAATATATCAAACTTTTACTATTTTTCATAAGACCAAGTATTTATTTTAGGTTTGTTAATGTTTTTAAACGACAACCTATATTTTGGTTATCGTTTAAAATAATCAAAAATATTTATAAGAAACAAATTATTTACTAATTTAGAATGTCGAATCAATATTGTTTATTATTCATAATTCATAACTAATTATTGGTTTGGGGAGTGAAGTGGCAGGAAGGGAATATTCCCTGTATATTCCCTATATTTGTGCTATAACATTTTTCCGAAATTTAAAATAACATTACAACGTTAAAAAAAGAAAAAAGTATACCTATACAAACTGGTCTATTATATAATTGATGAAAAGTGAAAAATTTGATTTTGTTACAAATATGTAAATTGTAAGTGTTGTACACGGTTTTCATATAATCTATAAAGATAATTTAAGATATAAGCATTTTATATTAAAAAAATCACCTTGTTGAATATATTATTGCTGTACTTACTTATTTATTTACTATTACACAGGTGAAAACTGTAAATGAACTATAATATTTTTGGAGTATTTTCACATGAATACTATGTAAATAACTATTGAATATTGATGTATTGAAAATATAACCATGTTTATGAATATATTTAATACTTGGTTTTTAAATATACTTTTATGATAAATAATGTTACTATTTGTATATTTAAATATTTAATAACAAGAATATTGCGTAGTCATGAGAATCGTGTAACATTATTGCGTTAATGGCATTTTCGTTTCTATTTTTTTGGCCCACAATCAAAATAGCTTTTTGGAGTCCTATTGGTCGATTATTCGTATTAAATGCATATAATGTTGCAGTACATACGGAATCAAATAATGGCCATAGGTGTATTTGGAAAAATGTTAGCGATATGAGAGGTAGGTTCTAGAAAGATCGCATGGGAGATCGTACCTACAAATATAGGTACTAAAGAACTTTTTTTCTTTAAACTTTTAATTCAATTTATGTTATTCTTCTTATAACCATTTTCAATTTGGGACCTGTACATAATAAACGAATATATAATATTGTTTTTTAAAGATAAATATTTTTCTAAGATATTTTCCAAGAAGATATAAACAATTAAAATTAATATATTAATGTATTTTGAAACTTTACAAAATAAAGTTTAATTTAAAATCGATCAAAAAAATATAAATAATTATAAAATATCTAAATAATAGGTGGTTTTGAAAAAAATCTTTACTAAAAATCATATTAAATATTTATCATAAAAATTAATTTGGTAAATGGTTAGATATTTATATTTCGTTATAATACAGTTTACAATCAAATATTTTAGTGTTTCTTACTTGCTTTTTAAAAACAATTTAACATAGATATATATTATTAATTATTATAAAAGTGATAACTGCACTTTAAAGCCTAAATCTTATTTCCATTTGATAAAAATTAATTCTATATTTTAAATTTAAATAATATTGTGTTTTTGGACTAGATGCACGTTTTTTGTTTCTGACCAATTTTTGTAAGGTTTTCGTTATCATGGTTACTTATATTACAAGTACATATTTATAACTCATAGATGAAAAATATCTATAGTAGCGTGCTATAGTTTTTTTTTCATAGATTTTACCTCTATAATCTAAGTTTTTATTGCAATAAGATTTGTTTATATTATCAGTCTGCAAACAATAAAGATTCTAAGTCGATTATCATGTTTTTGCTTCCAGACTGTTTCCATTTTCAATGTCTCGTCACGTATAGAATTTATACCCACCATGTTGGCAAAGTTTCCTTATAAAACTTTCGTTTTTTTACACATCAGCCGTTTCAACTTTCATGTATGTTCACGCTCTGGAGTAATGGTCCAGAAAAAACCTAACCTAAAGTACCTTCATACAACTATATAGGTAGTTCTACATCATAAATCATTGAACTCCTTCTATAGGTTAAAATATGGTGGCGATGAACATATTATTTTATATTACCTACACAAACTCGTACATAGGATCACTATTTTAGTATTTTATGACGTTTATCAATGTTATACCTTTCAATGTTTGTAATAATTTCCAGTCCGTCTGTATGTAACATTTACATAAAAAAAATAATGTGACTAACATTGTTTTTTATTTCATAATGTCGCTCACAGCGAGATGTACGAAAAAACGAACAAATTACCGCATTTACATACCTAATACCTATATAATATACTCTTACCGCACGCGTAATTATAACAATAAAAATATGCTATAATATAATTGGAATCGTCATTATAATTTCGTTTCTGGTCTATATGAAAATCGCGTGCTCATAATATTTAGGGTGTGTCGGCGGCAAACGGACATTTTGAACGGAACTATAACGAGAAACTTTTTTTCCCTATTCTGCGTTGTTGGTAATATTGTGCGAAACGCAAAATCGTGTATCCGTTTTGTGTTGGGTATATTGTACACGCATTATTTGAAGATATGGGCAAGTCCGGTGTGTTTACAATTTACATATTACTCGCGATAAATGCATGTGTGCTTGTATGTGTGTTTCACCCATCGTCATGGCAGGAAACTGCACTATGGCTCTAAGTATTTCGTCTTTGTTGCGTCATACTTTAGGTAGGTATAGTTGATTTAACAAAGTGCCTACTTATGTTTGCGTGTGTATATTATAATTTATAATGTGCGTATATCGTTTGCTTCGCTGTGGTTTATATAATACATTATATCCGTATAATATCCTTGCAACTAAAAACGAAATGGATATTGATTCGTGGTAGGCGTCCCGGAAATATGGTTTTAGTTTTGACAGTCGTGTTTGTATATACAGTTACGCTGTTTGTATTTTATATGATGAATACTTTTCTATATTTTCTATATTGATAATCAGGGTAGTGGTTTAAAAGTGTTTTAAAGTTTGTTTAGGTATGTGTTTCTTTTATCTGCTACCTATAAGAACTGTATATACAGTTGGTTCGATTTTAAATATCTTATATTTTATATAGATAGACGGTATTTTATATTATATTATATCTGTACACTAAACACAATCATTGTAATATATACCTATTGGAATTTTATCGACGAAATAACGAAATAAAACTTTACTTTTATACGAATAATAATAATAATAATAATAATATTTTTTTTAATTTAATTAATGTCTGTTCTCGAGTGGAATCAAGTAATAACCCGGTTATGCATAGTATATTTCCGAATTACATTTGTGTTTTAATAGCAAAATTTAATTCGTTATTATTTTTTACAGTATAATACTTTTAGAAAGATAACTGCCTGTGTATATTCCATAATAGTGGGGTATAAATACCTATACGAAAACTAGCTAAACAAAAATGTATTATTTGATCAGCAATCAAACTGATCAAAGTATATCAAATAAAAAAAAACTAATATAATAGCATTAGAATAAATTACTCTTTAAAAATAGTCTCTCGTCATGTTTGAAAGCATTGTTGTGTTATCTTTCATATAGTTTATCCTAGGATGACGTTTTAAATTAAATAATATTTGAAATGTTGTTATACTCGTGATTTTAATATAAAAATACATTCATCTCGTCTAAAGTAGTTCTTAAGTTACGTTGTTGTTGTACATCTTGGATTTTAATGTACATAGTTAAGGCTGCAGAGAGTTTTCGAGGATGAAACATTTCTTAATATAAAATCCGAAAATGTATTGCGAATAATTAATTACGTAGTTAGGTATTTACACTTATTAGTGATTCGCCCGATTTGTTTGATCTATACGAGTATACGAACGACAGGCTGTATGTAATGGTAGTTGAGTTAATTATTCAAATGTTTAATATTGGTTCTTATTTTTTAAACGGCATTTAAAAAAGCAATCTAAAACACGGTTATTTTTCTTGGCAGAATACTTTTTTTATTTTAGACATTAGTTAAGGATTTGATTTATGAATTATTCATCAACTCAAAGTTTGAACTTTGTACATTGTAAATATTCGTTTCGCGTAAAAATTCGATTAATTAATAACGAAAGACCCCGTTAGAAGCGTGAAACAAATGTTATGTAAATGCCCTCCGACCTTTTTGCTCAATTAACAGCCGTAATTATTTAGTCCACGGTGTACGATCTGGGATATATTATGATATATAATATATTATATATGTATAACGGTGCCGCAGATCCGTTCAAAATCGTTGGTGTTAAATAATAATGATAATTATAATAGGTTATAGTGTAATATGATGCGATGATGACACGTTTGATTAAATTTCGGTCGAATTCTGTTTGTGCGATGGTCATCCTCGCTTTCCGCCCATTTACATATTTATCTCAGAGCGTACCTACATAATTTTCTGTGATTATATAATATAAATTATAAAGTACAGTGCATTGTCGGTTCCGGTATACGATATAGATAACACTTGAATATACGTCGCGTGTATCACGTCTGCCGTCTCTGTAGCAACCGTGTGTAGGGAATTCTGTTTTCTTTTTCTTCTTCCTCATCTTTGTCCCTTGGTGATAAATTATACTTTTAACGTAGGTACGTACGTCACGATTTTATTCTTCAAAAGTTACTTGAGGGCACCACACCCGAACATAATAAGTAATAACTTATCATTGTGTATATTTTTATAATATATATATGTATATCGTTGTGTATATAATTTTACTGCAAACGGCAAAATGTCTAGTCGTTTCGCCATCCGTTTTGGTCCCGTGAGTTCTTCATTGTTATCGCCGAAAAGTTCTTAAATAAAAAGTACTTTATGTGGACGGATATATAGTTGTTTTAGTTGTTTAGTGTGATAAAACTGAATAAAAAACAAGTCGCGGCAATAAAACTCCTGCATTTTCGTTTTGGTATATATAAACTTCGTGATTTCTAAGACTCAGATTTTGCTGATAAACATACGATATAGTCTTTGTCGGTATTTAATATTTATATTAACTGTTGTAAATTTGTTAAAGTACCTACCTATATGTATATAATATAATACACATTTAGACTTAATATTGTATAATTATTAATAATTGCAGCTAAGTTATTTACTAAACATTAAACGAATATGACAAGACGTCCATTTTTTTTTTATTATTACCTAGTAAATATACATTGCGGATAGTATAATAACATAATATACTGCATGCATGTATGAAAAAACAAAAACAAAATTCGTCAAATCATGTAATTTGAAGTCTTGAAAGTTATTATTAATATATGATTTATTTTTTAAGCGGCTCGTTGATAAAATATATTATTATACCTATGTGTTACGTAATGTGGTCAGCTGGTACCTTATTTATTTTTACTAGTTTGAGTGCGGAAGATTACACTATATTATAATATATACGTTTGTTGTCTGCATTGGTTATTTTTCGAGTAATTTTCAGCTTTCAGTTCTGATCTTCCTCATCCTTGCAGCGCAGCGGTGTAGACGGATGACGATGAGACTTTTAGCGTTTATGATGTGACGTCTTCACCGTAGTGTTGCTTGCGTAGTACGTCCATTCCTCTGACGTCTCTGGGACGGAAAATAATAGTAACAGTAATAATATTATATTATGTAGGTCAAATCATTTATTTGAGCTTCGACCCTGCCGTCCATGACCGTCTTTGTAACCGCCAGGCCGACGCGACAGGATGGGTGACGTTGTATTTTGGCTGGCTGACTGTTATTATATATACGTGTTCTGTTTATGACAGTGTTTTTTTGTAAGTTTACGTCTGCGATGTGCCAAGTCGATTTTCCTCGTATACCGTCGTACCAACGGTAGAGGTGGTGGACGCGGTGAATATATTATGTATATATAGTTTCCAGTCGGCTGGGGGTGTTGGTGGTTGACCGGCGCCGTCGGCCGAAAGGGAGGAGATAACGACTATAGTGTTGTTGTATATTATGATCTCCGTCGACCCCTAGCTTCAGGCATATTATGTATACATCTAGTGTTTTCGTGTATTTTATTTTTGGTTTGCCGAGTCAACGTCATTGTTTACCACACACACAATATACGAATCGTTTTTACGTCTAAAATTGGGTTACGTGTGCAAACTGCGTAATTTTGCGTGGTATAGTGGCATATATTCTGTAAATGTCCGGAATCATTTTTTTTACGATCCAGTGCGGTTTTGTCGTCGTGGTTTATCCCTGCGAACGATCACCGCCGTCACGGATCGAGTTAATCTGCGTAGTTATATTCGCGGCGTGAGTGTGTAAAGCGTCGGAAGCAATTTTTTCATCCTGCGTATTTCTAATATATCTTCACTTGTGTATCAACTCAACCACCCGACTCGACGTGTGACCGAGTAACGACTATAATAACAATTGTCATGCACGCCTGACCGATCGAATACAAAAGACGGATCGTATATACTATAATATTATTATTGTTTCGCTCTATTAATATATATAACATAATGTATAAAATAGTGTACACCTACTTTATAATATGGTTATATAGGTTCGTTAATTGTTATTTTCTGCGTTGTTACTCGGAATCGCAGATTATTATTATTGTTTGGGGTGTTGGACTCTATATTATAACATTATTATATACTGCCACTCACCTGTAGTCATCACCACTGCGTAGGCATCTCTTGATAATGGTTTCGTTTTATATTGTATGATATTGATGACGCCCCTTCTACTATAGTATTCGTGCCAATTGCAGTATTGTTCGCTGCTACTTTTTTAGTACACTTATCATATTATATTTCTTTATACGTCGAAATTCTCAAGTCCCATTTTGTATATTTCAATAACATTAGCCGTTTGATATCATATGTAAAATGTCTTAAGATATTTACGTCGTGAAGCACGGTGTAACATTTAAACAGTAGCCCACTTTCGCGCTCAGATCGATAATGAATTATTAGAAAATGGTTTTATTTAGTGACTAAAACACCTATTACATAAATTAGAAAACAACTGTTCCAAGGGTATTTTTTTTAACCCTCTATAAATGTCTACATTGTACGGTAGTTAAAAATACTTAGGTACCTGAATTCAAAAAATTTTTATTTTTACACAACGTATAGTATGGTATTAACTATTAAGCATTTTTGGTATGTTATTGATTAACATTGACGTGGAAAGATGAAAATATTCTTCAGATAAAATTGATAAATGAAAACGTTTGTGTGTTATAGGTTCGATCATGTTTCATGTACGACGGAGGCCGGCCGATTACCATCCTAGAAAACGAAAAAAGAAACCAACACACAAGTGGAACCAGCAAAACAGCACCAGTGAAATGTTGGAATACCGGTACGAAGATGGATTGGATAGATTGCCGTTCTTTTTAGAGCTCAATGCTGGTTAGTATTATCTATACTATGTACACCTAATTATTTTATTTTTTATAAATGTTAAGGAATACAACTTAACAAAAAATTTTACTTTTTAATTAATTTTTTTTTTGCATTGATTGCTAAAAGCTTTACCATGAATTGTTTTTTTTAACTAAGCCTGTTAATTAGATGAAATACTTCGGTATATTATAAAAGTGACCTTGTCCGTCACCATATCTGTAATAAATCTTGATAATTTCAAATTGTCTTAAAACGAAAGGTGTATTACATGAATTTATCTACAATATGTATATGAGAATGGGATTTAATTTGGGGCTTTAAATATTATATTATTTTTTTTACAAGAAACTTTATTTGGTTATTGGCGATTTTTATATTATTATATTTTTTTAATGAATTCCATGCGTTTACTTCAATAAACGTTTTGTACATTTGAATCGACAATAATATCTTGTAAGTTATTTTTGCCACTGAAAATTCGTTTAAGTACAGATCATTAATAATGTAATTTATGTTAATGTAAATATTTAATATTCGTATGTATGGTTGTTAAATTTATATATATATATATGTATATACCACTAATTATTAGAACGGTAAATTGTAAACAGTATGGATTTTAAAAAGTTTACCTTTTATTTGAAGAATTAAAAAAAAACTAAATATATATTATCGCGCAGCGAATGAAGGAAATGGGGAAATAATGTTATAATCGTATATAGTATGATGTATCTACCGTGTATACTTGTTATAATATTTTTAGTTGAATTATTTATCCGGTGGATCGTATTCATCGTATATTTATATTTCCGTAGACGGTATGGAAATGGTGAATCCCAAACGGTACCGAATTCATCCCAACGTGACGGAAGTGGGTTGTGAAAGACAGAATCAACCCCCGAGTAATGCTCAATGTCTTCAACTGAACGGTCCCAACATCCAACCCCGGCATTGTGTAATCGCGCACACTGAGGGCATCGTCACCGTGACACCTTGTAGCAGGGACGCAGAGACGTATGTCGGCGGGCAACGGATATTCGAGACTACTATACTTCAGGTAAGTTTTCGTGTACAGTGTGCCTATGCGTATATTACCTTTGCTGTAGTAGCCAACGTTATGTTGCGACAATGATGGTATTGAGTGAACAGTACTGGTAAATTGAATGCGGGTAGTAGGAGTCACATGAAAAGAAAATTTACCGCTTGATTTATTATAATATTAAAACATGTGTAAAAATGGGTGCATACGGACATGGGATACTATATAGTTATAAAATTTGAGGTACTTATAGCTCTCTTAATACCCCGGTGATTAGTGCCCATGAATTGACACGCTAGTCATAGAAACTAAAATTTCTAACCACACGTTAGCCACCACAGACGAATACAAATAAAATTAATATGCTTTTTGTTACATGATTTGTATAGAACGGGTCAATAGTGAAATTCGGACGACTGAACAATCTTAGGTTTTTGGACCCGTGTTATGACGAACGGCCGCGGCCTCGTAACAATTCGCTGAGAAACGTTCAAGACTACTACGACAGGTAAATAATAAATATAGTTTCGTCCACAAACAAAATCGCCGGGTACACCGGGATTATAGGCACTTCACTATAATATATATTTTAACTGCTTGATATTTATTTTTGCACGTGCTTTTCGTTTTTAGTTTGTCATTATTATTATTTTTTTTTTCGTTTTTGTTTTTTTGTTTTCTCTAACACTTAATTAGCGGGTCGGTAGACAACACCCAGCACTCAGCTGTTATGCAACAAAACTTTGAGACAACTTTTGACGTGGACGGTAATATTGAAACACGCTCCACTTCTAGCCAAGGAAATAAGGACGATACTAGATCGCAGAGATCTATCACGAGCAGCCGCGATGGCAATCGGTATTATTATTATTATTAAATCACACTATATTCATTATTATTAACCGATGAGAATGACGCTGACCATAATACCATGCGTGTATACGCCTTAATACATTTTCTCCGCATTCAGCGACGTCCGACAGTTACATATAATATATATATTATTGACATCATTTTAGATTGTCCGCCGTATACGGCCGCACTAGTACTGCCCCGGTAGCAGACAACATTTTACCCTGCGTCTTAGAAGTGCGGGAAGAGACTGAAGAAGCGTGGATCCACGCGGTCACCATGGACGTTGATCCGTCGACGTTGACGTTCAAACACGCTCCCGCTTATTGTCTATACCTATTAGCTAGATATAGGGCGTCGACTTCGTATCGACCCGACGTCACACCGATGGAACGAGCCAATCGCTTATCATTGACTTTCGCTAAAGTCGCCACTATACTCTATACTATGATACAGGTAAATGCGAACCACCGCCCCTATGTTCGAATGATTATTATTTCGGTATTTTATTCTTTGGATATAGTCTAAATATACAGGGGATATTTTTTTTATAGGGAAAACAAAATGATTTGACTTTACTGTCATTTTGGCTTGCAATTGTCACTGAATTACGACAATTTTTACACAGCGATCGCCATTTGTCCAATTTTTTGACAGAGACCATTGAAATGCTCCACGACACCCAGCAAGCGGCCATGCGGTATTTGGTATTTGATGTATAATTTCGTAATTTTTATTCATTTTTTTAAACTGTTATTAGCTTTATCGTTGAGTGTATACTGGAAGAACTGATGTCAGTGTTGCCCGACATTTTTGCAGACAATACGGACGCCGATAATGAACATTTACCTGCTAATTCGGTTTGTTATATTTATATTTTTTAACTATTAACTTATTGAGGGTTCTGTAATAGGATAGCCTCACCCTCTCCTATCATGTATCATACTTGCTTATTGTTCATATGCTATCGAATGTAATTTTTCTATTTTATTTGAAAAACACGTTTAACCTAACCTATATGTAAAGTGTATCGTATAGTAATTCGACGTTCTACCGTTTGTATAGATTGTCAGTAAGCTTGGTACGATGATGACCACACTTCGTGAAGGCCGCGTTAATGCGTCTCTGACTATCCAAATCTACAACCAAGTATTTAGGTTCATCAACGCTTGGGCGTTTAACCGCCTGATCACCGCCGACACGAGTTACTACACACGCGCATGGGGTGCGCGTTTGAAGTCTCGAATAGGACGTCTGCAGGCGTGGGCCGAAAGACAGGGCTTAGAAGTTTCCGCCGACTGTCAATTGGCTTTGATTTCGCAAGCTGCGGATTTGCTGCACGTGAGTGATAGACAAATTTGCCGAATAAGCTGCAACACAGCGTGCTAGTATAATATTATTATTTTTATTGTCGTTATTGTCTAGGCACCGAAATACACTGGTGAAGATTTGGCAAGTATCACTTCCACGTGTTTCAAGCTTAATTCCCTCCAGCTCAAAGCCCTATTGGTAAAATACCAACCAGCACCCGACGAACCAAGACTGCCTCATGAACTTATCGACAATGTCGTTCGGGTAACGGTTTATAATTATTATAATATATTTAGTTAAATTTCGATGGTTTACTTTTTTACTATAAATTTCGAAAGCAAATGCCATAACCGAATAAAACTGTCACGTCTAACCGGTTTTTATTTAAACATAGGTGGCCGAAAACTTGGCCGATGAACTAGCTCGATCTGATGGCCGTGAGATACGACTGGAGGAAGAAGACGAACTCATGATCACGTTTGTACAGCCCGAAGAAGGGTTCAGCTACGAGGTGGCTAGAGGTGTCCCCCCGGGTCTCATCGAATTTATTCAACCACTCCAGCAAGCTGGTATGTGTCGCCTGACACTTCACTCAAACGCGTCTGGACTGTGGACCGTCTACTTTTTACCGAACGTAATGTTCAATACACTTGTTAATAATAAAAATAATATTATTTACTGAGCGTATTTTAATCAATTTCTTAAATGTCGAATAGGCTCGAAGTCCAAGCGCGTTAAGTAATAGAAGTGGTGGTTATGCCATGCAAGCACCTGAACCGGACGTACAAACAATACGATTGCACAAGTCCAACAACGGAATGGGCTTGAGCATTGTGGCGGCAAAGGTAAGTTACTGTGTGTTGTATGATCCGCAGTTTAGGATGGTATTGAAAGTTTTTGTTTGACCATTTTTTCCAGGGTGCTGGTCAAGAACGATTAGGAATTTACATAAAATCCGTAGTGAAAGGAGGCGCTGCGGATGCGGTAAGTGTAATAAATAATAATATTATTTGTATTGAATTTTAATTCATTTATACTATTAATTTGTTTTTATTAGGACGGAAGACTTCAGGCCGGCGATCAACTGCTAAAAGTTGACGGACAAAGTCTTGTCGGCATCACTCAAGAAAAGTAAATAACCTAATTTTGCTAAATTTCCCTAGCTCATTTTAAATTATTAATTCAGGGCTGCAGAATATTTGGTGCGTACAGGACCGGTAGTGTCATTAGAAGTAGCCAAACAAGGTGCTATACACCATGGTCTGGCTACGTTGCTTTCTCAGCCGTCTCCCGTCATGACTAGAGGTAAGACATAAAACAATCTTATATATATAATTTCATCAATAATATTTTGTATAACACGAGAATGTTCTTGTATAACCGGGATGTTTGATAAAAGTGCTTTTGTTGGTGATTTGTGAACAAACCCGTCGAGACAAATTTAATCAATTAAAACTACTATTTCTACTTCTACTAATGATCTGTTTTTCATACCTATGACTAACTCGCTTAATATAAATCGATGCTCGTTAAAGAGAGTCGATCGCTTTCTATAAATCATTCTCGTGTAACGTTTGGTAAAAGCAAATAACAAGGCGCGCATTTCGTCCGACTGAAAAAAAATCTTTATCGAAATAAAGTATAGAAACATAGTTAGACGGTTAACCGTGTAATATATATTTACGACTAAAAATCACCCATTGTTAGATTCCGTCCGTAGAGAAAGGCCAATATCTGATTATCAGCCCCGTATGAAAGCGAATATTCCGCAAGGCAGTTTATCGATGCATGACATACACGAATGTAGTGACGAAGAGGTGATAACTACTTGGATGACGGACTTGCTATCTTTATCAGGTGAATTGTGTGTGGGTTATAGGTGGTGGTGGTGTTGGTGGTGGTATTGCAGGTAGAACAAACGTAACGTGCTGCAGGGATCCTACACAACCTCGCTTTGGGCACATGCCTTCTTGCAAACCCCTGTCCGATTATCTATCGGTGCCGGATGTCCGTAAGAAATGTTATAAAATACCACCGCAAAACGAGCTGTGTCTGTGTGAGGACATATTCCAGCAGCACCAGGCCAAGCTGATCAACTGCGACATAGAGGACGCTAGAGCCGTTGAATCGTATAAAGATCCGGATTTCGATTCAAATGAAAAAGTGTGCGACAGTATTGCCAATAGTGAGTGTTGTTGCAGTGGAGGCGGTGGTTATGACGAAAATAGCGGCGAAGGTGAATCGCTCAAGTCATTGTCGTCGTCATCGTCATCGTCCGATACTGGTGCCAGAAATGACCAAAAGAATAGTGCTATGGAAGAAGTTGTCGTCGAAAGCCAGGAAAAGCTCACGGCCGAAGAACGGGACAAAGTCCTTCGTGAACTCGAAGACATCGTGACGGGAAATTTCTTGACCAAAGTCCGTCGGTTTAGCCAAGACGTTCATTCTGATTCTTCTGCTGGTGACGACCATCGGGTCGGTTCAGGCCAGTTGCAACTGACCTGTGCCGCGACTGCAGCCAGACTACGCGGCAAACGATCCAGTTCGTTGGACACGGATGAGATCGTAAACTACGGTAAAGTGGCCGAGCTAACTCGAAGGTTTTCCAGACTAGGCGAGGCCGGCATGATCACACCCCGACACTATCGGTCTGAACCAGATTTCTTCGACGGGTCCGCGACTTCCGTTCGTCACTTCCGTCGTAGTCACCACCACGAATATGGCTTGTCATCGTCCTTGTCCTCATCGTCCGGTGATGGAATTGGTGGTGATGGTGATGGCGGTGGTGGTGGTGGTGGTGGTGGTGGTGGTGGTGGTGATGGTGGTGATATCGTTACGAGTAGCGGTGACGATTACGAAGTTGTCCGTCAACCCATCCGAATGGTGTTTATACGGCCTATGAGCGTCAGCGACGATCGGCTTAATAACAGGAGCGGTGGCGTTGTGTTGACTGAAGTGACGAGCGACGGCGAGAACGACGTGGACCAGCAACACCATCCCACTTTATCGAACGCAACGCAAAACCGGAGACGGTCTTTCAAGAAGAGCGTAGCATTTGACAGTTCGATGAGTTCAATTGATGGTGGTGGTGCTGACTGCGGGAGCGGTGACGATGCGACGGTGACCCGTTACCAGAAGCTGAAGGGTGGATGGCGGCAGGAACCCCAGACCGATCAGCACTGGCAGACAGCGGCGGCTAACCGCAGGGCTGCCACCATCAATTACAGCAAGAGCTCAGACACGGTGTCTGTGTCGAACTTTTGCCGGTCTCACAGACGATACTCAAGCGTGGACGTGTACGACCAAGTTAAAAACATCGTGTTTCTGGACGTAGAAAAGACGGAAAAAGAGTTTCGGGATGGGCTGCTGGCCGAAAAAAACCGACGACGGGAAGCCATCCGGGATTACATGGCCAACAAGGAGCTGCTGCTAATGAAGATGAAGTCGGCTAGTGTGGGCGGTGTGCTGCGCTGGAACCAAGAGCATCAGGATACGCTGCTGGACGACGAGGAAGTGCCGCAGTCGCCCGACTCGGACGGCGGGTCATCTGAGTCGTCGCCGTCTCCGCCGCCCAAGGATGGGCTACGGAGAGTCCTCCGCACTGGATTAAAAGGCAGGCGGATTAGGAGGCTAAGAAAGTTAGAGTCGAGAAGTAGCGGCTTAACGGTGGCAGACCTCTGGCGCGTCGTCGGTAATAGAGACGTACCGCCGCCGTCGTCATCGTCACGTCACTGTGCTGCGAGTTCTTGTTCGACTGCAGAACCACCCGATAATCATAATATTACGCTGTGAGCACCGAAATACACACTTGTAACGAACAAAATTGTACATATAGAAGAACGATCGAACGAAAATAACATTTCCGCTTGCTTTTGCTTATTCCGTAGTTATAGTACGTTGGATGTATGGCATTGCTTGGTGTTCAGCGTTTGTATTGCATTGTTGTAGTATTTTTTTGTTTTGCGCGTAGTCGTGTCTTAGAGTTCTGTAGTCAATATAAAACGCGGTGTAAAACTGTTATATTACCTCCACACAGGCGCGTAACCAGTGATTCCCGCGGGAGGAGTCTTGGGAATGGATAGTTGTAGATTAAGAAAACGGAGAAAGAAAATATTTCTTCGTATATCTCAATCGGTGGGACTTTCTAGATCAGAATATAAACAAAACTTCGCTTACCGTACAATCGGTAGTAGGAAGTCTCAATACCTAGCGTATCTAGGATTTTTTTTAAGGGGGGGATATAATTTTTTTAATCATCATTCAGTATAGGTATACAAATTATATTCATATTATTATATACATGTTGTATTGTGTACAAAATTTGGTCTCCGAGGGGTGGATATGAGTATATGACCCCCATATCACCCGTAGATACATCACTGGGAAGTCTATGTTATGTACCTTTATCCATGTTAATTATTTTTTGAAATAAAATTTTCAATGCATATAAACCGTAAATAAATAAATAATATACATTTTTATGGTACTTTTTTGCTAATAAAAATTACTCCAGTCGTTGACTTTTAGGTTTATAAATACTCGCATTGAACATTTTATTAAGTATTGGAATTGACAAAATAAAAATATCTAAAATTATGGTCGTTGTTTTGAATAATAAATTCTGTGTTACGTAGAGTTTCAACGAACAATCTTAAACTGCTGACTGTATATTTATGGTAAAATTATGAAAAGTAATAAATAAATCATAGGTACTAATTATTGCGTTAATTATGGTATCATTCGGATAAAAATAGTATAAAAATATTGTTGGACGACAAAAATGCTGCAGTTTTTAAAATTTAGTATTTTGATTTTTAATATATGTATTCTATATTTTTCGACATATTTGATCGTACATAAGGATAATACAATTACTGATTTAAACTGAATAATAGATACCGCGCGTATATGTTTTTACATCGTTGTGATTTCCATTATTTTTTTTTAGTAGGTACCTAGGTACCTATCTAGATTTTTAAATACTTGAATAAAAAATTATTTAATTAACCATTTAAATATATTTTTCAATAAATACATAAATACAAATATACTCAAAAAGTATTTTAAATATTTCAAAATACCTTTTTTTCAGACTAGCTAGCTTATTTTGTCTTAGGGTTTAGATTTAGGTAACATACAAACCATATGTAAAAATACAACAAATACATTTATACGATATTACCTATATATTCCTAAGTATTAAAACTTTTTAATTATTTTTTATTTAATATATTATGTTATGATAAAATTAACATCATCGTCTTTTTCCCTCTACTCTAGGTTTTGTAGGTATACTTACAGAATTTCTTAACAAATCAAATCTGTGGGTTTAATATATTGCATATTTTTTTTGTATTTAATATTCTTAAATATAAAATTACAAACTGTAAAAAAAAGTATTTAATACTTAAAATTTATAGTGATATCATTACGTTGGTGATTGATTATATTAACACACAAATACACAATATAATGTATATAGTTTCGAGAAACAACATTTATTTTGTATTTTGACACTAGTATTTGTGATTTTAGTGAATTTTACATAAATGCAAAATTCATATCTATTCATTTAACAATCATCTTGAAAAATTTAAATATCCTCAAGGAGGACTATTTGATACCTATTTAAGATTCTGAGCGGAGCGATGAATGTATTGATTTTACAATGATGTGTGTTTTTTTTTTTATTTTTTTATTTTTTTTTTTGTGTCTGTCATCACGTTTTAGGACAGTAAAAATGCTTCGATTTTCTTCAATAGTACCTTTACTGATAGGAAAGTGAATCTAGTTGGTACTTTGGGGGTCAAAAGTTAAAATTTCCCAGTAGTTTTCATGAGCGCCTGGAAAAACAAATGAAAAATTAAGGGGAAAATGGGAATTTTTACGGAAAACCAATTTTCGACAAAATCGATTTTGGTTTTTGGTATAACTCTAAAAGAAATGACCGTAGAGACATGCAATTTTGACCGAATGTTTATATAAGCATTTTCTACACACAAAAAATTTTTTTTTTAAATCTAAGATTTGAAAATGTAATACAAGATTCCTCATAAGTTTGCCTAATTTTATCAATAAAAAAAAGTTTATAAGCAAGTCATAATAAATATTTATGAGCATTTTAAGTTCAAATTTGTACAAGATTAGATATTCACTCGATTTCTCATGTAGCGATTTTCTTATTTTGTTGCAATTCAAAACAAATAACTGTAGATGCATGAAAATTTCACTGAATGTTTATATAAGCTATTTCTATACACTATCTAATTTTGAATATATTTTGACTGTTTTTCAGCTTTTTACGGACGATTTCAGTTTTCAAATTTTTTAGTTTTTTTTTCTATTAATATCAATAAAATTTTATTTGCTGGGCCAAAAATAATGAAAATTTAATACAAGGCTCCTGATATATTATTACAATAGCAATTGAAAAATATTAAAAATACATAGGCACACATTTTTTTTATAATCATTTAAAGTTCGAATTTTGACAAAATTCGTCAAAATCTCGAAAATTATCAATCATTGTAATTAAACAACTATAAAATGGTTAGTTTTTATAACTAAGGATTGAAAATTTAAAATAAAGATTCTAATAAATAGTACATATTAAAATCAATTTTAACGAGTAAAAGTATATATTATAATATTTTTCTAGCATCACTGATAATTTTAGGTTAATAATCAATTATCAAATAATATGAATAGGTAATATTAATTCAACTTAGCAGCTACTGTAAAATAACAATATCAATATAATTTAAAATATTCTAGACTGACATACCGTCTCCGCTCCGAATCGTTTTTCGTATACAATGATATTATATCATTGAATTCAAATTTAATACCATCCATTATAGTACAGTGATCTACTTGTAGCCTACTGTACAGCGGAGCGACATCCACTTGACCCCCTTTTGTTATTTTGATTGTAATGATAAAAGTTAAAATTGGATTGTAACATTTAGTTGAGTGCATAGTGCATAGGTAGAACAGAATATCAGAGTTGATGACGCTAATTATAATATATAATTATAAATCAATTTACTATTACTATTTTGTGGGAAATTGCATATTTTGCTGAGTATAATTAATAACTTCACCATCTGCATGTAGTTATATAATTCTTAATTCATAAATGGTTTTGTTTATAAGTTTAAATTTACTTGTTTTTTTGTAATCGATTTGAATATTTTATAAATACAGCGTGAAAACTGGACGTTTTCTACTCCTTGAATGATTAAATAGAGCGTAAACGAATTGTTATTGGGTATATATACTATACACATCGGGGGAATTATTAATAAATTAAACACGATAAATTTCAATATACGTATCACGTGATTCATTACATAGTAGTATTAATTTTTTGAACAGTAGGTGCATTTAAAACCTTCGGTGTAATATTGCTCATAATCATGGTTTTGTGCGATTAAATAATTTAAATTAAATAAATATACTTAGGTATTAAAAGTATTTGAAAAATAAATCGAAATATTTTAAGTACCTATAGGTTATGTATTATATGTGATGGATATGTTCACGAATAATAAATTAAAAATAATTTAAATACATTTAGAATTTATGTGAAGTCAAATAATATCCAGGGATCTTCCTACACTCTACTTCGTTTACTGTCTCGAGGAGAGAAAATGTCTAATCGTTTTCTGCGTTTAAATAATTGTTTTGTTGAACGATTGAAACACAAATCACGATTTTATCTCGCACATTACACTTTCTATTAATTATAATTTTTTATTTACCTGATCTTTGAGTGTATCTATTTTTTTTATTTTTTTATTTCATTCTCTGTTATGTTAATGAAAGTTCCACGTGATTAGTATATTATATTTATTTATTTATCGTAATTTTTTTTTTAACTTTTAATTTAATTTATTCATAGTTTTGTTATGTTAATTATTTAACTTTCAATGAATGGAATATTTTAAAAAGTATTATAGTAAAATAATATTTTTGGCGTTTTCTTGGGCTTTTAAATTTATATTTAGAGTGATCGCTCTATGATCTATGGGTTTGGAAAATTTTCGATTAGATTTGAAATTTAGAAATATTTTATTTCATTTAATTTTTGATGTCATAGAAATTTAATATTTTTTCAAACAGTTATTTTGTATAATATGTATTGTTTATTTTTATTAATATCTTTTTATTTTAAATGGTAATTCATGTTTACTATTTAATAGTGGAATTATTTTTATAGAAATTAATAATTACTAATTATTAACAAAAAGTATTTTAGAACATTAAATTGTCAATTAAGTATTGTTGCACATCTGTTTTTTAATTACAATATTATTTTTTAACAATGGTTACCTAGTCGTTATTTATTTTTAGTTTATGATTTGAATGTTCAAGTTTAGGAACCTTTGGAATTTACTTTTTAAAGATTAAATTTGTTAAATGTTTGTTGTCAATATAATATGTACACTTATTGATTTGCTTTTATTTAATAAAACAGTAAAAGCTGTATGTTTGTTTATGTAGTCTTTAGTTGATTGTTATTATTTATTGGATGTAGATTTTATTTAGTTGAATGCTTAGTTAATTGATAATTTTATATAATACTTTTTATGTCAAGTATAATTTGTATTGTTATTGAATTAGGTCCTCGTCGTATGAGCGAACGGGACCTACCGTCTCGGGTGTTGAGCGAACAACAAAATATCAACTCCAGAGGTCCACCACCTCACCATCTGTCACAAATTCAAAGTTCGAAATCCGTCCCTTCTCTCCACAGTAAGTTTTTCATCTAAGTTTAAATCTTGCACACAACTAATACTAATGTTATTGATATATTTTAAATATTTATACACTTTATTTTACAGGCGTTGAAGGGGCTAGCACAGCCATACCTCCCGTAGTCGGTAGACCACCAACTCAACACGAAGTATTTAATCCTGGATACAATCGCACTTCAACCACATATAATCTTCATCAACAAAATACACTTAGATCTCGGTAAAAAAAAATCATATTTGTATTTAATTGCCACATTAAGAGGATGTCACTATTTGTTTTTTCTCTTTGGCCCACCCACAACATAGACAAAACGGATTTATGTAGAATCATTTTTTCTATGTTTTAAAGTAATCTTAGAGTAAAATCATCCATTACAAAATATGAAGAATAATATTTTGGAGGGAATGACGTATCGATTTGTCTTAATATTGTCTCAAAACAATTTAAACATAATTTAAGTAAACAAAATGTTTTGTTTATTTTGGAAGTCAAATACAGAGTCAAATAACAATAAAATATAAAATCCATATGTCATTCTCTCAAAACTATTGTTCTCTATCTTTTTTGTTATAGGTTTTTTTACTATAAAATTACTTACAAACATAGAAAAAATGATTCCGCTTAAATGCGGTTTGTCCATGTCGCGCGTGGGTCTGTGCGAGAAAAAAATAGACATCCTCATAATAACTTTTCTTCATTTTTAATAAAAAAAAAACCATTTTGTTTTTTAGGTCTAGCCAAAATCTAAATGATCCACGTCCACACTCCCAAATGGCTATTCGTCAACCATCTAATCCGAATCTCTTAAATGGAAACTATCATCCAGAAAGATCACCTTCTGTACACCCAAGTGTATATCAACCCCAACAGCATCCTGCATATCAACAGCATGTACAGCAACAGCTATTGATGCAACAACAATATAATAGTCCTACTCCAGAAGCGACAAGTGAACGCTTTTATCAAAACGTCAACCAAATATATAGAAATCAAGACCAAAATGGATATGGTCCATCTGGAAAATTGCCAAGTCCTCCTGACGAAAGGTATGTTTGTGGTGTAGACATACAAGTGTATAAATTAAAATTAATGTAAACATTTTCAGAACTCCGAATCAACTGCAAAAGAGTTTCAGAGGGTCGCAATCATCATTGCAAAGCAGACAAAGCTCAGATGCTACACAACATCTGAAGGACAGACCAACGTCGGCTTATATATCTAATAAGGATACTTACAATTTACAGAACCAAGTAAGAATATTGATCATGTGGTTTTGTCTTAAGAATATTTGATAAAAATGTATTTAATACTTGTTGTTAACAGGGAATGACAATGCGTTCTCAATCATCGCGGGATATGTTAAGGCAGGATGCAAAATTGCAAGAGATGACAGAAGAAGTTCGTAGACGTGAAATGAGATCTAGTGGAGTTATGTCTCCTCACCAATATGCTACACAACAGAGACCACCACCTAATCGTGCTCAGCCATATCACGGTTACCAGGAAGCTAAGCCTACCCCATATCTTGGAGAACAAATAAAACCACAACAAGATATGGTTCGTTCTCAACAATTTAACCAGCCAATGAGAGCTACAATTCCTGAGCCCATGCCACCCGCCTACAGAGAATCACCACCACCGCCTCCTCCACCACCGACTTCAACTCACCCATTGTATCAGACAAGTCCACCACGCAATGAGCCTAACCGATATATGGCCAGTGGTGGTGAACCACCTAGAGGTGGTTTCTATCAGACACCTACAGAGCCGTCTAAGCAATATCCATATCAAGGTACTAATCCGTGGCAAAGAGAAGAGAAAGAAAAAGAAGCAGAACGTAGAAGAGAAGCTGCTAGAATGTGGCGTGATCAACAAATGAGCGAACTCGTAGCACTAGGACCAAACAGAACTGTTAGCCAAGAAGAACAGTTGCGGGCTCTAAGGTTAGAGAAGGAATTTGAGCGTAGGGCTCAAGAAGAGGGAGAAGATGATGATGACGATGATCAAGTAAAATTAATAATATATGATGTTTTAATTTGTGATATAACATGGTTGCTAGTAAATTTATTAAAATTAATTAAATTATGAATTAGGAGGCAAATGAAAGAGTTCAACAGTTGATGCGAAGTGCCCAACAACAAAGTGATAGAAGACCACCTGCAAATACAGTTCGGACTCCAAACAATAATTTTAATTACATGAATGGTTCGCTAAGAGGTCCACAACCTGTACCATCTAATGGGTATGTTTATATTTACAATAAATTCTTAATGCAGACTAATAATATTTTTTATTATATAAAAGAATTAACGATGAAAAAGAACGATTAAGAAGACTAAAAGAAATGAAAACAAAACAAGTAGAAATGGAAGCTATGAGGGAAGCAGAATTAAAACTCAAAAGAAAGGTTTGTTATGTAAAAATTCAAAATATCATAGTTTTTTTTTTTTTACTTAGTACAGTATTGTGTGTTATAATTTTTTTCAAAGATCAAAAAAAGAAATTGTTACTTATGTCTGATATGCATAATTACATAGTTAACATAATTATTGATAAAAGGTAGAATTTTAGAATACTTCCATTATTTTATAATTTATTTATACTATTCTGTAGAATAAAATATTTAACATTTAAAAATAATAATAATATTTAACGGTAATTCATTTATAACAAAAATAACTTTTAACTCAATTAAAAAAAATTCTTTTAATTTAAAACTAACAGTAAACAATTATGAATCAAACCAAATAAATAAATTATCATGACTAAAGATAGTTTCCAAGCTGCAGCTAGTCATCATGCTCACTCGGTTTCACATGTGTTGTTTTTTTCAATTTCAGGAGGAAGAACTCAAGTATCAACAACAACAGCAACAGCTATTAAATCAATCATATAATAACAATACACCTAATAGACTTAACCGCTCTGTGAATCCACCCAACAACTTATCATTGGATAACTCTGGTTATGGTTATAGTTTGGCTTCTCAAGGAAGCTTACCATCTCAACGATTAGACAATTTGCTGGGTGGTCCTAACAACAATGACCCGCCACAGCCCCCTGAACGTGGCTCTTCATATGCCATCATGAGTCAAGTAGATACTAAAGCAACACCACCTAGACCCCCAGTTCTCACGTCAACACCAAATGGAGTGATAACTACACCAAATGCAAATACCACACCTAAACGTGTATCTTTCCAAGATCCTACATCAATACCGCCCTCACCACCATCCCCAACGTTGGAGAAAATTATGGAAGACCCTGATGTAAAAATTGTTTATATACTGCAATAATTGTTGTACTAATACATTTTTTTTATGTTCAATAGAACTTCATCGATCAGGCCGAAACAATGTTAGCATCACCACGAAGTCCAGACATTCAGTTTACCAGTGGTAATACACCCGGTGTGATTGGATCACAAGAAGTATACAGGTAAATAAAAATACTAATAAATATTTATTCAAGTATAAGTAAGAAAATTATAAAAAATTTGATTGTGTATTAGGGATCCAAGACAGCGTTTACTAGCTGAACAACAAAAACAACAAATGTCTAACAAAGCA
This sequence comes from Nasonovia ribisnigri, assembly GCA_027563435.1. Lineage (NCBI taxonomy): Eukaryota > Metazoa > Arthropoda > Insecta > Hemiptera > Aphididae > Nasonovia > Nasonovia ribisnigri. The sequence continues at coordinate 668,074 of JANEHU010000146.1, read as the reverse complement.
GGGAGTACAGTGCCAGAAAAATTAAGTTTTAAAGAGAAAATGAAAATGTTTGCCATGGAAACTGGTGAAGACGGTACGCCTAAAGATAAAGTAAAAATATCTAAAGCTCAACGAGAGATTGATAACTTAGGGGCATCAAGTACACCTTTGACTAACTAAATAATAATATTTGAATAATATTTCTTAGAAATGCACTTAAACATCCCATTAAAGTTTAGTAATTTTTTTTTACATAAAGGTTTACCGAAATCTTAATTATTAAATTTAAGTATTTCATTTTTTTTTTTTCTTTAATCATCATCATATTATTATATTTAATAAGTACAAGTTTTAAATTTGTGATTTATTATAGTTTATTTTCTATTATATTGTATTGTTATATTGTTGAGAGTAATAGCGTTTAAATTATTATCGTTGAATAGTTGTACCATCGTGTTTTATTTTTTAATTTTTGCTGCTTTATATAAAGTATCACACTATATTTTTTCGATTATGAGTTTCGAACAATTTCAATAATTAAATTTGTTGACAAATTATTCAAGATCTACTAAGAGCAATACATTGTATACAATATATTTGAGGATCAATATTGTTATCTATACAATCAAACATTTCATATTATTATTATTATTATGATCATTTTTATTATTACTACTTTTTTATATTATATAATTTTAATTTATTGAAAACTTTTAGTTAATTTTTTTATTTTGTTTTAATAAATTTATTTGAGTTGAAAAAAATAGTAAAGAAATTTAAATTAAAAAAAGTTATATTATATAATTATAAAATGTTGTTTGTACATTTTTGTGTAAAACGAATATAATTTCGATTTCTAAAAGTATTTTATAATATTACTGTATTTACTATATTATAATATTTATTACTCATTTTTATCATTACTATTGTAATTATTATTATTAATTGTAAAAATAAAACAAAATTATATATACATAATATTACGTAATATAGTTAATATCGTATATTTTTTTAATAATATATACATTTTTTTTAGTGTTTATATTGATTTTGTATCTTATTTCCGATTTAGTTTTAACTAACTACTATTAATATTCAATAATGTTGATAAAGTAGATACCTAGAAATATATTATAATATACCATACCATAGTTAATCAGATTACAAAGCTCTGCATTTGAAGTTCAAACATTCTGTTATTATGTGAACTACATTCATATTATTGCTTATGATGTGTGTCAATGTAATATAATTGAATATTAATTGAATACCTATAAACCATAGCTGGCAATGATTCACTAACAATTAAATATTTAATGAACTAATCTTTGGCCACTAAATCATGTTTAAGGGACCATTAGCTATTTAGTATGTATTCATTAAATGTTTAGTATTTGTGTATGCAACATCATTATAGTGTCCTGGGGGACAAAATTGTTTAGGCTCACAAAAATTTTATACTTTTTGTTTATTTAAATTGTTACCATTGGTTATGGATAATTAGATATACTATTATAATTTATTATTAGTAGAAGAATGGTACCTATATAAAAATGTTTTTAAAAACTTATGGACACAATTACAATGATAACTTTTATGATTTGATTTCTTAATTCTGCTCATATTTTTTATGTAAACACATACAGGCGAATACCGATATTAACGATAATGGATTTATCATACAGATAAAAGATAGAAAGAATATTAATTTTAGTCCAGGCAGAATGGTACAGCTATAATTAATAAATAGAACTACTATTTAAAATCAAAGACTTAAAACAGATGACCCAGGTGACTGGGAAAATCCACAGTTTTTGACTGATTTTTATAAAATGTCTGTCAATAGATTCCACAAGATCTTTAGAGTGTCTTGACGTCCACTTTTTATTTCTTACTTTTCACTTTTCAACACATATTGTATTCAGTGAACTCACAAAAGATTATTATTTTTTTTTGTTTATATACTGTTAACAATAATTGTTACACGGTAATTTTCCGTAAATAGTTATTATGATTGGACATTATAACCTGTATTTCATACTTGGTCAAAACAACTAACTGTGTTAAAAATCATTGAAGTTTATTTTTAATGAAGTTCAAAAAGAGGTAAATTCATGGGTGCACCGTGCAGGACCATCTATTAGATATATATATTATGTACCATTCATATTATGTTCATGATGGTTAACATTAAACACAACACAATTAACAATTCAAGTGTAGCCAAGCTAATATTATGAAGGTGTATTATATGTATGACATTTAAGTATATACCTGAACTTATTTTATGTTCGATAAACTTAATTACAAAAGGATGCTCCCACATTGAATATTAATGGTAATAACAAGGAAATAAAAATATTTAACAAAATTAATTATCTATGTTGATCTAGTAATACATATTTAAATGTATCCGTCTTAAATAAAATTTAGTAAGTCATGATTTATGAGCTCATATTTAAAAAAAACATATTTAGCCAAGTTTGTACTCTTATAATAAGACCGCTCTATTCATAGGCGGAAATCCATTGAAATTTCTGGGGGGGGGGGGGCTTACTGAAAAAAAACTTTATTCAAATAATATGATAGAAATCGAAACAAAAACCTCATTGAGTTGCATATTTCATTGAATTGAATCTTAACACATTTTAATAGTTTATAAGTACACATAAATATAACAAAAAAAGACCCCATTAAAAGAATATAATTTATTCAATTTATTTTAAAATAATTGTCCTATTTTTTTTTGCAAATTTGTTTATGATGGAGTCATTGTCAATATGTTTCACAGTATCTTTTTCGATATTAAGTGTTGCAATTTTGTTAAAACGATTTTGAAGCATAGATGTTCTTAACCAAGTTTTTAAGCGTCTCATAACAGAAAAAGAACGTTCACATGTTGATGAGCTAATTAAAAGCGTGATTGCCACTTGCAACAATTTGTATACATTTGGGTAGACTTGTTTTGAGACACATTTTTTTATATCTTCAAGTTTAGTAGTAAATATTGATAACATTACATTCGTCCACTAATTAAATTGAACCCATATAAGTATACTATAGTCAGCCATAAATAATAAAGACATTGAATCGTGGTTGCTGGTTAGACCTAAGATAATACTTTAAATGCCTATCTATTTATATAACTAATAAACTACTTGTCCGAAATTCAATGGTTATAGGTGAAAATAATAGTAATAACTACTCCAAATAATATTCTGCTTAAAAAACGATACGAAAAAGCCATTCAAATAAAAATGAAAATGATTTCTTTTCAAAATAAATATTTTCAGAAACTTAAGTGTTTTCTAAAATAACAAATGTATTATACGTCAAATGGAACACGGTATTTATATAATATTATTGGAAATATTATTGTAATTATTTTATGGTATCTATAGGCTTGTTATGGATAAATTGGGGACAACTTGTGTAACTCGCAAGCTGCAATGGAAAACTCGGGTTGGCTCACGGTCTAGTACTCCGACTAGGTGGTGCACATGCACTCAACGGAGTTTAGCACTCCGACTTGGCAACTCGCAAGTTTGGTGGGTCAGCAGGTGTACGCTACGCAGAAAGTGCATGCGATGATGACGCACGCACGCTTTGGAGGGAAAGGATGACACCGGACACTTGCAGTCTTGTTAACCAAATAAAAGGGGAGGGTCAGGCTGCGATATCAAAGGGGTTTGCGCTTCCGAAGACAATCCCTCTCTTCGGTGGCTAGGTAGAAAGCGATGACACATTTACCGTTTAGGCGATCATACGAAAATACGTGTCATTTTATTATTTAGGTAGGTGCATGTATGGGCTATATGTAACCACATAATGATATAGTCTGTGTGTATGTTTGTTAATTTTTCCAAAGTATCAATAGGGATAGCCAGGTAATCAAGTTATACTATTGGCGCAAATAGGGCTAAAAATTTTTTTTTTTTTTTTGGGGGGGGGCTGTAGCCTCCACCTGACATTACATGAAAAGTAACCCGTGTGGGCATTGCCCCACACCCCTATATACTTAAAAATATAAAAACGCGACAACAAATACTTAATTATTCAAAGTTTCATTTTTCTTTTATTTTTATCAATAAATACTTTTAATATTTGCTCAATTTGAATCTCAATATCTTTTTCAATATGAAGTATTGATATGTTACTAAACCGATCTTGGTTCATTGTGGAGCGTAGTACAGCGGTATGTGTTTATCCTCCTATCATAGCTGAAAAATAGCGTTCTGATGTAGCGTATGAAATCGGGAAAGTAATAGGTACTCGTACCATTAAATACAAATTTGAAACGCTTTTATTCAAATTTTCTTTTATAAAATTGAAGTCCTTTATATTATCACCAATAACATTTTTGAACACCGACATTTCTCTCTTCAAATTATTTTCGTTTAATGAAAAAACATTTTGCTATGAAATGTTTTACGCACATCATGATGGTGCGTGGAAACGTATCCATGTTTTTCAGGCATATAGCTAATGATATTTACAATATACCACATTTATCATAAGCATATAAAATAATTATAAAATTTAAATAAAAATGAAATAATTACATTTTTTCAAAAAAAAAAAAAAAAATAAGTATTAAAGTTGAATATAAAAAGCTTAGTAATATTTCAGAAATAATAAGATAATAAGATTTTTTTGAGGGGGCTATTACAAGTTTTTTTTTGGGGGGGGGGGCTAAGCGGTCTCATTTTGTAAGTACTTATATATTGAGAATTGAGGAATAGCAGGAGAAATTATTTATTTATTTTGTATAAATGGTTGCCATTGGTTACTCAGGCAGACGAGGTAAAAGCTTAAAGCAGGCATCACATTTTTGCACTTATGGCACTCGAATAAACAAATTATATCTTACAACAATAAATATGAGAGATTATTTGTAAAATGATTCTTCTATAATATTATGTTTGTTGTCTGTATAGACTCAAAAACCATTCTACCGATTTTAACGAAAATACAATTTCAAGATTGTCCTTAAAGTTATCAAGAAAGTTTAGAGAGCAGTTTGAACCACGTTCGGAAGTATACCAAGAGGTATACAATCTGAAGTATACAAAAACCGAGATAAATCAATATACCGCTGTATTTTGTATTAATTAACCATTTTCCCCTGTCGGGGTAAGTAATAGCTTCATCAAAATCCACCAGACAAGCTATGGCGCATTATATCCGATATTCCAATCCGCCCTAGGTCGAAAGCGACAGGCGTATGCCGTATGGTATATGACTTTGAAACTTAAGAGATGGAAGTTAATAATAATTATACACTTATATACGTGTGCACCTGATAATATTATACCTACTGCTTGTATAATCATAAGCTAGTTTCAAGGGCCCCTTTTTTGCACAGGCGACGCCGGGTGGGATGTCTGTGATCGCAGGTGTCCTGACTGACCGGCTGACTGATCAACGTAGTCCTGGAGGCTAAAAAATGATAGTTTGAGACCGGAAATTTTCACGGTATACGTTCGTATTACCACTCAAGCGTGCGCTAAGAGAGAATTTTCCAAAATCGGCATTTCAAGGCAGTGCTTGTACAAGTATTTTAAGATTCACGATGGCCGATGGAAATCGAAAATTTGTTTTTTGTCTGTAAATAGTTATTTTGATTGGTTACAGATTGTATTGGAAATAGTAGAGCATTTTTGAGTTTTCAACACCATTCACCGAATATTAAATAACGAATTGAACAAAGTCTTAATCGCATTGGGCATTTTTGACGGGCAACGAAATGCGCGGTCACACCGCTGGGTCAGCTAGTATTATAATATATTTTCAAAAGCTCTAACGAGGAGAAATAATGAAGTAACTATTTTTGTTTTATATTAAAAGTTTGTGTATTACTGTGTCGCTATCTACCATCTATTTCATTTGTTACGTTTTCGTGTTGAACTGACGAATATAATATTATAATAGGTATACCTAGTAATACATCGATGGCGCCACTAATTTAATGAATTAATGTAAAGTGTCGTGATTTACGATAATAATATTATTTGGAAATGTGGGCATTTATTAGTTACAAAATTAATTTTAGTTTCTGAGTGGAGCGATGGAGGAGGTCAAAATTTAAAATTCCCAGTAGTTTTCAAAAGCGCCGGGAATAACAAAAAAAAAATTAGGAAAAACGGGCATTTTTATGCTACATCGGCTTTTAACAAAATCAATTTTAGTTTTGGTGTAATTCTAAAACAAATGATCTTATAGACATGACATTTTCACTGAATGATTATATTAGCATTTTCTATATACCGTACAATTTTTAAAATATTTTGACTTGTTTTGAGCTGTTTACGGACATTTTCAGTTTCCAATTTTTTTAGTTTTTTTCTTTAATGTCAATAAAATTTTATTTGTTGGGTCTAAAAACGTGGAAATTTAGGCTCCTGAGTCCTGATATATTGTTACAATGGCAGTTGAAAAATATTAAAAATACAGAGGCACAATTTTCTTTTATAAATAAGTAATTTCGATTTTTGACAACATTTGTTAGTTTGAAAATTGAACAATGATTTTGTAGTTACAAATATATAAAATGTTAATGCTAAGGATTGAATACTTAAAATAAGGTTCCACTTTAGTAAATTATTTTGTAACCAAAAAAAAAAATAAATTTTTATATTCAAATTTGTATGACATTACATATTAAATAATCAAGAATAACGATTTTAGTTATTTTGTTGTAATTTAAAAATATTATTTGTGGGTAGGTACTTGAGATTTCTCAAGTATTTTATCTTACTTACTACTATATTCCTAATAACAATATAAATAATATAATATAAAATAAGTTATTTAAATTTCTAATCAACTTAAAAACTTAACTAGTTAAAAATTTCTATTGTAATAACATATCTTTTCCCAGTAATTTAAAATACAATAATGATAGTCACGTTAAATTAAAACCAAGTTCATACACATTTATAATTTCTATAGGTGTGTAGGTAGTTAAAACTAATTAATTAATTATTAATTAATAGGCAAATTTACCAAGTTAAGTTAATATTTTTCTCTATTTCAACTTTAAACATTTTGAATTTAAAATATTTTTTGTTAACTATTAACTTAGAACTTATAATGTTGACTTAACTTAACTAACTCATAATATTTTCTGTCGTTAACTTTTCCAATGCCCACTTTTTAATGTTATAGCGGTGGTAGCATATTATAGACTATAGTGTACCTACCTACCTTTTTTTGAACCGTTTTGATTGGCCAATGTAGAGAGCTGGTGATAACTCGACAGGGAAATAATTACAGAATAAATTGCGGAAGAGAAACATGATTGTAATACCTGCCCTTGTAGAAAGCTTTTAATGCTGTACCTACACTCAAAAAATGGTCGCTACTTACTATAATATACGTAGACCATTCCCAATGAAAAATACTAGAATAATTTAACATTTCAATTCCTCGCAGTCATAATAATATAATTATCATACAATGTAGCTTTCTTTTAAATTCCTAGTGTTGGCGGGAGCTGTGCTTTAATCATAATACCATGTTCTATAATATCACCTAGATATTCGTTATGACAAATCGGGAAATCTTTATAATATTATTATTTGCATTTGTCGTAAAGTCTTCGGTGACTATTACAGTATATAATATTTTAGTGTGGCAGATAACGGTCCGTTTTTTAATACAATTAATTTAATAATTTATTAATATTTCGTTATATTCATTATCTTCTGATTGGTCGCCGTCCTGGCCACCTATCTTATGTTTATTGATATTCCGTTTTACTCATAATTTGTCTCGTCTCCGATGTCTCGATCTCGTCATCTGCGGGTGTTTCTTTCCCTCGTCTGTGTCTGGACCACACAACCGACCCACCTTTAGTATGGACTTTAGGGTATATACCAATTACAAGTTCCGTCCACCTCTAAACTCGCTATCCAGTATCCCGTCTTAATATTACGTAGATACTCATAAAATAATTATAACCTCAGACGCCCACATTATCCTTTAATTTCTCGTGATCGCTCGTTCCTCGAATTCAAATAATTTATTGTTGCCTATAGTGGCTAATGGTTATACATATATTATACTATATAAGATCTCAACTTAGTTTCCGTGCACCTTCCGTTTTTGTCATCATTAATCTCACGGTGAATGCTGGCTTCTCAATCCTATAGAGCACAATATCTATCCTAACTCCGCTAATGTCTAGTGCACAATACGAGTCTTGTAATATTAACAAAATATACTGACATACAGTCTGAACGGTTAATACTATCGTGTAATACGACACAATTAAATGAAAGGTAAGTATTATAATATAATAATATTATAATGTCATCAAATATCAAAGTTGACTTTGATCCTGCAAATATAACTTTTTTTTTAATAGATTTGAATATTTTATAAATGCAGCGTGAGAACTGGACATTTTCTACTCCTTGAATGATTATATAGAGCGAAAGCAAATTATGTTATTGGGTCTATATAATATACAGCAGGGGAATTATTAATAAACTAAACACGATAAATTTAAATATACGTATCACGTGGTTCATTACGCATAGTAGTATTAATTTTTTGAACAGTAGGTGCACTCAAAACCTCGGGTGCAATATTGCTCATAATCATGATTTTGTGCGATTAAATAATTTAAATTAAATAAATATACTTACTAAAAGTATTTGAAAAATAAATCGAAATATTTGAAGTATACCTGTAGATTAAGTTGTACCATTTAATATTAAAGTAAACGTTTTGAATGGTTTAGATCAGTGAATACGAACCTGTGCTTTAGCTTTATACTTGATATAGTCAATGGTGTTATTTTTTGCACCGAACTTGTTGTAATACCTGTACGGCTATTATACCTATATCTAATCAATTATTATGAAATATAATAGTCAATGAGGGAGCTCGTTTTGGTTATCTTGTGTTGCAATTAAAATCAAACTTATAGGCTATAGAGTACAAAATACTATTAATAATAGTGTATAACAAGATAAATCATAAATATCTACCATAAAATAACAGTTAGGGTCTGATTTATAAAATGAGGACCCGGAGTAAAACTTTTAAAAGGCCACATTAGGTACCTGTGTAAACTTTTTCTAAGTTAAATCCAAGTTGAAAGTTCTGACCTAGCCTCAAACTCATTAAAATACCATGTTAATAAATAGTAAATACATAGTGTACACGTGTATCATGTCAATGTGTTTAAAGCGAGCATAACATTGTAAGAAGCTATAATGTTGTATTTTGAACGAAAATTAACATTAACCTACTCATACAAGTATTAAACTAATAACAAAGTATATAAGTAAAGTACAACTATGGACATTATTATAATGTGCTCTAATGTTCACGAGTACCTATAAATTATAAAAAAATATTAAATGTTAAGTGAAATTGCTGAACAGAAACAAAGTGAGTAGTATAAAAATGTATTTTCTGATGCCTAGTCCCTAGTCCCTAGTCCCTAGTCCCTGAGCCCGCCGCCGCCGCCGACCACCGATGTCCAGTATGTGTCCGCGGGGTAACGGCGGTATTGGCTGGGGGAGGTGGGGGTATGTCGCGCACGTGCGCGACCGGTGGTCGGCGGCGGCGGCGGGCTCAGGGACTAGGGACTAGGGACTAGGGACTAGGCATCAGAAAATACATTTTTATACTACTAAAGTGTGTTATCAAGTAAAGTAGGTAGGTAATTCAAAACAAACAGTTAATTTTTAAGACAATCATAATTTTTAATAAAATGACTTGTATACCTTAATAGCGTTTTATTTGTTTAAAATTATTTATTGTAGGGAGTATAAGCTAAAATCTTTATTGAGCTCTGTCACAATACTAAATTTATTAGTTGATATAAACTATGAAGCTAAAATATTTATGCTTGACGAAAAAGAGACGCACGTCAAAAACCCACTTTATATTGATATAATGGTATCCGATAATATTATCTATTGAGGATTGCAATAATTGCAATTATTATATATTAAATATCAATTATTGATAGAGGAGTTATGTCGGGTGAATTTAGGTCAACTGAATTTTTAGTGGATGATTTTCTGTTTCAATGCTTTCAAAGTATCAGATTCTAGATCATAGTATAGAAGTAGCTGCAGGCACTATGTGAATGCAATGCCATAAATTACAAACAAATTTTTCATTTTTATCAAATTAGAATTTTGAATTTATATCAAGAAAAAAATTTCCTTTAAAAAATATAAAGGACCAATGTAATTTTGGAATGTTAAATTTTTTTTAAAAAGACAAAAAAATTACATAGACACGCGTATCTCAGAATAAGGGACTACAAAAAACTATCTAAAATGTAAGGCCCGAGGATGATCCAAGGATCTCTGGAATCCGTATTAAATATGTGATAGATAACAGTTATTCTGTGATGATACAGTGTTGTACTACGAGTTGAGGCCAATTCTTCCAAACGAGTGAAGAGAGTGGCCATCTGAGTAGATAGAAGCCATGTTTCGTCCGAAAAATTCCAGCGTTTTTTTAAAACAGCATAAACAAGTAAATATTATAATATACTAGCCAATTTATTAAATATAAAAGAAACATGCTTACCGAATACTATCAACTAATATAATAAATTATTATATCAACTATAACTAACTAGGTACCTATATCTTCACTTATACCTAATGCATAACTGTGGTCTGTAATATAAAATATAATTATGGGTATTATATAATTATAAACAAATCCATGTAAATAATAAGTAATAGCACATTGCACATAAGTTAATTTTAATAGTAACATATTATTGAAATTAAATTGTTGTGTAAAAACAATTGACAGTTATTACTTCGTGTATTTAACATTGGTAAATATACAGATTTGGACGATTTTAATGGCGTCCATTACCAATGATAACAACCAGCCAATAAAAAATATTCACCGAGTCAGCCAATCTCTTATATAATTCTCTCTAAGTATAGGTAACTGCTTATAATATAAATAAAACACTCAAAGATGTAATAGATAAATTCTGTTAAACAATAATTATCTCATATTTACGACTCATATATTTACTTGATTTACTGAAAAAATATTTATTTTGGCGTAGATATCGTTACTCCATTAAAATAAGTGAATAATATCATTATAACTTAAAGTTATAAAATAACTATTTGTAAAAAAAAAGTATACCTTTTAATTTTCTTGTATTACTGAGAACGATCCCGGAATTCTCAGTTGTCCCCATCCCACCCTAGCCCTGATGTAGGCACATTGAACCATATAACATCTTTAAAAATATATGAGTTAAAAACTTTTAAAAATAAATATCAAAAAGGTACTAATAATCATAAAAAATATAACATAGTATTTTGATAAATATTATATGAAAATAATTAAAAATTCTTTGTATTTTAAAAGATATTGTTTTTTTAATTAATTTTTTTTATATTTAATATTTTTTTAAATTACAACAGGTAGATCGATGTTTAATGAATCACGATGTACATACGCAATATACTTTTATGTATATTATTATAATGTAAACTATACTTTGCAGGAATAATCTAATTAAAATCATTTTTTAGTTAATTTTAGAGTTTACATCGAGTTATGATGAAGACAAGATTGTTCACAGTCCGACTGCGAAACTGTTAAAACATATTTTAAAAAGGCGATTATTAATATATTTTATATTGTTTTCGTTCAGATCAAATCATATTTTGGTCTACTGCTTCTAAACAGCTCCTTATACGATTTTATGAATAACGCAGGCCGTGGGGACTCCATGTTTATGCATTCCGTTGCAATTGGCCATAGATTATGAGACTGCAGGTTGCATACTCAAAGGCGTATGCGCAGGGAGTCGTGGAGAATCTTATACCCCCCCCCCCCCCATAGTCCATTTTTTTATTCCTTAAACACTTTGTACCTAGACAATTCATTAACATACACAATATGTACAGTTTATACGTGCCTGTTGAAAACAAAATGTTTTACCGGATATAATATGTGCTGTGATAATTATGCTGATAAGTGATGAGACAGTGGAGAGACACTAACCACATTTTACTTTTTTCCCTGTTCATGAAACCTCCCCTTTACAATACATAATTCCGTGCACTCCGCTGGACTTCCACTGCATTAGACATATTGATTATGTATGGTCGTTTTTGTCGTTGAACATTCAAATAATAAATGTGCATCGGAAAATTATTATAATCCTATTTACTATCGAATGTTTCAAGAATTTATTGGCGAGAGTAAACCACTATATATGCGTGTTTTAAAGTACTTATGACCTTATAGAAACGTTTATGTTTTGAGACTATCCGACATTTTTACCCACTCATTATGCCTAATATTATTATATTATCAGACCTAATAATTAAAAAAATTACACTTTCTCCAGATAAATATTTAAAATTCAATGTTATTATTTATAAAACTATGGCGGCTTTAAATTTCTCCATTACATAGGTAACTGTACTACATAGGTTGCACGAAACAAAATTATTATATACGAGTAGGTTAGGTAGTTAATTTTTAATTTACTCTGGTTATTTATTGTTCCACTTTTGTGCGGTTACCTTTGCATTACTCATTTTGCAATGCTTCTATAAAAACATAAATATTATTAGGATGTCCTGTTTTGACTTAAGTTTTAAATTTATTGTTGTACCCTCCACAAATATTATTTATACCACCTAAATCCATAGAACTTTCTTCTATTATGCAGGTACTTTCCAAACGAAAACAATTTGTATTTACTGATGCTGTTGAGATTGGTAAGCTAATTCGGGTAAATCTTAACAACACTGTTATACTCGTAGAACTTTCAACAACATTAAAAAAAAACCCTATCCAACTGTTATATGATCTTGTTTAAGGTTCTCCGAATCAATAAAGCACGCGTTACTTACTTTTAATAAATTTCACTTTATGGATATAATAGTTTATAACAGAGTAACAGACCTCAATATTATTCCTAACCGCCATCACTTGACAGCTCGCTTAACATCGTCACATATACCCGTACCATGCACCATATTATAGTTATAAGGAAATGTTCACAACATAACAAAATGTGTCGTAATAATGTCGCTGTAATATTATAATTTCCAAATTCAATTTTGATATTTCATCCCGGATTACCCGTTCAACTAATATGTTACCACTTCCTTTTCGCTATACTAACATTACCCCTTTACGACTAATGCCAGGACCAACCCTTCTTCCTTTTTGTTTTTAAAATTATTTGTTTTGTATTTTATCTAACCTTGTCTTTAATTTTTTTTTATGTAAAATCATTTTTTATTGAACATGCCATGTTCAACATGGTATTATCAATTTGTAAAATATTATGATATCTGCAGTTGAACCGTGGACACAGGCCTGTTTCTTTTAGATATAAACTAAAATAATTATATCCTATTACATCAATTATTTAGAAACAAAGCAAACATTTAGGTTAATCGATTAAATTTCTTAAAAAAAATGTGATATTGTGACTTTGCAAAGGTATATTATATAGTTTTAATTACATTGCCAATTTTATATAATATCGGTTCATATTATATACCTGTTAATATAATCGTGGAACGTAATAAGGAATAGGTACCTACTCGAAAACTGTTTTACGGGTAAATAGATTATTAAATACAGAATATTATTAAAAAATTAATAGTAATATAAACAACCTTTCCGTTCTTAATAAATTATAGTGTTAATTATAGATGTAACCAATGGCGGGTTATATATACATGGTAAAAATATAAATTACCTAGTGATAAATAAAATATCAGTACAATATCATATTCATTATGACGTGAACCATACATCAATAACAACAACAATAATAATAATAATAATATGATAAATAATAGGTAAAATGTATTATTAATCATAATATCATATTGTACATTCGTTAACGAAATAAAACAATATTATATAAAACTTTGGTTAAAATCATATTATTGAATACAATACACTCACGATAAGGACGCATTTTTTACCTAAGATTTTCGTGCAACATTTCCGGATTTCTATTACGAACTTTACTTTGTTATAACGATTTACATTGTACAATTCACACAGCACCAATAAATATGGAATGGGAATTTCTCGATATCTATCATAATAATATATTTCATAAGTTTTTTGTGTTTAACGGTCGTTGATGTTGATGTACATCATAAATTGTTATCGTTGCGGGACTTGCACGTTATAAACGTTACCTATATAGTCGTTAAACGCATGTCGTTTAGTGTAAACTATGTTAAGTTTCGTGCGTTATAAAATTCAGTTTCAGAAAGTATAGACATTATACTATTGTTAAAGCCACAAGCTACTATTAAATTGACAATATGGAAAATGAAGTAGAGTTAATTTTTTCATAAAAACGAAATCCACTAGCTTCAGTATATCTCTATATAAATATTGGCGTCGCGCGCGAACACGGGAAAACTGCTTTGGAAAAATGGTTATGAACTCAAAAATTATACTACATTATCACGCTCACATATAGTGACAAACGGACTTTTAATCTACAAAACAACAAATTTGAAATTTCAACATGATGAGTGTTTTATAAGGAAAACAGATCTATTTCTTTCCGGCCTGTAAAAATCACTAACGAATATACCGAAGCAGTGGCGTATTTATGGGAGGGGGGGGGCTGAGTGGGCTGCAGGTTTACCTAAGCTTTACCGGTGTTTTATTTTGTATTCCCTGTTAAATTCAAACAAACCCTTGACATGTGGTTATTTCTTAAGTGAACAAATCATTTTCAAAAGACCTATTATTTACCAGTTTCATTTAGATTTTGAGAATAGTGCTCATTAAGCATCCAATAAATAAGTGTTCCTAAACATTGAAATATGATATGTGTGTCGGTTTTATTTAGGATAGTATTAAACCTCGGTGGCGTAAAGTAATCAATAATTATACTTAAAATATTGGTAATAATTTGTTTCTATAAATATAAATTTCATTTAAATAAAAGTATTAAAAATGTAGACTTAATATTATAATTAAGAATATAAATTATTATTTTATTATATTATATTTACAGATAAGTTCTGAAAACCAATTCCGAGCAGTATTATACCAGTCAAGAACAAGCCAGGAAAATAGTTAAACCTTTTTTTTGTATAAACAAGAAATACACAAGAAATTAAAAATAAATTCATTAGGTATTTTATATTGAAAAAGTCGATAGTTGACATAATTAACTCAAGTTAATTGGTTTCATTAACCTTCCCATTTTTGACGAACAATAGGTATAGGTAGTGTTAATGAATGGCAACATTGCATAGAAAATCGTACGCAATCGTGTTGTTATTAGGGTTATTTTGAAAGTCCATTTGTTTGTTAAAAAAAATAAAAGGTAGGTATGTAATTGTGCTTTATCGGTATAATTTTGTTCCTCGGGAAACATACATTTGAGTCGGAACAAAAAAATGTTTCAACTAAGCGAAAAATATATTATGGAAGAATTTAATACAAACATTTTGGCGTTTAAAATTACTCTCTTGAACAATTTGATATTTTGAGATTGCACCTTTTGGTTTTGAGTAATGTGGTTCAATGTGAACAACCTCATCGATTGATCATTCAAAATTAGTCTCTGAGCTAAATTCCAGTTATTCATATCGACACCTCATTTTTGCATATACCTACATTAAAAGTTAAAATTGAACATCCATTGTTAAATGAAATTGTAATGAAAATGTTTGATACATTTTCTATAATATTTTTTAGTGAAAAAATATTTTCATCTGTCATAGTTATTAAAACTCGGTTTGAAATAAGTAGTTTCCGTCTTACACTACCGTTATTGGAGCTAAAAATCCACTATCGCATAACAAACAATATGGCAAATTTATCATATATAGCCATATATAGGTAACCAAGTACTAAAAATGTATTTATTATATTTCTTATAGTGCAAATGTAATAATTTCCATTTGATTAAATCAATTTCTACTTCCAATTCGTGGTAAAGTGGAAATTACTTGATCGCTACTTTGCTATTAATCCTTAGATATTTATCTTCTTTAATTAATTAATTGAATTTATTAACTATTAATATCATAATCAGTGGCCCGCTGAATTATATTATTGGCGCGAATTTGGTCCGAAAAGTTGACGACCGCTGGTCGAAGATACGTATTTCTGCAGTGATTCGATATTCGAAATTCTAAACAATTGACCGGAATATAACATTGTTCTGTCATAAAAGTTTCCTAGTTTGGCGGTGCCATTCAGACGATCGCGATGACCCTCAACCATAATCGGCACCGTCGCCAGTCTGTTTTTATATCGATAACAGGGACACTCGACACCACGTCTGGCACGTCGGGGAGGGTACGTCATCGTGGATGATGTTCGGCCTTCGAAAATATTTGTTCAATTTAACACCACATACACCGCTCTTACATATTGTTAATACATACACATTAACATCGTATCGATCGTAATATTGTGTACAATTCATTTCCGTATGTTACGTTGTATTGTACGTAGGTGCCTATATAGTCGCACGGACAACTATAGTTTGGGACCGAAATAAATTGTTTTCAGATAATAAAATTACCAAACGTATTTTGAGGGAATAAGAATAATATTAAGAACCATCTCGTGTATACAAACTATACAATATTATTCGTATTCAATTGCTATGGAGGTAGATAGGTATTAGTACTATTTTAATATTTAACCACCGCGTGTATCATTGTCAGGATAACATATTCATACCACGAGAACCTTAATAATATTATAATACGTATACTTAGTAGTGGCTACTACGTTTGGCGTACAAAGGAGGTCATCGTTGGTTTCCCCATTTCCTAAATGTCTATTTAGTTAATTGTGAAAAGTGGAAAATACGACGACTTATCCTGTATTTTATGCGGAATTGTGGAATATCGTAAAGGAGCTTAAATCAATGCTGGTAAATCATATTTTTATTTTTAGTAACACAATTAATGGACATTATAATATTTATTTGTTTTATATTTTACTTGAACGGTTTGTAGAAATAACACAAAATTAATACTGTAATTACAAAAATGTGTAATATATAATATACTGTTAATGCTTGAAATATTTCAACAGTTTTAAAATATCTTTATTAAATAATAAATATTTTACATTTTTTTATGCGTATCGATTTTGTCGAATTCTTAGTAGCTGTGCCACTATTGACTTATGTGTAACATAATATAACATTATTGAGTATTATACTGTATACCAGTGATGTATTAATGTAAAAAATATATTTGATACATATAAATAATTCAGATTTCTATAAAATATATGTCATATGGTTCTGTTTAATATCTGATATAATTAATATTATGAAGATTGATGACTATACAACAGCGAGAGTATTAGCCTCTCAATCGTAGAAATATAAAATTAAAACATCTCCCTAAAAAAATACTTTCAACAAGCTCGCGGTGTATACATAATAATCTATAGTTGTTCAATATACAATTATACAACCATAGATTATTATTCACCAATATTTTGCATCAAGTTGAATACTTATGAGCAAGGAAAAATACGTCCAATTCCTGATATCTGGTTACAGTTTTTCCACGATTTCGATAGGTAGGTTATTATTATTATTACTCGAAGAATTTTCCAAAAATCGTCCAAAAAATGATTATTCATATAATATTATTATGTCTTGTTTCGCTCACCTGCAGTTACCGTATTACAATTAAAAGTTGTATATACACAAAAAGAAAAAAAAATGTTCAATCTTTGTGTTGGTGCACCAACAAAATTAATAAAAAGGTAAAACTTTTTTAATTCATTAGTTTTTATGAGAGCTATTACAATAGAAAATATAAATAAAATCATCAACAATTTGTTTTAGACAATACTACAATAGAATTGAATAAAAAAGTGTTTTTCCATAACAAAAAGGTAACAGAATATGAAAACATTAACATAAATTACATAAATTAAAAGTTGTTGTCAAGATAACGACAAATATAAAAAAGGGGAAAGTATAGATAACCGCTCTGTTGTACAGTTGTAGGTGTCAAGTATGCTTCGTCCTTGAGTATAGGTTAGGTACTGTAATAATGGACGGGTTAAATTTTAAGTCCATGATAAAATATCATTAATGCTATGACAAACTATTCTGAGCGGTGACGTTTTGTCAGCCTATTATCACATACTTAATTATATTGCTGTTAATTATTTAGTAATTTATTTTACTAGTATTCGGTGCAAACTATAAACAGGTAATAACATAAAATGAATCTAAATGTTTTGAAAATGTCATTTTGAATATAAAATACAATATTAAAGGTAAGCGTTTCAAATTCCCACAAAAAATTTGATTACTTCAACTACCTAAAATCGTTACCTTTTTTTGAATACCTATAGTATTTATACCAAACTTGAGCTTTATACAACTATAAAACTAAGTATAAAAATGTATTTAGATTTTGCACTACATTTCAAACTTGACTACCAAAAGAAGAACTAATGACATTAAATACATTTTATAAATAGCTCAAAAAGCGTCAAAATATTTTGAAATTTATATCGTGTTCAGAAAATGGTAATATAATCATTTAAAGTATCTATAGCAAAAATAAAAACAAAAACGTCGTCATAAACTGATTTCGTGTAAAAATGATCTTTTTCATGATTAATTTGAAAAATACAAGGAATTTTTCAATTTTGACTTTTTTTTATTTAATTAATCGATTCAATGCGAAAGAAAAAAATAATTTGTTTACTTGTCGATGTAGTTGTGTATTTTTTAGTGTGATGTAGGTGATTTTTTTTTCGTATGCAATAATATATAAAGTTAATTCACAAATGATCAGAGATTGAAAATTAAATATTATAAGTACAAAATAATACAATAGGTGGTTGTTAAGAATCACTGAAAAAAAATTCATTTTTAATTTAAAAAAAAGATAAAATTTACCATGAAACAATAGTGATACAACTGCAGTTTTACAATGAATAAATATTACATAATATTATCTTTAAAAAATTCAAAATGAATAACTATAATATAAATAGATATGTTAATAAATGTAATTTAACGTTAAAGTTTGTGAAGTTAAATATATACAAACAACATTTAATGTGAATCAATTTCAATTATTTTACCAATTGATTTTTTTGCTTGAATTTACCAGACTTAAAAATATAAACTATAATGAAAAAAAGAAAACGAAGATCGGAACACGAAAAGAAGTGTTTATTTTTGTAACATAATACCATCTTTAAGATAGTTTACTATATCTGATTTATTTCGATTTAAGGTTAGTTATTTAAAACATTTTGTTTGTGAACCGATCGTTGTTTGTTAACTTAATCAAGAATACGTCTTATGTTGAACCTAAAATTGTCAAACCTACCTCGTTATCATTCAAATTTAAACTCGGCAAATAAAATATCAATAGCTTTGGTAAAGATTAATTTAATTATGGTTTTTTTTTTTATACCGTCAACATTTATTTGAAGTTAAGTTATTTATTACCTAGTAAAATTAGTAAAATTTAAACTTTTCATTTTTCCATAAGTTATGTATAGATATTATATAGCTATAAATATTACTATCATTTATTTTTTTTCTGAATTCGAGGATAAGATTTTTACACGATATGTTAAGGTTAATTCCGTATTCATATAAAATGGTGAAATATAATAAATTGTTGGTATTTAAATACATTTGAAATATAATGCCATAACGACGAAAATCTAAAACAGTCATCTGTTGCATATTACAACACTTATATGAATATTTTTAATATTATTCAAGAGCAAGAAGATTTCGATACACATATACCTTGTGTTACAGGTACAATAATTTTGTTTGTAATGGCACAGCAGTAATGCATAGAAAATAATTTATGGTTTCATTGTTTTAAAATTTCTACGATGTAAAATAAATATGTATTTTTTTTATAATTTACACTATTTTTAAGGTGTACAGTCTATTTTAATTATTTCAGCTAATTTACTCATTTAGCTTGTTGTAAATATAATAATAATTAACACGGGTCCCACATTTAATGAGCTTACATTTTTTATGTGCACTTGCACAGTATATACCTATATATATTATGATTTTTAATCATTTTCAGTATATTTAGGAGTTTCACTTAAATTTACCGGTGGAATTTTTTATTTTAGCAGTTTTCGTACGATGCATTTTTATTGTACACAATATATATTCTATGATGACGGAAAATGAGTTTTTTTATGTTAGATATTTTCGAGTAAAGAGTTTTATTTGTTATTTATAAAAGAATGTTTCCGAACAATTTCAGAAAATATTTTGTCTATAAAAATATGGGTATTGTTGGAACATTATAGTCGGAATATCGACAAAAAAAAGAAAAGGATTTTATGTGATTTAATGTCAAAGTTGTATTTGTTATAAAATTGCTGTAGCACATATTATAATGTGCTTTATAATATTTTATCGTATATATTTTATAAACTTCTAACTAAATGTGTTATTTCCATTGTTTTATACGGAAATCATTTACTCTAAATGGTCATTTTATCGTGAAATAAAAATATTAAATCGTAAAAATTTATACAATATCATGACTAGGGACCTACAGTTGAAGTAATTAATTATGCCATCGCTTCATAGTTTTGAAATATACAAACCATCATATAAAATATATTGTTTTATTAAGTCAAATAATTAATTAATGCATTTCGCCAGACGGTATAGCACTGGCCGTGTTTCAGAGCATTTTCATGTCTGTAAGTAGGTAGGTACTTTGAAGAGTAGTCTTTGATGTTAATGATAAAATGATACAATGCATCATACTTATATGAAACAAAGATTAAGTATTATATCATGCAGTTGGCTCTATTTCAGTTCGTACTAAACGGGGACACGGAGTTTTTATTAAAAATAGTTCACGCGCATTCTGTTTCTGAGTATTATTTTGTTTGGATAGAAAATTTAATACATTAAATCCGCTGTAAGCGAAAACCAACGGATGCGTATGTATTATATTATATATATATAAAAAGAAATAATAATAATTGACCTAAAAACGAAAACCATCATTGCTTTTTCGATTGATTTTGATTCCGACAGGCATTGAGAGATTTCCAAACGATCGTTAGAACTTAGAGAAAAGCAAATAAATCAAATAATTTTCATCATCTCGTAAATGTCAAACACTTCATCTGCATCGTCAATATATTTTATATTAATTGAAATTTCAAAATTAAACTGTTAATCGATAAAAGTATGTAGGTAAGGTAATAATTGTGGTGCTATATATAGTGTAGCAATAGGTACATAAAACAGAGTAATAATTATTATTTGTTATATTTTCATTTTTTTTTTAAAGAATTGGCAGTTTAGGACGTTCTGATAAACGACAATGTTTTAAAAATATTATAGAATAATTTAGTTTTTCTTTGGATATAAATACAGATAGTGTTTCACAAATCATGTTACCTACTATTTTTTCTTTAAACAATTAAATGATTTGTAAGAAAATGTGTTGATGAATCAAAATGGGTTCCCAACCAGAAGTTTTTGTGTTATTTAAATTTGTGTAGGTACATACTAAGGATAATAGCTAGGTATACGATATTAGATTTTTGAGATATGGGGACTATGACGTTTTGAAAATCATAATAATTAATATTAATATGCATTGACATTTATATATTGTAAAAATTGTGTGAGTATAGATTAGAATTAAAGAAAAATATTAAATATTATATCTATTTTATAATTTTGCAAACAATTATACTATTTTATATACTAAGAAATATAATTATCATCAATATATACATTTTAATACCTAGGAAATCTTTAGTTTGAATTCCGATTTGTATAAATAAACATTTTCAAAAAATGACCTGGTTCACACTTTATTATTTACAGTAAAAATAATGTTGGTTTTCATTTGAAAAAATTAGTTTTTACCGCCACAGTACACTTCTCAAAATTCAAATTATGTGAAAACTCAAGTATTTTAAAATATGATAAATACCTATGCTTTAAAATTCTTGATTCAGAATTCATCAATATATAGGATAAATGGGGGTGAGCAATGTGCATACTTAGTGAATTACTCTTTATCTATAACGTGTCAAACAACTGTTGTAGTTATGTGTCGGGAAAATAAAACTCTATTACTTGGCACTTACTTCCGCATCGCACTATATTTACATTATTAAGTAAATATATATACTATATATGGTAAACTGGAATCCGAAATATATTGTCGAACAACGGGGAGATTCCCGATATCGCGTATCTATCCAAAGTATAAGGTGGTGGGAAATCAATGATCCGTCACAAACTCTATATACGAGCCTTATCATGATCAGAGTAAATAACTGCAGTAATCATTATTTATACGGTAGATATACTTTGAAATACATTATGTGCAATTTAAAAAAAGGAATCGTGAATTAAATCACAAAACGATCGATTATTGAAAATTAATAGTCACCGCAGTGACAAAATCGATAAAATATCAAACACAGAGAGTCTTATAGAAACGGCGTGTTCACACCTATTAGAAGTTTCCACGTCGGAGTGTATTTGTTATAAAAATAATAAAAAATAATCCGATCTACCGATATCGTGAAAAAACCGTATGCGATAATCATAATAGTTTGTTTAGTGTTTTCGCGCACGATTACCCGTGTCGACGGATAGACGGCGAGGATTAATATATATATATATATATTATATATTATATAGTTAGTAATAATTTCATTCGTTCATAATATTATTACTATTATTGCATGTAATTCGTACAGACGGTATCAAAATGATTAACGGCACAATGGTTAGAGTTGTATGTATATTATAAAATTGTAATAGAGCGCAATAGTTTTTCTATTTTTTTTAAATATTTATGTAAAATAAAAATTCTTTTAGGGTATATAATATGCAATATAATATATTAGAAACATTAGCGCGCACATGTATAATATCACACGGATAAATAAAAAAATAAAATACTCAAACGTACGCTGCACGCTTAATACAGTATATATAGCGTAGATATGCGTTTTAATGAGCGGTGCAGTCGCGTTGTCTCTCTAAGTACGAATATAAATTTTCGTAATTGGCCGTATATAAATAAAAAATGTCTGCAAAATTATTACCCACACGTGCACTCTGTACGCAAAATATACAATTCAATACGCAAGTGTGTGCGCGTGAAGCTAAACGTACCTTCGAAGTCGTGTACGATACTGCGAGGGTCGTGCGGTGTTAATCTTCACGTCGCATTCAGAGCTTTATTGGCTGTATTATTGGGTATGCAATAAACGGAAGCAGCGCCGACGGTTATCCAACTATATAATATTATATTTATTATATTATTTATAAATGTGTATATTATAATATTTTGTGTGCATGACGAATTTTCTAGCAAAATCGAATTACGCATGACTTAAGTTTAGAGGGAGAGACGCCGCCGGGAAAAGTCAGGCGACGGCGTACAATATTGTATTATTATCGTTGTATCGCCGTCATAGGTGTTGGGGAGTGTACCGTGTTTCGTCTATATTTATCTCGATCCCTTCAACTTTATACCTAGGTACCTGTATAACGTTGATAATAATTATTGTAGAAGATTATTTTGTTTTTACTTACCTATATGACACTAGAGTTTACTCGGTCCTTTTGCTTCTTCGATAAATGCGGTTATTCAAAATCTGATTTTTGCAAGTTTTAAATAGTTTTCCAGTTTCAAGTTAAATATTAAACAATTTCAAAAATCAGATTTTAAATAATATTGAATTATTGAAGAAAAAGAGGGTTGAGCAGTGATCATGCTTGACGAATCACCCTGTATTTCAATTTGGATATTGTTACATTGTTAATATTAAGTTCAATAATCACAAACAAATTTGAACTTCTAATGGTTTGAACACGTTCAAAATTTTCCACTAAATAATGTTCATAATATTATATATAATCTGTGCACAATATATTTTTATTTTACCAACTATTGTTTGTGTACACCTAAAATAAGTAGCTAACCTACTGTACATAATCTTAATAAATGTGGACTTTAAAGTGTAAAGGAACTTGACGTGCGATATTATAATCATAATAAGTTATTTTATAAGAGTAAATTTACGTCTTGTTAATAATATTTTAATTATTACCTCGTGTAAGCATTTTATTTTTTCAACTTTAGGACATAACACGTTTATGTGTACTACCGCTCTAGGGTTGAAGCAATAGTGAGACGTGGCTTAGAATTTAAACCGAATGAATTTTAATCGAATGTTGTAGTAAGATTTTATTAATGAATCCATTCCATTATTAGATATAGATTCAATTTGATACATACAGACTCTGTATTAAAGAGTATTTCAAAATGATTCATCTGATTTTATTAGGTTGTACATCTGGATCAGATGAATCGTATTTTTGTAACGCCCTGTATAATAATTTACTATTTAACTTTAACATTAATAAATTCCTGTTGTAATGTTTTCTCATCAATTATGAATTATAATATTATTCTATATATATATAATATTATAATATGTGGTTTTGGAAGAAGGCTCTGGTGTAACATAAATTTATATTATGTACTACAACCACGGTGTGGAGTGCGCAAATCAAATTTTTTTATCCATGTCAATTTTCCTTTGGCTGAATCTATTCTTAGAATTTTTCTTGCAAACAGACGACATGTTGTTACTTCAACGCAGACAAATTGTACAGAAAACGAGTGTATATGGGTATGTGGTCGAATAAAAACTCGCCTTTTGTAGTTGTGTATACCACGTATCGGTGCACAAAACTGCAATGTATAGGTATAAAATATAATACTATACGCATCTGTTTTTTTTTTTTGTGTAGCCTTCACATATTTATTATGGCGCCTATACACTATAGGGTAGAGCTGTCCGTGTCAAATAACACCCTCTCGAAACTACTATAATATAATGATGAGAGGATTGGAATCGTTTGAAATGATTGGCAGTCAAATATTTACCCAAACGTAGACCACAGTCGAACGTACTACAGGTACAAAAAAAATATATATCATATTATACAAACACAAACCCATTATATTATGTAGGTACTTACCTGTATTTTATATTATATTATTAAATTAAACACGATGGCTCCTTTTCAAATCGGCGGCGATCACTGCTGTATATTAACGGGCTATAAATATAATATAACGACAAGTGATTGTTTTCCAACCGGAAGTAGAGAGGAATATGGATAATATTTCAAGAGGAAAATCATTCAATATGTACCCGAAAAGTAACATGTATATAATATATAATACGGTTTTTATTCGATACAAAACGAAGATTGGTATTAACAGGTATTAAGTTTTTAGGATCGGTTTAATAATAGTCATTACGTGTTTTGGAAACTTAATAAACTAACTTAATGTGTACCTATATATAATATACATAGAAATATATATATATATATATATGTAGACATTTCTATTTTCAACTTTTAATTTCCAGTGATTCCAACGTGTCCGTTTCGTCCTAATTTTTCGTACACACATGCACGAGTACAAAATAATAAAATATTATAGGTTGGTGAATGAATAAAACATTATGTAACATATTAATACGTTTTACACGCAATATATGACGTATAATAATATGTAACCTTATAAATAACTGAT
This sequence comes from Nasonovia ribisnigri, assembly GCA_027563435.1. Lineage (NCBI taxonomy): Eukaryota > Metazoa > Arthropoda > Insecta > Hemiptera > Aphididae > Nasonovia > Nasonovia ribisnigri. The sequence goes on along the minus strand of JANEHU010000146.1, from coordinate 642,485 downwards.
ATTACAACTATATTATGAAGAAAAAAATATATATACAAATAAATCCGCGTTATGGCGTTAAACACATAAAAATATTAAAAATATTATATCGGTAGACTAAAATACGATAATACAGTTATCTATTCATAATTACAATAGATGATAATATTTAGGTATATATTATGACGTATATTTGTGAATTAATGAGAAGAAATCTCTAGTAATAATACAACTTAAAAAAATCATAAAAATAACATAATAATTTCTTAATACATATAAAATATAGTACATGTAATATGGATGTTTAAAATTTAAAGTTGTTTTTTTCTACCGTACATATACATGTATATAGTTAATTAAAAAATACGACGTTAAATTTAATATTATTTTATTTCAAACAACACGTATATAATACAACATATTATTATAATAATATGTTTATGTATATTAATTATCATTTGACATTGAAGGAATGGATTTATAAATGGTTTTTTTTTTTTTTATATTATAGAGCCTTAGTTTTGTTGAATTAAGTAATTATACGACCATATCAGAATATAATAGTTTCATGATTTCGGACATTTAAACATTAATTTTAAAACAAACAATAATTTAAAAAAAGGCGAAAAGTTTCACGAAAAACTTAATTGCAACTATCGAATCGGGCACGCAATTTTTAACATTGACGAACGAATGTAATAATATAGGTAATGTAATTTACACGCTTGAAATTATCGTAGCAATCTAACCGAGAGTGCACCGTTTGACAACAGATCTGTTAGAGAGAGAGAGAGAGAGAGAGAGAGAATGAAGAAAAGCCGCAGAAGTAAAACGCGTATTATATAGTAATTTTATGAGAAATATAACGTCATAACGGAACATGTAATACATCGTGTAGACGGCAACGATATAATATTATACAATAATACCTCTTATTACATCTCGACGACTGCAGTAAGTTGCAAGTTGAATACGAGCGCATTTGTGCAATAATATCGTATACGACGAAATAATATTATATTTACACAATAAACCAATACACTACCGTAGAGTAAACTGCATACCTATTATATTATTATTATAGTCGGCCGAGGCGAGACACACACGGCGGCGGAGCATCGCTCGGGGTGTTCTGCTGACGTTCCGGATGTTTATACTTCCGGTTACATCTCGAAACGTTGCCAGATCTTATACCGACTACACATCCCGTACATGCACGCACTTATACCTATCGCAGTGGTGATGAGGCGGGTGTGGTACTCCCCGAAGTTTTAGGAAAAAAAATTTCTTTCAGTGTCCTCCGACCACGGGCAAGTCAATAATTTTAATTCGCGTTTGAAGGCGTTGCTGCTAAAGTCGTCAAAAAATGCCATTTACCCGCGTGGCATCAGCATACCGAACTTGTGTGAGATCCTAGTCAAGCATCCTCTACATCAAAAATGATCAGCCTCTCCACCCCTCCGGGTCAGCATAGTCCCGACGGCTCCACTGCAGGTGCCAACCATATATTATAACGCGCACGTGCCGATGGAAATATGAGAATAATATTATATTAAAACTATGTGATATTTTTTCGTTCTCGAATTGCTCCGTATTCGCTAGTTCGTATTTTATTATTATTGTTGCGTATATTATAATATTAAGTCGTGCTCGCATCACGCTCGAAAGACATTTCAGTGCAGTCGACGGACGGCGGTCCATTCTTGGGTTTTCGACGGGGAAAAAAAAACCGATAACAGGAGATATATAATATAATATAGCAGCTTTTATCTGCGTACACTATATTATTATATTAACACGCGATTTCGTTCCAGACCCTCGGGAAATATGATAACCCCGTTTCGTGAAAAAAAAAACACAATTTTTTTCTTATCACCCGTCTTCCGGATCGAGTATTATATTATGTTAACGGGGCCGTGTAATGATATTATTATTACAAACGACCGCCACGGCCGCGGCCGATAGACGGGTTAGATTATAATGTTATTACTATTATATATTTAAATCGCTCACCGTATTCGGTGCATAAATATATTTTTTACAGTTTCAGCGTCGATGGAGGTTTCTGTGCGATTTGCGTTTTTTTTTTTTTAAATTTCACTTTTGTTTGTTTTGATTTTTGTTTGTCGGTGAGTATGCGGGCTGTGACATCCGGGTCAGACGTCATACTGATGTATCGTACCGTCATCGGACATTGTGTTTCGGTACATAAGTCATCGTTTAATATTATTATACACAATAATTTTATCGAGCGTGATTACATTTTAATACAATAATATGAATCGAAAGAAATAATTAACAACTAAAATATCATTATAACCTTACTGTTGCAATAATACTAATAATATATTTTATGTGTATTATGCAAAAACTGCAGACAATAATATAATGTTATAGTGACGAAAGAATATTATTATTACGATAACACGAATGAATAATAATAGTAATTTTGGTTTTCATTATTACTATGTATATATGCTCACATTTAGCCATCTAGGTACGTCTAAATCTATATATTATATTATATAAACTACATAATATGTTTATATATAATATTTAGGGTGGCCGCACTTCCTGTTTTTTTATGTTCATACGTTCTGTAGGTTCGTTGAATCGTTCTATATATATTATTTTAAAATTGAGGCCGCGTTAACATCCCTTAATATTATTATTTAATCAATTTTCAATAAAATTATTCGGTTTTAATATTAAATGTTTATATTATTATATTATTTTAATAATTGTTACAATTCGTAACAGTGCAAAACATGGTATGCATTTTTCTTCAAATCATGTGCGTAAAAAACGCGGGCTGAGTAGGAAAATAAACAATAAATTCGTGTATGGCACCTACCTGTATGATAATATCGTATTGTTTTCGTGAGTACGTGCCTACATTATATAATATTATACTGCGGTGTGTAACGACGGAGTCGATGTTTTATTTTGGAAAAATGCATTTTCAGCGACATAACTGCAAACATTGCGTAGTACCTATATTGTAATAATAAGTGGGTAATAATGTAAAATGCAGAGCGATTTGGAAACCGCACTGATATATAGATTTGCTTGAAAATAGCGAAGGAAAATACAATATTATTTATGTCACTATAATAATAATATATAACCGCGGCTGTAAACCGCGATGACGGACATATTATATATTATATAGGCGAGGCACCTACGTCATACGCAGTGTTTTTGCTTGATTATTTAATTAAATTTTATCTCGTCGATGTCGTTTACGCATATTTTGAGTTTGACGTTTGGCCACCCCGTACACACGCACATGCACACAGACACATATATCTTATTATAAAATGTAAGTATTTAAGTTAATAATATCATATTATTATAATAATATATAATAATATGATCGCGTGAGATGACGTGCAGTAGTTGTTGGCCTAACAGCGACGCGAACGGATGATGGCGAAGACCAAAGCGAGGACGGGAAGGGCTGACCGACCCAGTGGCGCTTGGAGAGCTGAGCCTGCCGCCGCCGCCGACTTGGTCGACTCCCAGAGCACGCGATCCGAATTTTGGGCCGCGTCCGGCGCCCCGTCCACGAGCGGCTGCTCCTTGCCCGGGCACGTGTCCTCGTTCAACGTGCTGATGGCGATCACCTGTGGTTCGTCGAACGACTTAGGCAACCCACCGTCGGCCCCACCCATCATTCCTCCACCTAAACCTCCAACCGATATCGCCTTGTCCGCCGTCGTATCGGCGTCCAACTGGTTCGCGCCGTATCCACCGCCGTCACCGCCGTAAACGTTCCGCGGGCCCGCCACTTTCAAATCGACCAAGTCGCCGCCTCTGTCGCTGTCGGCCGTGTCGTTCATCTGACACTGGGCGGTCGTCAGCTCGCGTGCCACCTGTTCGTTGTTCGTCTCTACGGCCAATCGGTTCATCCACAGCAGGCTGCAGTCGCATTCGAACATGTTACCTGTGGGACACAAGAGAAACGGAACGAGTTGAGTATAATTTGTACGCTAAGATAAATGAGCACTACTTATTACACAAAATGATATTAAACGTCGAGGAAACGGAGGGGGTGGTGTTTGAGTTAAAAAAAGGTTGAAACACCATGTGCTTAAATGCACCTTAAATATGAAATAAGTAGAACGTAGTGTCCTTAAAATATCCCAAAATATTAATTTATCTTTAATTTATTTAAGACGTATTTTTAAATCACTCTACCAGGGTGTTACTTAATCCAATATATACATACAATTTGTTTTTTGAATACTATTCAATAATACAATTAGTATAATTAAAGTGACACGGCGTGTTAGATAGACAATTTAGCTACACCACTGTGGCTCCATTTTAATATGTTCACTCATAATATTTTTAATTTTTTTTAAATATAATATTTCTATACGACGGCCAATATCAATTATTTAAGAATAACATTTAAAATTACAGAAATATTTAGGAATCTAACTGGAGTTTGGATTATTAGTAGAGGTAGTTTTTAACTTTGTTCTAGTTGCAGACCGGAAGTGACCCGAAAAGAACCATTATTACTGAAACTATATGAATAATCTTGGAACCCGAATCGATACATGTAAGTTGAAAATTTTTTATTTACAGAATGTGAAATATGTGTGCTAAATAATTTTTTCTGAACGCAGTTGAAAATATGAGTTCATATTTTAGATTTGTCAAGCTTTACAAATTAAACGTGAATCATATATACATCAGATTTTAGCGGGGTGAGGGAAGTATTGATTTTACAATTTTTTAATGGTATTTTTCGAGGTCAGTACTTTTGATCAAAAAGTTTCATGCAGCTCATCCATAGATTGAAAATGGAATACTGATTGTATTTTATAAGAGGTATATATTTATTTTTTATTCGTTCATCGAAATGCCTTTGAAAAACTGTGTAAATCCAACTTCGATATTCTATAAGCGGTATAAGTTAGGTATAGTACTCGTTTTGAACAATTTTTGTTTCGACCCAACTGAACTGCGCTCAGAAACGTTTTTTCAAACTTAAAATACACATTATATTATAATCTAGTGGTTTTCTTATTCCACGAATCCCGTATCTATGCATTAACAATTATAATAATCTATAGTAAATGAAATAATAAAATATGGTTTGAACCAGATTATGCAATCATATAATATCCTCCCTCTGCAGAGACCTTCGCTCTCATATTCGTGCCTATGGCATGCGGATTTACGTTGGGTTAGGTCGGGTTATCGTCGCATGTGTACATCGCATATACTTATATTTGTACCTATATGCACTATACCGTATTATTATTATTATTATGACTATAACGGCCGGGGCGGCGTCTAACGCGAATATATTATATCTTATATGCTGATACCCATACACTTTGGGAAATCTAAATTTTAACGACATAATAAAATACTTCGATAACGTTACGGAGACGGTATAAGCATGTACCTATATAGTCATATTATAGATATAAAAATGCGTATACTTGTGCTCACCGCGAATAGTATAATATTATTATATTGTTATAATGCCAGTGCGTTACAGTTTGTCAAATAATAAAATGTCAAAAACTCACGAATATATTCGCGGTTCGATCGAAGATTTTGGAAGTGTGCACGTATTGAAAACCATCTAGAAATACCGGCAGAAGAGGCGTACTCAGGATTTTATCATTGCATACCAGGGTGATATAAAAACGCTATGCGAATAAATATAATGATATATTATTTATTACGCACGCGCGTAATGTGTGTGTGTGTGTGTGTGTGTGTGTGTGTGTGAGAGTTTTGCTAATATATTGATAATAATGTATAGTAATACGATGGTCCATAATTTATTACATTAAGTGCAATATTCTGTATTATGCTAATTTATTTTGTTTGATTATATTAGGTATTATGATTTGTTTTTTTCAACATTATTTTGTAATGAATAACCACTGTCAGATGATAACATAAAAAAAGGGAGACGTCTGGCAGATGTGAAACATCGAAATCATTTTGTAAAGAAAATATTCATGAAAATTGAAAGGATGGTTTATTAAAAGAAATAAACATGACATAATCAAAAACAAAATATGCAGATTTTTTAAGAAAAATTATTCTTTATTTTAAAGGCGCATTTGATGTTTCGGCTGACCAACAGCCGGTCTCATCCACTGCATTTGATGTCTATCAAAAGAAAAATACCTATACTATGTAATATGTTTTTATACATTTAGAACATAATATACTGACAAACATTTAAAACCATTTAAATATAAATACAATAATAATTGTTTGAAGTAAAATAAAACAATCCATTTCTTTCTAAGATAAAAAAAAATGTTTATTGAAGGATTTAAAAACCTATTAAAAACGGAAATTACCTTACATTCATTTACCTACCTATTTTGATTTTTTTTTTTTAAATTGAATTATTATTCAATTGCAAATATATTATTAAATAAGCGGAGAAGATAATATTTAAATATTATTAATGGGCAACTCTCAAAACAATTAAATCGGAAATAACGACAGTAATCAAAAAAAAAAAAATAATCCTTAATATTATTATACTTGAAGTATAGAATTTATAATTTTGATTTTAAATAGTTTCAAACATTAAATGTGTCTTTAAAAAAAATTACAATCGAGATTAAAGTGGAAAATAAAAATTAAATATCTCAAATCTTTGTATCCGTTATTTGTTATTAATTATTATATTTATATGTAAAAACTATGGGGGAAAAATGAAAATGTTCATCTCCCCAGTCATGGTAAAATAATATACTAGGTAAAACGATAGAACAACGGGAAAACAACCCTCGTAATCCGCGTTTCGTCTTAATAAATACGCCTCTGGATTCCATAGAATATAATAATAATATATATATGTATATTATGAATACTTTTATCCCCTATTGTATAGTCGTTTTTTCTTTCCATAATTGAAACCTCAACAACGAGCGATAAACAATAAATCGATTAACTACGACGTCACGGGATAATAATTTACAGCGTGATTCTCTGAACAGTTAAAACTGACGATATATTTTTTTATAATATTTTTATGAAATATAAAAATATGATCAGCATTAACTTACATATTATATTACATGAGTGACTAACATTGAGTGTATTGTCACTTTGCTCTTACACATCTACATAAACTATAAACCTTAAAAAGCGCGTTATAATAAAAATAAATACTGTTTGTTCACTCCATATTCGATGTTTACAGATCAAAATTGTTCCCACGAGTATTTTAATTAATATAATTAATTTAAACTGATATAGTTTGGTTTGACGACTAATAGTCTTGGAACTCGGTGTTATGACTCTGCGTTTAAAACGTTCCAAACTACCATGTATTCTGAAATAAATCCATACTGTTAAAAAAATTACGCTGTACGTAATAGTTAATAAATATATATCATAATATGCTAATAATGTATTGCAGTCCATCGAAAATAACTGCTGTGCACGCCGAGATGGATGTAAAATACAATTAATTCAATTAACGCCGTTTCAGTTTTATCAACTGCAGTACGCGCTTGCCCGAACACTGCCAAGTGACAATTTTCATCAATTTACACCTAATTTTCATCTGTCGCGTTCGGTCCGCAAATTTGATGTACACATAAAACATACTAAAATATTTAATGTATAAAATGAGATATTATGGAATATGAACGCTGATCGATCCAAATGAAAATACCACAGGTATTGCAGTGTTCCTATTTCGTATATAGTAGTATAGTGTAGCGAAGAACAACCTGATTGAGTCAGGTTGTGGGAAATACTAAAAGATCGGTCAATAGATATGAACTTCATGTTATCAGAATAAAATAATCGTACATTATTTTAAAATATGCTCATTGTAGTGTACACATCCTGTACTACAGTCGGCTATCATGGTGAACCGAAAAAATATCAAACACCTATGAAATATATTACGTCAATCAAAAGGCGTGCGCAGACTTTCATCACATCATGTGCATATATTATTAATGTACACCCTAAAAATATAAATGCCCCTAAATAATTGGCTTAAAAAATATATTTGTAAACGTTTTTATTATCACTGCTTTTTACTACGTCTTATAAAATAATAGATTTTAGATTCTGAGCGGAGCGATGAATGTATTGGTTTTACAATGATGTGTGTTTTTTTTTTTATTTTTTTTTTTATTTTTGTGTCTGTCATCACGTTTTAGGACAGAAAAAATGCTTAGATTTTCTTCAATAGTACCTTTTCTGATAGGAAAGTGAATCTAGTTGGTACTTTGGGGGGTCAAAAGTAAACATTTTCCAGTAGTTTTCAAAAGTACCGTGAAAAACAAATGGAAAATTAAGGAAAAAACGGGAATTTTTACGCAACATTGATTTTCGATAAAATCGATTTTGGTTTTTGGTGTAAGTCTAAAAAAAATGACGGTAAATACATGAAATTTTTACTGAATGTTTATATAAGCAGTTTCTATATACCATATCGTTTTCAAAATATTTTGACTTATTTTGAGCTGTTTACAGACATTTTAAATTTCCAATCTTTTTGGTTTTTTTTTTTTTAAAAATCAATAACATTTTATTTATTCGTTAAAAATTCTTGAAAATTTAATAGAATGCTCCTAATATATTGTTTCAAAGGCACATGAAAAATATTAAAAATCTGTAGTCACAATTTTTTTTTCTAAGCATTTAAAGTTGAAATTTTGACAAAATACGTAAAAATGACGAAAATTTGCAAATTATTTAGAGTTAGAAATTCATAAAAATTTTTCTTTTTAAATCTAAGGTTTTAAATTTTAACACAAGATTTAACGTAAGTTTTTCTACTTTTATCAAAAATAAAATATCTAAAAGCAATTAAAAATAAATTTTTATGAGTGTTTTAAGTTCATAATTTTACAACATAGGATATTCACTCGATTTCTCATGTAGCGTTTTTCTTATTTGGTTGTAATTCAAAAACGAATAATTGTAGATGCATGAAAATTTCACTAAATGTTTATATTCTCATTTTCTATACACCATTCAATTTTGAAAATATTTTGATTTGTTTTGAGCTGTTTACAGACATTTTTAGTTTTCAATTTTTTTAGTTTTTTTTTTTATAATTGTCAATAAAATTTTATTTGGTGGGCCAAAAAGTCTGAAAATTTAATACAAGCTTTCTTATATATTGTTACAACATCAGTTGAAAAATTTTAAAAATACATAGGCACGATTTTTTTTTATAAGCATTTAAAGTTCGAATTTTGACAAAATTTGTCAAAATCTCGAAAATTATAAATCATTGTAATTAAAAAATTATAAAATGTTCAGTTTTTATAACTAAGTGTTGAAAATTTAAAACAAAAATTCTCATAAATAAATCATACTGTAACCAAAAAATCTAAAAAATATATCAACACATTTATTTTTTACAGACATTTTAATTTCAAATTTAGACAAAATTTCATATTTAAACCAAGAATAATGATTTTAGTTATTTTGATATAATTTAAAAATATTATTTGTTGGTATATGAAACTTTTAGAATATATTGTTATATTTTATATACACGCAATGGCATTTTAAAATATAATTTTTTTGAGAAAAATGAATTTAACCAACTATAGTAAATACTAATGCCTATAATACTAAAATTAATTAGTTTATTCACAATAATATCATCAAATACATTTAGACTTAGTAAGATATTATAGACTGACTGACCGTCTTCCCTCAGAATCGTTTTTCTTATTCAATGATATTATATCATTGGATTATTAAAATCTAACACAATCCATTACAGTGACTCACTTGTAACCTACTGTACAGCAGAGCGACATACACTTACCCGCCCTTTTTCAACTTGTATTTGTTTATTTTCGTGTTGAATAATAATATCATATTTTTATCAGATCGTATCAACAAATTTCGTTATATTTTCTTTCTAAAAATTTCATTGGGACTTGTGGTCGATCCTAAAAATCATTTCTCTATTGATATACTGAATGCGCGCTCTCTCACCGCCTACAAAGCAGTATCAGAGGACACGGGCAACGAAAAAACAAATAATTTGTAAACGTATGGATTAAAAACTTCACAGAAGTTTTTGAAAAAAAATATTGTTAGGATAAAATGCACATTTCAGCGACGGACGTACGCCCTGTATAATGTTGTTGTTATTAAAATCCACGAGGCTTTATCGTTTAAAAATTATTAAAAACTTTCTGGAACTTCACCGCAGACGTTTGTGTATTGCGTTTGAATATATAATAATAGTACATGAAGCAGTGATTCTCAGACCATTGTCAAATACCAATTTCATTTGGTACGTCGTCAATCCGATTAAACTTACCCGAGTTCTCTGCCGCACGCGGTTTCTTTGTGTACACCAGTACACCACACATAGTTTTCATCAGTAATTAATTTAGAGTTGTCGACAAAGCACCCACAGGCTGTTCATGATTTGGTATCATACGCGACGTCTCTTTCGCATGACGATCTTCCTCGGCAGTGAATATTTTTGTTTTGTACACAACATAATATATTATATTATGTGAGCAGATCCTTTGTGCTGCTTATTCATATGTATATATACATATATATATATATATATATATGTGTGTGTGTGTGTGTGTACATGTACCTATGTACGTTTATGTGTAGGACACGTCCGTTTGATGCAGCAAAACGGTCGGATCGAAATCATTTGCATTTTTATGGCATTTTTGACAAGTCCGGAAAAACGGCGAAACGTGAACAAAACGGCGAAATTATTTTATTATTATACATAGTATAATATCATATTACAAAGGATATGCAGCGATCTGCGGGTTACATAATATTTTCGTCGTGCACTGGATCACTCGTCATCGTACTATATAATAATAATAGTACTTAACAATACCTATCACTGATGATATCGACTATGGAGGCTGGGCATATAACGAATGTAAGTTAGAGTCAAATAAAAAGTTTATTTAATTTTAATTTTTGAACTTGGCTACCTAGCTATACTTTTGGGTTCCCGTTGATTTAACTGTACTAAATTGTTTTTTAATCAACGTTAAATCAATTAATTATATATTTATTTTAAGAAGCTCAGTTAGTTTATTTATTTTTTTTTAATTAAATTAAATTTTATCACGTTTCAATCGATTCCGTTTTCGTGTCAATAAATATTTGGCTTAAATTGATTTTTATTTTAATGTTAAAAAATTTAAGTTGGCTTGTGTTGTAAAAAAAAAAAAATTGTTTCTTAACTTTTAACCAAACCAAGTTAAAGTAAATTTAAATTAAATTTTTTTCTTATTAATGCGTATCAACTCGACTTAACAGAGTTATAAAAATCATTAATTCCCCCATCTTTGACTGATATTATATAATGTAAGTCACATATATAGTAATATAATATACTGCGGTGGAATGTTATATGCCATTAAAAACCAGCAAACGAGTGGTATTTCGATCCGCTATCGCGGTTATTGGAAAACTAGTTGACAATCCTATATTTATATATAATATTATACACATCCACATATCTCCCAGTTTCCATAGGTATAGACGAGTCGAGTGCCTGCACGCCGATGGACCATACCGTATGTATAGGTATTGACCTACCTCAAAATATGCACATAATCGGTATAATATATATATATATATATTCGGTATATTCCGAATGGTTTTAATGTATATTCAAGCATCAATCTAAAATATAGTATACTCTAATCACGATAAACTAAACACGAATAAATATTGTGTGCCGCACATGCGATTTGATATTTCTTTGGTTGAGCGTATTCAATTTGTACTTAATGAATGGAAAACATAACTAAAAAAATATGTAATCTGTTCGACACCCCCCCGGAAAATTCTACAAGTACGTTTTTTAATGTATATTCAGATTATATCACGAGCTTATTTGTTCTGTCCACAGTATCAAATCGATTTGTATTTCAATGTTGGCCATCCTCTACACTAATCATGGTGGGCGTTCACGTGGCGCCTCAAGTATTTTAGGATATATTAGGAATTGGGCATTTAGGTACTCGGACCCGAGGATTAGGTGAGGGAAATATGCTCGAGTACCCGAAGTATTCATGCTGTGTTCATCTTGATTAGCTGGGTGAAATACGTAAACGAGAATTATACGCGAGTCGTGGCAACAAACCTCCCAACGAGATTATGCAACGAAACAAACTCCGTGGCTTAAGGCCCACACGGACAAACACCCACACAAACACGCCGACGAATTATTATCGTTATTTCGCGCAAGACGCATTATATACTGCGAACCAGTAGCTTGGAATATAAATAATATTTTCACTTTTTCCTACTCACCCCAAAACAAAAGCAGCGTGTCAGAGATTTCCAGACGTGTGCAATAATTGTATATTAATTATGACAACTCGTACATAAAGTTCCGTCGATGGAATACAAAACACGTCAACAGCGTGCGTGGTTGGTCAAATAAAATGTACTTTCGGCATGAATAGAAAAATATCCTCGTTTAGCGTTCAATTTTGTTGATAATAATAACGCAAAACGATTCCTGGATATTTCTTACATTCTATGACTGGCACACTGTGGTGTAAATCATTCGTAGATTTCTTACATATACTCGTTTCTCGTGTTTAGTACTAATTTCAAAGTTTTGAGTGGACCAAGTTGAAAATGGGTTTGGTGAAAAACGGGTGGACTTCCAAATCTGCCAAATGACATACGAAATATTAGTGAATGCTATGAGTCGTTGCTCCCTTCCTAACTTTACATAACGAATCAATATTCCTTCTTCCTAACAAGTTTGAAATTGGAACACTGAATTCGATGAATTTAAAAGTCATGAAAATCACTCACAACGACATCAAATAATTGAAAAACAAAAATATGGAGTTAATATTTTTTACTCACCTTAGAAATATTTTATTTTGTGACTTAATTAATTGATCTAAGTATAATTCGTAAAAATAATTATAAATTTTATCCTAAATTAAAATGCATACCTACTGATATCATTGATGAGAATTAGGTACTTCAACAATATTTTTTAATTGTTGCCTAATAATAATTAGTGTTTTCGATCGGATCACCCAAAGTCCATATTATTTGATTTTGTGTGTCGTCAATTAATCGCGCGATTCAAGATATAATATGTCGTGACGCATAATATCTCTCAGAAATGCATAGTTCTACGCGTGCGCTTACTTCATTCGTATTCGGTATTTAGTTATGAGTTCGTAGGGTGGTTTGTTGCATTGAATAGTGATGTCGGGAGTGTGACAATAATGGTACGGGGATTTCACGTGAATAGTATTCTAGTATTCTCTACCGGCATCCCCGCCAATTTGGTCACAATACCAACACCCACCTGCGCCAATACGTGCCGTATTCGTACGCACACTGCACCCAGCAGCAACACCCTGCCGAAAATAATATTCGAATGTAATAATAGTATAGAAGCGAGCGAGTGAGCGAGCGCGCGCGCTTGACATTTACATTTCAATATGTGTCGTTAAACGTGACGCGAACGTTATTGGCTACTTTTGTCACGTCGGTCGTACAATAATAAAAGGAATTTCGCCAAAATAAAAAATAAACACACACACACACAAGGGGGCGTCGAGTTGTAAAGTCTCCCGGCGGTCGCTTCCATTTCGCGCGGTTGACGTACCAGTGATAATACGCTCCCTACCGTATACACAAACCGCGGTTACCGTACACACAACACGTGCAGCAGTGTGTTATTAAACTTTGGGCTGTGTGTACTTCTGCAAGTTTTCTCATTTCCGGCCGATACTCACACGTCGCATGTATAGGTACCACAGCAACTTCGGTCACGGTCGCGGTCTGTCTGACGGAGTCCCGTACACACATTTATAATAGTCTGGGGAGATTCGCTTCCAAAAGACATCATATAGGTACAAATGGTACAATATTATATATTATGTGTGACCAGTGTATAAATAGGTACTTATATTTTTCCAAAAACACTTTACCGAATAAATACATTTGAAAATTATGGATTTGTGTAACTAATATAAACAATTGTTATCATATTTCGTTAAGAAATCGGGTACCTCGAGGCAAAATAAATTCCTTTTTTATGAAATGTGCAAACATTATTGAGATATGCACTTTTATTGTAAGCATCCCGTCGAACTTATAAGTTTCTCCCCACCCCCTTCTACCAAAAAAAATGAAAATGCGCACAAATCCGGACTCTGGTTATAAGTATTTAGGTTTAAACTAACGGAGTAGTAGACCACCATTTAATGGGATACTCCTGTGTCAATTCCTTTCACTCATCTAAACTTTAAATAGGTACCTACTTATAAAGTCACCACGTGTGTTTACGGTGCCGTCGTCGTTAAAATACTTGGTGTCCATAATACTAAAGCTATATGCAACAATATTTTAGGTTAGAAAAATTAAATTATTCAAAATCAGTTAAGCCTACTTGTACTTAATCATTAAGTATTTACTTTTGAACTGTAATAAAAAAAAAAATTAAAGTTGAAATATCTTCTAACAGATATTATTAAAGTACAGCAACTTCGTGTATAGTTTGTTAATCTCACTTCGTAATTTTTATTACTTGAAGTCTTGAAATAATAGATAGGTAATACCATAATACTTTTTTTGGATGAGGGGTTAGTCAACAATTTAGGAAAACTTAGTTTAAGAAGTGTCATGCAGTTAGTTAAAAGTCAAATACAAATATATTATATATATTTTTTAATTTGATCGGTAAATAGGTATTAATTCAAAACTGGATTAACAATATTCCAAGAAGAAAAGAAAATTAATTAGAAAACTATCAAATATTTTCTCTGTTAATTTTACAGCTTGAAACAAAACTCATTTCAATAATTAGTTGTACTGTTTCAATCAACTAATTCATCGTTTGAAGAAAATATTTTGAATTGAAGAATTTCTTAAGATTTAAGAGTATTAATATTATGGCTGATAATTAAGTTCTTAGATTTCAAGCAATTTCGTAGTCAATTCTAAAAAAAATAAATAAATATTTTACCCAATAAATTATTTTTTTTTGAAAAAATATATTTACAGTGTAGATTATATAATAGTCAATAGACTGTGGATAAAGTCAAAATATCGTTCACTCCCGTTGTCCTTATCCTCCATTAAACGTTTAAATTATAATTTATGTATCTGCGTAATTAACCAAGAATAACTCACCACAGTCCACAGGTGAACATTTGTTAAATTATTGATTATGATAATTGTATAATACCTACTGTTCAGCGCAGTGGTTTTTATTTTTGTAATTATTTATTTTTTCTCTATTTTAATAATATAGGTATACCTAATGATAATGATAATATGTAATACGATATCAATAACAATATTATAATATTATGTACATTATTTATAACATATAATATCCCTGTTGCGGCATTATCGAACCGCGTGTGTGAGCATAATAATGTAACATTATTAAGTACCTAGGTACCTATGTTTATTATAATTATTAGTGTAATATATGACATTACGACGTCCGTGTATACCGAGGAGTATACAATATAAGTTGCTATGAACAATATGATAAACACCGACACGACGGCGTACAATTTGTATTCGGAGTGCAGACTGCCGCCGAACTATAAACGCCAACGACAAAAGCGAACAAATAATGAGAAAATAGCGTCGCCGACACGTTTTCAACTCGTACAACGTCGGCGCTATACAGCTCGCACAGAGTGCGGATACCTGCACATATATACAAATACAAGTTTGAAGTTAAACAAGTACGTCCGGCGTGTTCAAATCGTGTACCTATAACCTATATATGTAATATGCACGTCCATAATACGTAATGCGTAGGTAGTGTTATAAATTCGCATGCGACGTACAACAGACTATTCGGTGCACAAACTATACAGCAGCTGTCGTTGTCCCCCTCCGTCGTATTTTAATGGCGTATAGGCACCTCTGACCTAAACGTCTAAACGCATATAAAACTATATAATATGCCCGAGTTCTTGTCGGAGAAACTTTTTCCAATTCCACCGGAAATCGCGTCCAATTATTGTTTACAAACCTATTCGAATGGGTTCGAGGACGTTATATATAAGATGGGTACTCGTAATGTATATTACATATAGAATTTGACGGCAAAAGTTTATCTCGAGCGTTACATATATAATTATTATGCGTTACACGACGGTGACTTTTGTTATTACCGGACTTAATCGCGAACTGCCTGTTTTTCTGTACTGTTGTACCTAATAAGCTAGACATTATTATTATAGGCAGGCAAAGTCATTTTTTTTTTTTTTTGTAAAATTGTTCATGATATACCTAGCTGCATGTTAGTTTAATTTTTTTTAAACAGCATTCCTCGATAATTTCAATCTCAAATAATGGAATGAGTTATTTTTTTTTAAAACCGTTGGTTTAAAATACAATGTTTGTATTATAAGTATCGACTAATTTATAGTTGTTCTGAATCGATTATTAGGTTATATTATTATTATTATACTGTATAAAAGTGGATGGGGTACTTACTATATAGGTAGGTACCTACTACCTACCTATATATCTATCTAAAAGATTGTAACCCTTTCTCCGTAAACCTACATTTTGGACGATTATTATTTTTTAATTATTCATTAAGGTCTCAGCCCTCGGCATCAATGGATATTATCTTACTTGTTATTAAATATAAATAAAAGCTATATTGACTTAAAACCAAAGACAATATTTACTATTTTTGGACTAATTTTATTTCATCAAAAAATGTTTATTTTGCTTTGATAAAAATGTTTTTGTTGAGCTCTTTTTATAGTAATGATGAATTATTGAAAATTGTCCGTTCTTCAGTGTATTTTTAAGGCAGTTGCTAGTTACTTATATAGTTTAGTATATAATTAAAACACAAAAGACTATTCGATTATTATCAAAATGTAGGCAACGACGAAAATACACTTCTTGGCATACAAAATATGAACAGTTCAAAAGTAGACGTGGTAGAGCCCAAAACCCATTGCCGTTATAAAAATGTAATTTGATTTGATACTTGTGCATAACTAATTATAGTATTAAGATAAGTCCGCTCAGCTAATCTTTAATTAATAATATTCTGTTTCGGAATATGAAATTAACATGTTTAAATATTTTTTTTTCAAACATGTAATTTTGAAACATCTAAACATAATAAAAAAAAAAAATCCTTAAACGTCAGTGTTTTCTGAAACAATGAGTGAATATCATGAATATGGGATCAGCCATATAATAAATATATAATAGTATTATATATTATTATTTTCCGTTTTCATATAAATTAATATCTCATACGATATAATATATTAAGAGGACGACGCACCCGCATATGCTGTCTCCGTCTTACACGCGTAAGACATGGCAAATTTTACGTTCAACAGATCACGTTTACCACCGTTAATTTAAATAAAATAGAGTGACTTGACCTCTAAGAGGTCATCTCTTGTACAATTTAAAGGTAAGATATGAGACATGAATATTTTAAAATTGTAAATTGTTGTACATCTTTAAATACTCATAACTCGCTTAAAATTAATATATAACAAAAATCCGATGAGATGCCCTAGATAATAATCTTACCTTTAAATTTTATAAGAGGTCAATTCACTCTAGTTTTTAAATTAGCGGGGCTAAACGTGATCTGCTGAGAGTAAAATTGTCTATGTCTTACGCGTGTAAGACGGAGACAACATAATATGCGGGTGCGACGAGTGACGACCTCTGAATAACAACGCGAATCGACGTTGCCAGCACTCAACGTGCTGCTGCAGGTATAGTAAAACGTCGACGCACAATAATCACGGATTTTCAACGAGTAAGCCGCAGGATGTTATAGTCATATACTTATATTATATATATAATATATATTGCGTATTTGCGTGTGTGTGTGTGTGTGTGTGTG
The DNA here is from genome assembly GCA_027563435.1 of Nasonovia ribisnigri. Taxonomy (NCBI): domain Eukaryota; kingdom Metazoa; phylum Arthropoda; class Insecta; order Hemiptera; family Aphididae; genus Nasonovia; species Nasonovia ribisnigri. Next base: position 624,631 of record JANEHU010000146.1, on the reverse strand, counting down.
AACGGCCGGGCGTTCACCCCTTTCCGTTCCATGTGAACCAGCACAGCGAGGGGGATGAATGATAATAAACAACAAGTGGTGATGACCCTGCGCGCCCTGTAGTGGGTACCTATAAAATAATATATAATATATACGCACTTATGTCTATATATATAATATTATTATATATATTATACAGTTCATTCTCGTAGTTGTGTTGAATATAGAATACGAGCCATAAGAGGTCGAGTGCGTGGTGTATATATATTATATCATTTTATATCGGTAGAAATATACAAATATAATATATATTATGCTTTTCAAGCGTAAAAAAACTTAACATTTCCAAAACCCCGTATGTGTTTGGTACAAATTTCGGAAAACATAATATATTATCAGATTTACTAAGCACGGCTCAAACTTCAGTCGTGGGGGCCGCATGCCGATACATCAGATTTTACATTATATTACACACGTATATCATGGACAAACACATCGACTTTTCTACTCTCCCCATTGGTTTTTCATCGTTTCATAAAGGAAAATATTACGACGGATCGTGAACGCAAAAATCTGTGACGTGACTGCAGACGTAGTTGAAACCGTGTGCGTATAATTATATTATACATTGTCTGTATATTATATGTATATTCAAAGGTTTAAGGTTAGTACCTAATAGTAATACCGCAGCGGATTTATGGTATACGTCATGTTGCATATGAATATTGAAAATATATAACCGCAATACAAAATTGGCGTGTCATATTAAAATATAAACATGTGTGTATGCTGACGTTTATACTCCGTACCTACATCGGTTATAGGTTTTCCCCGAGAGTCAGTCGATAAATGGTTTTTTTTAGAGCTAAATACATTATATTATAAATATTTCTTTTGATAGTTTTAATATAATTTTGTTAAATCATAACTGATACGCAGTTGAATATGCAAACATATAAGTATTGGTAACTACCTGTTATGAAACGCTGAGTCAACAACTTTGTTTTTGTAAAAAAAAAATGTTATTATTAAAAAATGCTTTGATAAACACAACATAAATACATGATATATTTTTTAATTTATCAAAACATTCGTTCACTTGATAAGTACCACTCTTTGTCATTTTGACTTTTAAGTGGCGAATTTACATATTTTAATATTTATCATAATATTATATTGTTCTATTACATTGTTGAGAATGTTAATGTACCTGTTACCACTCTACTATGAATATCGAATAAATTATTGAATCAATGTAATATCACAGATCATATTGTAATATATTATACAATGATATGATGATCTGTGATAATAATATAATGAGTTTATTATATTTTAGTATTGCAAATATATTTTCTACACTAGGAAGTAACAATTTAAAAACTGGTTCAATGCATCAGTTGAAAATAATAACGATTATGTTTAGAAATTAAAAAAATAAAAATAACATAATTATTTATACATTTTTTATTTCGTACGCTTTGTTATAAATGTATAATATTAAATACTATGCGTGCGGAGTAATCATCACTCGAATACGACATTGACACGCACGCGGCTCATGTTCGATATAATATTATATTATGCTGAAATCGGTCACAACAGTGTAATACACAATATATTTAAAAATAGTGTATTCATGTATAGTATATTAAGTTTAATATTATACCTATATAGGTGATCATAACAATAAATTATTGGCCCCCATAAAAATTTGGTTTATCGCGCCGTGTGTATAATTAACCTAATTCGTGCAGTTGAAATTTACAATTTTTTTTGAATAATCGTTAAGCATAAATAATAAAAGGTAGAATAAAAGAGAAAAACCTCTTCGATTTGTATGGATTCGTATAGTCATGATGGAAAATGATTTGACATTTTTTCTCATAAATTTATACGATTTAAAAAAGATTCAAACGTTTTCAAATCATTGAAAAAAAATAATTTGAATAATTTTAAATAAAAGAATTTCTATTATACAAAACTAACCTCTGAACGATGTATAACAGTTATATATAGGTAATACATTGCAGGTATACTTACATTTCGTATTATACTATAAACATATTTTACAATGCTCGTTTTTCAATTCTATTAGTTAACGATTTTTTTTATTCACAAGCTACTAAAATTCAAATTTATAATAATTGTACTTTCTAAGTAGTTTAGTACTTACTAAGTACTAACAGTATAAAATCGTAAAATACGTAAAATCAGTTTTTTTTCTTCTCATCTCAAATCAACTTGCTTATGATTAAGCTAAAGTAATTGGTTTTTTTTTTTGTATTATAATTTTGCGATAAATATAATATTATATGACTATCTGAAATATCCATCTCGTACATCTCAAGCCGTCATTTGTGTACACCTTGCAGGTAGATATAACATGTATAATATTGTACACAGAGTGCGTGTTGCGAGGATTAAACATTTTCTTAAAACAATAAATTGTCAATCGTTTTAAAACTCTGTATTTATTTATGTCGGGTAATACAATTATTCTATACCTTCTGGCTTCTATATGGTATAAGGATCTCGGTGCACACACATGGTATCACCACGACCACGTAGTTACGACTCTGCGACCTACATGCATTATATATATACGCAATCTAGGTAGGTGCAGGCAACTGAACGTTCAATGAGGACGGTCGCATAAGGATAAATTAATTATTCGTAAAGGCAAATATAATTACTTTTGTATCGATGATTTCCATTTCACACATCTCAATACGTCGTTATTATATTCGCCCTACAGGTAGATATAATAATAACATGTATACTGTATTGCGAGGATTAACCATTTACTGAGAACAATTGTCAATCGTTTTAAAATTCTGTATTTATATATGTAGGGGTAATACAATTCTAAACCTTCAAGGTGTGTGTGCGCACCGCATGTTTATAGATGCGACCTATGCATTATATTATATACGCGAAATAGGTCGGTGTACGAAACCGAACGATCAAGGAGGACGGTCGTAACGATAAATTAATTCGTAAAGACAAATATATTACTTATATTTATATATATATATATGAAGTGTGTGTATTTAAACCTTTTCGTGTTTACACTTGTACAGCGGCGGTTCATTCGACTATGCACTCTTCGCACGATAAACCACGTCGCCGCACAGTGCTGTAATTGCGAGACTTAGCCACGATCAATCCCGCCCCCTAGGCTTCCGTCGCTGCTGCACGATTTTCGTACGTGCGTACAATTTTTTTTTTTTATCTTCTCATCCAAGACGCGCGTCACGTGGGCGGCAGGGCGGTGGCGGCAGTGTATTTGACGAGGATAATGTCAGAATAAATCATTCGACCGAATCAGACGGGAAAAAAATATGCCACGGCTTGTCAAACCGGCCTCCGTCGGTGTATGAAGAGGGTGGCCGCGGTGGCGGTGCGACCGGTGCATAATACGTCGTAACGTATAATTTTACATAATATACCGAATACCGTACGACGTACATCGATTGCGGGCGTGTGTTTGGGGTCCGCGAAGTTTATAATATGTGTTTGTGAAAAGGATCGAAAAGAAAACGGGGCGGAGGTCGTTGTCGGTGTCGCACTTCATCTACGTAATAGCACTAAGATGAAAACATCAAACGGTCGTTGCGGGTGGCCGTTGGTCTCCCCTAATATATATATAATAATAATAATAATATAGCTGGGATACAGAGCGGCGGACCGTCGGCTGCAGGAGACGAAAAACAAACACGACGGAGCGGCGACTGAGTCATCGCGATCGCTAAACGAAAACGCGTGTATGTATATAGGACGGTGAGATCGCGTTCGCCTGCAGGTCCCAAGAGACGACGACGAGCGAGGAGGGTTGATGACGAAATGGGGTCGAGTTTAGGTTTTTTTTCTCGTTTATTTAATTTGGGTTTTTCCCCCCTCTCCCAGAAAATATCCGGGATCAAAGACGCACGGAACTGCATAGTGTATATTATTATATATTTATACACTGCGCGCTGCAGAGAGACTCGCGAGACTGATAAATACGATATATATATATATATAGAACGGCATGGCGTTAATATGCTCGGTTAATTTAAGCCCATTATGACGGGGAGATTTTTTCACTCGCAGTCGCATATCGGTCGCCGCACTAGGTGTGACGGTTCTTCTGCAGCAGTCATCGATCGTTATCCCTTTACGAACGGCAGAGCGTTTCAAAGACCGGAGTTTTATATTGTGCGGTGATAGCGGGACGGGCGAGGGGATAGCAGGAGGGTGAACACGAGAAGTGTGAGAGCGTGTGGGTGTGTGTGTGATTAGTGCGGGACGAGGGACGATAATATTATTATATATGATTGAACATCGTGGAAAGTCCTACGCGAGACAAAAGACAGATTGCGTGTGACTCGCCGGCCTATTGCAATTATTATAATATATATCTCACCGGGGCGGCGGAGATCCGGATGCTGTGTCGCTGTTGCTCAGACGTATATATAATATAGCAGTGAGTGCGTATAATGATGATGGTATAATGATAATCCGTCTGCTGCCGATGCCGTTTGATAGACTGCGCTTGGAGCACTACGCGAATAATATCCACACACCCACACACACCAGCTGAGCTCACCCACCGCGAGGACAATCTCGGAGTCCTCTGTGCTGTGCACAGGCGTTCGGGCCGCGGAGGTACGACGACGGCTGTCAAATTTAAATTACGCCGCAAGTCCCTTTGTAATATAATTATATTGTATTATACGCATATACATACAATATGGATTCACACTCACACTCTCACACACACACACACACCCACCCACACACACACACACACACAACCACGATACCATGGTACCTGCTCGACACGAACGCAAAGAGGTTCGAGATTAATTGATCTCTTCGCCTCCACCAGCGTGCTCTTTAGTCTCCTGATGCAGCCTCCACGCGTTTTGCGTACGAATGAGTCGCGCTTGTTATGTGTTTATAATGATAATAATAATTATTATTATTTTCATCTCCACCGCGCCGTCGACGGAAAATGACGACGAAGACGATGCCGTCGGCTTAATAATTCCCATGCGCTCGCGGCGGGGTCGTTGTGTTTTTTAATTTTTGAGAATAAAAACGACGCGTGCAGTGCACTAGGAGCGGGGTATTATAATAATAATAAGTATACAAAACAGCAGTGAAGCATGTATAAGATATACAACGTTGGTCTACGCGCTGCTGTTTGTCTTAAAATTATATTTTGTCGTTTAAAAAGTTTAAAAACAAAAAAAAATTATCCCGCGGCTTTTCAGGAACGGGTTGTTATTATTTGTCTTATTATTATATGTCATTTTACATTATGTGTATACTCAATCGTAGTTGTATTTATATAGTTATTAATAAAACCTCCCTTCACCCCTACCCACCCATGACAATCAAAATCAACGCGTGTACCTACACATAAATGTTTAATCCGTACATAAATAATAAGGAAAAAAATATAAAAATTTAAATAAATTATTGAGCATTATGTGGGAAATCTTGTAAACGGAACACGTAAACGTGCAGAATAAACACAATCTGATTTTCACTGAAAAAAAAATTAAAAAAATAATAGTGAAAAAAACTGATCGCGAGAAACGATACGGATGACGTTTTTCCGATTTTTCATGTTGAACTGCATAAACATGCGCGCTCAGTTTATTATTTAAAGAAAAAAAAAAGTTAATTATATCACTATATATTGCAAAATAGAGGCCAATGCTCATTATTTATAACTCTGACTTTAATGTTTGTGAAACGTTCTTAACCGAAGTACATAAAAAAAATGTATACTCACTGGTTGCTTATAAAATGAAAAATAACATTGTAGGTATGTATACGTGAAAAAAAAAACGTTACAACTAAACGAAACTTTATTACAAATTATATATAATACTATTTCGCATAATGCATATATTTTAAACAAATATAACACCGATAATTTCTGTTGCAGTATGTTTTTCATCGGAAAAATGATTTATAATTTTTTTTAAAAAGAGTCCGACACCATACACCACAGAAAAATATTCAGAGTTAATAAAATAGTAGGAAACTAAAGTATCTTAAATGTTTTTTTAATGATTTGTAAACAGAACTGTTGAGTTTTTTAATTTAATTGTTTCTCAATTGAGGTGTAGGTAATCTAATACCTACATTCTATGCTATCTAAATAGATATAAATTCAATACCTAGTAATTTAGCCACTCCTATAAACAGAACTAAGTCCATTGCTAATAATTATGTACCATTTGATTTTTTTAATTTTTAATTTAACTCCATTAAATCTTTCAATATTTATGTTAATAACATTTTAAAAACTGTCCTTATTTAATTTTTGTTTTGTTGTTTATTATTAATCGTAGTTAAGAATACTCAATAATCAATATATTTGGTCTAATATTAATGTTACAGTTAATATATTTGTAATTGAGATGTTAGTTTTTAACCAGTAATAATAAATGAATAAATAATATTCTCGAACACTAAAGATATCACTTTTTTTAAGTTCGATTACTATTGATTATTGATATTGCGATCGTTTTTGATTATACACCGTTGTAAACGATAATAATTGTAATAATGTCGACTGTCAATTCAACGATTCCTATTTTCTATAAGTACGCGTATAAATATATTATTATCTCTATTGACAGCTGTGTATATTATCTATTATGTACATAATAAGTCTACCTCTACCGTCCGTATAGGAATGTAATCAAATATTATGATTGAATTAATGGACTGCTCACAATCAAAATGTTAATTGTTCGCCCCGTGACCACGATTATTATCGATTATTGTAATAATATTATATATTCATAGGTACCTATATTGTAATATCATGTATACAGGCTTATATTTTAGTGACGTTTGACTTGATCGCCGCCATTCCGTTCGCGTGAAAATACAGCCGGAGTTTATCGTTTTTGGCGTTTAAGTGGCGGCGGACACGTTCCTATCGGTGTATAGTAAGTCGTATCCTATATATACAACATAATATATAAGCATATATATATATTATACATACAGAATAATATATATATACACATACATTGTGGAGTCGGGCACACCGCCCGGGCGTACAAGCTGGCATAGAAGTTGTTTAGAGATAAGACGTCGCTATTTAAATCAGTCGTGAGATACATTGCAGCAGCAGCCATGATGGTTATAAACGATATAGCTACTGGTTTCGTCGCCTTGCAATTATTAATTATTACTTTATAATAATAATGGCGTAATCAAGGTCGTAACTAGAAAACAGTTTCACAGTGTAGAAATGGGGGTAGGAGACTCCCTCGTGTTATTACGGTGTTGTGTGTATATTATTTAAATTACAACGGTCGATTCTCGAAGACTATAACACAATATATTTTACAGGTGGCCAACCGTGATTTCCCACATCTTTTAGTATGAGAAAACCGAAAAACCATGGGCTTATTAAGGCATCGTGCACATTACACGATAAACTCAAAATTACAATAATAATAATAATAATAATAATAATAATAATTTTTAAGTCGATACTAAACGCATTATTGTGCCTGCAGTGCAATTTAAATCAATTTCAATGTGTCCAAATATCAAGTAGGTAGTTTGTTAAAACATAAAATATTATAATAAAGTAAAGGAAGGTACATCTCACATATTATTATGTATTAAAATATTTATATGACAACATAATTTTATACTATTAAAAAATACTCTGTAGTTGCACTCTAAACAATGTAAAATAGCAATATATATGGTTATATTCCACAAACGTAAACTTTCATTAACTATACCAATGTTAATATCACTTTAATTTATGCTTTTAGAGTTTAAGATGCACTGCTGTATATGCACGCTAGATAACTCATTTAAATTGTACATTTAAATACGTACGACAATAAAATTAATTTATGTAAACTCAAACAGCGATTATTCTGTTTTCGGCGCAGAAGTTTATTTATATATCTATATTATACATGTATGTATGGCGAAAAGCTACAATAGCTCGTTGACCCCGTTATATGAATTTAAGTTTATACGCACTTCCTATAAGTTATATTATTTCGATAAGTGATATTACGAATATAATATTATGTGAAATCGAATCGTATACATACCTACAGATGCTACAATGTACCTACCTAACGTTACCATCGTTATAATGTCAGTGGAAAACGTTGATTTTTAAAAACAAATATAATATGTTTGTCTGCAAATGTAGTTTGACAATTAATATATTTTTTTTCTATAATTGTTCCTATTATTTTTGTGCAGAGTGAATTTTTTTAGTTTTTTTCTGCGAATAGGTGTGTACCTACACACTCCGAACTATTTATACACGAAACGATTTATTATAGTTTTCAATATCACAAAACCGATTTAGATCATTTCTTTGTATCATGTTGCGGAACGGATCACCCCGCAGAAATGGACGTGCGTGGTATTATAATATACATATACATTGGACATTTGGACGAACATAATATAACATACGTCATACCTATACTTATATGTACCATTACAAGCACTGTCCACCTCGATGTATGTTTAACGTCATGCCGATATTCGTAGAATAGGTTTACGTGCTATTGCGGGACCGTGTCACTGTGTCAATATAGTCCGCTGTATTGTACCAAAATAGCAAAAAAATCTCTACAGAAATGGGAAATTAAAAAAAATAGTTGGACGTCCAATTGCGCAGGTGCCCTGCTGTTATATCAATCCTAATATTGCTGTATGTGTCGAATTCTAAGCGTTTCTGTGAGTCACATGACTGTTCTGTTCGACTTAATAATTGCGAATCGCAGAGACCGCCACAGAGCACATGGCGCTGAACCGTTTATAAACCTTATTTTAGATGTAATTTCATTAAAAATTATAAAAAACGAAAATGCTTAATCTGGTTAATCTAGTTGTCACGAGCACACCGGATACACACACGCACGCACCCACCCTCCAAATAAAAACGCTCTGGGGAATTTACCCCCTTAGGTAGTCATTGAGATCGGCGTCACTGGTGAATGACATATTTTTTCCCGTGGACAAAACCTCATATATATAGTTTACCTACTACATAATGTTCACGCGTAACGTAATGGTAATAAGATTACGATTTTTTTGTCGGTATATTACACAGACGTAGTATCACAATGCACGAACGTAGGTATATTAAATTTATAATTTACCATTACACTTATAAGTTTAAATGGGCTGCCAAGGCCACGGGACTTTATCGTACACACTCGAAGGATATTTTGGGGTGGTTTTTTGGATTACGCTCTACTGGGAATATTTTTTTCCTTTAAGGATCGGACTCACTTAAAAAAACAACATTTTTTTTTATTTTCAAGGCTCAATAATAAACATACTTACCTAAATAAGTAATACAATTAAAATGCACAGCTCAAACAAATGTGAAATGAGTGACGCGTGACAATGAATTTCAAAATAAATTAACATTGTATTGTTCGCGTAGAAGCGTATCGTTGTTGGTGAATTGATTACAGAGTCAGGAATGACTGTTGAACAAATACAGTATTCTAAGTTAGTAAATGATCGTCAGAAAATGCAGATGCGTATGCCGCAAATTTTATATAACTTTAATATGAGAAAAAGCCATTCCACACTAACAGCTTAATCTGAAATATGTGTCTGTACCTAATACTGTACAGTACGTATGTCTGTATCTAATATAAATTTATTATACGGTAGATTCTTCTATTAAGTCGACTGTCGCTATAACTCGAACGGTTTGATATGTCAAACTGCAATGAAATCCCCTTGAAATTCTATATTATTCCATTAAATGGCATTTTACTCTCGATAACTCGATATGTAAGTATACGTTTTTCGTTAAAACAAAGTATAATATTTTTATTACGGTAAGAATAGAATATTGTGCTGTACATCAAGTATAAAAATTATACGATATAGTGGAAACAAACTAAAGCGTAAAAAATAAAAATAAAATAATATTTTTTTAAAATAAAAAATATTAAGCGTAAACCAATGATAAAATGGAATTTTGTTGCCGACTAAAATATTTTTATAATTTGGACGATAGAACTTGTTCACACTTTAGTATGTATAATGTATATATCTATGTGGAATTGGACAACAATGTAGGCACATGTGTCAATGGATGTATGAAACATAGAAAGATAACGACATTTTTTAAGAAACCATCGGAAATAGAGACGGTAGCGTGAGTGAAGTCGAACAACAAAAAGAAAAGGAAGTCACTGCGAAGTTTCAATTCAACAAGCTAAACACACTTTAAAGAGTAAAGGCGTTGAAACATATTGTAGAAAAAACTACAGGTAATGGAAAACGGCACTTTTTCTACATTATCGAGTTTGGAAAACATCGTTGAAGATAGAAGCAATAAGTTATATACAACTTAAAAAAAAAAAATTGAATTTTTAAATATTGTAGTTCGCATAGATGTGTTTGCGTATTAGCATTTTAAGTATTCAAATTATCTACCTATTTTATATCATTCAATTTTAAATTTTAATAAAAGTAAATATCTCAAATTGCTTTTTGTTGCTTTTGAGATTCAATGTAACAAATGAGTTTATTATGTAATATAAGATCCATAGAAAACAAGGGGGGGGGGGGGTTAACTTTGAAATCTTCCATTATCGACCGTTTGGCCGCCCCCGATAGGGGGGTTTTCTACACATACATAGTAGGTGCCTATAATTATTAATACTGTGTACGGTCTAAGGTGCCCCCGTCTACCCCCACCTCCATCAAAACTACCCTCTCCCCCCTATCAACCATTCAAACATCCCGCAGACGACCACTGTACAGCGCATGGACGTGGGAGACGTGAAACGCGTGACCCAAAGGGGCCGAAATCGATTACGACATGCGTACCTATATACATATATAATATGTACCTATATAAATACCCTCAGAGTCGTGCGTATAATATTTAGTACTGGGTCGTCGTCGAACCACGTGGTCTTATTTGTGGTGCTCTTAAGCGACGACGGGAAACGGTCATAAAAAATTCACGAGCCTGTGTGTATATACGGTGTTTTGCCCACCTAAACACACACTCATGGGTTCGCGTTTGTATATATAATTGTGGGGCCCTTTGGCCTTTTGTCGGCCACATATACATCGCACGCACGCACGCCGAAGGATAATATGCTTTCTTGGCCGTAGACACAATGTAATGTCCATATAACGTATTGTAGGTATATAGAGACTGGGTGATATAATAATAGGTACCTACGTAATATTATATAGGTAGGTAGGTATACGATTTGACTGAATGCGCCAACTGTTTGTCAGTCGATCAAAACAAATTCCTTTTTTCGCCAAAAGGTATTCTAAGCTATATATTATTGAAACAGGGCAAGTGCAGCGACTGTTAACCGTTTCAGCATATTCACATGAATACCCTAAAAACTAATAAGTCAATATGAATTTTCGACATTTATAATTTTTTTTTGACGCTGTGATCCGTCTGATACTGTATAGTGTATACAGTATACACTATCATTATTTAAAAAAACCCTAACGTTTTTTAACGTATTTCTGTTACATATAATTTTAAGTCGTCTCAAAACAACGTTTTTTTTTTAAAAAAAAATTACCCATATTTTTATTTAAGTACCTAGTTTATTTGTTATAATAGTATTTAAATTTTAAAGTTTAGATGAGCGAAGTTGTAGTGGGCCAACATTTGTTACGGCACCTCTGCACTACTGCGTTACTCTGTTAGTGTAAACTATAAATACGTTTAACTCAAAAGACAAAATCTACATAAAAAACGATGACGATATTAAAAAGTAAAATATTTATATATTTTTTAAAAAATGTATGGTTTTAGTGACTTAATATTATGTGAAAAAAATATTTTCAAAAACGTAACGGTTTTTGAAATAATGAGTGTGTCGTACGCGTTAAATGGCCTACCAGCGGTAACCTATACGCAATCCATCAATAAATTCGTAAAAACGAAACTGTAAACAATGTAAACTATTAAAAATATATGATTACAAATTAATACACACCGACTTTATTGTACGACACTGTACCTATGTAAAAAATATTTATTTGTTTTAAAAATCACGAAAATCAACTAATGAATTTAGTGTGGTTTGTGTCTTATACAGAATATGTGCAGCGATGGTTCTGTACATGATGTTCATTATATGATGTGCTGTCGTACACCTCCTCCAGAATGGGGCGAGTGCATCCAATGACGACAAAGAAAAAAAAAGGCGTACCTGCAATTTATAATATTGTACTTACATTATGACGTACACACGTGTAATACTTCACTGTTTCACACACACTCACACCCACTCACAAGCTCGTTGAGCTGTAGCAGTAGAATAATAATATGTTTATAGACGAGGCGGTAAAATCATTTGATGAATAATTTACTCGTTCGGCGCTGCACAGAAAACCACCCGGCGAATTCTCATCTGCGCCTCGGAAGGTTTATATATATATATATATATATACACACGCATTACATATTATAATTCTCAGCGGAACGGTTTAAATAAAGCGTTCGCATTTTTTCGGTACATGTGTCGGTGTATTTTTTTCACGCAAGATTCCTTTGCGGAACGAAAACAAAAAACCCCAAACGGATGCACATACGTAGGTACATATATATACACATGTACCTACATATATGTACGTACATACATCCAATTTATAGGTACGTATATAATATATATATATATATATATATATACGCGTGCGGAAACGCTGAATCCATTTAAACTCTCTTTATATACACAATATATACCCCCGCGCGCGCTTTCACCCTTCGAAGAGCTGCGGCCGCGATCTACGCCGACTGAGAAAAACTCTGGTGGAATACTCGTTTGTCACGTGTTTATTATGTATATATACATATTATATACACGTGAAACACGCGTGTTGCTCGAAAACGAATGAACGTTTCGCTGTTTGGTTTGCATTTCAGCTCGCCAAATTCAACACGCGCGTTTTGTCTCCGGCCCCGGAAAAAACCATAGATACATGTATACACGGGTAGGACATTCCTATACCTAATATACCTACATGGTATACTGTGCGGATCGAAGATCCTGTTATTGTAGTAGTCATGGTGGTTGTATGCGGTTATAGTTGGGTGCTGCATGGTCGCGATAAAGACAATTTTTTATCAATCCGACATCGACCAATGTTTGAATTAAATAAATAATTTCAATATAAATATTTTTTTTTACTATTGTAAATATACCTATATCACAATATTATATTGTAGTATAATTTGTTACAGTTTTTTTTTTTGAGCTTAAGCCCGACAACTATAGCCGTTAGCTGTTTTTTTTTGTTTGTAGGGAGAAAGAACGGTTGATTGAAACACGTTTGTATGTGTGGCAAAGATTTGTCGCTAAGAATCCCGGATGGTCACCCATCCGGGAGTTGCAACACCGGCCGATACGTAAACTCAGAGCGTTTCCGCAGTTGAGTAAGCGCACAGACCCACACCGCGGCACTCATTGTTTTTATATTATTATTAAAAAGTACAAACTAAAATGATATATTAAAAAATATATTTGCATATAACTACCCATTATTAAAGAATAAAAAAGAGGTGAGTAAGTTTGGGAATCATCCTGTATACAAGCAGTTTATCACTAACCAATATTTTTATCTTAACTTCTGTTTTTAACATTTTTGTTGAACAATTTAATTTTTTTCTTTTAGATTACACGATTTATCAAAAATGAAAGTCAATAAGACAACCTGTAGGAACCGTAAAAATTCTTACGCGAAATATCCTATAGTAATAGCAGTTTTGGTTCTTGGAAAAAATAAGCGGTTCCGTTATTCCATTAACGTTTCGGTTCCTATATAGTATTTAATATTAACGCACTATTTCATTTTTAAAATTCATAAAATGCATTTTGTTGTCAAAAATGAAAAATGTAGTGTATATAATATATAGTATGTAATAATATGTTATGGACGTACTTCAAACTATGCAAAATCACGCCATTTTGAGTCTTTGAGATAAATCAAATTTAATCAAATCGTTACAATTAACGAATAATCTGTACTATGAGAAAAACAGTAAGAACGTAGGCCTATCCCAGGTTGTGCCACTGACGGGTAGTATATGAATATAGACTTGAATGGTGTTTGGGATAATGTATATTGTTTGATGAAATATTTTTGCAAAAATTAATCGAGCACGTTTATATAATATAATATGACGACGAATGTGGATGAAGACTTGTAAATCAATGCACGGTTGTAGACAAGTGTAAAAACGAATCAAAATGCTCTGAAAAACTGAGTAGCACACGAAAATGGACGAATGGTTTAGAAAATGATCGTTTCTCCTTAACACAGGACATCATCTTACCTAAAATTGCGATTACAAATTGTGTGGTAGCGAACTCGCGTATAATATTTTGTTTAAAGTATTATTGTTTACTATTATTATTATATTTATATTATGCGCGTATTATAGCGCAATGAAAAATACTTAAAACAAAACAAAATTTAATTTCAGAGTTATTATTTATTTGTTACGCTTTAATAACACGCAAAACGTTGTAAAAAATACGAAAGTTTATACATCCTAACAATAATAATTGTTTTCTTTCGTAGTTTTCGAGTTCCAGTTAAATAATATATTACAGGCGGTGTACAGCTTCGTCTAACGGCGTATATTATATTATTATTTTGTCGGCAAGAGATTTCGATGACACGCGGGCCACGTCACGATAACGAGAGATTTATTATATCCATCTACCTATATAATATATTGTATTATATGTTTATAGATAATGGCATTATACGTGTTCAATGTAGAGTACGTATATAATGGGCTGCAGAAGATGCGTTTTCGAACTGCTGTGAACTTTGATCGGTCGAAAAGTTTTCTGTGTTCGAAATGGCATTTAAATAACATTTTATCGAACAGCGATGTCTCAAAAAGCTACAATAATTAAAAAAAGTAAAACGCTCGTCGGACGGCTATGAAGAGTTATCACACTAAACATATATAGATACGTACATATATATATATATAATAAATATTACGAAACGATAAATAAACCCATTAATTGTATTCAATTAACATAATATTACAATTTCGAGTGCAGGCGGAGGAAATAAAAAGTTAAAATATATTCTGATAACGTTAAACCTAATCGTTTCGTTTAGTCGTTTATTAAATTTTTACTTTTTACTCTGAAGACGTTAATATATAATTTTATTACGGTGCTTTTTCTTTTTAAATGATTCTGTCTTACACGAATCGTAGCTAATTTCATTAAAACAAAAAATGTTATTTGTACGTACTACCTATTTTGTGGAGATAAGTTCTCGAAAACTTTGTTTCAAAAAGTAACTGGACAGCGGGTATATGAATACTGCGGGTGAGAGTTGATAAAATCGAAGTGAGAAAAAATAATTTTATTATTACGATCCAAAAGAATTATCTAATAAATATTAACCGGGGTAAATGGAATTTATAATTGAAATATTTCATTATTATCAGCACATCATAAAGATTTACGAGCAAACATCGTAATTTGTTTTTAATTTTTTTGTTTTATAATATATAAAAAAAAAAATGGTAAATACATTGTTTCATCGAAACCTTTATACTATAAAAATAATAAAAAAATGTTTTATTATTTATAAAAATGAGAGCTTATTTAATTAGAACACTGGTTCCCAAACTGGGGAGCGCGCCACCCTTGGGGGCGTGTACATATTACTGGGGAGGCGCAAGCAGTTGTTACAAAATACAATTTTTATTTTAAAATCTAGAGAAAAAAAATTAATTGACAAGTTCTCTTTATCCGTAATTGGGTATCAATAACCTAACCTTATTTACTATTATATTATCACCAATAAAAAAGTAGTCATTCCGAATATTGTATAGTTTATTTGTAAAGTAAACAAAAAAATGTGATCAATTTTTTCAATTTATACGTGGGGGGGGGGCGTGAGATTTTTCAAAATCTTCAAAAGGGGCGTAGAATAGAAGAGGTTGGGAACCATTGAATTAGAAGAATAGAATAATGAAAAAATTTAAATTTAAAAAGAAAAAATAATCTTAATGGCATTTTTTTTTTTCATCAAACTATTTGATGGAATACCGATATATTTAAGCTTAATGGTGCTTAGAACAAGTGAAACATTATAATAACCCAAATGTTTTTGGTTTTGAGTGGATATTGTGTATTCGTTATAGGTATACCTTTCCGAAACGGATTGACTGTTGACTTATTTTCCAATCTCGACTTATTTATTATTACAGTAGTCGCATATAATTATAACTGTGCAGTATACGATATTTTATTTTTTATTTTATAGTGTTATTCGTATCGTATATAATACTAATACTATACGCATACGCTGTGTGCGGAATTTGGAAACTGTCCAAAAATCTCTGGTGCCGTTTCCGAACTCACGGGTTACCTATACTTTTTTTGATATATTAATAGTAAAAGCGAGCAGAGCTTTTGGAGAAAACGTTTAAGACGTTATTGAGAACCATCGAGACATAATGGCGATATTGATTTGGTTTTACAGCGATAGGTACCATACTATTTAGTGCGGAAAACTTCAGTTAACGGGAAACATTAAAGCTTAAAGTCCGCTACTCCGTTTGATATCATAATATTATATTTTATATTTATTATATTGTTTTAGAGTTGATGATTTATAATGTTCATTATGTCTTCACGGTACGGTTTTTACGATTGTCATTCTGTTGCAAATAAAATATCGCGTTTTATATATATTTTCATTCTCGAATTAAATTTCGCGGACGCGGTGGTTGCGTATAATAATTATACGTCTGCTATCGTTTTATGGCATGTTTCAGAGATTTTCGTAGGAAGCTTCGCTCTTATTCATTTCATTCAAACTAACATTCGTTTTGATATTGCGTATTATAATTAACGGAAGTACAATAGGCGCCGACGTTTGTCGTATTTTATTTTAATACCAAAAATGATTCATAGCATGTAGTCGTATTGACAGCAATCAGGTCAGTAGAAATGTATTCGTATCGTTCAATACTCTGATCGAGCAGTGTTATTGATTGGCAATAAAATAAAATGTAAAAATGTTAAAATTGAATATTTATTTCATCGCACAGTAGTTTCATATAATACATAATATATGTGTGCGTGTACGTATATGTTTATGTATAGAGATGTTAGGTTAGAACGTAAAGAGTTATTTTTTATTCACATCAATGCAGTACGTTTATACGTTTTCAGGTACCTATTATACTTTTGACGAAAAAAGAAAATATGAAAGTGAAAAAAAATCAGTTGAATTGCGCTCTGGCAGACCACCAAAGTGCCTGGGACAATGGCCGCGGTGGATTGCTGTAGAGGCGTATGTCGTGTTACATTATATAGTTTTCCAAATAGTTTGAGAGGAGAGTTCGGTCCGGCGAGTTGTGGCTGCGGCTGCAGTCTCTCTCTCTCTCTCTCTCTCCCTCTCTCTCTCTGCGAAAAGACTTTATTATTACAACTATTATACACACGTGTCTGCGTGTGTCTGCTGTAATAATAATAACACCAACAATAATAATGTTTATCTGGCGTGTATAGTGCTGCAGTGGGCCGAGGGTGCAGTCGGTCGCCGTTTTGTATAATATTATATAACAGTCGTTTCGGTCGCCTTTGCCGCGGTCACAGCGCGAATTGCGTCCGCGGTACCATGTATAATAATAATATATAATACCACATGTACACATGTATTACGCGTGTTATGTACGGTTCCATGTACCGCGTCGTTATTCTGTCCGGCCACGGCGCACCCACGACCGCGGTTACGGTATAGTACAATATTATATGTGTGTGTGTGTGTGTACAAAAGCATTCCGGTCCGGACGGGCGGGTAAACTTACGTACATTATCGCATATTCTATATATATATGTACGCGATGGTTTAAACGAGCGCGCGCTCCCGCACACATGACACTAAACTTTATAATATAATATTCGAGTGTGTTCGAGTGTGCGGAATAATTTCGTGTACGTATATAATAATACAGTGTTATTATCGCGCATAATATATTTTATATAATAATATTATTATTAAGTCCGTGAAAATGTCACCCCGAGGAACCGGACACGCGTGCGCGCTCGGCTCGCCAATAGGTATCCTCACACACCTAATGTACGTATATAATATATTACGATACAAGCATATATTACACGGATATTATGTACACGTGTGAGTATAATATTGTACACAACGATATCGTCTATACTCTATACCCACGTAATAGTGGGTACCTGTACACATATAGATATATGCTGGTTAGGTTAGGTATAATATGTATGCATATAACACGCGAGCGATGCAAACTCTCCGGTGGATTTTCACCCCTTTAACTTTTCGGCGCTCGCGGATGTTCCCGTTGATAAATTAATTTCCCTGGAAAGGGCGCGAACGGCGACAGCCACCAAAGTGGTGTTCCGCCGGGAAACGAGTGGCGGCGGTGGCAACCCGGACCCGCCGATACGCCACTCGTGTGTGTGTTTGTGTGTGTGTGTGTGTGTGTGTGTGTGTGTAAATAAAGGTATTCGTACGACTGTATTAGGGGTGGAGGAGTAGTTTTCGGACTGCTGTATAGTAGGCCGCCGCCACCTCCTTGCATGATTTATGCGCACCGCACAAGAGGTTGGTGTTTTGGCTTGTTTCCCGTCGGTTGAATATTGCAATAGGCGTCCCACCTCCCTAACCTCCCACCCACCCCCGCAGCTCCCCCCTCGCTCATAGCTGACATCCGTACACCCACCGTAGCCGATGGGCGAACCCCCGCACCGATCATGGTTATATACCTGCTGCAGGTGAATAAATTATTATCGTTCCCGCGTGTAGGTGATTATTATTAAACACGGTGTATACACATGCACACGGACGCACAAACGGAATATATCATTCTGTACATATTATAATATGTACCTTGTACCTACCTATATAATACAGTCGATCGCAGGTAATACTAGACCGTCGTATGGATATATATATATATAACTGTGCGTGTGATAATGTATATAATGTACCTACGACCGGGTAAACATCTAAGTACGTGTATCTGTATCACATGTATATATATATGTGTGTGTACGTGCACGTGTGTGCGTGGGTGTGTAAAACTATTATCCGTGCGTGTATATTGTTTTCGTTGTTATTACTTGTTGTTATTGTCATATCGCGTAATATCGGTAGGTACCCATATAATAGTATATAGCAGATAAACTTCATACTATAATATACATACCTAATATTATATCAGCGTTGGTTGTAAATCGACGTTTATCTGTTATAAGGTTACGTTTTTACAACGCTTCGTGTACGACGATTATATATAAATAACAACGCGCGTGTGCATATAACGAAGCACCTATACGGGAATCGTTCATAAATAATGAACCAATTTATGGTAAGTCAATATTTTATTACAGAAAAATGACACGACATTAGTTCAACTATATCCCTTTAGTAATAACCAAGTTTTAAATTTTATTTTTATCTTACAAAGGGTTTTTGTAACCAGCTGTACAAATTATAGCAAAGATTACATAAATATTCTATGATGTACTTTTACTAGTTCTTACAGTCCAAAATTCTCAGAAAAATAGGGAATATGAAATTTAAAATATTACCGTCCAAAAAAGTAAAAATTTAAAAATTATAATGAAAAACATTAGACGATTATAACTTTCTTCAAAAATTATGGTTGGTAGGCAATGATTTTAGACTCTGAGAACAAAATATTATTTATAACGTAAATATAAATTTTCAGATAATGAACATGTGTTGCTGTTGAGATTATCATCCAATATAATATTTAAACATCATATTGTACCATCACCCACACTAGGGAATTCGATCGGTCTGCAGTTGACCTGTGCATATAGATGATAAATCGTATGATACAGAGTTGTAGATTCTCGTCGGAAACGCGATAACGAGTGCTAGCGAATGGAAAATTTACCGCGGCTGTAGTGCAAAGTGTTGTGTGATAAAAAATTTGTTGCTTAGCAATAATAGTTATGGTGTTGACTTTTATCATTCACCTTACCCATTACAAAACAAAAAAAAAATGTATAGGTTATAACCAAGAATAAGGAATTTGCGCCCTATAGATAACCTTAAAAATTGCATTTATTCATGACCTAAAAAGTTTCTAAATGGCAAAATATTTCCCTAAAATATCCATGGTCACAAATCACTTATTTGTAGCTATGTATTCAAAGTTAATACAAACACGGACACACGGTTGTCGGTCATACTGCATATGGTACAATAATTACTCAAATATGAAGACGATTTAAAAATTATAAACATATAATTAAGTTTTCGTCTATAGTGAACAGCGTGATACCCCCGTGGGTGTGATCGTGCAGACCGAGCTGCATATTTAAAACTTTAATTCGAAAATTTCGGGGCCTACCGTCTAGCCGCATTGGTCTTGGTTTCACGTGTATTATAATAAAGAACGTGTCTCGTGTAATTTGGTATGGGTTTCCTTTCAATCAGAGTTAGGTAGATATATATTATAACAATTTATGAGATTTCTGATCTTATAAATAATAAATCAGGAAATTAACGTCATTTACCGTGGTTTAGTCGGTAGAATTGATAATTATACGCACTTAAGTCCCGGGGACAATTTTCGACCACTGCAGAAACGATTTTATTGTCTGCTTTATACTGGAAATGCAATGAGTTCGTTTGTAATTCAATACAAAAGTTAAAATATATACCATTTGTTTAGAAGACAAAAAAATGTTTTGCATATGCAAAGTTAATGAAAGCATTAAATTTAGAGAACCAGTTAGTTTTATAAAATATATAGAAGAACCAAGTAGGAATAAGTATAACAGCCATAGATTACTTTTTACACTTCACGCCGCTTACAATGTCAATCTATATAATATCTTATTTATAATATAGAAAATAGAAATTAACTATTTATCTCAGTGGTTCTCGACCTTTTTTGATTCATGTCACCTTTAGCCGCTAGAATCAAACACTGCGTCACCCTACATCACAATAATAAACAATCTTAACTGTACATTTTAGAATTATTCTTTTATTAAATAAAAAAATACAGTACGCATAAAAATAATAAGTATACACTTTATTTGAGTAGCCGGGTTCAATAAACACAGTCATTTTAAACTTTAAATTGGTTAAATGTTGTTAATGGTCAATATGTTAAGATAAAATAATAATTTAAATTTTGTTCCGATTATTATTTGTCAGTATAATATTCGTAAAATGTACTTACAGCGTTTATCCTTAGTAAATAAAAGTATAAACAATTTTTAAGTATTGTTAAGTAGTAAAATAAAAGTAACTTTTATTCATATAATAAAAGAATAACACTTTTAAATTATTATTTCATTGCATTCCTTGTCAAAAAAAATATAAAGGTGAATATGTTTATACTAAACCAAGTAGACTAACGAATAATAAAGGTATAATGAAATGAAAAATACAGATATGAACTTTGAGGTAGGTATGCTATTTACATGACAGTGGCGGCAATAAATAACAATATGATTTTTTTTGTAAAAATTATTTTTTTATTTTTGCTTTCCTGTGGAGATTTTGTGTCACTCCGGTTGAGAACCACTGATCTATCTGATTATCTGTGTGTTTGTTAACTATGGGCTCCTAGACCGTTTAAGTTCACGACTCCAAATTTACTTAAATTTTGCCGTAACGTAATGTCCATCAGTTAATAGTACCTAACTGTAATCAAAGTTTATCTCGAATATTCTACTGATAGTATCGCTACAACTGACTATCGTAGTAATAGGAAATAATTATCGTAAATTGAATTTCCTTTATAATGACTGGTTATCTGCAGTGTAAGGGTATATTGACTTTGTCAAGCGGTAAAAATGTAAATCCTACAGTTTCGGTTTCAATTATTAACAACTACGATTTCCCAACAAGCATTGCCCTGTTTAAATTTTTGGCCAAGTATCATTTTCCATAGTAACATAATATATAACATCTACAATAATTTGTGTAAATCGAATCCCACAATAATTGAATATTATTATGTACATTATTCCAGATAAAGACATCATAGTATTAACCGTTTAGTTGCTATAAACCAAATTAATATTGTACTACCTACCTAAGGAGTGTCTCGTGGAGATGTAAACTTCTGATTTTAAAATGACAAGCCCTCTCTTCTACTCGTTCAAATATTGAATTAATTACATTGAAATGTTTAAAGGAAATCATCCACTGAATGATTTACAGTAAAAAAGGGGATTCTCGTTTGAAAAACAGAAATTTGATTCGTTACAGAACAATCCTTAAGTAACACAGAAAATCTCAAGAGTTTAAAAATATGATCTGAGTATATTTAAAAATTCGAAAAATCATAGTTTGAATAAATGGAAAAAGTGGTGGGGGGGGGGGGGTGAGCGTGCTTAGTGAATCACCTTTTCTATACAGTATAAAGTGTATACGGCAAGTAACGATTGACATAATACTAAAACACATTATTTAGAACATGTATAAGTAATAAGTATAATCTATATACCTAATATATTATGTAGATATAACTTTTACCACTGACGATCGAACAGCACGAACCATCCATTAGCGATCGAGCTCACTATTTAAGCAGTACTAGGTACTTTGTAAATCATTTAATTAAATGCACCGTTGCATTTTAACACGAATTCGTCGGATGTATATTTCTTTGTTATTTTTGTGACGCAAAAGTGTAATGTTTTATTAGGGTTATCATTATAAGAATTAAAACAAATTGTATTGTTATTTTAAATATTATGGCGATCATACTTGGTGAATCACACTGTATACACAATATAAGGTGGTCTAGTGACTACGGCGATCGATATAATATTTTAAACGCATTATACAACATTAATTGTATAGTATTATCTACAAATATTATGTGGATACACGCGCAGATACAAGGGGGTTACGGGGGCTGATGCCTCCCCTCTTTGAATTAGGTACTTAAAATATTGCAAATATTACCTTAATTTTCAGTTTATTAACTATAATTAAAGAGGTTGGAGGAGTGATACTATATACTTGACACATTATATTGCTTATTGACATATATAGGAGTGATTGATAATACAAAACTTTTTATCTAGCCCTCCCCCCTCCCATTTTAATTTCAAGATCCACGCCTGTATAGATATAACGTTTTATCGTTCACGATTGAGTAGCACTAACCGTGCACGCAATCAAGCACACGTTACTTTACAAATCATTTAATTAAATGCATCGTTGCTCTGAGAACTTCAGTTCGTCTGAAGTATCCTTTTTGTGACGCAAAAGTGTGTTTATTTATCGGGGTTATCATAGTTGGGATTTTGTTCAAAGTTTTGTAATTGATTAGGTACACAGCGACCTTTAGTGGCATATAGGTACTGCGTGGTTGTTTACTCGCGAGTGTAGCTGCAGCAGGTAATATTTATTTGTAAATAATTAATCATTTTTTAATTTTTAATTTTACGTCATACCTGCTGATAACTGTAGTGTACTCGAGTCAGAAATTATCATTTAGGAGAGAGGCAAACAACTTGTGTATTGATTAGTGGTATAACATCAATCATAGATTATTATTGACGAAAAATATTCATTATTACAACTGTAGCATACAAAATATTTACGATCATGACGTATTATAACTGTCACGATCTACTGGATCATAAAAATGTGTTCTCACAGAGTCACTGAAAAGAAATATAATATCATCAAATTTTAAGAAAGACAGTTAATATTCTACGTTAGAGAATTATATTGCATATATTTTGTTAAAAATAACATTTGTGATGTTTTCTTAAATACTCGAATAAAAATGTATTTTAAATTTTAATAGTAATTTAAATACATTTTCCGGTGAGTACTTTAGCACAATTTATTATATATACATTTAAAAGAAAATCTAAATACTTTTAAATACCTACTTAATCATCTATGAGAGCTCTTCGAGACCGGAATTTCTTCTGGAGTTTGTAAGTTATTATTATTTTTTTTTATTAATATTTTTCTTACAACCAAGAAATATTGTTTAAATAATTGAGTGAAAACAAAGACAGCAGGTGAATCTATTAGGAAAAACACTCAAAGCATTTAGATTGAAAGACAGTATACTTGAACTTTTTTTTTTAGTACCTTGTTTTTGAAATATAAGATCACATACCTACCTAATGAGAGTTTCAATTTACCATAATTGAAATACTTCATTTAAAAGTATTTGAAAAGTATTTAAAAGACAAAAAATTATTCAAATGCCTACTCAACAAGTATGGAGAATAATATTGTAAAAGAAGACCTGACGCGGGCTAATTAAATTAATAATTATGGTGTCATTATAAAACGTGGTGGCTAAAGTGCAGTGGTCAGTTACGTTAAAACTTCAATTTAATTCATCATTTGATCAATAAAGGCATTAAAATATGTCCACGTACAGTGAGTACCTACAATAATCTTTCATGCAAATACTATATTGTTATTCGGATTCAACCGTGTGATGATTCGAAAATTGAAATTAGTTTTGCGCAAAATATCATAATAATATAAAATATCTTTGTGTTAAATATCTACAGTTGTGGGTTTGGACATATATTTTGCGTACCTAGCTCTAAAATAATGAAAAATGTGGCGAGCGAGAGAAAATCGCTGTGCGTAAATGGAGGACACGTATGGAGATGCATCAAATCAAAGTAATTCGTATGTCAAAAAATTGTTAAAATAATCTCTAGCTTATGAAATATAACATTATTATATCACACGACAATCGATAACATTTGCCTGTGGCGATGACACACAAAAAACAATCACATTATTATATTCGACTTTAACAACACAATCAATTACAGAATCAGAAAATATTATATAATATATACTAATAAAATATAAAATAAAATATCATATAGGTAGGTAGTTATTGTTTTGTATTATAATATGATATGGGCGCAGTCGGTGCAGTTATTGACAAGTACATACGGTTGAATTTTGTAGGTATCACTATATCAAATTCCAGTATCGGGTTTTCTATAATTGGATTTTTGATTAATATTATGTTTACCTACGTATTGAACAGTTTTACCTAAATTGAAATCGACTCAATGCATAATAACACTCAACCAGTGGACCTCTAAGTAAACCCCTGCTAACGCGGAATTACTGTCGGTCGAATTGAATGAAATGCATTCTATTTTCTTGTCAAGGAAAATCGCTCACTGATAGCGATAATATTAAGACTGTCGATTAAAAATATTTTATTACAAACACGGATGTACCGAAGTGTATCGAACCTACCAGTATTATTCACCGCAAGCAGGCCTACCCCCCTTTTCAAATAATATGCAGTATTTATCAAAATCTGAAATTTGAATTTTATATATTTTATATTTTATTTCATCATAAGTTTTGAGTACAACTATTATTTACTAACTTTTTTGTTCTCGTTTGAAAAACAGAGATTTGCATCTCTTCAGGACACTCTTTATTAAGTAGTACGAACAATTTCAATAGTTTTAATATAATATGGTCTTTGAGTATATTTAAAAATTCCAAAAATCGGAATTTGAATAAATTTGAATAAAGCAAAAATTGGTGGTGCTCGGTGAATCACCCTGTCTTATACTACACATATTATGTGATATGATATTAAAACTTTAGTCACAACCATCCAAAACGGAAAACAATAACGCGCATGACGTACCTATATCTATGTACGATACGTTTTCCTTTCCGAGATTTCGTAAAATAGTATTCCGCATTTACACGTACCTTTATATATTATTACGCCGGTCGTCTCGTGACTTCTACACGTGTAGCAGTCACTATATTATAATATGGTCTCAGTCCTTGCAGCTATATCGGACGTCGAGGCAGCATAATATCTTCATCGTCGTTCAGTAATATCCACGATGTTAAATCCATGTCCGGTATCTATAACGATCGCTCATTGCGAGGGTCCGTTTTCCCCGTCTACAAAGGTCTTTTGAGTTATATCTTATATGCGCGACGGACAAGAACTTTCCTATGCATGTATACATACATCATAATATATAAAATGCGTTTCGACCGTATTTCTTTTCAAAATCCCTCTCAAATGTCATATACACGCGCTTTATATATGCGGGGACACACAACTTTCTTAAAAACGTATAAATAATTCAACGGTGCTTGTGGTAATATTCCATTTCTTTTACGGCTAATATAAATTAAAAATTCATAGTGTTTTATGCATCCAAACTTTGTACGAGCGCATCTTGCCAATTTGCCAGTCGTTTAATCAGACGTTTAACTTTCATCACGCCGCCGCCGCAGTGCTTCCTAAATATAAATAAATGTAAATCCATTACCTACTGCATTTTTTGACATATATTTCCCAAATTACCGAATGTTCTAACCTGACATAATTCTCCTTATACCAATAATAATGGAGTAAATTATTTTATTAAGCACCTATATTATACGTTTATATCGCTGAAAATATATTTAGTATAGTTTTAATGTTTTTTTTAAAAGTATATCTTATAAAATGCGTTAACGGAAGTCTTAGAGAAAATAACAACAACAACGGATATCATTCACAGTGACTGTACAAGTTCGTAATTTATCAAAATGAAAATACTATTAATATCCGTAACAAATGTATTCATGTTAAAAAATGTTAACTCAATACAATCTAAATATTTAAAGAAATGTACCCTGTGGGTATGTATTTAATTTCAAATGTAATTAAGTTAGGGTAAACAAGAAAAATAAAAAATATAAAGCACTATTAGTACACTGAAAAAAGGAACGGAATAAATTATGGGCCATAGAAGTATACAGAGGTTGAACTGTTCTCGGCATTATGGATAAGTAACGATCGATCGACATTGTTCAATGATCTGAACTTATTGTCTATAAACTCCGTTAATATTTTGACTTTATGCAATAATACATAATATATTTAAACAAATATTATCAATAACATAATAATCGTAATAAAAATAATTTACAAATATATATATTTCATTAGGTGTGTATTTGAAACGCGTTGGTACCCAGACATGAAACGTTTGGGAAAGAAAAAATCTCAGAGCTGAATTTTCCGTGGTAGGTATTCGAATGATAATTATGAATTAAAATGATTAACCACGAGCATATATATTATTAAACTTTCAGGTTTTTGAAATTAAAATTGAAAATTCCAAGGTGATTATTAAAAAGTTTTAAAAATATGATAACATTTTATATGCGTCGATTACCGTCGCGCCTCCGTAACAGCGATTTTTGCCTGTGCTCCGAAAAATACCAAAAAATTAGCTACCTACCTATTTATTCTTATTATTACCATCATTATAAGTTACAACTATACTATAACACGGGTTTATACAACCATATCTGTGTGTACACATAACAAGCGCATGTGTATATAACTATAATTTTTAAGTACCGACTGCGTAAAGCGTCCGATCCATAAAGGGTTAAGTGGAACTTTTGATGGTCTCCTCGCACCAGAAAAAGTGATTATACGTTGCACAAACGGTGAAAAAGTTTAGTAGGTACACTGTATATATTAAAATATTTACTTATATCATATTATAATATAGTAATGCACTCTTGTGACTGTCTAGTAGTTCCGTTCGTCTGAATCGAAAAACAAGTCAAATATAATCTCTTCACACGCGTTCGTACGTGGTACATGCAACTATAATACACGTAGGTAGGTACATCGTACTGTACACGAATTCAAAACAAACTAATTACAAGAAGTATATAAGTTATTTACCAAGTTTTTTTTTCTCTCATCCGCATGGGATTCTCTTTAATAATGTACCGCTGGCACATATATATATATATAAATAATGCTTACTATATGTAAAACGTCAAATATTGTACTTTTTACTATAATATTACTTTTCTCGTAGGTAGTTGTATATTATTATCATATTTTATGTTCACGTTTATTATCATGGTGTAATTAAAATTTTTCACTTTATTCTTTGTCTTCGTTACGCGTACATATAATAATAATAATATCATGTTTGTACAATATTATCTCTAAACTCCTATTTAGCGTATCAGTCGCGTAACATGTGTTCTCATACAATGTATAATGTTGCATACAAAACGATATTGTTTTTCTACTCTTTACGTCTCGAGTCTTGTCGTAATATTTTATCGCGGTGCATTATATAGGTATTCACTGCATAATAATTATTTGCGTTTACAACTGCAGTGGCTTGCAGGCCGTGTCGATAGATATTTTATTTTGTCCCCTCAAACACATAATAATATTAACTAGTACAGTATAAAATTGTCTTCAAAATTACATAATATTATCATATAAAGGAGGGCCTCGATATGCACTACAGCCACAATAAAATGTCTCGAATTTGAACAAAATAGTGCTATCATTGTTTAGATTAGGTACTTATACTACCTATACGAGTCGCGTTTTATAATGCTTATAAGGTACATGTATTATTTATCCATGATTTATTTATTCATGTGGAAAAATGTACAGGCTGTTCGTTTTCCAGGTTAAAAATTTCACATGATTAGATACCGACAAATAGGGACAGATGATGATTTTTTTGATTATGAGTATTGAATTTATTTGGATTTTAATTTATAAATTTAATTTTCAAACCCATTGTTTCTATGACAAATACATAACTAATCAACCTATACGAATCCGTTAAATCGTCCAGCCTAAATATTGGTGATTTACATGCATAATTAACTAATATATTTCATGTAAATAACGGCCAATGCGTTTATTAGGGCTCGAAACAACAACGTTTACCTCGGTGATTCACCAAACGCATTGATAGTGTTTTTATTTTAAGTCAAAATTTAGTGAAAATCCTTAAAATTTAACAGTACCTACTAAATATGCCATACATAGTTGATATTCAGTGCACGCAATAATCAAATACAGGTGACGTACTATATATATATACATTTTGGATGTCAATACGTGAATTACCACTTTGATTCTCGTCAATATTATAATGCTATAATTCACTAATTGTTTATATTTTATGAGGTTTTCATGGTTTATTACCATATACCTAGACTACGGCTAACCTATATATTAACAGAAAAACGGGTTATTTCGTAAGATACTAGTTTGTATTTTGATAACTAGTGTGTTATCATTCTACTCAACTACAGTTACACAACTTCTGTGGCAATTGATAAACAAAATAATGTACATAACAGTATTATAGTATTATACAAATTAATAATTTATCATACACCATAAGTTCTTTTCCATCAGTTATGACACAATAACGACAAAATAAAATTTTGATGTTTATATTCATCGTTTTTGCACACCTATATGGTGTACCCCTTAATCCTCCTGTTATAAATTTTATATGTATTTAAACAATAAAATATTTGTAATTAATAAATTCATATAATTACTGTCCAATCATTAAACACATACTTTGACACTATCATAGTTCAAGAAGTCGTATTCAATCGCTCGCGTTAATTATTTTGTGACACGGCGCATTGTATAGGCAAAACAGAGGCAACGTTATATTATTATTCAATATCAAATAATAATAATTTATATTATAATATTCAATTGTAGCGGACTTAAAATTTCAATATTTAATTAGATCGTAAATGTTGCTGATGGTAATAACATCGGTGCACCAAATAAATTAGCTTTTCAAGATATCCTGAGCGTTGGTTATCACAGCTGACTGACTGATAGGAGTTTTCTGTAACAATGAAACAGCATTTTCTAATTGTAATATATTACTTATTTCTCCGTTTAACATTTTTGTGTGATTTCCGTTACTTCCGATAGCCCAAAACTAACGATATATGTAGAATATATATTTTATGAAATGGTTAAGTATATAAATATACTGTTTATATCAATAAATTAGTTGTCATAAATAATCTTCACTGGTAAAATTTGTACTCCGTGCTGTTTCCATTTGGATCATTCATTATATTATTTAACTTCGACCGATCGTGGTTTGTAAAGTAATAAACCAAAATGCATGTATATGAAGTACTATACCAACAATAAACTAAATTTGTTTCAAAGCAACTTGAAGGATCTATTTTTAAAAATATAGTTCGCAATGTGTTTAGAAACGCATTGCTACTAGAACGTTGAAAGAATATGTCAACTCTCAAAATGTACAGTCTTGTTCTATAACGACAGTGTAGGTACTAAAATAATGATAATAATAATAATAAAAAACAACGAAAAAACTACAAATAAATGATGACACCTTAAAAGGTAATTTTTTTTTAAGAAATAATTTCACTTAAAATTTTTAATTATCTTGAGAGCTTGTAATGATTTTTATAATGAATATTAAAAACATAATAGTATCTTTAAAATAAAACTATTTACAGTTATCCCTATTTTTAAACGTTTACAACACATTATAATATGTGTACTGCAAAGTATACTGCAGCGTTCATCCTCGTCCATACCTGACTTCCCACTATACTACTAAAGGTATAGTTACTCAGGTTTCAGAAAACATGCATGATTTATCTTTAAAACAAACGTAACTATTCGAATACTTGATGGAAATTAGTTCTTCGGCTTATAAAACATTCACACCCATAAACTTAATAAAAAAGTTGTATAAAATATTTTATATGATATTATGCAAAAACAACAATTTATTTATTTTTTGATTTCTAGTTCGGATAAGCGAAAAAATAAAAAATATAATACATTTTTCATACTCATTATTGTTGACTACTAGTTATAGAGTACCTAGTCATTTTCTAAAATCGTATTAAAAAATACTCAGCAAAAATATATTTTTGTCACTGACGCGTGCAATGCACGGTAAGCCGTGCGACGCTGTTAAAATGTTGATAAGAGTAATAATAATTATATGTCTCTTTAGAGAAAGAAAACGATTAACGTCACTATCGGTAAACGGGTCACTCGGTTCGGTACACGATTATATAGTTATGTAATATTAAAAAAAAAAAAAACATAGACCTCGTGCGGTGTTGTTCTCATCAAATGCGCAGCCTTTTTCAGCTCGTCTAGACATATTTTGCGTGCACACAATTAAATATAGACGAAAACCACTCGCACACGTGGTTCATTCTACCGTAAAAGCTCGTGTGTGTTGGTCGTGTTGACACAAGGTACGAGCCTAAAATGATTCATGGTTTACTTTCAAAAGGGAACAATATTCACGGCAAACACAGCGCGTTTGTGTATGTGCACACGACCGTTTTGTTCGCTCACACAGCCCTGGCTACCGTTGCAGAAGTACACCGCACAACTGCTGATATGTCTTTCTGTGGGTAGTATTATTATAATTATTATTGTTTGACGTTTGCTGCGATAAAAATTGTCAGTACCTATGGGTATCCGTTCAAACTGTTTGGTTCGAAAAGTTCGCGAAAATTGTGAACGGCGTCAATTCGATATGACAAAAATAGCGTTACGATGCAAAAGTACCACAACATTATAGTATTTATATTTTATTATTATAATATTATACATACACCATATTATACGCGTGTCAACTTACATTTTTTTCTGTATTTTAGCAGGGACGAGTGGCGGTCAAATGATTTTGTCACGAGGAGGGGGAGGAGATGTAGCTAATTTTTTAACATGCACTACTTGATCATCAAAAATATTATTTTTCTTATTTATATTATCATAAATATCGAAAATAAGGTCATGGAGAATCTTTCCTCTCTTAATCACCCCCCTCATTTCACCACCACTTACGTAATCCCACCATAATATTTACGAATAACTTAGTTGATTAATTAAGAAAATGTTAAGTAATCCCCGCTCGGCCTGCTATAGGTGTGCTGAACTAGTTTCGTTTCCTCGCTTGTTAGCTTGTATCGCTATCATGTCATCAGTAAAGTAAATATCAGTATATAATATTATAACAATTTATTTCAATATACCTACGTTAAATAATTGTGCTCGGTATAACCGAGTGTGTCGTCTAATATTATTAAAATATAAATCCTTTCGAATTTCCCTGTTTGGTATTTTCTCTGATACGCCGTAAGCCCGTACCAGTGATGATGCGTTTTAATAGTTACCGTATATTATACCCATCACATATCTCCTTAACAATAGTCAATAATGTATGTACCGGCTATTTATAGCTGCGTACCCGTTTGTTTGATGCAGCTTCATGCTTTGTGGATATATGTAATTATAATTATAATTCAATACCTATATCATTAATGATTTTACTACGGAATTACATCCACATAGCCTATAGAAATTGAAAACACAGGTTCTGAAAGATCGAATGGAGTAGTGCCAGATGTGTCCTAACGTCATATTTATTGGCGCATAAAGACCCTAAGATTGACTTCCGTTTTAATTTTTTATATACATATTATTACTGAACAGAATTATTAAAAAAGTACCCACGCAACAGTCACGCCATCGTTATCAATAAAAAAGTAGGTAACCGCACTGCTGTAATATTGTAAGCCTCGAGTTTACCTCGTCATTGAGTAGGTCACTATGGTAATGGATGTGTTAAATATTTAAATGTGTATTCAAACCTTTATTCTTCGTTTAAATATCAAATTTCACCTGAATTTATAATAATACGATGTAAAGAAAATGATAATTTAAACATTTGTTGACACGGTTATTTATTTTTGAGTAACACCAAAATATAAAAATACAAAAAAACTGGTTTTGCTTAAAAATGTAATTGTTCATGAAAATCTGTAGTTTATCTTGATTATTTTGAAAAAAACTGTGAATTTTCAATTTTAACCTCTTAAAACTAATAACTAGTTCAAAAACCACTCTAAAAGTTGAAAATTGAAGCATTTTGTCTACAACTACTTTTTGTAAAGGTATATATTAATATATTATAGACATATAAAAAAATCATTGTAAAATCAATACATTTATCGGTACGCTCAGACTTTAAAGTCATAAAATATATTAACTTTCACGAGGGTTTAACTATTGTATCAAAAATATCGATGGTATTCGAGTAGGTTTGAATTTTTTTTTTTTTTTGTACCAATATCTCTCTTATAATAAGTAGTATTATACTACTTAACGAGAAAATTTTATTTTCGGACTACGGTACGCTATTCACAGTGAGTTTTATCGCACATACGTGGTGTGTATTATGCAATTCATACTATATTTTAATATAGTAACAAAACAATTATTGTTATATTGTGTGAACCTGCGGCGAATAACGGTTAGGCCGGGTCAAGTCTCGGGTCGGGTCGGATTTTTATTTATTCATTTTTAAATTTTTTTTTATTTTCGGTTTTTTTCTCCTTCACCTCTCGTAAACAACGTCGTCGCCAAAATTTATGGACGCCCTCTCTGGTCGACGCGGGTGCGAACACGACTGTAATAATATTATAACATAAATATACATTACGTGCGTACGCCTACAACTACCGAGGCACCGTCGAATTGCCGTGTACCGTGTACGATATATATATATAATAGACTACCTATAGAGCTAGCTGGAAAACCGGGGCTCTCTATGCCTCTATTATAATGTAGTCTCTGCGTGTCCACTTGCAGCCACCGCGTACGTTTTAGAAAACCGAATCGCGTCGATTTCTAAAACAAATGTAGCACCTCCGTTACAAAATCGACGGTTCCGCTTGTAATACATAATATTATATTACAAATTATATAGAAGAAACGAT
Source organism: Nasonovia ribisnigri (assembly GCA_027563435.1). Classification (NCBI taxonomy): domain Eukaryota; kingdom Metazoa; phylum Arthropoda; class Insecta; order Hemiptera; family Aphididae; genus Nasonovia; species Nasonovia ribisnigri. The sequence continues at coordinate 590,986 of JANEHU010000146.1, read as the reverse complement.
ATGAAATTGTCGGTATCAAACAGTTATGATTATACTGTCACTATAATATTAATGAACTTGCCAGTCGCCATACAATCACTATATAATACGAGCTGATTCACCAAACGAGCTTATCCCCGTGTTTTTCTTCTACAATGCAGTACAAGACCGGCTGACGAGTCGGACAACAACTTGCATCTCCACTTGGTAAAATCGTCTTTTTTCCATATCCGCAAAGAATGACTGTCTATATTATTTTTTGATTTCATCTCCATATACCTTGGTACATCACATCGCATAGGTACCTATTATATTATACACTTTTTGAATACTATATGCAAATAATACAATTGGAAATTCAATATTTCGTTTCTACATCTTCATCGAATCGACTAAGCCGTTGTATATTACTTAGCAAAAGACGTGCTCTCGCCGTCCAAGCTGTATCTACATTTACTTATTTAGTCTACACTCTACATTGTGTTTACTGATTATTGTATGTGACATTGAACACCATAGTTGAATATTACGTTTTCTTTTTATTACATTTTTCTGTTGTTTATTATTTTATATTATGCTCTCTAATGATCTGATTTAGAATATTACGCCCATGTTTACTATCGCACTCCTATTTTTACAACTCAAACACGTCATCTTTCTAAAATACAAGACAATTTTTACGTTTTTATGCCCCCAATGTAATATAGAGGTACCTTATATAAAAACCTCATTACAACTGTAATAATAAATGCGGGTTTTTTACAATTATTACGCCTCTAAACAAACGATGAAATATGTTTAAAAAAAAATGTCTTCATAATAGTATAGTTATAAGCACCATCTCCACCCTCGGAATATACGTAAAATATAATGTCTTAAGGAATTGAAAATATAATATTATTAACATAGATTTATTTCATACTGCGTTTTTAAGTTTAGCAATATGTTTCCATTAAGTTATTTATATTCATTTTTTACTATAATATAATCACATTATAATGTAGTATTGTTCCAACAGATTGTATAATATATATAATATGATGTCTATTTTTATACTTTATAATATCTAAATCGGAATAACTCCCATAACAAAAAGGTATTATTTTTCGTCAACCTCGCCTAGCCTGATCGGAGAAGTTAAAGCCCTAGCTTTTGGACTAGATTGGATACCTTGGTTAAGGAATATATGGGGGTATCGTTCTGTGGTATAATATGGTCACCCTGTACACAGTCGCTATATACGCAAGAATTCCGCACGCGATACGTGTACCTATATAATGCATTTATACAACACCGGCCAATAACCATAACCACTGGTACCCCATACCTATAATAATAATAATAATAATATAATCTTATGCCGTGTCCCTTATACTCCGTCCGCGTTTTGCATGTGACCGGAAACCACGCACTCTGGGATTTACGGCGTTTACCACTCTTACTAATACTATTATTTTTATTACCATTGCCGCCATCATGGTTATACCACGTGGTATTGTTTTATAGGTCTGACGTCGAAATAAGAATATTGTATATACGTTATTGCCACGGGCCGCCGATCGAGCCCCGATAATATAATATATATAGGTATGTATAAGTATTATGTATTTACTATATGTATATTATGTACATGGGTATGCCGATGCTGGTATATATTGTAACACACGTTATTATCGTCATTAGTCCGCGAGCAGTATACAATGTTACCAGCTAAGTATAATAATAAATACCGATTGTGTATACAGGGTGTAAAGGGAATATCTGACAAATGAAACAACTTTCGTTCTAATTTTTTTAATGCATTTTTTTTATATCATTTCCAGACACTTTAATTACATACATTACATATTGTATGAAATTTTTTATTTACATTTTTCAATACTACAAATAAAATATTTTAAACCTGATGAAATTTTTTTTGAAATATTAAAATTATCCAATTTGTAAATCTGGTTTTTAGAAAAATGTCGACTTTAAAAACGTTTATTTAAGTCATGTGATTTATTTGAGATTCTGAGCGGAGCGATGAATTGATTTTACAATGATGTGTGTTTTTTTTTTATTTTTTTTTTATTTTTGTGTCTGTCATCACGTTTTAGGACAGTAAAAATGCTTCGATTTTCTTCAATAGTACCTTTTCTGATAGGAAAGTGAATCTAGTTGGTACTTTGGGGGGTCAAAAGTTAAAATTTCCCAGTAGTTTTCATGAGCGCCTGGAAAAACAAATGAAAAATTAAGGGAAAAACGGGAATTTTTACGGAAAACCAATTTTCGACAAAATCGATTTTGGTTTTTGGTATAACTCTAAAAGAAATGACTGTAGAGACATGAAATTTTTACCGAATGTTTATATATGCATTTTCTACACACCATAGCATTTTCAAAATATTCTGACTTATTTTGAGCTGTTAACGGACATTTTCAGTTTCCAATTTTTTTAGTTTTTTTTTCTATAAATGTCAATAAAATTTTATTTGTTGGGTAAAAAATCTTGAAAATTTAATAGTAGGCTTCTAATATATAGTTTCAAAGGCAGATGAAAAATATTAAAAATCCGTAGTCACAATTTTTTTTTATAGGTAATCAAAGTTCAAATTTTGACAAAATACGTAAAAATGACGAAAATGTGCAATTTATTTTGAGTTAGAAATTCATAAAAAATTTTCTTTTTATAGATTTAAGGTTAGAAAATGTGATACAAGAATCCTTCTAAGTTTGCCTAATTTTATCAATAAAAAAAAGTTTATAAGCAAGTCATAATAAATTTTTATGAGCATATTAAGTTTAAATTTTTACAAGATTAGATATTCACTCGATTTCTCATGTAGCGATTTTCTTATTTTGTTGCAATTCAAAAACGAATAACTGTAGATGCATGAAAATTTCACTGAATGTTTATATAAGCATTTTCTATACACCATCTAATTTTGAATATATTTTGAATCTTTTTGAGCTGTTTACGGACATTTTCAGTTTTCAATTTTTTAGTTTTTTTTTCAATAAATATCAATAAAGTTTTATCTGTTGGGCCAAAAAGTGTAAAAATTTAATACAAGGCTCCTGATATATTAATACAATATCAGTTGAAAAATATTAAAAATACATAGGCACAATTTTTTTTATAAAGCATTTAAAGTTCGAATTTTGACCAAATACATCAAAATCTCAAAAATTATAAATTATTGTAATTAAACAATTATAAAATGGTCAGTTTTTATAACTAAGGATTGAAAATTTAAAATAAAGATTCTAATAAATAGTACATACTGTAATCAAAAAATCTAAAAAATATATAAACACAGTTATTTTTTATAGACATTTTAAATTCCAATTTAGACGAAATTACATATTAAAATCAATTTTAACGAGTACAAGTATATATTATAATATTTTTCTAGCATCACTGATAATTTTATGTTAATAATTAAATAATATGAATAATATTAATTCAACTTAGCAGCTACCGTAAAATAACAATATCAATATAATTTCAAATATCTTAGACTGACATATCGTCCCCGCTCAGAATCGTTTTTCGTATACAATGATATATCATTGAATTCAAATTTAATACCATCCATTATACAGTGATCTACTTGTAACCTACTGTACAGCAGAGCGACATCCACTTGACCCCCTTTTTTTACAATGAATTGAATAACTCCACTGCTAAACGAAAAAAATGGAGGTGGGCATGCTTGGCGAATCGCACTGTATATTATATATGTATTATGTAACATATTTTATTCAACGATGAAATCGTTGAACCCATATTTTAGTTTATATTTGTTGCAAGCAATAATAACTATGTTATTAATATAAATATAGGTACCAATTCACTTATTATTATAACAACCCATTATATTTTTAATTGTTTGACTGTCGAATTTTGACGTTACCGATTTCCAAGTTTCTGGCCTAGCTCTCCTTTTAAACAATATAAAACACCTATCTGGATTTATCTTACCGCCACGCCGTTCTTTTCACGCAGCGCACATTATGCATATGAATATAATATTTTTCGAGAAAGTCTTATAATATACCGTGATGTGTGTGTGTGTGTTGTTATTCACCGTCGTCGAAACATGCATATTTTATTCTGTTCGGGGTACTTTAGAATTTTAAAAATGTATGTGGGTATATTATACTTCTCTCGCAGGTACGCTCTTCTTTACAACATAACAATAATAAAACAAAATATGAGAGGGAAAAAATCGCCCGTACAAAGAAATCAAAGTTTATAATAATATGCAATACAGCTGCGACTACACAGGGTGATTTTTTTAACAGTCAACATACTCATTATCTCGATAAGTGTCAGTGTTATAACGGTCTCAAAATTATTTTTTTTTTTTTATTATTTTTAGTTATATCAACCAAACCAACATTTTTCTTGAAACTAAACCATCATTTTCACTATTTTTTATTTATATATTATAATTTGTGTAGTTAGTTAGTTATAACTTACAAGTATTTGAAGTTTGAATTTAGACGCGTAAGGTTCAACTGATACATAGATACCTACGAGGCAATAATTGTCCTTGGTTCACTACTATTTCCATTCATCTATAAACTTTAAATGCAAATAGCTAATTAACTATAATCATTACTCGAACAAAATTTGATTTTTAGACTAAAATATTGTTGGAAAAACATTTCGCATCGAAGTATGCATAAAATTACAAATGCTTGTTTTTTTTTTTTAAAAAAAAAGAAGAAACTTTTTCAAAAATGTGGTTATAATATATTTAGTTCAAATCATGTATAAGTAATATTGTTTCAAAAAAAAACGTGATTTCTTCTGAGATATACCTACTGAGTGTCAAATTAAGAATTACCACTACCCTGTATTTTATGAAATAATTTTCATTAAACTGCGCAGTCACTGAAATGTCAAGCTACACATTAAATTTATTTTTTGAACTAACAAACGCATCATTTTTACGTTGAGATTTTTTATTTTATAAACCCCGTTTATTGAGGTGACCATGGTTACGGTATCCGATTTAGTATACCTTTATCGTCTACCTTCATATTATGTAATACACGAACATGTGTGAAGCACAGAGTCCTTGATAAAAGTCTTCGCACATCGTATATTATTCTGCAGTGTACTACGTGTATTATAAAGTAAATAGTTAAACGATATTACAACTGACGAGTTATCGAGTTTATTATTATTATTGTTCAACTGTGATACCGATCAAGAACGAATATCTACAACTTTAACGCTGACAGCTATTGGTACTTATATCTATATATTGTATTACATCATCTCGATACGAAGTATGGTCTATAATATTAATATTTATATAATAATATATTATATTATATTATACTAGTTGAGAAAGGAAATGACCGGAAGAAAGTCTTCATTATACTTCTTAAAAACTTGTATCGTCGTTCACTTAAAACTCTTGGATGCCATTTTCTTTGAAATTTAATTTTCTTTTGCCCCATTGTCTCCAATCAGAGATCGAAATATGTGCGTGGAGCGAGCATCTTCCTCAAAGGATAACAACTAAAATACGTACATAATGTTCAACCTCATTGCATTCTTTTTATATTAAATCACTTTTCAAAGATTTAACGATGCCACGTACATTGTACCATTCATTCACCTCCCACGTCGTTTCTTGTTTTGGTTTCAACTACAATCTTGAAATTAAATTTTGGTGTCTCCGAGTCAAAAACTTTTTCGAACGTAATAATCTTTATTTCATTTCCTTAACGAGTTCAACATCAACTCGACAAATTCTTTAAACTGACTGTAATTTTGACCATAAAATAACAATGGTTAACAAAATACAATCAAATTACAGTCATGGTGTCAAAAAGATAACGCTTTTATGAATCGGAAGTCTAAAGTAACATTTTTGGCTAGAACGTATACGACAGTTCAAAGGAAAAAAATAAAAGATTAAACTATGTCAAAATAACGTCGAAATAATTAATATAAATTATTTTCATATAGTAATAATAAATATATACGGTGAGTAAACAATATATTATTTTAACGCGTATGACATAAACTATTATTTTTTTCGTTTATGAAATAATAGTTATAAACAATTTTCGTATCATATTTCACCGAACAAATTTGTAATTATATAATATATATATTACGTTTAAGTTTAACTCCATTTACTGTGTAAAAATATCTATGATATTTTTCTAATTTGGTTTCTAATTTTAACCTTAAAGTTAAAATTAGTCCAAGCTAAGTAACTTAAGTTGTTTATTGTTGATTTACATTATAAAATGTGAATATCGTCATTCGTCAGTAGGTAGTTATTATAATAATTTATAAATATTATGCAATTAGATATTACCGAGAGGAAGTTTCCATGAACTTCCTCTTCGAGCCACTTTATTATAATATGCTATGTCATCATATCTAATTATTATAGAACACATGTACAGATTATTTTGTTTTACATTTTAATTAAAAAAATATTATTTGTGTGTAAATCTTTCAAGTTATATTATATTATTATTGTATTATTCTTATGATTAATGATTCTACGATATTTCTGACACAAACGAATGGCACAGATTTTATAGCTGCAGTTATACTAGGTATATATTTGAATTTGTTTTTGATCAAACAGACAATTTCGATCTCGTTTTACGTTATAATATTGCTATTATAATTAAAGTATTGTAACTGTTTGTTTGTAAAAATATATATTATTATTATTATTATATTAATAATCGCTACAACAATGTTATTAGAAATCCCATCTCGTTTGTATGTCATAATAGTCACGTTTAATACCATGATAATTGTTTAAGACTTGAAATCGTATAACAGCAATAAACAAAATAATATAAACTATCTATATCCAACTATACTGAAATTACAATAATAATATGTTCAACTTTTGGCCTTTAGAAAAACGATTGATGTCATAATAATTATTTATACAATTTAAGTAGGTACTCAAATTTTAATCAAATAATTTCAACTTTATTGTTCCAACATCAAAGCTAAAATTATTTTGTATATTCTATTGTACGAATGATGATATGTCGTTCTGTAATGCAAAGAGATATTAGCTAAAAATTTAAAATAGATATGACAACGGTATAACTTTACATTCGAGCTAATTAATTTAGGCCTCAAAATTAAATTTTTTGATTAAAAATTAATATCTATTTAATTATTACATTTTTAATAGAATCCTTCAATATTTTTTCCACAAGATGATTTCTGTGCTAAGATAAAATTGACTTTTAGATCTAGAGTATTCACGAGTAGAGAGAGAAACTCAAGACAGACAATGGTACCTACCTTATTTCGCCTTATGCGAAAAGTAAATATTTAACCCCAAACGAAGTTGCTCTATTATAGTGCTTCGAGTTTAATAGTTATTGATAAAATAGGAGGAGTACAAAGAATTTGGTGGATTGTAAATCGTAATATTATTCAAAACATTGAGGTATGTACAAAATATTATGTATCTAAAAATAATACAAAGTACTTATACCTATGAAAAATTAGTATGAAATTACAATAACATATTATATTTTAAATAAGTCGAAGTTTGGTGATATGAACAATTTTCATTTGGTTTATGCCTTTATGGTTTCATATTTCATACAGTTCTATTGTCGGAGCTTAATGCCTCTATCGCTTGCTATAATCAGTTACTCCTGTAGTTCTGTGCTTAGTTGAAATTAATTTACAGACCTAGCGTATTGACGAGTTCGAGTATATTATGGAAAGATAGACGACTTAAGAACTCTGGATAGACGGTACCTATCTCACCGAATATAAATGCTTATGCGAAAATTACTAATCTAATCGCAAGCGATGTTGTTCTTTAATGTTTCGTGGGCTAAGAGTTATTGATAAAATACGAAGAATACGTCGGAGTTTCGTACACATAATTTGTACATCATAATAATATAGGTGTACCTACGTTTGATGATTAAAATCGGAGATTATTAATATAATTTCGTTCATTATCAAATTCGCATAACAAAAGTGAATTATATTATGTAATAAATTATCTCATTTATCTCGTCGTGCAAGACTAATGTTTTAACGAACATTCCAGGTATAATATTATATATACATGAAATAATATTATATTGTGTTTAGTTTTAACAATAAAATGAAATAATAATAATTTATGCGCAATGCAGTTTTGATATATTATGTAACGTTCAATTTCGTTTATTGCACACTCTTACACCATAAATTGTGCGTTATCTAACTGCGAATAAAGGATAGAACTATAGAAGATTATATTAGTATATTATGTCTTTTGTCAAAAATCCATATGGCGTAAATCATTAGGAATATAATATTTCTTTGTGTCTTTTTTTAGAGTGAAGTAACCTATAGCTCTCGATTCGTGTACATATAATATATATATAAGTTTGATAGTAATAATAACAATGAGAGAGAAAAAAAATCGTTTTTTAGAAAGTATAGTAATCGAATGTGCTGTCAAACGAAAAAATATCAAGTTGAGTTCGTTCTCCTATTTTCGTTCTATTTTTGTCAAAACAATAAGTTTTTCGGATTTCGTTATGCTCGCATCACTACCCCCTGTCCCCCGCCCCCTCCCCACTCCTTCCACCTCACACTTACAGCTGTATATCATATATACAATAATATGTACAAATACCACGGGCGCCAGCCACAAAACAAACCGTACGTAGTATATATACAGACCTCCGCCACCGGATTTGCCTAGGGAAACCGAAAAACGACTGGTGAAAAAAAAAAAAATAATAACAAAAAACTTCATTCGACGCACTTGATATTTTATATTATTTTTATCGCAATAACTTTGTCCCTACACTGTCACCGCATTCGTGTGTGATTATGATGACGTACATCCCGTGTGTTGTATAGGGTTGGACAAGTGACTTACTGCAGAGGGGCTCCGCGGGAGCACATCCGTCTCGATAAGTCCCCTCGAGCGATAACGTTTATAATAATAATAATAATAATAATAATAATAATAATAATAATAATGTATATTTCATGTGAAAATAAAATATTAGGTGTATAACGAGCACGCGTTAAAAAAACAAATTAACTTGCTAATTTATAATAATAATATATTTAAATAAGTTCACCGCGGCGACTTAATAATAATAATAATAATAATAATAATAATAATTTCGAGTTATGCAACCGTTTATCGATGTTATTCGATTTCGTCTTGCGACGGTGCAAAAGTATTCGTTTTTACAACGATGCGATGATTGGAAACGGTAGTGTCGTCGTCATCGCATCCACGGTCGATTACATCGAATCACTGTCGGTCTGCTGGACATCACGCTCACAGATCGTTGGAGTTAACGTAGTGTAGTCTTGTCCTTTTTTTCACACCGAGGGGCTGAACGCGATAGTCGAATAAACCCTTTTCCGATGTATAAATATCCTTTTCACTTCTTATAAATCATCAGCAGCAATGTGGAAAAAATGAAACTGTGTATAGCGCGGAAAAACGATATAGTTTCGAATACACGATCACCACGAGGATCAATGCGAGAAATACAAACTCGAGGAAGACATGACGGACGGACGGCCGTCGATCGGTGGCGTATTCATAGGGAGGAGAAGTGTGGATGAGCGCCGCGGTGGTTGGTGGTGGGGAAGGGATGAAATTGAAAAACTGTTTTTCTTCTTCTTATTTTTTATTTTTATTTTTTTTAATATATCATCACGGGTAAAATACTTGAAAAGATCCCTAAAAGTTTTCGCGCTTCGGAAGTAATAATATTCGATAATAATTATTATTTCAACTGCAACGCATATACAGGCGTTCAGCACGTGACGTATCGGAAAAATAATAAAACAGAAATACGAAAAGATATTTGAAAAAAAATAATAATAATAATAACTGCAGTTTTCGTTTTTATTCAGCGATGTAAATGCTTGCGATATCTGCTCCCTCACTTTATGCAACAGAGTTTCTAGACTATTGCGACTCGTAAAATAACTTCTAATAATTACATTTTGATACCAGCAATTTATTGATACACAGATCGTTACGATCTCGTCACTGTGTTATAATATAATCACGATTTAGTTAAAAAAGTGCAACCGTATATTATATTATATAGGTACATTCATGTATATCTACGTACAAATTCGATTCTTGATAATGAATTCGCCAAATTCATTATAATAACCATAACAATAATGTGTATATATTATTATACTGAATAACGTTCACGAGACATACATAATATCTAATATCTATTATGTGTATAATATATGCTGTCTAGTTGTCGCCGTAATTCGGATAGAGGTCAACACGTGAAGAATTTTAATGTAACAGGGGCTGCACGTGTTCATGTATTATGTGATATTATATTATATGATATAAACTATGTTTATTATATACTTTCAGGCAACAAAAGGACCGTGCGTTATCGTTCGACACAGAACCCAGATTCCGAGTAAATATATACCATGGTATATTGCAAAAAACATGCAAGAATATAAATAAATCGAATGCTGTCATCGAGGGCTCGACGTGCATACAAAAAAGAAGAAGATGTATGTATAAATTACGGAGAAAAAGCCTGACCGGATGTACTGTGCAATGTGCACACAGTAGAATGGCGATGTGGAAGGGTGTACAGTAGTCTTCACGATAGTGTCGTATTGTCGTCGAAGTCTTAAAAATAACGATAAACCATGTCATATATTACATAGGTTCTCAACAGACGTAGACGCTTCAGTAATTGAGAGTTAGTTATTGTATCGTCGTATAAATCATCAATCTATCGTCATTATAACTACCTGTTTGGTATGGATAGGTTGTACACTATTGTGCATACTCATATATCTCATTGCTGTATTGAATAGATTTTAAATCGAAATTATGTATTTTATAGGTAAAAAAATCAAAACTATTGCCTAGAAAAACCAAACCTAAAAGCTAGAATATTCTATTATATTACGTATTTACTATCTATCGGACCTACAAAATGTTGTCGTTGACATGTTGTATTTGGGCTATAGATGCAGGAGACGAGATTAGACTAAATATAATTATCTTTGAGAGAGAAAAGTGTTAAGGAAAATTAACTATGGTCCCGTCTTCCTCAACACTCTAGTGTGGGAGCAGAGAATACTAAATGAATAGCCGAGGCGATTTCTTACGAAAACGGAAATATAGTTCAATAAGAACAAGTGGTATAAGATTGGAGTGAGCAGTTCGTGTCTGGAGGACAGACAAATAGTATAGGTAAAACTAGTCAAAACAGTACTCAACATAAATAGAGAAAAAAACTACACGGTTGACCGAGGCTACGGTGGTTAGATTATGTGGTCAAAAGAGACGTATTAGTGGAATTGAGACCAGAGTAGCATGGGAACCTGAACCATACGTGTACAACTAAGAGAAATGTTAGAGGAATTGGTATTGAAAGGGCTTACATGGACTATCTAAAACAAAAATATAAAAATATTATTTCTTCACAATTTAGATGTTATTACATAACTTACGCTCCACAGTGGTATAGTAACCGCAGGGTGTTATAACCCCCTAAACCGACCCCCGACAGCAGTTTTTATGGAAAAAATATATTTAATAATATATTATATTATGCTTCAGAAACCTAAAAAAAATACATTGCCTGCATAATATGATTCTATTTTATATATTTTGATATTATTATTATAAAGGTTTATTACTACAACAGTGAGTAATTCCCCTCCCAGAATATTTAAATATAAAATTAAAAACCCCCCTGAAAAAAAATCCTGGCTAAGCGCCTGCATAGCCGTACCATTAATTTGGCATTACGTTTCTCCAAGTCTTGGTAATAGTGAAAAACACACCCCAACTATAAATCTAACAACACCATGTGATCATAATTGTATTATTAAAATGAATTACAAAAATATAATAACTATATTATGAGATACCTACAGGAAAAATGAACTCGGATTAAATAAATTAAAAGAAATTATTTTCGGCCTAATGTCATATGCCTATGTATTAAGCTCAATTTAAAGAAACATTTTCGGATTTTTGTTGTTTGAATTACAAATAAATAATCAAAATAATATTTAAAATCGTTTAAAATAAATAAAATATCTCCACGAATTTCGATTTATTGCTAATTTTTTTTTGAAGTGAAACAGGCAATTGAACTACACAAGGTAGATTAACGTATGTCTATTTGTGTGATTAGTAAGATCTACTTATGTAGTATAGTTATATTTTATACTAAGCATTTGTATAATAAGTTTAGAGTAGCACAAGCTAAAATAAATATAAATAGTAATAGTAAATTTATAATAAATATTATAATTGTCTGTGCTGAAAGTTTATTAAGTAAATGTTTCTATAAGATATTTTTAATTTACTATAATAAATATATTAGGTCAACCTAAAGCCCAAATAATCACTGCTAAAACTTTTAGTAATTATATAAGCATATTTATTTGAATTTTATAGTTTAATTTACTTGCATTTGGGATATTTACTATTAACAAATAGTGGATTTGTTTTAAAGGTAATTTGTGTTTTGTTAAAAAAATAAAACATTGTTTTCTTTAAGTAAGATTGTGTTTAATTAATATTTATTTTTGTATTTATTTAATAAAAGTAGAAAAAATAAATTAATTTTATGCCATATTACGGTAAACCTCGAATAAAATTGTAGATAGGTAGTTGAAAATCGCTTACATTACAATAATTTCATACCTACAACTATTATAAAACGATCTACGTTTATAAAACGAATAGTATTTTTATAAATATAAAACTAGTTAATTTCAATCTTTTTTTTTTTTAAATTTGAGGTGTAAGAAGTTAAAACATAATACACAATTAGGTACTAAAACAGTAGAATTTCTAGCTGAATGTTACAAGAGAAGACAGTATTAATGAAATTTTTAAAACCATTATTCTCTATGGGTAAGGTAACTGTAGATTTAGGTACTAAAGAAATTATTTATAATTTATTTTAAAAATTGTTAATGTATTTACTATGCTAGACCTGGGTTACTAAGAGAGTTCTAATTAGTTTTTGAAGATTGTGTGGCGTTATACTTTCTTTGCAATCAGTCACAACATTAAACGATTCAGTAGTTATGCTAATTTTTGTTTTAATATATTTTCAACATAACGATACATTATACATTATAAAAATAAAGCTATATAATTTTAATAAATTATTGAAATATGCTATTTTTTTCCGTTTACTGACCATTTTCCGGGCATTTTATACTTCTACTAAATCCCTCATAGCCATCTCTTCTATCTGATTCTTTCATTCTTAAACCGTATCGTATACCTGTTCTGATTTAAACCTCTCTTTACTTGATTTAAAACTATCGTTGTCTCGGTCATTCTCTGGGACATAACTTATTTGTTTTAGTAACGATGCTACGATGCTATGGTAAAACTACTTTCAATGGCCTCATCTCGTTATATCATGTCTCCGGCTCATTCCATAGTTTTCGGGATCACAAATTTTTAGATATTCGGTCCATTGCGAAGATATTTTGAATATATCTGTACGCTCGTTTTCATTTGGTCATCATTCAAATTTAATCACGAGGACCGTGAGTAGGTACGCTTGAATTTAACTAAAATCAATTAAATAACAAAACATCCCGCCGTTTTATACGACCTACGTATGACACGGGGATGAATTCTCTGTCGGTCTGTCGTTGTGCTCGGAATAATATTTTAAAAATAATTCTAAAAGAGGTTAACAATTAATATAACAACCATCCTCCGAGTGACCGGAAAACGACGATGACGACTCCTACTCGGTGTTCGGGACACCGACGATGTTGTCGCTCAAAGGTTGAGTACTTGATACAATATTATACACACTATGCACATTCTTGCAAACAAGTCAAACTCGAGCAAAATAATACGGACGCTTCTTCAGTATATACGAGGGTAGTGTTATTATTATTGTCTTTTATTTGGCACTTTGGTTTACCGGTCAAATTAATTTACACACAAAAGTTCACTTGTTTTTATTCATCGTGCGACGAAGTATTATTATTTCTTGATGTGTACAGTGTACGTAATTATTTTATAACGAACTGCACATCATAAGTACGCTCGTCGGCGTGCTCAAGACGAATATTCTCGGTTCGGACTTTACAACAGGTAAAACTTACTATCTGCGGACACATAACATGTATAATATTATATTATATACTCAACCCATATGTTTCGATTAAAATAACAGTACTAAAGGACAAAGGCAATGCATTCATTAGTTTTGTGGTCATATAATATAATTTTATACTTTTCATCATATTATAGGTAAGTACAGTAGTGAATTTAATGAAATATATAGAAATATCCTTGAAAATACCTTAATTCATTATCGTAGATTTTTATTTTAGTCGTTTTAAAATATTATATTACGTATTTATTATAGGAATAAAATAATAACTCGAAACATTTTAGTAATGAAAAGATATTTTTACTTAGGTATATCGATATAGTATGTACATGTATATAAGTTAATATCAAAGGAATCGTAAACGAGAATATTATATTATACTGCCCATTAAATTCCGGATATAGGGTATTATATTATATGACGGATCGATAAAAATAATTAAATTATTGCTTAAAATATGTCACGAAATAAAAGTTTACTAATATTATATTATCGAATGCTAATGGACTCGAGAAAATACGCAGTATAGATACTTTCTATTCGCAGACATATTTTATTTATTTACCTTTTTTCTTTTCTTTTATTTTTTTATCTTTTGGAGAGCCCAATATTTGTGTATGATTAAAAAACTTTTTGAGTGAAATCAGGCGAAAATCCTCTAAGTAAATCAACTTGTGTATTTTATTTCCCTTGACGTCACTGATAACGGTGTAAAAGTAATTGGGTTACACAAAATCCAACGCTTATTTTGTTCTGCGGTACAATTAACTGATTATATACTGCCCGAGTTGAAATTTAATGTTTACCAAAAGGTAATTTTTTTTTAATTCATAAACTAGAAAATATCGTACTCGAGAGTGGTGAATGTATATTGTCTTAAAGAGAAAATAGAAAATAATAATAATAATATTCCGTGTAGGTACCTGTATAATTTAAACTTAAGTACGTGGATTAAATTCAAAATTCAAATATAATATTATGTTTTATCAACATACGTAGGACGTAGATGTTATATATATATATTTTATACAAGAAGCGGTATCTACATTTTTATCTAATATAAATCCTACATTATATTATACACAACGGCCTCATCAATGTTAATCTAAAAATTCAAATTTATCTACTTTAGTTTTAAAACTCAAAAGTTAGAACTATATGAACATAAGCTTAAGAATTTAAAATGTTATCAGTGATCATCGTGCAACCAGCCAACAATTTTTATATGTTGAATAAAAAATACTTCAAACTAGGAATCGCATAAACCAGGATAATAAAATATTTTTCCGACATTTTGACTCTCTTTGACCATATACAGAATTATCAAAATATACCTTTATCATGATATTTATTTATTTCGTAGAAAAAACACATATGTTACTTTATTTTTTTGAAACTAGATCTTTTTAATTAATTTTATTTATATTTCTCTTCTGGGGGTTATTTTAGAAGAAAATAAAACAGGAATTTCGATCTATCCATACCAATTTAACATGTTATATAATTCATAAATCACCAGACAACTATTATACATACCTAACCTTAAATTTAATGTACGTTTATGATAATATTACCTATCTGTCGAAATGCGCAATTTGGCGCATATTATATGGTGTTTATAACCCTTTTGAAATATAAATATATATGTTCATCGTCATCGTGACACGACACAAGGGTCTGGTGGTGTCGGTACGGGATCTAGCCTGAGGTTATTAAATGCTAGATGGGTGACCGCTGGCGTTACACGATATAATAATATATTATACATAATCTTATATCCTATAAAAATGTAATACAAACGCACTATGACTGGCCCCGGTCGTCAGTGGTGTGTGGTGAAGAGGTGTTAGGATCGCGTCAACAGCCTATACGCCTAGATCCACAGGTATTATTACGTATATTACAATTATTACGTTTATGTGCATACGAAATTGGTTTCAGAATATTATGTTTACCTTACCTATATATACGTATACATTATGTGTGACCCGAGGAGACCTTATACTATTTAATATGTATTATTTATAAATAACTACGATTTTCGGTACCAATTCTGTATTATAATTCGGTTATTACCTGCAAACACGTTTTAGTAGGATAATAAAATACGGTGTGTATCGCCGTGATTATGCTAGCCCCTATTCCCTACCCATCGTCACACATAGGTACCTACTATATATTGAAATATTAAAAATTTTAAAAAGTAATGTTATATTGTAGGTACGTTTAATGTTTTATTCGTTATGAGTCGCAGTATAAAATCATAACCAACGCGTGGCAGTCAAATACAGATTAATAATTTTACAAAATCTTATTATATATATTTCAAAAAATACTTGTAAATATAATATTTATTGACGATCACTAAAAACGTTGTACAGACATTACCTGATGGCTGATACCCTTAAGTATATAATACGTACAGATACGCTTAGACACGATTATAGAATATTATACTTACCAATATATAGGTTTTCGGCGTTTTCGCGACAAATGAGTTACACGACGGTCGCACAGTTATGTCTTATATCGCGACACGCGTCTCGACAAACAATACAATATTTAATATTATTATAACACTGAATCACGCGTGTGCATTATACGCGAACAGTATAGTTGTTTTTTTTAGTACCTATATATTATATTGTTAGTATAGTATTGGCGGCAAATTTTATGATACGATAAAATATTTTGACATTAATATTCAGCGTTACGCGGTCTGTAGTCATTCTACAAAACGCGTATGGAAATAATCGATTAAATTATTATCAATTTGCTATTATGCTATTATGATATAAATACGTCCATATTGTAAATACCTACCTACGGTTTCACTATTATTATCTTCATCGCGAGTCAGCAACGATAATATTCAACCATTTACAGACGGTGAGACGGCGAATTTTTCGTTTTATAGGGGGGATCAGGGTGGTTGTTCCACCCTTACCTTTAAAACAGTACCGATCAGCCTGCAGAAATAATGCACCATTGTTATAATATAGTTAAAATTAAATTGTATTTAAATAAATAAAAAATGTTAAAATAAATAAATTAATAGGGTACAATATTGAATAAAAGTTTTTTTTACCGCTCAAAAATGTAAAGTCATATCTCGGCACTATCGTGGGCGGTGAAAGATTAAACGATCTCTCGTGATACTTAATGTTAGAAGAATAAGAAGTTAACAACATCGATCTAGAAGCACTGTAGATGTGTTTGCTAAACATCCGTTGGTATCCACTTTTTAAAATATAGTTATTTTATTTTTACCGTTTTACTTAGACAAAACTTATAAATATAAATTATAAATGACAATTAATAAAAGTATATTTATTATGTGCTTTTTTTTGCTGCATTAAATATTTGTCTTCTTTGAGCTTTTAATACATTACTTATCGTTTTTTTCAGTAATTAATTATTTATTATCTTTTAGTTTTTAAATTACTTTTTACTGTTGCGGTCCATAAACTATAGAAAAAAAATTAAAAGTAGGATAATTTACTAACAGTCATATCATTCTATTTTTATAGGTCTGGTGAAATTTCAAAATGGCCGGCTTCAAAACTTGCACACTCAATACTCAAATAAAACACAGAAATGACGGGCCCTGTGTCAAATCCATCAAGTGACAATTTATCGCGTATTATCATATTAAATACCTACCTACTTTTGTCTCGGATTATAAACACCGTTATCGGAGCAAATGTAGACGATAAATAAGCACCTACCTACCTACTTACTTATAATAATAATCTATGTGTACAATATTTATCTACTAAGTATATTACCATATTTTCTGTTGCCACAGTATAATTTGACAACCATCGAACATTGTCGAATCGTTGAATCATTGATGTATATTACTATATCGTCGCGTTGTTTCCGCGCATTGATGCGATTATTGTGGTTATTTTATTTTTATTCGTTATTTATAAAATAGTATATAATTATGGATATTCAAATGTGAAAGAATTCAAAAAGAAAATGTATGCTTTCGCACAATGGCCATCTTTTTTTTTGAAAAAGAAAAGACCATGGCATCAAATCTATATGGAAATGTAACGAATACTTTAAAATCAAATGTCATGGATGAGTTCATTTAAAAAGAAAAATGTTAAAAAAAATATCGAACACAACCACGTTCCGAATCTAACAGACGTTGATGTTAAAAGAACATTTGATATACTTAAAGAAATAGAGACCATAGTATAAGCACTTTATTCACAAATCCCTACAATCCCTCAATTTTAAACCAATACTCA
The DNA here is from genome assembly GCA_027563435.1 of Nasonovia ribisnigri. NCBI lineage: Eukaryota > Metazoa > Arthropoda > Insecta > Hemiptera > Aphididae > Nasonovia > Nasonovia ribisnigri. The sequence goes on along the minus strand of JANEHU010000146.1, from coordinate 572,609 downwards.
TAATTTTCAATTACAATTTATTACAAATGGATACCTACTATAATAAAACACGATTTTTTTACAGCAAATTTGATGTTTAATTCAATTGTTTATTAATTATTACATAAAATATTATGTTGATATTATAAAAAGTATAAATTTGACATATTTGAATTTATTGTATCATATATTTTCATGTTGAAATTGGAAAATTATAAATCATATATTTTTTTTGTATTTCAAATATTTATTTCCAATACGATCTGTACATTTTATTTTTTTACAATAGGTATAAGACAAGTGATGTAGAGGGTTGTAGTGGACTGTGGTCTTGAAAGAAGAATCCAACCATTTATGGACTTCGCAAGGGAAAGGTTCCTATACACTTTTTTTAACCTAACCGTAAATTCAATGGCTTAAACTAATTAAATACAGTATGCTAAATAATAAAAAAAAATAAAATGTTTTTTTTGTTGTTCATTGTACATTGTACATTCAATTTCATCAAAATGTATAATTAAATGCAAAGGTCGGAAACCCACGGCCTTCGTAACGATTTGATGTTGCCACGAATAAAATTTATAATTTGTATACAATTAGACATAATGACGTATAAGAACCACGAAGTACGAACTTTGATAGTGTGGACTGGAAACAGTATACTAAAACGTTGTTTGTCTGTAGACACTTATTATTAAATTAATATTTCTAACAGTGTTATGAACTCAAAAAAACTTTCATAAAAACTTTGAAAAAAATTAAATTGAATATGACTATACATTCATGTTTAAAATATTTAGGTATATTAAAATATCGGGGGCCACGAAAAATTTGTATTTATTTTTTGGCCCTTGACATCAAAAAGATTTCCAACCCCAAGTTTAGTGTAAACTACACTGTGTTATTAATTTAATGACGAGATTATAATATTAAGAGTACTAAAAAATAATGTCACGATAAATGACTTATATATATGATATTTATAAAGTATATACCTATAAATTATTTACGTGTGATAAATTTGAAATTTCTATTACGATGATAATGCACGCAAAAAATGTACGACTATAAATTGACACGTTTTGAATTTACTCGCTTTGAATTACCTCGCCATGAATTTACGTATATCAAGAAATATATGATTTGAAATGAAATCTGATGAAATTAAATTGCTATGTAAAATTATCGATTTTAGGAAAATTGGAATGGTCGTTATGAACATGGAATTTTGGTACGAACGTTAAAAACCAGAGTTTCTTAAACTACAAAAAACAATCATAAAGTATCTACACGTTAGATATGTACTGCATGGTATTTTAGGAAAGTATTAATCTAATCTACAACGAAAAATGTCAATGTAAAATTAAAGTTATTCTATGGGTTTCATACGACCTAAGCAACTGCAATGTTCAGCGTATTAGGTACCACGCTTCCACATTTTTGTTATAATGGAAAGTTTTGAAAAAATACGTTAGAATTGAAAGAATTGAACAAACCATGAGTCTAATAATTTAACACTAAGGAAAAAAAAATAAAAATATAATTCACATTAATGAAGTATCAAACTATATTAATACTTAATTAAATAAAGAATATTATAAAGATATTTTTTTAAATACCATAGGAAAACTATTTTTGTAACTACTATGCATTTATATTTAATTTAATTTTGGACACATTTTTTGAACCACTGAAAATAAAATATTTTATAAGTTGTGGTAGCTATTATGAATTTGTATTTATGCTGTCGTGAATTTATATCAATGATATTTTTTTTCACATTTTTTTAACTACTAAGAATAAAATATTTTATAATATCAAATTCTGCCTATTCCATTCATTTTTTATTGAAAACACAAATTGAAAACGTACTAATTTTCCTTTCACTAAAATTATCATACCTCCAAGTACATAGACTCTTTGGGTTTATAAGGAACTTTTGTCAAACATTTATTTTGTTCGGTTAAAATGGTCTCATTTCAAAATTTTAAGACTACCGTAGATACAATACAATCTACCTTACAGTCTTACCGAAGAGTTCAAACGTTTCGTTGAGATTCCTTTATGGTCTTTTAGAATTGAAGATGGATTTGACTTTTGAACGTATAAGATCAGTTTGATTATTTGAAATTTATTAGTTTGACCTAGGTTATAAAATAATATAATATGATAATATATTATCATCAAACATAATATGTTCTCGATATATATATATATTTACAGCAATACATTTTTATTATTATTTTATTAATATGCCGATGTATACCTAATCAAATACTGCGAGTAATAGACTGAAAGTCCGAACTTTACAAAATATTTAACTGTAATTTAATTTTAAGAATTTTATCAAAACCTTTCACTCGTTATATTGGTGAGTGAAATAAGAAGTAATAAGAATATAAATGTATAGTTGTACCTAAAGAATTTGGCATTTGCACTCCTAAGCTTAAACATTTTGAAAAATAAAAGTTATTTAAACATCATTTAACGCTTTACATAATATTATATAACGTATAATAATATGAAATACAGAAAAGCTGACAGAAAAACTAAACGAAAAATATAGGTAAGAAAAAGCAGGAATTTTTACCCAAATCTTATTTTCGACAAAATCAAATTTTGTTTTTTTGTTGTAACTCATAAATGAATAACCGTAGATATTTAAAATTTTCTTCACGTGTTTATATGAAAATTTTTCATACATTATAAAATGTTCAAAATATCTTGGCTATTTATAGACAAAAGTATCGTTTTTTTTTAAAAAAATAATCACTGTTGATAAATGTTGTTTCTTTTGATCAATAAAAATATGAAAATGTAATACTAGGTTCTTCTTAAGGGTTAGTTCTTTATTAGTCTATATAAAAAAAAATATAAATTTGTTTCATTTAAAATATATTGTTGTATGTAATTAGTTTTTGGAGCAATAAACATAGCTTCAAAATTGTGGTATAATGAAAGACTTTTATTCGCAGAACAGGTGTAGTATATTATATTATGTAGCGTAAAATACACGGAAACTTATTACGTAGAACTATATCAGAAACTGTGCTGCGTAGAATAGTTACTTACATAAAAGATTATCGAATACGAAACTTATTACCTATGTGAATTGTATTACAAAGATGGTTCTAACGTGTCTACAAACTCTCTTTTTTTACTCCTACTAATTGGTTCCATTCGGTTTGAAGTCATATGATATAATTACACAAAAACATTTTTAATTAACTTAATGTAACTATTTTCGATTATTATCTGGAACTCGAGAATGCTATTATAGGTATATTACATGTCAGAAAAGTATATTATACGTAAAAAGTCCTTTCTTAAGTGACTAATCAAAGCATTTAACAAATATTAATCCTAATTGAACTGATCTAAAAAATCACTTCGACTTAATAAACACCTGGATAACTAAGCAGACAATTTTATCAATCCCGAAAAACCTTTCCATTTGCCATTTACGCTTCGAAAAAATAACCTCCTTCCCTTTAACTTCAAGAAGTCGAGATGCCTACAACGATACAGGTAAAATATTTGGGAATTTCACTAGATAAAAAACTAAGCTGGGGGCCACATTTAAAGTACGAACGAAAAATGCTTAGTAACCTCCTCCACCTTCTTCGACCTATACTCAAATCTAAACTACCAATTCACATAAAATCCACACTGTACAAGTCTCTACTGAGACCCATTTAGAGGCGTACCTATGGTGTTTAAATCTCGGGATGTGTGATGTTGGTGACCCTCTCCAACCCGCACCATTCAATCCTGAAAGGTTAGGTCCATCACTCTTCGGCATCACGCCTCGGCTCCTTGGTACGTAACAAGCGAAACCTTACACGAAGATTTAAAAATTGCAACAGTTGACCAACTATCCAAAATTTAGTACAAAATGTTTCACTCTAATCTATAACACTATATTAACACTTTAGTCTCCCTTATATTATCACGTACTCTACCTGACAACCCACCAAGCCGCCTCAAGAGGCGTTGGTGCCGTGAAAATAATATCGGTTTAATAAATTAATTACCGTAAAAGTTCCATCGCCCGACGACTTTCCTCATCTTGTGCTTCGTGTTTTACTTTATATTACCATGTATAATAGTATGTTTATGTCAGTCATCTTTTTTACTTATTTTGTTGATAAATAAAGGTTGTAAATTTGATACAATAATATCATTTTGATTCAACCAGTTTTTATTTTATCGTAATATTATATTGTCATTATTTTGTTGCATTATTATTGTGATAAAATATGGTAATACCATGTCGTACAATACAGGTATATCCAACAGTATCTGGTGTTGTGTATTGTTATACAACTATAATATGCGGTTATACACAGCAGCGGCTCGTGAGTAAATATTTATTGGGGATACTTTAATTATTGGCTTCTAAAATAATATTATTATTAAATGTACAATGATAAATTATGATTGCGTACAGAATATGTACAGTAGTACAGTGGCTAACGATGGTACGGCATATAGGTATATTGTAGTGAACCCAAGTTCAATAGCGTCTATAATCCGCTGCCCCTTCGTCCATCCTGCGCTAACATAACATGTTACGATTGAAACCGTCGGACGACAGTAGTTTCACTGAATCGTCGACCGTCATCCAAATTACTAAAATACTGTTTCTATCAAAATTATTATTTATGAGTTTTAGATTTTGTGGACTTCAATAATAATAAACAAAGAAAACGATGAAATATATTTTAAATTTAAATAAAAATACTTCTATACGCTTAAATTAATTATTATTTACGAGTAGCTTGTTTTTTTTTAAGGGGAGACAGAGTCTTAAAGTTTCCTCTGAAGAGTCGACCTAGTTATACAATATTGTTTGACGCGCATGCATTATTGTTTTTCGTTTAAAAAATGTTTTAAAACTTATTTGTCTTCGTTATGTCAACGTGTTTAAAGCGTTCAATGTCGAGAGTATAATAATACAGGTAAAATAAAATTATGGTTGTATCTAGTATTATGTCAATGAATTAAAGGTACTTAGTCAATAAAATAGTAAACAATAAAAAATGAATAAAACCATTAGATTTTTATCTTAATAACATTTTTTGTTTTTCAAATTGAAAACATGCTCGGGAAGGGGGAAATATTTTCGAATATCACGAATATTTTTCTCATAAGTTATAATGATATTACCTATATTTACCGATTTTGAAACGCATCATGAACACATTTTGATGTTTTTATAAATTGTTGCTAATAACGCGTCTATACTAATATAGATTTATGTTGATTCAGCTGATGTACTTATTGATTAAAATATATTTTTTAATATTATAATAAATAACAAATTATATTTATATCAACGCAATGATCAGTTCGTAAATCACTATAGAAGTCGTTATTAACAACACTATATAGTATATTACTATTTACACAGAACACATTAAACACGCAAAAAACATGCCTTGCCAAAATTGCTACGTTTCGAATGCCTTATATACAATCGCGATAATGATGATGAATTTGTTGATAGTCTGGTATACGTTTAGATCGGCAAACCATAAGGTCGACGATAAGCACCTCGTCATGGACAAGGCCAAGTCTATAGTGAGACAGCTGGACGTCATAGACGACATCGTCTTTTGCCACAAGCCGGTTTACAATTTTACCAAGATTAAGGTAAGTAAAATGGAAATATAACAAAAAAGCCAAAAAAATAAAAACCTTTTTGCATTGTCTTTATTAAAGTCTTCGAAGTAAGTACCTATGTTAATACTGTGTCTTTTATACATATTAAATTTCGTTACGTCATTTTACTGGTAATTTAAAAATAACTAATTAATTTGAAATTTGAGTAAAAACTAATTTATTATACTTAAATAATGCACGATAGAAGTGATTATATATTTAATTAATAATAATTTGCATTGCTAAAAGCTGATCGGTTTTTTGGGCAATCGTATCTCAAAGTAATCTCTATTTGCCTAGCAACGAACTTTTGCCCTAATAGGAATTATTATGAAATCGTTTTTATCGTCTATAAAATTATCATATATTGTTATAATGAGAGCAACGATTAGTGATTAATAGTCGATTTAGTTTTCTTATATTCTGATTAGAATAATCGACTATGTTATATTCAGTTATATTTTAAATTCAAATAATAAATTGAAAAAATATTTTTTCCATTACGTTAAATTGACTCTATTATATATATTTATATAACCCATTCTATCCCCAAGTACAAGCTAAGTAAACGATGAGGAATCGCTTGAACAGACCTAACATAAAAATATGTAAAAAAACTTTTCTCTTTAAGGAAATTTGTTTTCATCAAAAAGTAATAATTGCTTTTTATTTAACAAATGAAAAAAAGCCATTACTCTATGCGCGCAGAGAGTCAAAACAACAAACGAGATGTAAAATTATTATTAATGTTAATAATAAATCGCTATTATTATTAATAATTATAAATAAATAAAATGATAAAAAGTCAAACCGTAAACTGCAGTATATAATACATAAGTCGTGTATAAAAAATATAAATATATTTACAAAATATGAAAACAAAAGAATATTTTTATGTTATATGATATTTTCGAAAAATACAACCCGTATACGTATTTGTTAGTTTTATCATAAATAATATGTGTTCGTGAAATAGGTACCACCTATACATAGCAGTGTATATTATAATATATACGCATATTACAACGATGTGTACAGAGTCAAGGGACACGCGCGTGTATAATTGAATTTTTACCATAAACGAGATTAATTTTGCGTGGAATACGAACCGTTAGGTAATACGTACTACTATGCGAGTGGCAAATGTTTGATGGTACTTAAGTTTATGTACCTATCTACTACCTGTGTATAATAATATAATGAGCCTACTCTTGGGACGCGAGCGGGCGCGTGTACATATATTAATTCAGTTTGAGATCGGAATTTCGGGCACATATATATTTATCATAACGTTATGGTATTCGAGATCACGTCATGAACCCCACAAAACCCTTTTAGTTTTCCGGATAAACCCCGCTGTTTTTCATTCGAAATTTTATTCGGGTCGTCGCTAATTCCACCACTGCCGACAATAGGCGAGCCATAACCGCTACCGTGGTTAAAAATAAAATATCAAAACCACCTGAAATCATGATAAACTATATCATATGAGCTGGTACGAGTAGTATAGATCGATCGTACTGTGGCTATATCAGTTACTCACTGTGCAAAATCCAGTCCCAGAAATATCCCAAGGATGTTACTATAGTATAGATATACCTACGCGTATTATATAATGCATTATATTATAATGTACCTAACCTATCACATCTATGACGAAATAATAAAATAATTAATTGTGCCCAAGAGGAAATGACGTATCTGCAGTTGCACTCACAATTACCTTTTTTTTATACTTCCAATTCTCCCCAAACATACCGCTAGAGTAAAATTCACTAGCTGCCCTCAAGGTTAGGTTTGAGGGCCTCAAAATAGTAGGGTCATCTATATATTATCCACAAGTAATTGATATGTGAATAAATGAAACTAAAATATGATGCATATAATACAAGAAGAAATAAAATATATTTTATAACGTTGAATTTATAACTTAATACGTTTGTTTTAATAAGGACTAACAATTTTTTTAACAAACTACGAACAACTCCATAATATGTACGTGTCCAGTTTTATTATAAATATCGTATATATTCTGTAATGTACCTATATTTTTATAGTAACTGGTAAATTTTTTTAAATGCCGAAGCAGCCACCGAGACTCGTCATCTTTCGTTACATATTTTAACCAACTATAATAATTATATATTTAATAGGATTAATATAATAATATAATGCACTTAACAATACATGGTTTTAACATCGGGGACGAGAAGAAAATCACATAAAAAAAATATCCGTCTTCACTGATCAGTCATCAGTGAACACTATACGTTTTATTTTTATTATTCCGGAAATGTTTTAACTTGACTGTGTAAATCACATGCTATAAAGACTTGAAAATTAGTCTATATATTGACGCATACAGAATTTGAGTATAATTTTATGCATATTAATTAATATAAGCTTTTCTAAAGTTTAGGAAAATGGAAAATTTGACTGAACCGGCAATTATTAATAATATCTTGAAACTCAATTAAACACAAAGTACGAAATATTATTATTTTTTTCACCCTTTTTTGAGATTTTAACATTAAATTATTATATTTTGACACTTATCACACATAGTAGTATGAAGTATTATATATATATATATAAATCGTATACAATTTACACGGCGTATAATAATTAGTACTGATTATTATGATGTTTTTAAAAAAATGCTTATCACGATATTCATAACTTTCTATTAAACTGGATATTTTTTTTAATTATAGTAATACCTTACCTACCTACGTGTTTTATATAATTAATTTTGTGATGTATTAATTGTATATAATTTTAAGTTTTAATCCAATACGCGCTTAACTTATCGTTAACATCATAATCTCCACTCTGTATACAAAATGTGTACAATAATTAATAATCCTTAGGGTAGTTCGTGAGTAGTCGAGTTTAGAGTTTATTGTTGCAGATAAACGCCGCGGTGGATGCCATGGACAACGACGACGACGATTTAGCCGCAGAGTACTTTACCGACGCTATGCTTTTGATTGGACCCAATCAAAAAGTTTTGAGATTAATGCATAATAATTTACCCAGACACATTATCACAAAAATCAAACACAGTTACGGAAAATACTTGGAAGAAGTAGACGAAACATAAATTATATACCTAGTATAATTATTATACGTTTACTCAGTGTTATTTTAAATTATATAATATTATATGAATATTCAATATTGAATATAATATAATATATAAATAGGTACCTAACTAAAAAAGTTAGGTATGTATATATATATATACTATTTTATGGGGATAAAACATAATAATATCATAAAAGGAATAGGAAGAAATAAAATAAAATAATAAAATAATAATTATACATTATCATGGACGGATTTATCGAAATAAATGAGAAAAAAATTGCCATGACTTGAAAATATTACAATTTTGAATAATAGTTTATATTACATTGCTGCAGTTCTAGTTCTATAACTTAAAGATTATATTATGCACAAAATAAGTATAGTATATCTATTAAACTTGGAAATATTGGCATTATACATTTTCAAAGTACAAAACAATACTTTTTGATTATCTTTTTCGTATCTTTTACATTATTTACCTCGAGGACCTATTGACAAAAGCTGAATAAATATATTATATAATAATAAAATATGAATTGTTTTGTAAAAATATTTAAAGCTTTGGTTAAAGAGCAAAGAAGCAAGGGAATCTTGCAAAATGTGAGGCGCTCATTTTCACTAAGATACTTTTTGAAATAATGTCTGTTAAAAATTGGCTCTTATGCAATACCCCTTAACTATGTACGCTATTTGAAATTTGTATTCAAATGAGAGCTGTTTGAAAGAAGGAAAACCAACAACGCGTCATTGTTAAGGCGTTAAGCCAATATAGCTTCGATGATGAGTATTTGTATTATATTGAGTTTTCGGATTTTTTCGAAAAGAAGTTATTGTAGCATTTAAAGGCCAAACAATGTGTATATACAATAAAATATTACGAACATGATTTTTTCTTTTATTTTCTTTTATTTATTTATATAACTATATGCTCTGCATGTCATTATTTTATTGGTACTGATAATGTTATGTGTTTCATAACCCTCAGGCCATTTATAAGATATGGTTTGTGGTAAGGTACGTCTATACCTACCTGCGATGCTAAATTATTTTTCAAGGAAAAAATGATGTGTATTGGTTTTATTAAATTATCTACATAAACTGAACATTCAGTAAAAATGTGCAGGTTTTTTTTTTTAAATTTAATTTTTAAGCCCGGCAACTGTGGCCATTAGCTATTTACAGGTTTAATTTACATATAAATGTAGTATTCCATTTTTCTTGCAATTGTAGAGATGACACGCACTAACTTTATAGTGGTAAGTACCTATACCGTCGAATAAACGAAATCGGAGTTTTTCGCTGTCCATATTTTGTAGATAATAAATAATATCATAATATACTGTTTGTTTTTCGCATAGAATTAATGAACCGTGAAAAAACTTTGATAATTTATATATTAGGTATACATATATACAACTCTACTTAATCGTTTGTTATATTTTTAATAGCGTAAGAACAACGGGTAAGTGCATTGGGGTGGTCCTTAAATTTTCAAGTTGACAATGCTTTTTGTTTCATTCTCGAAGTTAGTGTTCATAGGTACGTACAAAATTAAGTTAAAGTTTGAACCCGGTACGGCGGTACATGTATAATGATATAGTAAAATAAAAATACCAACATCATAATATGATAATATGTACAACACTATATCGTACGTATACCTAGTACATAGTTATACAATCGAACAAATGTTTACAATTGTATACAAACAAATTGTCAAAAATAAGATTCAGAACTTCGTTGAAATAGATTTTTGAATAAATGGATATAGTAAACGCGATTTAATTTTAACGGAAGTACATAGACGGTTCCGGTGGGATGGGAAAACCGGATATTTTCAATACTTGAAAAATAATACATACAACAATAAAACGCATTCGTATTGCATCGTAGGTCGTTAGTACCATATTATATTATATTTTACGCAATCTACCAATATGTACGTACGTATAACCTACCTACTGCGACGTATACATATTAATGTCCTGAATTATACTTATGGAGTTAAGCGTATTACACAGCCCTGAAGTCCACATTCACAATTGTTACCAGAAAATAGCGTAACGGAAGCTGCGCGTTTCCGTCATTAAAAAGCGGTCTGTTGAAAGTTATTAATTATTACTATGCGAATATCTTCACCAGAAATAATTAGAATATGTCTTTTTAAATAGTTTGTTTTTTTCATTTTGCTCAAATACAACAGACGTATATGCCTACGGGGGCAGTTTATTACTTTACGATGTGATGAAATACTGTGTGTGGGTAGATGGTTAAAATAATATATTATATAAATAAATTTAACTATTTAAATATTTATTGATTTAATTCTATGGTGATATTGTTTTTATTGTGTTTTCATATTAAACAAATAATGTACGTAATAAGAATATGTTTTTTCTAGAATTCACCATTTAGATAATTTTATGCACGCTTAAGTGATTAATAATAACATATTTTATTACTTACTGCATACGAATGATGTATAAATATACCATATACGTATGACCTACTGTGACTTACACATTTTAATAATTTGCATTATACTTATGTAGTTAAGCGCATTACATTGTCCCTACAGTGACATTTACAATCTTTATACTAGACGGAAGCTGTGCGTGTCCAACATAAGAAAGCCGTCTGTTGAAATTTAATAAATCATATTATGCGAAAATCTTCACTAGAAGGAATTTAAAATGTCTGTAAAAATGTTTTATTTTTCTTGATTCTACCGGAACACGGCAGGTTCATATCGAAATCTCCATAGTCATACAATGTGATATAATATTATATTATGTATGAGTAGAAGGCTATATTATAAAACATTATTTAAATATTTATTTTGTGGGAACTGTCCATATAAAGGTAGGTATTTCTATATTAAACAAACTATTTATATAACAAGAAAACGTTTTTTCTAGAATTCACTGTTTAGAAAATGTTAGTTAGGCATATGTAATTAATAATAACATTTGTTATGAATTTTAAAGTATTCTATGGAATCAAAAAAAATATGTTTATGAGAAACGGTTAACATACAACCAATTTATTATTTATCATTGATGTATTTTATAATGAGTTACATATAGGTAATATACCTATGCAACAATAAATTTCCCGGAAAATTGGTAAGGGAAAATATAAAAAATGTATAGTAAAAAGCATATTTTTCTCAAATAATAATAATGATAACCTCTCATGTATACCTCCCATACTTCCTATATATTTACAAAGAGTTTTATTCCAATTTAAAATGTAAAACAAATGTTATTTAAGAGCATATTGTGTGTAAGCTAGAAAAATAAATAGATGTTATATAATAATATTTCTTCTTGTATTCTTCGTAATTATTGAAATGTACCAGTCCTAAGATTTTCTAAGGTCTTCTCTGCCATTTTATTTCGTACCAATGAAACTCTCGTCCATTTTTGTTTTGCAAATAAAAATGAATTTTTGAACCGTTGGAAGAGATAGAAAGAAGAATAAAAGTTCTCATATTATTTATAATCGAATAAACAACAAAAGTTGTAATTTGTTATGGAAAAATAAAGAAACACTGATAGAGCGTTTTTGTGAATGAAGTAAATATTAATTTAAACGGATAATGTAGATAATACTAATAAAGATAACGATACTTTTTGAAATATGTTTACCTTTCTGGATGACTTTGATTTTATACCTAATTAACAAACTGTAACAACATTCAATATTTGAATAATATAATATACACCTTCCTAGAAATTATAGAAATGTTTGAATATTAAATTCAAATTTGACCATCATCCATGTATCATATTTTACAACACACGATAGAGTTACATTTCTGAATGAAAAAAGTACTTTGGAATATGAACGACGAATCTACCCAACTAATTTTTAAATTATATAGACCTTTTTAAATGTTGGAAGGACAACGTAGAAGGAGTATTTCAAAGAAGTCATAATGTTCCTTTATACAGGTACCAAATAATTATAACATAGATTGTGCATTAGTTTGAACACTTCCTCTTGTTTTTTTTAATGATTTACTATGGTCTTGATAATATAATTTCGAAAAATAATGACTTCATGTTTTTGTTTGATATTTAAAACAACCGGAAATTTAACACAACCGTTAGGTCAGTTTAGGTGTATTTGGACAACAATTATTGTACCAGATAAAAGTTAATTTTTTCATAAATTGTAATTAACATATAATATTCTTCTATAACATTTTTTTTAAACACATTGTTAGACAGTCCAAATTATTTTTAATTTAAGTAGGTAAATATTTTAGAAACGCAATTAGGTACTTACAAGTTACAACTGCTCGTGGCTAAATATTTAGGCATGATGGCATTGAGACGCATTTTCGTTATGGGCTGCGCACGTACTATTATTGCATGATTAAGCATGGAATGGAATCTCAGCTGGCAGTTATTTTTAGATTTATTTAACCATGGAATTAATTATTTGTATTGTTTTTGTATTATAAATCGAAGTGATAATATGTACTTCCAGTGGCGGCCATGACACCTGCGTATCACAAATTTGCGATCAAACCTATAAATTTAGCCATACTACAACTTACTGTTATTATAGCAGTTGTGATTTTACCACAGCTTTAACAGTACTGCCAGCCTATATTGTAATTATTATCAAGTACGTATGTCACTAGTAATTGCTCCAGCGGGAACCGTCAAATTGTTTATTATTTTTAATTTCCATAAAAACAAAAATATATCTATGAATTATATGAAAAACTTTTCTGCGTTTATTTTTTTTGTCTAGGAACCTAAAAACTGCACAACTGCATAATTAAAACCAAATATGACGAAAAAAGTCGATAGCGTATAGTTGAATACCATCCATGAGTTATAAAATATAATAGTTTAATTTTCTGATTGTTATTTGTATTTTTCTATACAATATGATACTAATTTTGCTTAGAACGAAAATAAAAAGCTGTAATTAATAATTATTAATAGTATTACAGTTAATATTTAAGTAAACATAATAAAATACTTTAATACTTACTAAAAAATGGAAATAACTAACAAGTGGTTTTAAAATACAGTACATTGGGATGTTCTGTTCAGTTCTAGTGGTTCAGTAGAAAATCGTCTTTCGTTAGAAGTAGTGAATAGTGATATTATATAACGTACATTGAATTTAAAAATTGCTGCTATATCAGAACTGTCTATAGGAGATAACTGGTGTTGCATAGCTAATAAAATTCTGAACAATAGTTTCTAGTTTTAAATAATATTTTATATATTATAAATAATAAAATTAGGTAGGTACTTATTTATGTGGTTTTTGTGAGTATTTTAAGTGAACTTTTTTAATTTATTGATAGTGATTATAAATTAAAAAAGTACATTTTTAATAAGTAGTACTTAATAACTTCCCACCTGTCTGAATTTAAAATACAATACCAAAGTTAGAAAGAAGAAAAAAAAAGATGAAAAAATATAATTTTTGGATTGCTTCAATGTTTTTGATTTATTTGGCAACTGCAAATTTTTGATAATTATATATATATATATATATATATTGTAATTTTTGGCTAAACAGGAGTTTTCGCAAAATTATTTACGAATGAAATTGTTATTATGATCGCTTTTAAATTTAGAGACACCTGCTCAAAATGGGAACCAGCCAACTAGAATATCCCAATTTTTTTTTTTTAATAGAAGAAACATGAATCGTTTAAACTTTAAATTGTTTATATTTATTTAATTAAAAATATATTTTTGTGTGTATATTTATGAAAATAACAGCTAAAAAAAAGATATAAAAAAGAAATAACGACTAACAAAAGCACAATTTAATGAACATTTTTTTTATTATACCTATGCCATTTGTTAGTATAGTTTTTTAACACAACTTTTTATTGAGTTTTTTTGTTCAAATGAAAAGTTAACTGTCTTTCCTACAACTTATTAAAATTATAAATAAACGTAGAAAACTTTATTTTAAACTAAATAAATTAACATTAAAATAAACAATAAATTAACTAACAAAATACAGTTGATGAAAAAAATAAGTTTTTCGTCATACGTAGATACAAGATATGATATTTTAAATTGAAAGTGCTGATATCGCTATTTCAGTTAAAATTAATTCAAAACTTTAGAATTTATTACCATACTTTGTATGAAACCTAAAATACATTGATATTCCAGATATAAAAGCAAACACTACGTTAATAGTTATTTTAAATTCATGTTTCTAATATTTGAAAGACAATGTTTATAGATATTTGATGTATTTATTGCTAAGATCGCATTTCTTGAATTTAAAATCCATATCATATAGATTTAAATATTTTTGTACAGAAAATATCATCGTTCAAGTAAAAGAATTTCAATTATTTAATTCAACATTGGTGTATTGGACATTTTAATTACCACGAAAACCCGTTAAAAATAATCGCCACAACCACAACGCTGTGCGGTATAATTATATTAATGGATTTCGTTTTATTTTTTCAACTAGGTAAATTTTTTTCATTTAATTCGTTTGGCATTTTTTTTTTGTTTTGCAGGACAAATCCGTAGTACAAACAATACGTAATAACTATAATATAATAAAATATTAAAAATAATATAGCATACCATGACATAATATATTCGAATATAATAATATAATAATATAAATTATTTAGCATATCACATAATATTATATACCCACCTACGTGTGCATTCTGTTGGAGCTTACACCATCGTGTAAGTGCTATTTTTATTTTATACCATTCAAATATTTAACAATATTAACAGTTAACAACAGTAATATCATACTTAAACAAATTATAATGGAATTTTAAATACAATAAAAAGCTGTTTTACATCATTTCTCTTGTATCAATTCGTTCAAATGATGTGCGCTTAGTATTTTATAATAAAAATGAATTTCGTTCACCCAAATAAGTTTGTTCTCATGCTTTTCTAGTCTTATAATCAGGTTCCGAAGAAATAATATCCGAGTGAAATATTATGTAATAATAAAAAAATCCTTTTAAATTTAATAAAATATGTCTGCACTGTATTTTTTTAGATAATGGAAAACGTAATACGTTTTTTCAAAGAATTATATATACGAGAAAATAGTTATGTAGTTATGTATCTACCTAGGTACCTACTTACCTACCTACCAGCTTGTTCACCTACATATTACGTTTCAACTATCAAATATAACACAAATATGAATCAAAGAAATCCAATTTTTTTGTTTTCAGTTTAAACATAAATTTCAAACTGAAACTACAAAGCTACAATTTGAAGAGATGTACAATCGAAAAAAACAGAAGTAAAGTATATATAACACCCAAACGTTTCTTTCAACACATTATGATATAACATAAAGGCAACAAAACGAAATTTTTATGCCCTTTATGGTGTAGTTATGATATATATATTGTTGTATTATGCATAATATATTAAAGATATTAAAATTAAAAATATTAACTAGGTTAAGAATACAATCATATGTAACAGGTAAAATACCAAAACAAATCATACAATATTCAATAAGCTATAAGTTACAAGGTAGAAACATGCATTCTATTAAATTAGGTTAAGATAACAATAATTATGTAATAAAATAACAATTTTTATAATTTTAAGCATAGTGAATAAGAATAATGTAACTACTAACTAGGTTAAATTTACTATCGATATTACCGATAGAGCTTAGGTAGTTAAATTTATATATATACAATGTATATAATATTTGATGTCAGAAAGTTGGTGGTGATCATGTGACTACCTCCAGTGTTAAAGTCAGAGGTTGGTGATCGGGTGACTCAATTGTCACTTATTGTCAATATTAAATAAAAGTGCTTGTAATATTATTTGTTTGTTTATTCGTGTGCGTCTGAAGTGATCGGCGTATACGACGTTATGTATATATTATATTTTATTTACTACACGTCCCACAGTGTGCACAGTCGTTTATGTAGATATACAGGTGAGTTATTTTGAGAAAAAAAATGAGAAAATACGAATTAAATTTTTTGATAATAAGTCTGGTTATAATTTTTTTTTCACATATAGACATGGTTAAAAAAATAATCACTAAAATCTTTTCCGTATTCATGTTATTTCGGTTGGAAAAGGTCGCGGTGCGTAACAAATGTTATTCTAAAATCCAAATCCATCGATAGAACTAAAAAAAAAAAAAAATACTCGCAGCGTAGATTTATAAACAATTTTATGATAATACTTTTGATTCGCAGCGCGTGATTATGACCGTAGTAGTAGAAATACTATTTATAATAATATTGCTCTACCGGAATACTGCAGCGCAGCAATCGCTTTGTTTAAATTGATTTTTATTTTTACAAGAACATTTGAATAATAATAGTAAATTCTAATTTACATAAAACTCAAAAGAGCATTTATCGCAATCTCTGAATGAGCGAAGAAGAAGAAGAAGAAGACGAAGAATAAGAAAAAAAATACGTAGGTACTTGCACAACAACTGCATCGGCGAGACGATTTCTATATTAATTTACATCTGAAACGTTACTACCTATATAGAGATTGTATTCCTATAGGTATGTAATAATGATTTTGCAGCAGTGTCGTACACGCCATGTGCTCAACGCGATCCAGCTCAGTAAGCTTAGAAATAATAATAATAATATTATAGTGTATAGGCAAAACATGTGCAACGACCGCGTAAGAATAATAACAATAATAATAATAATAATAATGCGTGGTGTTTCGCTCGTAAAATACATAATAATAATATAATGTATTCCATGTCGAAGCCTAGCGTATATATTATAATAAAGTATGGAGTGATAATATTATTATAAACATTTTGTCGTTGTTAAAAATAATTTTCTTAAATAAAGTCGACATCGATATTTCACGCCATTAATCTGAAGTAACTTAGTTAAGTATAATATTATGTAACGACGCTTATGTGTATCGACGATGGCTAAATTTAATATGTAATAATATTGTGACGAAAACATTATAAAAACACAGTCGCGGAACGGCATATTTCAATTTTTACTTTATGTGCATTTTCCAAAATAAAAATGTTCGTGTTATTGGAAATAATGGTTTCATATGGGTAGTTTGAATAGGTATAACTACGTTTTAACAAGCAAATCTAAATTTTGCTTAGGTATAATAATTATTTTTTTTGTGTTATTATTATAGTGGTTTTAAATTATTTTTTAATGGAAAAGTATGTTTTTAATTTTAAAGCACGAACAATTTTCAAATACTTTGATGTTCCTATAAGTACACACGCATTTTGAATAAATATATTTTTATTAATAACAAATCAAAGTGTTGATGAGCGGAGTAGTATATTATAATAGAGGTTCACATTTTGATCCACTTTTTTTTTTAAACTAAATACAAAAATGTATTCTGAAGCTTATAGAGTGTAACCTTGAATGGATCACAATTTATATATCATTAAAGATACACAATTTAGACACTAAATAATGCTGTATAAAAGGTAACCTATATTAATTACCATCGAAATTCATATCGTTTTTATACTTTCGATTGTTTGAAAAATATGAATTTTGAAAAAAATAATAGGTCACAGTGACGCATGTAATATAATATTATTTACTGTTCAAACTATAATAATCTTATATTATAACCACGATCGGTTACAAGTTACTATATACAACTATAACGTACATAATTAAAAAACTAGGCAATTATTTATTGTTTACCCATGTCGTATCACCACGATACTATAAAATCGTGAAAATAATATTTTTCGGATTATGTCGCGACGACGTCGTGAGATGTGACGTTAATCAGTTAACAGCCTGTTGTTTGCGCAAAACATAATAATATTATTATACACATCGCAAGGGCTTACATGCTATTTGTTCAAGTAGGCGGCGTGTACGGTGTGCGAAAGAGATTGCGCCGAGAATTAATTTTTGCCAGTCTTTTCGCGTCGTTATAGGTATTATAAATGAAACCTATCCGTACGCGATAAAAAGGTGCCGACCGCCTTAGGGTAACGGCGGGCTGGCCAACTCGCAGTTTCGCGGCTATTTCCCGGGCACTTATTTCTATTCACGTGTCGTGAAGTTTTGACACTTATAATAATAAAATTATTAAAACGAAATGTTGTGTTGTTTACAAAATACCGATGCAATATACATTTTCGTTAAGACTTTTGAGTCGATTTATTCTTTCAAAGTCGTGGGGGGGGGGATGCGGTTGGCGTAGCGTCACGCATTAACACTTCACTGATCCCTTGAAATAAATTATATTGGCCGGATGGGGGCGGTGAGGAAATTTTCGATGTACTACACAAAATGTATATGCACAGACACCACAATAATAATTGTTGGTACAATTTTTGTTGTGATTTCCAAATTCAAGACAGGATAAAATATAACGCACTTTAAAAATCCATTATCGTAACCGGATAACGGAGATATATACTTAACCAAAGTTTCATGATTCTTAAAACTGTATCTTATTTTGTTATTTCCGATTCAACTAAATTCTACGATACACGTATATAACCTAATTAGTGATAGTATTTTAAACACGAATATTTCATGAAGTATTATTTTCATTAATCGCATTGACTTCAAATAAAATGTCTCTCATTCGGAAATGGGTCATTCTTCTATTATTAGTGAACGACGTAGTACTTTTTTATTAAATAAAAAATATTTTTACGTTATTTTTATTAACAACGAATAATAATAATAAGGTGATACCGTATGAATAACACAAAAAATTGTGAATTTTTCTCATTAATTATAACAAAATAATTGGGGACATGTCCCGTTTTGGCTGCACACGTACGCCGTTGCAGTTAACTATATTATTAATGTGCACATTCTACTCACAGCTGATGTACAATCGTTATTTTAATAATTGTTGGATACTATATAGGTACTCATTTCTATAGTAAATGATGACGTAAACTGGCAGTACATATACAGGCCATTGTAGAGTGATTCACTAAGCATGCTCACCCATTTTGTCTCCTTCAATAACACAGTCATTTTAAATCTGATTTTTGGAATTTTTAAATACATGTAGGTATAAACATTAAAGACCATATTTTGAGTACTTGAGATTTTGAAAAGCAGAAGTTTGTACCGCTACTGGAAACTATTCATAAATAGGTCAGAAAAATCTGACTATTTTAAAATGTGGTATTTGTACACTGTATGATTTCAAAATGAAGAATTTAATTAAATTTGGTAACACAAAAAAATGTAGTCAATTATTAAATCACTCTGTATATGACTGTGTTAGGTGTATAAGTGCGAATATAAAGATTATAAAAATGGAAGCGACGTTTTTTAACACCGAATAATGACACAGATTATATTTCATATACGTCATTACAATAATAATATATACATAATATTACATATAGAACGTCACCGTGTCCGCGATAAAAGTATCCAGTAAACGTGTTTTTTTTTCAACGGCCGTGCTTTCTTTTTCGTCGCGATAAATTATTATTATAGTCTGTCGGCTTTTCAGTTCTACAACAATATATAATAATATATATTTATATTATGTATACTATACAGGTCGCGCCACGGTATTTTCCTGTTTTTTTATCAGGAGGCCAACCCGCGAGAATGTGGTACCTCGCTCTGTACACACATATATTATGTATTTAATGGATAATAATTTCAAAATAATATCGTGACAGATATAATATACCTATTGATTTGTAGCCAGTGGCTGTAACTCATCATTTTCGAGGTGTTTATTACACGTGTGTAATGCGCCTATAGGTATGTATAGTAACAACATAATAATATCATATAATATATTAGGTGCATGTTGCGCTTTTAAATTTATTTCGATTACGGACCAACGCACATTTTATTTTTATTTTTTACTGAACACGCTCTACCCAACCCAACCTATAAGTTAGAGTGCAGGATACCTAACTGGCAACTGGACTTGTTCAGGTCAAAGAGTATCGAATGTTTGCTTCAGATGTAACATGTAACATTTTTGTTATACAGAAGATAAATCGTAATATCTACCTCAACAGTATATTCACTTGTGTTGACCGTAGCAGCAGTAGTAATTTTAATGGCACGTTGCGCTTTAAAAATGATTTCGATTACTGAACAGCGCAAATTATATCGTGCCTGCAACGCACACGACGTTCACAAAATAATACAACAGTAACATAATTTGATTTTTTTTTTTATATTTTAACGCTACGTATAAGGAAGAGTGCAGAAATAGCAGGATACCTAACTGCCAGGCTAAGTCAAAGAGTATCGAATGTGTGCTGCGATGAGAAAGAATCAGTCCGTCATAATAATATACGTTGTACCTATAAGATATATTTTGTTCGAATTTGTTATCGCTTTACAAACGCTTGTTGGTGATTTTTTAAATATATATTATATTGAATCTGCTACATTTTTTTTTATGTTACAGGAAATAAACCATAATCTTTCGCAACAATATATACTTGTCCTCTCGAGTTGACTATGTACGTACATGCAGCAGCAGCAGTAGCATAGCAATCTGAAATATTGAAGCTATATATACGCTCCATTACTTAAATGTCCGAGAGCAAAAAAATCGTTAGGAAAACTTTCACAACAATGAGTTGTAAAGAAATCAACGCGTCAAGATTAATTACTGTGAAAGATCCGAAACTGCAACCTTTTAAAGTGCCAGTTACACATCAGCTTACTGAAGTTGACCGTACGTCTGTGTGTACGAAAAAAATATATTGTTATTTGTACTATTAGCGAAAATTGTCGGATAGGATTGCGTAAGTTTGACTGTAGTGCGTAGTATACGGTCTAACCTGAAAACATAAAATACTAGGTCAAAATTCTCGAAGTCCGATAGGGGTATGAACTTGGAACAGACATTATTTGAGTATAGCATATTACTGTGTATTGATTTGTTGACATTTTCTAACACAAAACAATAAATTGCATGTATATTAGTGAGTGAGAGAGGATAATGTAATTAATTATTATTGTTTGACACACGGTATAACTATAGGTTTATAAATGTGGAAATAATCTCAAAAATTTTTAAACATTGAATGTACACGGCTATGAATAAATGCATAATATAGTTTTCAGTAGGTGAGTGGTATATTATCGATAATCTCGGTGTTAAGGGCATTGCATGCCGTGATTGTCTGTATTTGTCTAACACACGTTGAACATAGGAATAACGACCTAATAAACGCCTGAAAAAAATTAAGGTAATTCTAGTTATTCGATTTAAAATGTGTAAAGATGTTTGAATTGGTGTACAAGTTTACTTTGCATCGGTCGAAGCACTTTTTCGATTGTAGCAATATTTTAATGACAATAAATATTTTGCGTTTTATAAATTTGCTAATTTTTATTATTAAATATATTAAAAAAAATAGTAAAAATATTAAAAATATTTTTCGACCGATGCAAAGTAAACTTGTATATCAATTTAAAAATCTTTACATATTTTAAATCGAACAACTAGAAGTACCTTAATTTTTGTCAGACGTTTAGGTCGTTATTCCTATGTTCCACGTGTATTAGACAAAGACAGACAATCGCGGCATGCAATGCCCTTAAACATAATGATAGGTATTATTTCCAAAACGAATATATCGTCGCAAAACTTATATTGAAAAGGGAGCGTTTGCGCGTATTTAGCGTACAAACGATCATTTTCGGGCAACGTTAAGCGCACCGTGTATGGGTTTTATGTCGAAGGACACGGAGGTAAAACACGTGACAATGTCGCCGCGACGACTTCGCTAATTTAAATCCTTTTCGTATAATTATTATTCCGTGTAATTATTATTCAGTTCGCTCGAATATATTTTCGTGCCGCAGTTTTGAGGTAACTGAACGACGTTAATTCGTACCAATTAAAAACCACCAATCTTGTTCATACTTAAACTCAATCTTAATAATTATGTGTAACAATATAACTATTTTGGATCTACGCATATTAATTATTATTATTTGAAAACGAATACAAGATACTGAAATACAAAGTTATCTTTATACGATAATTGATTTTTAATTTTTTCTCAACAAATTATAATATTATAATCTGGGAGTGGAACCGAACCTAAAAGTACTGGTTCTGGAACTGGAAGCGAAACCTTCATTTTGTTAAATAAAGGATCGGAACCGAACCGGAATTCTTAAACAATAAACTAAATAAGTTGTTTAAGGTTTAGAAACAAAATAATTTTATTTATCATAATTTAATGGTATTAATATTTTGTGGATAAACTATGAATGATCATATGACTTTTCTAATATTTCTCATACTATTAATTATAGACCTATAATACAAAACCCACATTCAGAATAGGTATTTAAAATTACAGTAAAATTCGCTTATAACGATTCCAAGCAATGCATTTGGTTGGTTTTATATGTTATGTGTAGCACTTTATTCGTATATAACGATATCGGTTATAACGATAATCCGGATATAGCGATATTATTTTGAAACGAAAATTAGTTTTATAATCACCTATAGTGATTAATAATATGTACATTGTGTAGTAAATTTGATTTCGTTCGAAGCTATAATTCTTAATATTATCTGTAACAGATAATGTGTCTTGTACGACCGTATTGTAAATAGCATACGTTTCTTAGTCACCGTTTTGATTACTATCCGTTTAGATACGTTCCGTATAAGTTAAAAACGTCAAATACAGGACGATGCTGTTTCACTATCGCTGAAAAAGTGAAAATAATTTAACGTTTGGAAAGTGGTGTTTCTAATAAAGATCTTTGCCAAGAGCTGGGAATCAGTCAATCAACACTATCTACTATATGGAAATCAAAAGACCAAATAAAAAGCGTTTTTCAAAATGACGTGACATCTAACAAAAGATTAAAATGTAGCCAACATCAAGACGTCAAACAGGCTCTCCTGGAATGGTTCAAAATGCAACGATCTAAAAATATTCCAATAAATGGTCCGATACTTCAAGAAAAAGCTACCGAATTCGGGAAGCGTTTTAATAAAATAGGTTTTCAATGTACCTTCTTTTTCTTGGATTACCCGTTTTCGTCAAAGACACAATATCGTTTTTGGAATAATAAGTGGAGAATCGTTAAGCGTTCCCTGTTGGTGTTTCTGAAAATTGGCTGGTACACGTTTGGCCTAATTTGCGTAAAAATTATGCAGACTGTGACATTTATAACGCTGATATTATCGTCTAACACCGTCTCTAATAACTTACACAGTTTTGTGGAGGTTGACGATGCTCTTTTGACCAACGAAGAACTTAAATAAATGAAGAAGAAATTGTCAAATCTATTTTGAATGCAAATGATGATGAAAGTGAACAAGATGACGAAGAGAGTGAAGAAATCGTATTCAAAGTACCGTCTATTTCGGAAATGTATTTTTATATTGATCAGGTGCGTACTTTTGTTTCAATAAATAGTGATATAAATACGCCAGAAGTATCAATGGCATTAAACAATAATTCTAATTTTGTTAAAAAATCTTATTCAAATTATAAACAAACCACTATAATAGATTATGTTTCAAACAAATCGTAAACATAATATACTATATAATATGATATGTACTTTTATTAACAATTATAAATACCTTGAATGTTATAATATGTAATCTTAAATAAAATTATACAGTAAAAAATTTGTTTAGTAAATCAATTTTTCAAAAAAATCATGTTACTTTTTATGATCCGGATATAACGAAGTTGGATTATAAACTATTATAATGATCAGATTCCCTAGGTCCCTTAAATATCGTTATAAGCGAATTTGACTGTATTATACTTTTTGGTACCTAAATTTCCTGGAACCGGTACCGAAATTATTTGAAACCGATACTTTTATTTTATTTTTATCAAAAAAACAAAACCGAACCGGAACATTTATTTGATATTTGGAGAACTAGTGCCGGAACCGACATTGATAAATTGAAAAGGTTCCAATCCCTGATTATAATTTATAATATATTTAGGTACTGCATACGTAGTACACATAATCTTTAGGACTATAGTTATACAAAAGTTGGACCAGGTACTCCATAATTTATTATTATACGAAGACAGAATCCGCCGCTGTGAATTTACATTTTTTTCTTCATATAATAAAGTCGACACTGTGAAATAACGGAAATGGCCCACATCTATATACACTGACTTAAAACTTATTGAAGTGCCCCTAGCTGTTCTTATGATTAATTCAATAATCGCATATTGTGCTGCTCTCCGAGAGATGTTTCAAGTATCGATGAATTAGAAATGATACCTGTTTGATTTTAACGTGAATGATCATGATAGTCTACATTTTGTAGTCTGATTATAGTTGCATGGTTTGAAATGAAAAACATTTAACGCGTTATAATTTATTATTTAAGTCACTTATGATATTAAAATATACTTATCCTTTTCGATAAATTAAATCAACGACCTTGTGAAAAAAATATATAGTTACCGACGACAAAATCAATCCACAAAAATTAAAAAAACAATAATAGGTAATGAAAATCGGAACTATCTATATACTATAATATATTTAACTGGAAACCAATATTTACATTTAAAATCAATACCTACAGCTTACGTTTTTCACTAAAATAAATAATTATTATATGTATAGGTAATGACGTGTTTGTTAGTAAGAATTTTCAAAGATAAACACTGTGATACACAAACTCTGATTTTTATTGTTTGTATTATTACCGAAATTTGTGTATACAATAACGCGACATATTAAAAACCGACAAGATTTATGTTTTTTTGTCCTCCCATCCTTCCCCACATAGAATATATGTTTTTATATATTATTTGGCGTCTCGTACATAATATATACTTACTCGCATTT
This sequence comes from Nasonovia ribisnigri, assembly GCA_027563435.1. NCBI lineage: Eukaryota > Metazoa > Arthropoda > Insecta > Hemiptera > Aphididae > Nasonovia > Nasonovia ribisnigri. The sequence continues at coordinate 547,066 of JANEHU010000146.1, read as the reverse complement.
ACATATTATTTATAAAGCATATCATAATACCCATATTAGGGTTCTGTATAATATTGACAACTGGGGTGAGATCGCAGCGTAGTAATTCTAATATGGCCACCGGGGGGAGTGCGAGTAAATAAAACAATAATATACGACCGCCGTGTGAAATAATAAAATCAATGAACCGTTCATCTATACCCAACGTTGTCAGACGCACGTCGTCCGTCCCTCGTGTACCTAAACATTTTAGTTTATAATATATTGTTATCATAGAGGTATTTCGTTCGTCATGAATGTGTCTGCGAATTCACTTGAACCGGACTGTTCCATTCGTACGAACGCAGTCGTGTCATACAAAAAATAATACCTTTGACGACATCGTGATTGAGTACCTTGCCTACGTGCGTGTTGATTTTCTAGCGAATTTGTTTATCATTTTCACGTTGATATTATATTATTATTATTAAAATAATTGTTTTTAAATCATTAAATAAACACCGTTTATACACGCCTCGTGCAGTTTAGCACGTCACTCCGTGTTCATTGCTTTTACGTCAAAGTGTTCAACTATACATTTTTTTTTTAAATTTTATGTCCAACGTCCGATAATGATTTATGTTATATTTTATGCTTTATTGTTTATTATCCAATGAAATATGCACAAACTATATAGGTACTATGTAGAAACATCTAATTCACATATTATTATTGTCTACTCTTGAGGAAATCCAAAAACTAATTCTGTGCGGCGATGAGTACATTCATTTAACTAGGACATATTATTGTAATATAAATCGTAAAGAACTCGTGAGTTTCAAATACTATAATACAATTAAATCGTCTCGAATCCTTTAAATTTACCTAGGTAACCAAAAAACAGTACTACACATTCGAATCATAATACTTTTGCAGGATTGACTGACTAATCCCCGAGACATATCAGTGCCTATATATAATTATTATATATATTTATATATATTATTATATATATTTATTATACTACTGGATACTAAAAATGATTATAGATATTTCTGAATTTATAATCAATGTACATAGTATTTTATATCGTCTAACAAAATTATGGTCCCCGTTTCCATGCCCAGAACTATACTTTGGATCCGTGCCTGGTTGCCACTATAGGTACCTACATATAAGCGCCAACGTTGCCGATTAATAACTCTAAATAATATCTTGTGATTTTTATACTACTATTTTATATTACATATATTATTATCTGCAGAAAAATAAAACGAAAAGTTTTATCGTATCGGTCGACGTTGACGATCGTATCAAATGCATATCCATTATATAGGTACGTGCAGATAATTAAAACTTTAAACACGCACCGTAGAAAAAAAAACTTTTTCCGCATGTACGGCTCAAAATGATAGTATTATAATATAACAACACTATATCACCGTAAAGTTATCAGACTGTAAAAAAGATATAATTTCACGTGATTATTTCACACGATTTCGTAACAATATTTGCGCCGTGTAAATATAGGGGAGGCAACCTGTACGTCGGTCAAAATATGCAGCTTTAAGTCAGCCGGAAAAAATCATATTCACGTCCCTTTTGAGTCTATTATTTACACGAGAAATTTATCGTTTTTATGAAACCTTTAGTCTATAATATTCTATTACTGTCAAACGTTTTTCTGCGTGTGTGTTATAATATATAGGGCTGAGCAGTAGCGAAATGAGTCTTGATCACTTCCTAGTAGTTCCAGCCCGACGACAAGTATCGCCTGCAGTTTCCGCAAGATTACACACAGATCTGCGCAGCAAGGTGGGATGCACAAAGCCATCCAAATTATTCACTGGTTCCTCGGAGGAATAGACCATTTTTAATGCTCCTATGATCGTTGTTTCGAAAAAAATTGAATTCAAGTATTTCAATAAGATGGAAAAGTTTAGAAAAATCCGAAAACTAATAATAATCGTAGCAAGGCGATTTTAAACGTAAAAAGGATATAATATAGATTAATGTATCATCGTTTATAAACTGGTGATAGATTTTAGTGAAATCGTAACATCCGAAATATCATAATTTTTTAGCTTATTATAACAAAAGGGATGTTGCGTAATATTATTTGTTCCAAACGGATCACTAATGTTTATCCAAATAGATTGTGTTTTTTTAATTGGTTTTAACGGGCTCTGTCTAAGCTGGTCTAGAACGTGCTGCACTAACATCAGTGCATGGTGCACATAATATTATGTTAGCCATTATTAGGGCAATTATAATAATAAAATATACTTAAAGTACTAAAAATTATAAAAATAAGCATTATACATTAGTATGCAACAAATATATGTGAGGATATATGAAATATTACATAATATAATTGTACTTACAGTAATCGAGATAATTGGAAAGAGATAATTCAGAGGGGAAATAATGTATAATATTTATAAGTTATACATCAAACCATGTCTTACCTGAAAAATAAAAACAAAGAAGTTATAAGTATGACGAATGAATAATGTATGACCGTCGAAGACGGAATTAATTCAATGTAAATGGTTACACATTAATGATATATTGAGAGGTTTGGGAACAATCGTGTGACGCGCTGTGTGACGATTTTTAGCATAATTAAGTTTTAGCATATTTGTCATATAATTGAGTATATTTTCGTCCGTTTTTTAACAAGCAAGTTGTCACTGTATGTCATTCGATTAGCGGCACAGCCTCTCCGAATGGAATATATGAGACGTGATTTGCAGATCGTTGTGACAAGTAATCAAGATAAAAAAATTACAATAAAATATGTATGAGATGTAGGTGGGCAAGCATTTAGTGGGTAATTTTAAACTTTTAAATGGTAGGACTTTAACCCATAACATGTATCTTAAAAACATAAACTACGCGCTTGCCACACCAGCTGCATTAATAACATTAATAACAACAACAAATAGTAAAAACAGATATTATTACACTATTATATACGAGATCATTTATGGTATGCCACTAAAAGTACAACGGACACACTAAGTCTCATTTATCGTAATACATTGAAATCTCTAAATAGTGGTCATTCATAGTGACTGAAATTTTGTCCGCTATTCAAACCTGCCGATACCGAATCCTACGAGCGACAACTGGATTTCCTTGTGACGAGCAATAATCAGTGGGTTCATTATTTCGATTTGTGTATTCTGAAGTATTACTTTGTGTCACATAAAACTGCTACAGTATAACCTAGAGAGAGTTGCGAGTCAGGTAAGGCATTTCATATAATATTTTATATTGATTATGGATCATACGTGCATTTTGCATAAAATTATATTGTACAGTATATTTGATCGAATCCTCGAATACACGACCTCTATAGAGCCCTCCGAACACTTGGGGGAAGGTAATAGCTTGATTTTGATATTTGCATCTGATATTATTCTTCAGCACTCATAAGTATAGATAATTATACAGATACTTAATTTTAACATCTGATCTTAATATGACTATCGACAGGAGTCGATTTTATATTTATCTTATTTTTCCGTTAGTACTTATAAATTGTACAATGTATGTAGGTAGATTGTACCTGTTGACGTGCAGGTTTTTTCAAATATATATTTTACCGTGCGTGGACGTTGCCCGGTAAATCGTCAAATTAACGTCCATTAGAAGACGCAATAATAACAATAATATCAAGTGTAGGTACACTAGACAGTTAATCGAGTCGAAATACATTCATATATATATATATATATATATATCTGTACGTACGACGGCGACTTACCATAGCTCCTATGTATATATATATATGTACACCCAGAGAGACTTTATTATACGAGATCGTGGTTCAGCTCCTCCGAGAACGTTTTGTCTGACAATCCTTTTTGTTTTCGTATTTTTTTTTTTCGTGTTTTGCGTTCGTCTTCCCTCTGAGCGCGTCGCTATTTCACTCGCCGTGCCGCCGCCGCCGTCGCAGAACAACAGCGCCAATAATCGTAAACATTATTGAAACTCGGGAGACCCATTCGAAAAACTTTATTCCTTCGCCGTCGTAGTACATTCCGCTCTTATCCCTTTTTTTTTTTTTTTTTTCGTTTTGTTTTTGTTCGCTTTCCGCTCCACACCGTGACTTCTACCCCCGGCTCACTGATTACCCACCTATCCATGTATAGTCTCGACTCTCGTGCACCGCTCCACGACGCGTGCACACATTTTCAGTACCACGTCATTACATTTGACGAACACGAAACGTCAAACGGTTTTTCTCCGGCCATAACTCTCCGCGACGCGCCTACAATTTACATAATAATAATATATACACACGTTCTTAGGTAAATACTGTAAATGAAAACGCAAATAATAATATGATATGTAATATTATGTATAGGCATTATAATGTATAGGTACGCGCAAAACTATTATTATAATACTTCGTACGTAATAAACAATAATAAATACCTATACACGATAGTACAATTTGTGAAATGGTAAAAAAAAAAAAAAAACTATAGCTTTTGATACTAGAGTAATTTATTTCAAAAAATCTTTCGGTCAAAGATTCGTGGACTCCCTGGGTCCTACTTATTTTAAACCTATACCTGTTATTATTACAAAAAAAAAAAAAAACATTTTCAGTAAATATTCTAATGTCAAAATGTCTTTTATCAAATGCTTATTTATGTCACTAGATTAAGTGTGGATCTATTGATGGTTATTCGAGGTCCGGTTTCATTTTATTTGTTCATATACCTAATATATCTAATCTTATATGTTAATTATTAATATGTTATGAAACAGTTAACTCTCTGCCTTTAACACTAGTTCTATGCTTACAGACGGTAGATAATTTTAATCAATTCATGTGTTTCATTCTTTGTACACAACAAGAAAAATAATAAAAAAAAACAATATAATATGCATAACATATTATACAAAAGTCAGTACGAGTTACTAAAAAAAAAAATCAATTGGTTATTTTCAAGTTTGATTTAAGTAATTACCTCGAGTTTATAAGTCATTACTTATTAATGGTGGTAGATAGTTCGGTTGGGCGAGAAAAATAAATCAGTATAGTATAATAACAGATTTTCATGAATTTAGGTGATTAAAGGGAAAGACATCTTTAAAATCGTCGAAATGGAATTATGATTTTCCGAGGAAAGGGCGGATTATATGATCAAAGTCACGAGAAAGGTCATAAAGTCATAAGTTAGTTTAAAAAAAATTACAAGTTTTTTTTTTTACCAAGGAATAAACCACTGCTATAATTATATTTTTAATATAATTTATATAGTAGGTAGGTATCAAAGGAAAAATGAAGAGTTAATAATTATTAATGAATAGTTGACGGCAACCATTGACTCAGTGATGTGATGCGCATTGATATTACAATTTGTTACTTAGTTATAACTGCCAACTTAGATGGTTAACTAAAATAACTTAAAGGGATATTATGTTAATATTTAAGTGAAGTGTATTAAAATATGAAACTTATGATCTGTATATATTTATACTAATAAATATATATATTAATATATGGCTGCTGAGAATTCCCTTAAATCGAAGAGATGAAGGACTACGCGTCCTAAACTGACAATTGAAAAAGCTATAATTGTTATTTTATTTCAAGTGGAGGTCTTGACATTTATAATGACACGTTATAAAATATAAATTGCAGTAAGAGTAAAATAATGCACGCGATGAAATAAAAAATGATCTTCTTTAATAATGACCAACAATAAAAAAATGAAAAAATGAGTCATGCCATGATGAATATTATTTTACGGTAAAATCAACAGAGTCTGCATAAAATCGTTCGATCTATATAATATAATTTACTCGAAATGAAATATAATATTATATAGGTACATAGTACGTCGAAACAAACAATTTAAGCAACTGCAGAGTTTCACTAAATAAGAATCAATTTCAAAACACTGAAATTGGAGACCAGCTGAGGATAGATAGTTAATAATTAATTACAAACATTATAGTTGGATGCATTATAGCTAACTATATACGTGTGTCCGAAGACAAAAGTGAGGTGGAGCGACAGGTAGTTATTAAATAGTCATTCTAATTATTGTTATATTATAATTTATTATACATTTATACTGTGTATTATTGCAATACGGCACAGTATCATTACCAGAATAATTGTTGACCGATTTATCACTAAATTGTCATGTAGATATATGAAAAAAATAGATTTTGGTTTCTAGATTAAAAAATAAAAAAGTATTTTTCTATGTAGGCATTGTTTTATACATTTTTTTTGATATAAATTCCAAAAGTTCTGTGACCAATCCCGATGTCCTAAGTCGACACAGTCAAGGTACTTGTTATGAAATACGTTTTACGAGGGATATTTCTAAATTTATTTTAATAATATATATATGATCAATATATAACTATTTGAATCAATTATAGGTTTTATATGATTTATGAGAGAGTCCGCTCAATCGATTGTGAGCCACACATTTTGATGCACATCCTCAACTAAAAATTTAGTGTGGAACACGGTGTACTGACGACTTTTCAGTCCGTAAACTCTTCCCAGCCTGGATGGAGTAAAACACTCGAGGAGTTATTTTTTATAAGACTATATTTAGAAATATGTATTTTTGTCGCGACTCTCGATGTAGGTACCTACCTACATTGCGTAATGAAAGACCGATTTGTTGTCATGAATCACGACTGAACGTAAAAACCAAAAAATGTATTACCTATGCCCGCTATTAACAAATAATAAACGCGTTGTATTCGTAATAATGGTTATGATTTTGCATTTCAGAGGTCCCAGGAAACATAGTACGACGGGCGTCGCCAAAGCCTTGGGTATCGTCATACCAGAGTTAAAAGAAAAAGTGACTTGGTGACTCGATAAGAGTGCCCGTGTTTTACGTGTCACAGCTATAACTCTACATAACGTAACTTATAATATATAATTTATTATATCGTATAATAATATGTTAAGTCAAAGTGGCAGTATTACGTTATAATGCGAGAGATATGGATGTACGCATGGAAAAGAATGAAGGGTAATATTGTTATATTTATTATGATCTGTACACACTTGTAACCTACTGTACAGCAGACCGACATCCACTTTTTTTTTTTTTTTTAAACAATTACGATTAAAAACCGATTTTGCCATTTTGGCGAAACGGAGACGTCTGGTCGTCGCCCCTTCAATTTATGTGTATCTTTTTCACTGTAGTAAAATATTATCTAATAATATCATTATTTTCGTCGTAAAATAATACGTGTTCGTTTCGGAGCACTATTTTTATTTTTATTTTATGTGTTGAGGATAATCAATCTCAACAGTGGCTACGTTTACGAAAAATTAGAATTCGACTTTAAACATTTAAATTCATTTAAATTTTACAATTTACATACATTTACAAAAACACCAGATATACATGCGATCATTGCGATCGCTGTATCCGATCGGGTTCGATGTGCAATATCTCATAATAATCGCATTTATAGGTACCTACATTTCCCATAAACGTGTCTCGACTACATTTAAATCGTCCGGTTATTGTAGTAAAGTAGTTGGAGGCAGTGCGCAGTTTCCAGCTGATGATTAAATGTATAGACAGTGTTATTGGTGGGTACCTAAAACTTAACCTACAAATCCATTATATATAAAAGACGTAGAACGGAAATCGTTGAAAATCAAGTCATATTATACACGTTTTTTTCTCATTTTATCACTACGAAAAACATTGAATTCGTTGTGAAATTAAATATTCCCAATACAGTTTTAACGCGTTTTTCACAATACATTGGTTACGGTAGGTCACAATACACATACACGCCATTATGTGCACTGCATTTTTAATGCAAATATATACGTGGACGGTAAATTCGGCCATAATAATTATAAATTTATAATTCAAATTGAGCTTTGTCAGAATTACCTATTAATATTCAACGAAAATATATATACGTCGAACTATATAGTGGAGGGTAACAATATGTATTATATAATTATGTTATCGTTCAATTTACGTACCTTATAATATAGATTATATAGGTATAAGGTATATTGTATATATAGTTATATAACTAGAGTAATAACATATATTATGTATATTATATATATTAAACTGGGGACTGTATTGAATGGTATAATTCATTTTTTCATAAAATCACATAGGTATCCTGTAAAGCAATTAAGAAAATCTCTACATACACAATAATTGAAACAAAACTTTTATGAAATGGCGTGGAAACACATACCAATGCTGACGGATATTTTAGTCGAAACTGACAATAAAATGTACCTAAATGTATGGGTTTTTTTAAAACGCTTAAGGTAGGTACACCACAACTTAAATTTGTCCATGATAGAAGTATAAGTTGCTCTCAAATTAGTAAAAAAAAAAGTATTTAAAAATGCATTGTATTTTTTAAGATATTTCCTAATCATTGATAAAAAAATCAACCTATATAACTGTTATACATAGAGAATGATCACCTACATTACATGTTCCTTGATAGTTCATTTATTAAAATTATGATTTTTTAAATTTTCATTTATATTATTATATATATAAGGACCATATGATTTTAAATTATTAAGATTTTTATACCATTTAAAAAGTGTCTTGAGGCGAAACAAACTTTTTTTCCAAATGAAAACCAACCCTTTTATGCTGTACATTATTGTTCAGATGTTTTTTGAACATTAAGATGTAAATAAAGCAAAATTCGAATGAAAAGTTTTTGGGTTAAAAATATGTATATACTTAGGATACTAATCCTTGAAAAGGGTTTAGCAAAAATTAAACAAATGTAAAATTGACCTAGTATTTATTATACTTGGACATTTTTCAAATTATAAAATGTTTACAAATTTAGATTAATCATTTAAATTTTAAAATTACCATATTATCCAAATCCACTATCATTGACCTATTGTTGTTATCCTTAATTCTTGATACACAGGGTTAAATAACATTGAAACTAATAGTTAGATTAAAATATATCAATATTTTCAGAAAAATCGAGTGGTTAACAATTTCGAGTAAAAAAAGCCAAAAGGGTGATTATCATTTAAAAAAAAAACAATTCGTTGGTACTCCTACATGATACTCTTTCGGTGGTATAAAAAATCTAATACTTGAAAATATGCCCATTGGAATATTTAAAAGTTCCACGAATCATAATTTGAATAAATTCATTATAAGAGGAAAAAAATGGGGGTTGCCACGATTGGTAAATAACTCTGTATAATAAAGATTATATTATAGTCTTCACGTTATCCGCTTGATAATATTCTTAATAATAAATATGTAGTTATATATTATTATAGTATACCCGTTAATGCGTTATGGATATTATATGAAACGTCTAATCGTTTAAAAAATTAATTTTTGCATAATTTAGTAACAGACATTGCATTATGCTGCAGAATATAGACAGCAGGTACAATGTACCACTATAAATTATTTATTGTAACATTACACCCAGAATCTAATACGCCTATACCAAATGTAATGGTCTCATATACCTTTACGGTTTTGTAATATGTACCAAAACGCAGTGAATCGCGGAGGATCAAAACCGCGATGTATGGACGTATAGTAGGTAGGTATACCGAATTAATAATTTAATTGACATAATGACGTAGGTATATATTATATATTATATCGAATGAATAACGGTCACAGTTGTTGTTGCAGGTACTCACCGGATAGTGTTTTTTGTGTGTTAGCCTTTAGTCGGAAAATCGTTAAAATCGCAGACGGAACCTCTTTGTAAGTAGTAATGATTTCTTACGGGACATATAATTTATTTAGGTAGGGTCCGGCAAACGGTTTATACCTACCATATTATAATAAATAAGCAACTGGCAAAAAAGTTACAGTATAATGTGATTTATCGGATGACATTTTATAACAAAGATATAATTATAATACTAAACGTGTCAATTAATATTTTTAGGTACATTTAATTGTTTTCATCAAATATTTACATAATAATTATTAATAATATAATATACAAAAAAAGGCCCTTCTCAACGACTATACGGTGTAATATACAGGGCAATTCACCAAGCATGATCAGTGCTCACTCCCATTTTTTTCACTTTATAATGTATTTATTCAAATATTATGATTAAAAATCATATTTTTGGACTCTCGAGATTTTTTTATTCTACTTAAGGAGTTTCCTGTGATGATATAAACTTATTTTTCTCAAATGAAAATATCTGGTTTTTATTGTAAATTATGTAATGCATATTTTTTTGACAACTTTGACAATTTTAAAAAGTGGTCTTAAAGTATATATTAAAATTCCAAATTCCAAAAACCAGAATGTGAATACATTCATTATTGAAAAAAAATATAGTTGAGCATGCTTGGCGAATCACTCAGTATATTGTCGTTTTTTTTGTACAATTTGGACGCAGTGTGCAAAAACAAATAAAAACAAACCTACTCCATAAATGTAGCGCATACCTATCTATCTGCAGCACACTCACAAATATATGTATACTGCACGCACAGCTCAGTGTGTACGAGAACCCTTCAAAGATCCGAAGGGAGACAGTTATTTATTATAAGGAATGAAAAATACATATATATATATTATATATATATTTCAGCCATTTGTCGTGAGAATTTGTACATTTTTGTTCGTACTAAAGATCTAAACTGTTTACATACCCGTGCGTCGCATTTAAATTATGTATGTAGCTCGCGTAAAGGTATTGGTAAAAATAATAAAGCGCGAGGATTTTTTGGTTTGGTGTGACCAACAAAGAACACCTCGGTTGGATGTCCTTCAGAGGGCAGTTACTTGGATAATATTTTACAGTTGTAGTCGTAGTCTTAAGCTTTTTTTCACACGATAATAGTCATATGGTACTATATCTAGCATACTAACTACTCCAGACTCCAGTATATTGCGTGTGACCCAGTACCTATACTAGTACCTGTACGAAATTTTATTCACACAATAATGTATTATATGCACCGTCAAATGTACTAGCTGCAAAATAAACGATAACGAAAATGAAAACGACATAATATACGAAAATATCTCGATCGTGCGATAATGCTTTTGATTGATAAGATGTCTCTTTCTGATTGGCCGACAATATTTCTATGCTGGTAAATAGTATGGAAAATAGGACATTTTCTATACTATAATATAATTCACTCGGATCTAAAAATTAGTATACAAGCTCCACATTAGTGATGGCACGATAACTACTACTATCGTGTGAAACGAGCTTAACTTACACAATTATACGAGTGTCACGTTTACATCAGTTTTATGATAATGATTCAATATTCTGCATCACTTTAAATAATAAACTGATTTATCAGATACATCAGTTCGGTATTATACGTAGGTATACTATTACTTAGTTTAAGTCCAAAAATCATGTTCGTGTGCACAACACTTCAATAGTTTTAGACGTACATTGACAGCATAATATTTTTTGTCATTCCGTAAACACGACTTCATATCGATTAATCACCTTTTTCTTTTTCTTTTTACATTTATTTTCCATTCTTATCGCCCCCGCACAATGAATCGATTTACTGATAGAATAGGTAGCTGCAGTTTGTCATTTATATATAATAAATAATAATTCTCTGAATGGTTAACTACAATTTTATGGAACTCTGTTCCGTTCAATTTCGCACACCATATATGCGATAATTTTTTGGAAGATGTAATATTTCTGTCGTGTTATTAGATTGTTACTCTAAAATCACCAAAAACGTAGACAGCATTCCAATTTCAGAAATTCTAATGCAAATCCCATATTTGATAACCGATTATTACAATACGATTATTTGTTTTATATGCTTCTCGACTTGCACACCTTCCTGTATCCACTGCAATAAAAACGTGGCTGGATACGTTGCGTTTTTAACACTCGTATAGGTATTGCACTTACCGGCGGCACATTTGTCTGGTATTTTTTAAACTTGCAAGTATTATAATAATACTATATTATAATCTCTGAGCTTCACCTCCGACCTTATGTCCTCGATATTTACTGTCGGTTGTAACTACAACTGGAATTGGTTTTAGCACTTAAAAATCGACATCACAATCGTTCCTCGATATATTTTATGCAACAGACGTCCGAATTCGTTCCCAACGGGACGTTTCTGTGATATAAACTCCTGGGCCTGTTGGCTGTTTCTATATTATTTAGAATTTAATAAAATGCACCAAATTATCATACCCATGCCTACCTATACACACGCATATATTCAAATAAAACAATAATGCGTTTTCAACTGAGATATAGGGAAACACAATACAAACATTTCTGAAGGGATTTTCACTTATATACCACCTAAAGCACCGAAGTCTACACTCAGGCCTCGCAGTGACTTCTGTAACAGATCACCGTTTTACAGTTAAGTGGTTTGATAGTTGGATATCGGTATATTATAATCAACGTTTTATCAATCACTCGAGCTTGTGAACTTAATATATCTAATATAATATTAAAACAATGCGGGGACACACCCCGATCGGATTATTGGGTGATAAAAAGGTATGATACTCCACAATACTACAGTTTTGAATATCGCCTTCTACACCACAACTGCAGTCTACAATCATTGTAGTCGTGAAGAACGGATTGGTAAAGGTACCATATTATGGTACATGTTCACCGCGGAGAGGCGCACGTCGCAGTAGTCATCGCGCGCGTTTAACACGTTTGTAAGCCCTCGCGGGAACTAAAATAAAATACAATAGTACTATATATTATTATTATTTATCATCGCACTGCACTCGTAATGAATAAATCCGACGTGCGCGTTCACGCGGGCACGCGCCAAGTTTCGTGTCTCGCCGTTTTCCGCCCCGACGAAAATTTCGTTCGCTTCGTAGATACCTATATATACCTATATACCTATATATACCGTCGAAAGTTTATTAAAATGCGGCGCTATCGTAGGTAATATATAATATACGACCGATATAAAATATATATTTTATTCGCGGAGAGAGAGAGAGAGAGGTTAATATCATTTTTATTGCATCCCACGCCCGCGTCGTCGTCATACCCGGTCGTTGCCGGCGGTAGCGTGCGATTCGGTGGTTGTTATAATGCAATATAAGTATACACGCGGACGTGGAAAAAAAAATATACGATATTATCATATACGGGGTGGCAGCGCACGCGATGTCTGCAGCGATTTTTGTCGTTGTTAGTTTTTTTTTTTTTTTCAGTTATTTATTTTTCATATTGTTTTCCGCGTTTGTGTGTGTGTGTGTGTGTGTGTTGAACACGAAAAGTACGTGTAATAACACAAACGATGTAATATAATATATATATATAGACGAGTATGCGCCGCGGTCGCCGCCGGTGGATTAGAAGGCGAAATCGCATTATTATTATTATTATTATTATTATTATTATTATAACTATATAGTCTATATTATATTATAATGTGTGCGTTCGTATTTTGTAATATATACGAAATAATATGTGTCGTGTATGATTGCGGTGCTTTTTTTTCGTTTCCCTCACATTATATAAATAATATTAAAGGATGCGATATATACGCATAATACACACATACGTATAATATATAATATATTATACATATTATGTTTGTATGAGTGTGTATTTGTACATTGTAACGAACGGCCATGGCTTTATTCTTTTCCCCGTTGTTCGATTATTATTATTATTATTATACCAGATTATTATGCACTGCTAATGTACGCACTACGCATTAATAAATGGTCGAAAATACAATCACTATTATATAGTATAATATAATAAACAAAAAAATATTATTTGATAAAAGGATATCCATATGCAGTTCGTGCTTTACATATAATAGCAATCATATTATATTACACACGGTCAAAGAACTTCGATAGCTAACTCGAAAAACTTGATATTTTAAAGTTTTTTTTATTTCCTTTTAAATTGTCATAAATCTCGATAAAATTCTATTCTCGTTATCTCGAAGATAAATGGTGCAGTTAAAGTGTACAGATTTTTGTTGACAGATTAAGAAAAGTTGGTTATCATATTGATGTAAATAATAATATGTAAAATAGTTGTACTAGTACTAAAAATGACAAATATCACTAGTCCCTAGTACGCCCGACTGCCGTATCCGAGCAAATATTTCTGTGAGGTCAAATTCTTTTTAAATTAAATATATGGAATTATAGTTTATTGCGGTGTATTAAAATACATTTAGAACCGGGAAATTAGCTCGGTCACTGAGGAGCTTTCCCAACTGGTTTTTTTACATTTAGTGGGTACTCGATGTAAAAAAGTCAAGTTATTTTATTAACACAATATTATATTAAATTATATATTTATGTACTATGCATATAATGTTAAATAAACTTTTAAAAAGGTTTTTTCATTACATAACTTGAAGTTTAGACTTGGTTTTAAAAAATCTCGAGTTAGCTAACTCAAATAACATAATATAACTTGAAACGTTTTTTTTTTTTTAATCCTCTTTCAACTTCGCGGTAGCAACTCGACTCGACATATTATAATCGTCACCAGAATCGCACCCAACAGAGGCGAATTTGTAGTTTCCGGATTGTTGGTTTGGTCGTTTAACAATATTATCACGATTTTCATAAAAACTGATATACAATGGACATTTTAAACGATTAACATATTTTTTTTTGCCGCACGTACAATTCATTCCACGGTAATTTTGTTTTTTTCGTCCTCGTCTACCTACAGTGACCACTCCGGATTATTTTATAGGTACCTATAGTGTTATAGATGACGGTAATCTACTTTTAAAACATTACAGTCACGAATTTCGGTGCTCGTAAATATTATGCAATATGTATAAATTGTGCGTTTGTGTGTCTAAAAATAAAAAATTAAAGTAACCTAAATGTCTTTGTTTTAAGACTAATGCTATATTCTCGTGCTGTTTTAGATTTTATACAGAAACATTAATTATTTTAATGAACCTCCGAATGAATAAAAATTAATGTCTTCTAAACGTTCGATAACGACAATAATAATATTATTATTATTCAGAATAAGCATGACGCATGTATAAATTCGAGCACACTACACGATAAACACTCTCTAAATGTAAATAATTAGTAAACTTTGGATTTTCGTAAGCTACTGTGCTGAAACGGCACTTGGATTTATGTGTGCCGTAAATAAAACGGACAAAAGCGAAGAGCGACAAAACAAAAAAAACCATATCCGACAATATTTTCTGCGGTAAAAGACACACTTTGCCAAATCGACCCATTAAACTCTCTGGGTCGTATAAATCAGCCTCCGGGAAAATTGCTCATTGCCGGATCATTGTATTCGGCTGTATATATAATAGCTGTTTTCAAGGTCCACGCAACTGCAATTATAATTATCGAGAGAAGAAGTAAAAAAAAAGTGCATTATAATATTTAAAGTATACTATTTTATAGGTACCTACTTATAATGCTTACACTAGTTATGCGCACACATTATAATCTATAGCAGAAAGTTGAATATTGCATATAATAGGCGTCTTGTAATATACTTGAGGAAAGGAATTTTTCTATAAAACGATACAATTTATAATACAGCTGGTATCAAGTGTTTAAAATTAAAATATCTTATCTTTGGAAGTTAGTTTAGATGTTTCTTTCACTATAATACAATAGGTAGGTAATAAAATAATATTATTATAGTATGTATTTATAGCAGTTTTGTCCTCCTACAACAGTCTCCTCGTATATATAGATAAGTGGCTTAGGGGGATGTCACTGATGTATACTTTGTATAACGAATTCATACGTTATATATATTATTGTGTTCTAGTAAAGTCGACTGGCGAGTTAAGCGACCGTGCGCTTTACTTTGTTGTAGGTACTCGCGGTGGGTGAGGAGGATCAGAGACAATTATTGGATTGAATTTGTATAAAGCACGGTGGAAAACGGCCGTGGCGAGAGATCCCGATGGGAATCGCATTGCCGACGACGAAAGACGTACGCACGCACACACACGCGCGCACACACACACACACACACACACACACACACACACACACACACACACACACACACACACACACAATGCACTTAAGTGGATACATTGTGTGTATTATACTGAAGCGCACGACGACCTGCAAGAGGCGCTGGAGACTTAATCGAATTCGATTCACGTCACACGCGTGCAAGGATATTGTATATATATAAAGGTAAAAACCGATTAGATTATGGCGAATTGCCAATTAGAAGCTCTTTGCCTCGTCTAACCAACCCCCAACCGACATCCAGCCACCCAGCCATCGGATGGTGAGTCGACCTTTAGGTGATTAGACGACGACTGTCGTCCCTCGTCGAGTTACCACAGCACTGCCGCCCATTTATTTACTATAGCTGGATCTGGATGCCTAGATATATATATATTATATTAATATCCTACCAAAGTCCCCAAACACCCATCACTACCATGGTCAAGAGTTAAGTTCCAAACCACTATATATACACCGAGCCTATGTGGTGGCCACGACTGCACCCCATACATTTGAACGTTTCAATTTCCCCGTTTTAATCCCTCTCTGTTAATTCATATTTTACAAACATATAATTGATTATAGTTTATAAATATTTAATACCTATACCGTTATAATAGAAGATACATTAAATATATAAGAATATATAATATTTAGTCAAAATAAGGTACTTATTTTAATCACAACATTTTTACAAGGTATACAATTTGTTAACATTGATTGATTACCACAGTCCATAATGTTCGAATCCAAAAATATTATCATGAATTATAATATATATTATCTTATATTTATTTAATATTAAACATGGTTTCAAATAACTCATGTGCTTAGCCTATTAATATTAATAATATATATATATAATGTAGAAAGAAATATCTCATAAAAAAATAATTTATCACCACAGGACACTCTTTAAATTATGGTATAAAAATTCAAATTATTTAAATAAATAGATAATTGATGGATAATGTGGTGGCGCATGCGGTGAGCATGCTTGGTGAATCACCCATTACTATTACTCCTGCTGCCATCGGAGCATAATGTTATTATCTCGGCGTACACTCACATTTGTACAATATCTTTGATATATACAGAGTGATTCACTAAGTATGTTTAAGCTCATTTATTCCTATAAAAAATGTATCGAAATTCTGATTCATGGAATTTTTAAATATACTTTAAGACCACAATCTTAAAACTTTTGTGCTACTTATGTAGTGTACCGTGTCGATATAAACTTCTGTTTTTAAAATGTGAATCAACCTTTTTATCGTCAATAATTGTTAAGTGGATAATTGTTTTAAACATTTTTTTGTACCTACCTAGTTTTAAAATTCAAACAAGTACTTATAGTGCCTTAGTTATTAAAATGTTTGTACTAAGCATCACACTGTTCTTAAAAAGGGTTTTAAAAGAAGATAAAATAAACTTAATTTTGCATCTAGCATTTATTATACTTGGATAATTTTTACAAATTATAAATTCTGATGTATTTTTTAATAATTACTAAAATGTTCAAATTACCATCAACCCCGTATCTTTCCAAACCCATGGATCTAATATCTATGGTACACAAAGTTAAATAACAGAGGAACTTCTAGTTAAAGTTTTGATTATGTACCGACAACATTTTAAGAAAAAATGTAAGCTAAAAAATAAATTTATTGTAGAAAAAGAGTGTAAAAAGAGAGTTCTCGTTTGAAAATCAGAATTTTGTATCTCCACAAAACACTCCTTCAGTAGTACAAAATTTTCAAGAATTTGAAAATTCCACCTTGGATTATATTTAAATATTCCAAGATCAGTTTTTGAATAAATTAATAGTTGAAGAAGAAATAGGGGTGTGCATGCTTTGTGAATCAGTAATATTGCTCTGTATATTGATATAACATACGAGACATACACAGACATATTATTTAGGTTCAAACTTTTACACACTGTCTCGATGCATATTATAATATTACTGTTATTATCACTATTTCGCAGTTATCGTTATTATGATAAATAGCAATAATATTTATTATTATTATTATCGTTATTATTCTTATATTCGCATCGGAAACGAGTCGTGTGTCACCCACCGTGGCGTCCCCGAAATAATTTTCGTGCGTTATAATATAATATATTATATTGCCATAATAATTCGTATTACAACATAATATAATAATAATAATAATAATATTATACGTATGGTTGTCATGCCACCGCCGACCGACTTGTTATACAATTTATATCGTACATACCTGTACCTACGCGTACCGCCGCGTCTTGTGTAATATTTAGGTATAATTTGCTCTCTGATAAAATATTATTATAATACTATAATATACTACCTATATAATATTATAGTATCTATGTGTATTGTACAGTTTAATAGTTAATCCATCCAACCCTCAGATCATTGAAGTTAATAATAATATAATCGTTCATAAAATATAACTTTGACCGTAAATCCAAAATATATGTACATTAATTATTATAATATTACAAATTAGGTGTATCGAATTGTTTAGACGATGGCCAGAACCGTTTCTCACAGTTTGATCTCAATCGTGTACAATTCACCTAATGATGTGGCGCGGTGTTTGCATTCATTCACGAAACGTGTTCTGAGTGTATGCACCGACCTGTGTTACTAGTTCCCGTATGGATGAACCACACAAATTTTTAGTGACGAACCCTTGCCACACATACGTGTATTTAGCAACCTGTAGGTGCCCCATATTAACAGGCTAATGACCTCAGTTGTCAATGACTTAGTTCGAAAATGCTTAATACATACAAGGGCAATTAGGAAATATATAGTTTTCATATGCATTGAGTGGCTGTATTATATTCAATTACTCCTCTATACATACGCCCCAAGTAATTCAAAAGTTAGGACACATATCTCAAATAAATGTAGCGACATACATAAGAAATGGTCTTAAACTGTATAAGAGACTTTACCTACGACGTGAATTTATTATTATTATTATTATAATTATTATTATTAGTTATAATTATCAACTGTATTTTACACGTAGTATGTGCCGCTGTTGTGGATAGGTCATTTGAATTGTACAGGATTTTTCGAAGTTCTGATCATTGAAGATAATATAATACTATGATATTGTCTTTAGAAGTAAATATGGTCCTAAAATTAATATTTTGCTAGTGTGCCCGATAGGTTTTATAAAAAAATTAATAGAACGTTTCGCACTCAAATCCCCCTCACACTGTGTGCTAGGTTACAATAACATCAGTAAATCATATAAAATATAAATTAATAAAACAACATAATTATAATAGCAAATATTCAAAAGGTACTATATAGATTGAATAAATCATATTATATTATTATGCTATATTATACAAGGTATGAAGTGGTTATAGAGGAGGGACAAGTTTTCCTGAATTCCTTCCTACCTATAATTTACGTAAGCTATGGACATTTCATAAGAGTTCTAGACTGTCCATGTGTTTTATATTAAAACATTTTTTTTCCTTCACTTCAGTCTCTTTAAGTTATAAAACAAATTTATATAGAAAAAAATGTATATACCTACCTAATATATTGAGTTAAAAAAATATACATTTTTTCACCAACCTCACGAACATACTATATCATTTATCACGCCTCTGTAATTGTACGCATCGCGAGCCAACTGGTAATAATATAATGCACACAAATTGTGCAATGAAATGTTTGTTCGTATATGGTATAAAGAATGAGTATTACTTATTGCCAAATTAATGTAATAAAATAAAATTTAGCGTGAGATGTCTGGGTTTTGATGATGGCCCCTTCCTCGTGGGTACAACTGCAATCAGCCCGTTTAGCAACTCGGGTTCCCCCGCTGCACTGCGGTTCGCATGGTTAAGGTGAAACCGTGACGACGGTATATACCACAGTCACACAAATCTAACCACTTATACTCACAATTCACAACCGAATAACACGAGTCCAATTACAGCATATTATTGTATATATTGTAAGGTGTATATATTATAATATGTACGGCTGTATAAAGATAATAATAATAATAATAATAATAATAATAATAATAATAATAATGATAGAACAATATAAATACATGTCACACGCGATAGATGGGTGACGAGTGACGACATCTATAACATGTATAGCATATTAATATTCCGTACAATATCATGGAGGTATAATTTAAACTAATGTCAATTGTATGGCACACGTTGTAATATTATATTATAATGATGGGTTTAATTATATTATTATTATTATTTGAATCATCAATTTCAATATCTGGTACTTAGTGAAGTCAATTTATTTGGTAAATTGGTTGAAGGGGGTTGTCAAGAGAAAAAACTCAAATAACTTTACTTAATAATTATTGAGGAGAACGGGACTTTATTCTTTTCAACGAAATCGATATTATGATATTTTGTCGTAATTTAAAAAACGTAAAATATTCATAAAATGTTTACATTAACTTCTTCTAAACATAAGTAGTATAATTTTAAAAATATTTTGACTCTTTTAAGCTCACTATAGGAATAAAAATTTTTTTTTGTCCTTGAGACTTTTTAACCTTGGATATTTTTACCTAGATTTTTAGCACGGATATCGTGTGATATACAATGAAAAAACGCATCTCCTCGTTATAATTTTATTATAATACTGTTATCACTTAAAAATATAAAATTATAATATTTGTATGTCATCTTCAGATGTTATTATACCCTTACTAGGTACCTACGTCCGCACTAGTCCTCGAGTTTTTATAATACATATTATATATATTACGCATGCTCTTGAACCAGTTTGAGCTAGTTTCCGAGTTTCATTTACGTTTGCAAATGTGTGAAAATTATTATTATTATCATAGTACACACACTTATAGTGGTGCTCTTCCGCGTAGCACTTTTTTGTTTGTTTGTTTTTTACAATTTATTCTGCGTGTCGTCTATAATAATAATACGACCATATAGGTACCGTCATAATACCGAGGGGATCGTAAAAATGTCGACAAGCGTGCGGGTACGTCATACAATATAATACAATAATGTGACCCACCGCGTGAGATCCTCAGCTGGACGTCATGTCAAACGACCCTCCATATAATAATATATTTCAATTCAAAATCATTACCATATACTACGTTGTGCGCACAAACGATATGGATTATTATTATTACTATTAATTATTGTTATATTATATTTATACGTAATACGCGATCCAGTTGACGAAATGTCATCGATTAGTAGATAGTATATATTATGATGATGATAAATTGATTATTGATGAGTAATTGAAGATCGGCGAGATAATAATATGGGGTGAATAACCAGGGAACGTATCGTGAGCGTCGTATCAACTATGTAACTTGATTGTAAAGAGTCATAATTATTGGATAATAATATTGTATTTCATGCACACGTCGAGTTGGTTTTTCGTACGTTAAAATAATCAACCTCGAACAAAGTACCTAACTATGTAATTTAATGATACAAAATATTATACTTTACATACCAATATAACATTATGTATACCATAAATAAGGTGATCTTTTAAATTAAAATTTTTTTTCTCCAAAATTATTAACCTTTTCGGATATACCTGGCTACTTATATCTTTTGTTATTTATAATTTTAAATCATTATCATTTATAGTTCATAATTCAGTTTTTTCACATTGCAATTCTCAGAAAAATTATTTTGTTTTCCAAAACATGAAATAAAAAAATTATAAACCATTAAAAAGGGTAAAAACTTGTAAAACCTACATTATATTATGATAAAGAATAGTTAACAATGTTATTTTGCAATGACTACAAATTCTGTATACAAAAAAAAAATAAAATGTTTTTAAAAAGGCTACTTTGACAAAATGTGTGTTTACGCGAAAACATGCGTTGTGTAAGTACGTGTATATTATCGCGACGTAAAAATCAGTGTACGACCCCAAACTATACCATAATATTACATTATTGTAGTTACCTAGAAGAGAATAGACAATAATAATTATTATTTCGATTTCATGACACACACAGCAATAATAGTGTTTTAATATGAGATCGCTGCTTATTATTGTTATTTAAAAATATTACTATTATTATGTCTTATCCAAATGCCGACGACGAATATTATTATCACTGTATATAATATAATATTATGATATATACCATCATACACGGTCACTGCGGGGCCGAGACGGCGATGAAATTACCCGGAGACGAAAGCGATTCTGCCTCCCGCAGTTTATCTCCGTGCAACGCAAAACGGCTGCTTGATTATATAGATACACTCACAAGTATTTTATACCACCGGTGTATAATATTATGTATGTCTGTGTCTGTGTCTGTGGCTGTGTGTCAGTGTGTCAGTGTGTCTGTGTGTCTGTGTGTCTGTGTGTGGGCGCTCGAGTTGTGTATATATGCGCGATGATCGTATGCGGTTGGCACGACTTTCGCAACGTCTAACTTTCGAAATGTAGCCGACAGCGTTGTTGTTTGCTGCGAAAACTTTGCTACGACAAGAAAATTGGACACGAAAAATATGGCGTTT
Source organism: Nasonovia ribisnigri (assembly GCA_027563435.1). Lineage (NCBI taxonomy): Eukaryota > Metazoa > Arthropoda > Insecta > Hemiptera > Aphididae > Nasonovia > Nasonovia ribisnigri. The sequence goes on along the minus strand of JANEHU010000146.1, from coordinate 524,590 downwards.
TCGTTAACAGCGAGCGGGCGCGCCGAGCTAATTAATTTCACGTGCAAGAGGCTACTGGTACACACACACACACACACACACACACACACACACACACACACACACACACACTCCAACCAACTCGACTGTACATCATACGTATATATGTCTACATTTTATCGTATTGTCTGTGGGTGTGTGTGCGCGCGCGAGCTCAAAGCCATTCTTTTCAAAGAAGTTAAACGTACACAATATATAATAAGTATATGTATATTGTATGTATTATATAATATATACATTGTACATATATACAATAATATGCACCACCGCGGAGCGATTGCAACGTATATTATAATATAGTCGTTAAGCCGATTCGAATAGTGTGTATAATATAGTTTCGTTATATATGTATATAGGCGGCTGTGTGTGTGTACACAAATTATCGTAATTATTTAAATGAACGAGCTCTTAAAGTTTTATTTCGTTAATTATTATATAGTGCGCCGTTTAGAAACTGCGTTATAATGTGTCGCGATTATAATAATATAATATAACTGCTGAAAATGCAATAATGCAGCTTGGAATATCTCATACTGCACGGACAGAGAAATTCACCTAGTGTTCCAAATAATCTGTCACCTCTCGTATATTGATTTTTAATAAAACAATCAATCATATAGTAGTTTCTGAGTTATTCGTGTGCCTACTAAGTCCCCAATAAGTCATTATTTTTTTTTTAACAAGACACTAGTCGGTGCAATATTTAGTCTAGTATACTAATGATACACTGAAATTTTTTTTTGTTTTCAATGTCCATTGTGGTTTTCTGCACGCTTCTTCCCAACTTTTCCATCATCTATTCTGGTGCATTGCACTATCCATTTTTATTGACTAATCAATGTATGAGATGTTATTCTTCCTCGCCCTATCTAACCATCTCTGACGAGGTATACCGCCTTGCAGGTAGCTTTTTTGTTGGGTTTATGATCCGTATGCCCGTCAAACATGGTTAGCCCACTCCAATAGTTTTATTTTTTTTAATATTCAAATGGCTTACTATACAACACTCATCCTTTTTTTCGTCTCTCATGCTCCCCAATTTAATTTAGAACTTATTTGTTAATTTTCAGCAACAATTTTTTTTCGAAGGTACATATGTAATTGCATTTTATTATCCTGTGTCCCGCATACATTACTATCATTCGCAGATAACTATAAAGTATCACTTGTGTGGCTTTGGGCAGTAGCCTAAGCATCTTGTTTCAGAAAATGTTTACAAATCATACATAATTTTCTAATCGCCATATTATATTATATAGATGCTTTATATACTCTAAATACATCAAGCACGTGCACAGAATAAAATTTCGGCGGGGTGGTTTACAAATTATAGCAATACAAATTGTACAGCAACATAATAAAACAAATTTTCTTCCTCCTTACTCATTATTTTTAATGTGACATTTATTATGGTAAATATCCGAATTGTATGTATGTATTTTGTTGAGAAGTAAGTGTACAGAAATATTAGAAATAATAATAATATTTTTGATGGTATTTATGGTAACCGATCGAATTCCAAAAATAATATAAGATTATCGACAAAATATGAGTTTTCTAGGTATATTATATATATATATTGAGATGATACAGTTCTCACACGTGTGTAGTTCTCAGTAATCACCTCAATCATTCAACTATAATACTATATATAAACTTATATTTCATACCTGACTAATAAACAAAGAAAAACAGTCAACAGCTAGTAATAAAAATATTTTATAATAAAAGGTGTCTAATTTGATTTAATTTTCAAAGAAATTATTTGGGGGAGAGAAGGGGGTTGTATACGTGCTTGAAATACATATTATAATGATAGAGCTTCTAAATAATTTAAATTGGTATACATCATAAAACGTATCTAAAAACGATCTTCTTAAGAGCTTAAAATAAAAAAGATTGATTCTAGTGGTATTTTCTTCTATAATATAGGTACCATAAGTGTATTCTAAAATATTGCCGTTTTGATCAGAATTTGAATAAATGCATGATTTAAGGGTAAAAGAGTGTGGGTATGATAAGTGAATAATTGCCCTATTGTCTTATATATAGGATTAGAGACGGATAAAATATTTTTAAAACGTAACATAAAAACCTTTTATTTGTGTAATATATAAGTTGATATTATTTTACGTTCTAGTCGGATGGAGTTTGATTTAATATTATAATATATAACACTATTCGTTTGATAATAATTTTATCTATGAAATGGGAGGAGGGTGGGGTTGTTTTGTAAAACTTAACGGAAGTAATAGCATTTTTTTTCCCACGAATATTTAATATAAATCATTTCCGTCCGAACAGTTGGATGTTTGAAGTGTTTAAGATAAATATACCGATTATGTTTGTGCATTTTTAAGACTTACCGCTATTACAACGAATATTGTGTTATCATGTTGAATATTATTACGGAAGGGATTTTAATCAAAGTCGTAAACCGTTTTAATTAAATTTTATATACTATAAATAAAACACGAGCGTATTCATTGTACGGATTGAATTACGAGCTAGAATACATAAGTCGAGGTGCAGAAACAATGTAATTTTCAGATGAGGTAATATTATGAAGTATTTAGAAAAACCAGCAACGAATAAGAAGCAAGGGTGGGTTTAAGGAATTGGGGTATAGTGGTCAGCCCCTCCCCATTGGCCTCAATAACTATGTTTTTTTTAAATATAGCAATTATAAAATCTATTATTTTAGTCATAATTTTTATGAAATATAAGTAAAATTCCGGTGCCGGGTCGTCGTTGAAAAATAAAATAAAATTGGACAAGGATATGAACTACTTTAGGATTGTTTTTCCGTTTCATCACTTTAATATATATATATATAATATGTGATATTAGATGCGTAATTAAAGACGAATGAAACTATTACAATTTGATAGTTGATTTAATTCTACCGTGTGAACTAATACATAAAGGTATTTATTCCTTAATGCTGTACCACAGAAATAAAGTAGGTAATACAAGTCCCAAAAAGCAAACTTAACAGGAGTGACAAAAAAAATGTTTGTCACAAACAGACTTAAGATTGTACACATAAATAATATAATTTTGTATAAAAATTATAATTTATTAAACTGGACATACATTTCAATACTACCAATATAGTTTAGGACTTACGTGCTTTGTATAATTTTTACTTTCTGTGAGTTTATTTTAAGTTAGACTTACGTTTTATCATCTTTTTTTTAATATCAAAAAAAATATATTCTGATTATATAACTCACAATATTTCAAAAAAATAGAATTTACTTCCTTGAATTCTGTGGTACAGAATGAAAGTCAAGTGTTGAGTAGCGGTAAATAGGTAGGTATGTATGTATGAAAAACTATTTATGTTGGTGACTCGCAAAAAACATTTTATTTTTTATTTCTTAAAATACTCACAGTCTGAAAAACATATTCAATGAACAAAAATTATACTTATACGTTGGATGTAAAATACAACTAGATATCAAGATTTTCAATTCTCCCCCTCTGGAGTTATACGACCTACCCCTGATACGAATGGAATATTAGTATAGTTATTTGACTACAGCACAATACAAAACCTAGTGCATAAGTCGTATAGTAATATTGTGTATTATTGTATTAATATTCTATTATTATGTTGTATAAGGTTCGCACGACAAGGTACGAGTGTAGGTACGTCTCTAGTATATTATGTATATATCGATTGCTAAGACGCCAAAACTGAAGTCATGAATTAGCACACCAAATTATACACAAGAGTTGTTATTTTAAATTCTTAACGTTTAAAAAAAAATATATAACCGATTATAACTTTATTGTTTAGGGTTTTATAATATTAAAATAACTATATTTATCATTTATTAGAAGTGCTTATTTGTAGTCATTGATATGGTTATAATATTATTTCTAATGATAAATTATGTTTTTACTGCAGAAAAATTAAATAATAATAATATATTACGTCATTCAAGTACAGACAAAATACATATAAATATAAAAACAGAACAACATAAGAATAAAAAATATGTAGGTAATATAGGCATTTATAGCATATAATGTACCTACTGAGTATTCTCTCTGTGCCCTAAAAATATGAATACAAGAGGTGTGTATAATGTATTAAGTTTTAAATTCTGCAGTGCGAATATCTAGAATAGTTCAAAATTAGTGTTCTTATTTACCAATCGTATAACAATAGTATACGAATAATATATAAAAGAAAGTGGCTCAATATTCGTATGTCATCGTTCCAAAATAATAAAACCTCGAACAAAAAAAAAATAAAAATCAAAAACAGAATTTATTAATAAATTAGGGTTTATTATTTAATAATACACACTCAGTTTTACGATAAACAGTCAGTTTTGATACTGACAGTTGAAATTCAGCTATCTGTCACTCTATATCTCTCTCTCCTCCCATTTCTCACCCTTTTATATCCGTCAATCGTCATCCATGCTCTGGTCTGTCAACGAACCTTGAAATTCCACCTAATAAACAGCTCGTTTGACTCGAATAATAAACAGGATAGTACCTACGTTCACAGTTGAGTTTCGATAAATATATGTTCGTATATTAAGCATTTTTAGTATAATATTATACAATTTACATTACATAGTACATTTAATCAAATTGTTTTGCCAACTTCTAAAGCATATAGGTATGTGTATTATATATAGGTCATGACGTAAGTATAACTTAGAGATATCTGCGGTAAAGCCGTTTTGAATTCAATGATATAATATCATTGTATACGAAAAACGATTCCGACGGTATGTCAGTCTAGGATATTTAAAATTATATTGATATTGTTATTTTACGGTAGCTGCTAAGCTGAATTAATATTATTAATATTATTGAATTAATATCCTTAAATTATCAGTGATGCTAGAAAAATATTATAACATATACTTTGACTCGTTAAAATTGATTTAAATTTGTAATTTCGTCCAAATTTGAACTTAAAACGTCTGTAAAAAATAACTGTGTTTATATATTTTTTAGATTTTTTGTTTACAGTATGTACTATTTATTAGAATCTTTATTTTAAATTTTCAATCCGTAGTTATAAAAACTGACTACTTTATAATTGTTTAATTACAATGATTGATAATTTTGGAGATTTTGATAAATTTAAACTTAAAATGCTCATAAAAATTTATTATGACTTGCTTATAAATTTTTTTTTATTGATAAAATTAGGCAAACTTATAAGGATTCTTGTATCACATTTTCAAACCTTAGATATAAAAAGAAAAATTTTTATGAATTTCTAACTCGAAATAAATTGCACATTTTCGTCATTTTTACGTATTTTGTCAAAATTTGAACTTTGATTAGGTACCTATAAAAAAAATTGTGACTACGGATTTTTAATATTTTTTATCTGCCTTTGAAACTATATATTAGAAGCCTACTATTAAATTTTCAAGATTTTTTACCCAACAATTAAAATTTTATTGACATTTATAGAAAAAAAAACTAAAAAAATTGGAAACTGAAAATGTCCGTTAACAGCTCAAAATAAGTCAGAATATTTTGAAAATGCTATGGTGTGTAGAAAATGCATATATAAACATTCGGTCAAAATGTCATGTCTCTACGGTTATTTATTTTAGAGTTATACCAAAAACCAAAATCGATTTTGTCAAAAATTGGTTTTCCGTAAAAATTCCCGTTTTTCCCTTAATTTTTCATTTGTTTTTTTAACGGCGATTTTGAAAACTACTGGGAAATTTTAACTTTTGACCCCCCAAAGTACCAACTAGATTCACTTTTCTATCAGAAAAGGTACTATTGAAGAAAATTAAAGCATTTTTACTGTCCTAAAAGGTGATGACAGACACAAAAAAAAATAAAAAAGAATAAAAAAATCACACATCATTATAAAATCAATACATTCATCGCTCCGCTCAGAATCTAAAATAAAAAGAAACCATAGTATCAACATTACTTTACCTATAATAGTATATTATACTACTATACCTCACTCTCAGTGGTAAAAAAATAGCATATAGGACGTAGGTACCTACCCATATTAAAACTCTTATTTTATTTACTCTTTATTATCAAAACAATATATTATATAGATAGAAATATACTACCCAATATACAGTACCTAATTGCATTTAATACGCTCCTGTAATTCAACGTAATGTATTATGTAGGTAATTTGATTTAATTTAATATAATTTAACCCGCGATATTTTGTACCTAACTAAATAGTACATTCAATACACATTACTAAACTCTCAGTAGTATATTTTATATTATAAAATATTGAACTAATTGGCGAGGCCTATATTACAGACAGCGTATGTATATTGTATACATTATATTATATTAATATATAATATGTATACAGTGCAATGCCCATGCACGTTTCCATATATGCATACAATAATAACATCATACTATGCTAACCGGAAAATCAGAAATAACGCAAAACGAACTTTTAGAATGCCGTGAAATATCAAAAAAAAATATTTAATATACATAGGAAATAAAAATCATGTAACATAATAATATAATCGATAACGAATCGCGTAGTTGTAATAATAACAATAATAATATACGACTGCGGGGCATCATCCGAGCGTGAACTTAAGTCGATTATATTATAATATTACCTACTGTCGACGTCACTTGATATAGTTTTCGACGATAACGCGCTTGTACTCCGGGTTACAGGTTACCAGCTATATTATACCTATATAGTATGTATATATTATGCGCCACTATTATATTGCTGTTGTGTAAAAAAATCAAAAACCCAAGTCCAACATCAATACCAATATAATATCGTGTACAACATGTTATTACATCATCCCCCATATCGATTTCGAACGGACCGCGGGGTGCAAAAATATTTGCTGCTGCAGGTCGTCGCCGCTGTACCACGCCCTCGACGTGTACGGTGTGCGTTTTTGAGCGATTTCGAGGGGGGGGAGGGTGCCCTTCGGGAATACGAGCATCAGGACAACACGAGGATTTCGGGAGTTTTGAGTTAGTTACCGCCGTTCGCAGAGCGCCGCGGTGGATGGCGTAGGGGATAAAAGAATAATAATATAAATTTATTCTGCGTTAGTACGTCGCTGTTGTAGTTGTACGGCATTGTGTAATATTCATATGCAATATAATATTATAACATTTTATAATACATATCATAGTTTGACTCTCCGTTCAATTCAATAAACTATATTATGATGATTAAAAATCATTGCGTTTGTATTTTAATGTTATCGACATCACCACATAATTCTTCTATGTATAATACTATAGCTGAATTAACCGGCCTGCGTTGCCCGGAAAAAAAATTCTGATTGTTTAACTCGTTTTTGAGTGTAACACATTGTGAAAGCAATGTCTTTTTAAGTGTAAATTATATTATATTTTAATGTATAGCCATGTCGGCCTGCGATGTCCACGAGATTCACAGCAGTTTATTATCAGGTATAGGCAACCTACCTGCGGTAGATCGCGGACCCCATGCTGTTTGTACGTAAGTGAATAATTTAAAATTAAGTATCAAACATATACCAAGTTTGTCGTTTTTACTTAATTCAACCTATGGTGGATGAATACAGTCAATACAAAATCTAATCGTATCAAAATCCGATGAATAACAATAAAAACCAAACATTCGTATGTATAGATAAAGAAATAAAGGAAAAAATAATGCAAAAATTAGTCCACCTTTACCGTGGTTCGAACTTCAGACATTCTGTAGAGTGTAGACACTAAAATACATAGAAGTGCCTCTGCGCCAACAAGCTTTTTGCTTGAATTATAATTCTCATAATCCCTGTTTGAGCATCTCCCCGGGTTGGAATTAACCCTTATTAAATTAGCCTATCTTCTTCCTATATGTCTAATCTATCTCTGTACCAAATCACACCGCAATCGGTCCAGCCGTTTAGGAATGCATAAAGGACACACACACACAATAATTTTAATAATAACCAATAGCAACCTTACAATAAACAAATATATATTATTATTTGGTTTGTTTTCTTGCTGGATAGATGTTTTCTTGTGCCATTTTTGACATCAAGACTTTTTCTACTCTTCCGGTAAATTTTCCTAAAATGTTCTTTCATAAGTACTTTGTCCTGACAGTTACGAACACAACAAAAAAAGAATTAGTGAAATCGGTCCAGCCGTTCACGCGTAATGTCGTGACCAGAAAAATAGGGATTCATTTTTATATAATATGATAGAATTGAACGTTTCCTAACTGACTGACTGACTAGAGCCGAAACTATGATAGCTAAAGACTTAAAATTTTCAAAATTAAATTATCTTTCGATCGATTTTCATTTTGCTTCAGTTGAAATATTATATAGGTAGTACAAACACAATTACAATGATTAATTTTATGATTTTTCACTTCTCAATTATTCTGGACATATTTTTGATGAAAACACGCAAAAAACTACAAACAGATTTAACTAATACTTAAAAGCATAAGTAAATCCAATATTGTTCAGTTTAGTATTTATCTTAAATCTTAAAGTGCTTGCATAAAAAATATGTCCCAAGTTAAGAAAGTAGATCATGATTGAAAATCTGAAATCATAAATGTAATAGTATTGTAATACATTGTGTTCATAAGTATTTAATTTTAATATTTGTTTTTTATTTTAATATTATTTCTTATTTCTATTAATTATAATAGTAATAGAATATGTAACCAATGGAATCCATTTAAATATAAAAAATTAAAAAGGTTCATTACCAATTCAAAACTAAACAGTATTAACTACTAAATAGTATTCAATTTTTTTTAAAATTCGTTATAATTAAGTATATTTTTAGAAACTAAATTGTTGTTTTCATGAATGATAATAAATATTTATATATGTTTTCTCTACGATAACGCATGCAGAGCGACCCCAATACTTATATGCAATTATAATCCTTATCCAATGGTAATCATTTATATTTACAAAAAAATGTTCGATTTCTGAAACAAAATCCATATCTACGCACATCTTTAGATACATATCCTTTGTTAATGGGTGCACTTACATTATATGTAACAAGATACTGTTCCGAGTCTCTATAGGTACCTATTTTGATTTGGTCCCTACGTTAATTTGCTGTCAGCCAGTCAATGCAAAGCCGCTTATATATTATAGAAAACCGATATAAGAAGATACAGATATTATATTTTTTTATATATCAGGCAATTATAAGCAAATAAAGATAGCGGTATTATATTATATAAATATTATGATATTGACGGTGACGGGATTAAATCCTCTCGGTGGATTTGCTTCCGCCACTCGACCGACCAATCCTGGTACTCGACAGTAGCAGGTATATAATAACGTTATACCATTTATCAACTGTACGACCAAACCGGACTATGTATTGCTGCGTATATGGCTCGTCTGTACCGCGTCCGCGCCGAACGAATATATAATAAACGCAGGCCGACCTGTCGATTTCCCAAAGCGTTTTCCGGGTTTTCGCCCCCTCGGCTCGGCACATCCCCCGAACGGCAATTTGTCCGTCCCTCCGGGACCCGCGACGACGGCGGCGAGGGCGCGGATGAGCGGAACGACCTTACGTCGGAAATTGACCTGGCTGCCGGCGACGTCGTTTTCGGAAGACTAACTCGATTCCCGGACATCGCGATAAATTATTTAACAGTTTTATTATTATTTAATATTTATAACGTTTGTATAATATAATAATATATAATATTAAATTATATGCAATATGTTTAACGCCATTGAAGCGCTGCAGCGCGACGTCATCGAAGCGAAGTTTTCGTGTCTGACTGCTGCAGCTGTGCTATTATATTATTTTATAACGATGTGGAAAGGCTTAGAGATAAAATAAGACATATTGTTCCGAAGAAGTATATTTTATTTCAAAACTTTCAACCTAACTATTAACTCACTGTACTCAGTGTTCTCCTCTGCAGCGGAGACCGGTTTTAATCTGATTGCGGTCGGCAAACACCTGTCTATCGCCAAGTCAACCATCTGTACGCATGCCGTTTGGTAAAGTCACACCCCTGAGTACAAGTCGGTCACCGAGGTTCCTCCTTGACGCTAATGGGGTAAATAGTCAATTTATTTTTCAATAATTACCTAATTAACTATAGGAACGTAATATTATATCATAGTTAAGTGACGGTCGTCATAGAAGCTTTGTCAGCTTAGATTTCTATAAAACATTGAAATTGCATACAAAGAGTTTCAATAGGACCGTGCCACTATTTCTTTATTAATAATTGAGATAAAAAATGCCAACAAAATCGTTAATGGTTAGGTTTGTAAGAAATTTGATAGTTGCGCTATGATGACACAATGGGTACGTGTAAGCCGGGCAGCAGTTAAAAAATAATATCAACGCCACTTTTTTGACTACAGAGTCGAGTTAATATCATTTCCGTCGTATGGACTTAAAACTTTTAAGGTTAAATATATTATTCGTATATATTACTCGCTGTTATTATTTCTACGCAGCAGCAGCAGCAGACTATCATGATATAACTATAGACATCATTATACCATAGTTGACTTTTTTAACTTTTTCGTCATTAAATCGCCTTGCATCTTTTGTGTGTATACGAATACGAAACTTATAACAGGTGACGACCATTTGACTACCAGGGATGTGCGCTCACCTCCCCTCCACTCCTCTCGCCACTGCGCCGCTGTTGTTGCACGCGCGTAGAGGGTATACGCACTATACGTACATATTATATACGTGACGGAACATTTCTCCTCGAAAATTAATATTAATAATTTATACGCAGATACGGCCGACGCGTGTTTTTTCTCGACTACTATACATCCCTACTGGCTGAAACATGCAGTGCACACACACACACACACATATATATACAATATATAATATGTATATAACATATTATGTGCTTATATATATATATACACGCGTACATATATATAGCACGACGACACAACGTGAACTTTCCCAAGGGTACACGTCCCGGTTTCAGTACATATACACACACACACACATATAATAATATATAAATATATTTACGCGTAATATGTATATTGTGTAGGTATATATATGTATAATAAATATTATATTATATCTATACGCGTATATTATTATTGTGTGTTTATGTGTGTGTGTGTGTATGTGTGTGTGTGTACACTGCACTCATACGAGGCGGAGGCTGACAGTACACAAAAAAAAATGAACACGAAAAATTTCCGGTACATTTGTCGTCCGTGTACCTTAGCTACCTGCCTATCTACGCCATAATATAAACTCTGTAGTTATAGCGGGATCACTATACTATGACATTATATTACTATATATTACTATGGTCGTGGTAACGGGGTAATTGTGTTACCTGCGCGTCAGGTTTAAAAACGACTTTTATGTATGACGGCGGCGTGCCTACGACGACTACCGCGACGTCGACGAGGATGACGATGATGATGATGATGATGATGATTATGATGTGATGATGATGATGATGATGAAAAACAACCCATACGAAGTATTATAACTGTATAACGAGCATTAATAAAAAGGTCCGAGCCCTGCTCGTACAGTATTTATATGTTGCGGAATGGTATAACGATAATATATTCATACGAAGTATTCGTTTTTGGGAGTTTTTTTTTATAATATTTAAAATTTTTTTTTTTTCATTACTCCGATGTTGTATTCCCTTTCCCAAGTGAGGAATTAAAATTTGTCCATATCAGTCATCCCGGCGAAATATTATCTATATTATTATTATTATTATTATTATAATGAGTACAATGGAAACACAAAAAACAATAAACCTCGTGTGTCGTATATATATACATACATATTATACGTACATAGTTGGCAAATGTGGCGATACTCATCTGCAGTCGTCGAATACATACTGCACATACGCACACACACAAACTGCAGTGTCGACGAATCAAAATAGCAATAAAAACGCACAATGATTTATGCGTTTACTTTGGTATTATATTTTTGAAATCTCCATATTTTCGGGTTGTCTTGAATAAAATATCATCCTTATACTATTATTATATTGTATAAACGATGTACACACTCGTCGTCGCTCATATAGAATCAAAACGAATGTAATAACGTCCGTCATTAAACGTCTTTGTCGGGAAAAATACACTATACCTATGTAATATTTCCACCTATAAAATATATGAGTATACCGAGAATAATATTACAATAGTATTCTGTATCATTTTATGTGTAGGAATACCTATAGCAGTAAAATTGTGTTAAAGGATTTCGAGTTTTGAAGTCAACTATGTATGTATAATATATAGATCATCAACTATTTCCTCTCTCATTTTTCATTTAAATTAAAAAAGTACTTTGGTTGTCCTTATGTATTTTATATTTTGATATAATAATATATTATCTGTTCATAAAAAGTGAAAAATTAACGATCATTGGGAATGTATTAAATCAATTTACAACTTTTTTAAATTAATTGAAATATAGTTAAAATTATAATATTAATAGAGTAGGTAACGTGTTCATAGAAATTAGAGGTTTTATTTAAACAAAAACTTTATTTGTTTTCAATAAGAAACCAGAAGAAGTAGAACTAATCTAAATAGTTTACACATTTAATTATGTGTGTATGTTATATATTATGTATGTATGAATTTTTTTTTATTTGTGTGTGTATTATTATTAAGTAAATTATTAAGCAAGGTGGTGTATTTATTTTTTACATAAAAAAGTAGATAGGCACCTACACATTTTTCCAAAAAGTGGTGGTTTTAATCAGTCTCAATAATATGTTACGAAAAATTGGAAAATATTCAACAAAAATAAAATGCATTTATTCATAAGACCTCCGTAAATTAATTAGTTTTTTTTTGTTTTAATTTAAGTAACATCATGATACAAAACTGTAATCAATCAAATGTATCTCATTTAAAAATATAATATATTTTATTTGCTGTTTGCTTTTATCACGTATTTTATTATTATGTAATCGAATATTGACTATAGATATTATAAAGTGTTATCTATCAGATTCAATTTAAATTGAATGGCTTTTTCTAAAAATACTTTTTATATTATTTATGTGATTTGTATTTATAGGTATTTTAGCTCTATAATATTTGAATGAAACAATTTATTGTTGTGAAAGTAAGCAATAACTCATTATTACTTCATTCACAATTACCTAAACTTACAGTCTAGTCTTTGTTTTTAACATATACACTGATTTTACCATACGTACTTTAATGCGTGTATTTTTACCAGATCGTGCTTAAAGCAACATTTAAACGATGTGATCATAATATTATAGTTTTATTATTCAAAACACCTGATGTAATATATTATTCTTAAGTTCTTAAGAGATGAATACTATTTTTTTATATAAAAATAAGCCCACGACAGTAATGTGCCTAAATTGCATATCCAAAACGCCGTGTGATCATAATTGATCTTGTTGCTTATTAATTATTCATTAGATAATAATATAACTACTACTATAGTAATAATTTATTGAGAAAAACAAAAAAAAATGTTTACATATTTTTATAGGGGTATAAAAGGGAAATATTTTTATACTCTTCCAATTAACTGTTAATTTAAAATTCAGAAATACCATTTGCTAGTTAAAATTTTATTATCATTCAGAAAAATCGTTCGGCATTTTAGAGGCAATAAAATTGATTAATCTCATGGTAACAATAATACATAAAAAAAAAGCCGTTTGGTTTTAGACCGGAACGCATTTTCTGGGAATAGAGTTTGAAGTACAAAAGTTAGGATTTTTTTAAGACCAACGTTCAACAAATTGTCAAAAGTTATGTATATAACATAATATAATAATATAATATATAAACAAGTTAAGTAGAAGGAAATAATATAATATAATACACACACACACACACACACACACACACACACACACACACACATATATTATATCTATGGGTCGTAAAATCTTCAGCATACGGGAAACAGAGATAAGCTCTGGTCGACTGGTGCAGCGTCCATATAGAAAAAATATACTGTTGTCTTTTTACGGCCTAATAAAGTACACCTCATTACGTTTTACATTCCACCGGGATAAAAACTTCCTAGTGAATTTTTATCTGGGTAATGTGAAACGAAATTCAAAAGCGATGAAAAAAAAAATCGTTGCACAATTCGCAATATCGTTTATACAAATGTCTTCCCTTAATGTACTTTCTATAGTTTGCATAAGATAATTAAAGACAATTATTATTAATATATAACACAAGTTTAATTCAATGATTCCGTATTTAAGAGTATGAGCTATAATTTATAACTATTATAACGCGTAATTCACTTTTATAACAGTATTACTGTTATCTATTATTATGTAACACCACAATCATTATTTCAAGATATTCCGACAATGATTCAATATCACCAAAGAATAGAATACTTATCTATAAATATAATTCACTTATTAAAATTAATAGTTTTGATCAGAAACCCGATTTTAGATTTAATTAGATTAAATCAAATTTTATTTTTCCTTTTGACCTATATCATGTCAGTTCCCTTATTTCAAAATTAAACCGTATAATATCAAGTAACATTATAATATTCATGCATTGGTTCAGTAAATAGTAGTACAGTTTACTTTTCACGTAGCGCTCACAGTTCTCATCAATAAACCTAAATAAAAACTTATAATAAACGTCATACTTTGGTTATGTGAGGCGATGCGTTTCGTTTGACCACGACTACTACAACAGCAATCGCGTTTGTACACGTTTTGTATTTCCACCAAGACCATGGTATACTATGAATAATTTAAATAGAGAAGATTCGTGGTTAGCGTCAGGCAATGTAATTATTACATTAGATAACGAAAGCGTCGTTATAACTGTTCATGGCTATGCGTTGTAGATTATATTGTTACGCTCATGATACCCTCCAAAATCTCAACATTTTTAGTCTAATAATAATGACGATGACTAGATAACAAGTTATGTCATTGTGAGACCTAACCCATATGACGTTCAGTCTGATTATGTGCAGGTTTTGATTGATTAATTACGTACCGTACTATTCGTCGTTTGAATTTTGTTTTCGTCGAGAGAAAAACTCGTTTATTTGAAATGTGTTCAAAGGATGTAGACCACAATATAATGTAACTGTATTATTTCTGCAGCCCTCCGAACAAAGAAGACATAATATAATATATATGACTTGGACGAATTCTGATTTCCAGATATGAATTTAGTTCTCACTCCGCTCCTCGCGGGTACCGAATATATTATGTATTATTTTCTCGATTTGATATGTGCGTTTGATATATATATCCCGCCGAGAAGAAATAAAAATAATATCTTCCGCCGGCGCTGTCGTCGACCTTGTATATAAGAGTAAGTAATTTTAGAGATTTCGTTTATATGTTTTTTGTTCTCTAATAACAGAGAATAAAACGTTCATTGGATTATATTTTCACTTATCTGCGTATACACATTTAATGCAATTTTTAAATGTTATCTTTGATATTATATATCCTATAAAAATATATTGTCCTTTGTATTTTCACTGTAATCTTGAGTTCATATGGTAAGTGTACAATGTATTTCTAAATAATATGTTATTTTATATTGCTATAACGAAATATAATTCGTGTTCAAAATTACGAAAACTTATTAATCGTATTTATACAAACGAATGTTGTACAAAATCGTTTTGCCAAAAGAACTCGTTTTCATCAAATGGATTTTAATTAATTTTAATAAAATATGTGTGTATATAATAATTTCGGCAGACATTCTCGCGCAATACGGCGAGGATATCGAGCTGGTATAAAGTTTCTCGAAATGTTGGGTACAGATATTATTATAATAATATGATATAACAATATAATATGTATAATGTAAGAACAAAAAAAAAACGGAACGAAACTATTTCTGTATTTCTGTATAAGTATTAAACCGTCCAAAACAACCGTCTGAGAGAATTTGGGGGAAATTAAATCAAGTTCTATATTATAGTCAACCGACCGACCGACCGACCGACCGACCGACCGACGACGTGCCCTACGTCATGCAGCAATGGCACACAACTCGGGTCGTTTTCGTTCGGCGGTTGTATACACGCACTCGAGCACTATAATATATATAATGTAAGAAAAAAAAAACGGAACGAAACTATTTTTGTATAAGTATTAAACCGTCTAAAACAACCGTCTGAGAGAATTTGGGGGGAAATTAAATCAAATTCTATATTATAGTCAACCGACCGACCGACCGACTGACCGACGACGTGCCCTACGTCATGCATCAATGGCACACAACTCGGGTCGTTTTCGTTCGGCGGTTGTATACACGCACTAGGGCACTATGGTATTAATTATGTTCCGTACAATAATAATACCCACACCCGCCCACACACACCACAAAAGCAAGCTGTATATATCTGTACCGAAATATATATTATTAATGTTCGCGGCTGAGCTGGTATAATATTATAGCGAAACTCGACCGCCATTTCTCGGGACCGCGTGGCGTTATACTCGTGTATTACCATCGTTGTAGTTTCGTTGTACTTTTGCGAAATTGCAGATACGGTGAAAAGTAAAATTTGTTACGCGATAGTTGTGGGCGCGATGGGCAGCGAGGAGAGACGGAAAGCTGCGGGACTTTCGGCTTAATTCGACGTCGCGGCGTTATTTATATATATCACACATACAGACACGTCTCGGAGGCGGCGGCAGCGGAGGCGTCGGAGGCGGTTGTGGCGAGCGGGGCTGTAAATCGCACCTAGCCGCGTACATTATGCACTAATATAATAAATTAAGATTATTATTATTATTATTAATACAGTACGTTTTCCACGAGCGCCGGGCGGCGTATAGTCGAACGCTGTTATTAGCATTTAAAACAGTTTTTCCGCGAACAATCCCGCGGCGAGCGCCATTCCTAAACGCACACAGACGCGCGACGACAAGACAGCGGTATAATAATATTACAACAATAAATATAATATAATGTCATTGCACTGTGCTCGCGTTTTCTCGGGAAATTTAATCACGTGGCAATATTGCGGGGGAAGATAGCCATAGCAGGTAAAAGTGTCGACGGGACGGAACACAGACAGCGCTGGACCAATTAGTTATAAAATGTACTACTGTCCACATCGATCGTGTATATATACGTACTACGTCGTACCTAATTATTTTTTTATCAATTTTTATTGGGCAAGTATTATTATTTCGAACACGGGGTGCGCCGAGACAAATGGACGGATTTGGATCAGGTGTCATCACTTGTCGGTGCACGGGGGTAGAGGGATGTACCCGTGACCGTATAGTTGTGTTGGTAGGCCAATGCAGTTTCAGTTTACATCATGTCCATATTGGTTCAAGGTCACCGCTCGTTTGCAGTAGATACGTTTTTTCAAACCAGTAATCAGTCATTGCGACACATTCCACGTGAGATTTCTGCGCGATTGTTCCAAAGCTCCCGAAAATAAAATGCCTCACCGTGGAGATGGCCACTATATATGGATATAATGTCGCGGCAGAATTAAATAAATATTCTAAATTTTTTGATGAAAACAAACTTGCTATAAATTCTTAACTTTATTATCTGAACTATTGATAGTACCTATATTATTCAAACATTAAAACCGTTATAGCCGATCATGATAGGTGCCCTTATTAGCCGGTATTATTGACACAGCAGAAAGTCACATAAATTCGCACATGGACTATATTGAAGTCTGTGATATTAAATCTGACATAGTAATTTAAGAATACAATTTTATTCTTGGACCCGTATGTTTCATAGATTCCGAACATTTTGTTTTTGGTCTAGATATGTCACCGAGTATATTTGACCTAATGGGGTGACATTTTTTTGTAGTAATACATTGCATACAGCTGTTTACGACACAACAGACGCCAATGTGTACATATGCACCAACCGGAAAATCGCAAGACACCACAGCGAAAAAAAACCAAACGAGCGAAAACAATCGTACGAGTGATCAATAAATATATGCATATATGTAGTATACAACATAATATATTATATTGTATAAAGTCGATCGTCCGTCCCTGTGGACAAAGCGCCGTACCTTAACTAACCCAACTCTCGCATATAGGTAGGTATCAGCACTTTTTTCATATCGAATTTAAAGGAAACTTTACGCGTTTTTATACCCGACAACAATTTCATCTTATTGGTTCATTTTGCAGGTGACGTTTCAATCCCGAAGATTTCGATAGTTCATTGATTTTTTTTTTGTATGAAAAGTCTTCGCTACAAAATTATCCTATCGGCTATTATTATGGCAGAAAATTGATCCTGGCTGGCTGGCTACTAATCTCTCATTAGATAGACAAATAGACAAGCGCATTCGAATCAGTTTTTAGAATATTTCAAACATAAGACTTATGTATTTCTAAAAGAATAGGTATTTATATTATGATGGTCGGACACAAAATATTAAGTATTAAATGCAGTTAGCTTAACTTCCACAGGTGTCTGCGAAAAAATTGTAATACAAACATCGAAACGAAAAAATGGAAAAAAAAAACAATGCATAATATTATGAAAAACCATTACTGTTAACAATATCAGTAGTTGTAGTTATATAGTGATAAATAATAATACCTAAAAACAAATTTCATGCGCACTCAAGTCACCGTATTGTAGCGTACGTTTAACGACAGGCACACTCTTTGCAGAAACGCGCCCCCCTTAAATGCATTTTGTTCGAACCCACCCTTTCCCTCCTCACTTAAATCCTCCCACGGTATAATAGCTAGGTCTTATACCGCGGTAATACCACCTGCTGCACACATCAGCTGCAGCTGGTATTGCCGGTCAGCCGGGTAGATTACGATTGTTATTATTACCACCATATACTGGATATGACGTTTATAATAAATACGGTCGGCGAATATAATATTATGTTTTAAATCACGTTACGAGAGTGATCGAAGCGAAGAGATTCCACGAGGAATTTCGATGGCCCCAAACTTTCCACATATTTTCGTTACGCGACGACGACGGTGGTGGCGAGGTAAAACCAACCCTAATTTCTCGCGTTCAACCCTTTGAATTGTCACGAATTAATCCGATAACTATTATTTATGTGTCAGAGTTGCAGGACGCGTCGAAAAGTTTTGCCATACAGGTATCGCTTACATGCGGAGTGTACGGCTCCAGTGTGCCTATACCCGTTATGTGTGTGTGTGCAATATTACAATGTTAGTTAAAATATGTTAAACTTATTACTATACGTGACCGCGTGTTGTACACTAGAAATTATTATACTGCAATAGGTGACCGGCTATATACCTGCCCCGAGTGTAACAATAATAATATATGAATCCTCGAGATTTCACAAACAATAATGGTATAATAATTTCATATAATAATTGTATAAATATAGTTTTTGAAAATCATTAGTATGCAGTCGACATCAGAAGTAGCTTTGGACTATTACGTTACTGCCAGAGACGAATATATATTTTTATACGTACTTTACATAGTACACATAGGAACTTATAAAAAAAAGCAAAAATCAAAATTTTAAATATGTCAATACACGTTGAACTTCTAGCTTTGTAGTTTTTATTTTGTCGACGTTCGTCCTGGATTTAATATAATTTAGGTACCTATTCTGATGTATATGATGTATTTTAACGAGGTTAAAGGTCTCGGGTGACGATTGTATCGCGTTTTCTGTTTGACGAGCCTGGTTCGAATTACCCCTGCAAGGAGATCAAAGCGTTAAAATGGAAACTGTATTACCTACCTATATATAAATATATATATTATATATGTTATTATACCCATGCACTAAACTGTCACTGCATAAGGGAATAGGGACACGTTGTTCGCCTACTCTATACACTGTGTAAGGCGCACACGACTAATAATGATATACCGCAGACTCTAATAGAATATAGAATATTAGCAAAACGTCATGAAGACTCCATTTTAAAAACTAAATCACACGCTAAAAGTCAATAAATAATATCGATTAACTATGTAACGTATTTGGGGATGACCAGTTAAATATAGAATATTCAGGGAAGAAGTTAGTTTCTTTTGAATATATTTTAACCGTAGCTCGGGAGCACGAATGGTATTTAGAATCTTAATATTATAAATAAATGAAGGATTGATCCAAATAATTATTAATACAAAAAAGTTTATTATCACTTACGAGTTACCAACAAAGTTTACATAAATGTGGGCGGTCTCGGAGTTCATCAAGTGCGCGTGATGGTAATCGCGGAGAACTGACTTCGCTTACATAGAGATATTGGGCCGTAGCCTTACAATATAAATGTGGCACCAAAACAGGAGGAGCTTAATATATAGTCAGAATATTATTGTAAATGTTAGGTACATATTATATATAACATATATGTGTATGTTATATATGCCTACTGTACATATTATTATGTTTATAAAATATATTAATGATGTAACAATTGTTACAACTATATTATAACTAGCTGTATTACCCGATTTTATTATTAATTTTGGACATATTTTTTATATAATCACGTGAAAAACTGTAAACAGATTTACATAACTTTTATTGAAAATTGACAGAAGTCTTAGTATATAATATAAAGGATAAACAACAAAGGAACATTAATTTATATACAATAATAAAAAAACACACGTCAATAATTTGTTGTTGCCTATCTATGATTTATAAAATGGATACATTATTACTTTTATAAAGTCTAAATTTAACAAAAAATATAAAATATATATTAAAGCGATACAGGTACTTACTTATAGAAATAATGATTAATTATATTTGAGTGATTAACTGAAATATTTGAATTACTTAAATTTTTTTTTATGTATTTCGTTTGATTTATTTTGAACAAATTATAAGTTCAAAAATATAAAAACTCGCAGGCCACTGATAATAATTCTTGGTAACTTATTCACCTGGATAAATCTTTAAGGAAGTAGTTTAAAATGTATATTACGCATAAGTGATTAAACAATCAATATAATTGAAAATTGAAAATTGAAAGAAAACATTTTTTTTTTATTTTGAAATGTTTTAATAAATATAATATCTGCCTTAAACTAATTTAGTGAATTTAAAAATGTATTGTTTCATTTAAAAAAATTGCGGAAATAATAACGTTGCTGGAAAATAATGGTTATTTAATGTTTCGTTTTAGATAACTGCGGTCATAAATATTTATTTGTCCTTTAAATCCACGCTATAAATCAGTTGATTGGGTGCACATATTGTTTGTTTTAGATTTAGGCTTTTCGGTCTAAATCGTCGAATTGTATTCACATAACAATGACTGTGCGGCAGTCGCATTTCTATGGAACTCGAACCTCTCTCCCACTAAACATCAGTTTTACATACATTTCAAGCATTTCATGCATTTTCACGATTTACTTTTTTTTTAACTTATAGAGTACATTACCTAGTACATAGGTATTTAATATTAGATGGTGGTAATTGAAATATAAACCTAAAAAATAATTCTGACTACACACCTGTAGGAAATCTAAAACGATAAAATCGTATAAAAAATGCATATTACCTTAAGTTGGTCACGACGAGTAAATTCAATGAGATTTAACTGATTTAAGTGATTCAAATAAATAAAATCTAAAACAAGAGTTTCGAGAATCACTTAAAAATTAATATAAACATAATAAATTATAATGTATAAACGTCTACGTTTATTTATATTATTATTATTATTTTTTTTTTTCAAAGAATACGTCTCGATTTGTTGTTGCCGTTAACGTTGTTTAAATATTGGTGTGCATATTATTAATTTTAGTTTGAAGTTTAAATTTCAAGTTTTAGGTCCTTAAATTAAGTGTTTGAATTATTGGTCAATTCCTTGAAGAGATGAAAAAGCACGTAAAGCAATAACCTTTTCAGATGCTATAAAATTCAATTGTTTTACCTTTCACGATGCTAAATCTATAGCTAGATTAATTTCGCCCAATATATGGCTATGGGCTTGGACACAAGGTTCCTCAAAATTAAATTAAATTAAAAACACCATTCTCGTATAGCCGTCACCACCGGACACCTCAAGAAAAGTAGAAACCGCAATCAACAGAATGTGAATCGGATACACATCGTTAACCCACCAATACCTGATGAAGAGGGAAGACCCTCCCCCCACATGTGCCAGTTGTGGCACACCTCTCACAATCAAACACATTATATCAGAATGCCTCACTTTCGAAACAGAACTCATAAGCTCTTCATCTAGACAATATAAAAAATATAATTACATTTATTATTAAGACCAACTTAATTAATCTTTTGTGACTATTGTAACCTGTATATTATAAGTATTAATGTATTATTATTATAATTTTAAGAAAAAAATGTAAACCCGTATATATTTTATACAGCCAATGGCCTCAGACTACGCTGGGGCTTTAATAATAATAATAAAGAAAAAAAAATCCTCGAAGAATCTGATTATTTGTTTTTCTGTCTCTTTTTAATTTGTAAGAGCTTTCAGTACCAAGGTGTTATGGTACAAGGAGATCCGAGTAAAGGTATGAGTATTTTCTGCAATCTGGCATAATATGTTTTATAATATTAATGTATCTTTGCATGTTTCCCGTCATAATATGGATACTCCCTTATATTTTGTCATCAGGTGTTTAAACGTTAGATAAGCGTATCTAATTCGGTTGATCATTGTTGGTTGTTCTCGATTGAGGTACGGTCTTTGTGTCCATTTTTTAGTGTAAGATTTATTTTTCTCAGTTTCCTATGCATTTCCATTTGGGTATAATGTGAAGATTTGCTATTTATCTAATGCTATAGGTACTACGCTTAAATTATGAAAATTGAAGTCTTTCTCAATACCGACTTTATAATATGTTTATTTGTGATGTGATATAATTCTTAACTATTACGGATTTAGTGAGTGAATACAAGTTAAAACGGTTAAATATATGTGTTTAAACACACTCTCATATAAACGTATAATATAGTTGGATGGGAAACGATAAGTACCTAATCCCCGTCAATCAACATACTTGTTGCGGACTCACAAATACGCAATATATATTTGTTTTGTGATCTTATTTAGACACTATACATTCATACACACAGAATTGTATGCCATTCGAAACGCACTTAAACCCCAAACTTCAAACGAAAACAGTTCTCGAGAAAGATTAAGACGTCTGACGTTTCGGACTATCACATATTAGTATATGTTATGTGTGGATGAGAAAATCGTTGTTTTTTTTTTAGGATTAATGATTATAATAATATAATATTTAAATGAATTTTCATGCATTGTAGAGGAAAAAAAAATTTGCTTATTTAAACACTAAATAATTAATATGGTAATTATTCCATTCGCCTCGAAGATTATATTTGTATTAATAGAGCTACTTCACGTCGACCGGGTTTTTAATTGTTTTCTGGTAGGTATACATTATTTAAATCGAGTTGTAACCCAATTATTATGTGGATTGTTTTAGTATGCGTTTACTTTCATTGTAATAATATGTAATAATATTATTAATTTTCAGTTTCATAACAGGGCTCACAAATATATTGACATCATTGAGGTACCTATATTACGACACCATTAGTGTTCCGACCTTATAAGTGACATCTTGAAATGCTGACAAATTTCCATTAAACACGATATTTATATACGACGTACATGTACCAGTGTAATTATCAGATTTCGACTGTTTCGTGACTACGAGCAATTCCATAAAGCTCTATGTTATATATATTATTATTATATTTGGTAAAACAAAAAGGCGTCTAGAACTGTTTTATTAAAGTTTTTGTAATATGTAATATTGTACGGTACTACGGTTCTTATAAAAATTAAAGAAATAAAATATAAAATATTATTTTACGATAAAAAAATAGGTGAAAGAATTTAATATTTTTTTTTATAATATACTGTTAACTTTATATAGGTACACTTATACTTAGTGGTATTTCTACGGATTGCTAACTTAAAAAAACTTAATTATACTCCAATCTTTTTAGTGGAATATGTGTTACGAGTTATTGTCGTTCAATTAGTATTGACATTGAAACCAAAGTGAATTCTTATTATATAGTCTTTGGATGTCCGTTTGAAACATATATAATACACTGTGACGGTATTGTTTGTGAACCAAGATGTTGTCCGTGGTTTTAACGCTGTCTTCTAAGCTCTTGTTTAACTGACCCTTATAATTTGAAGGGAAAACTCACCTGAAATCCCTGGTTTTCTTTGGATAGTAGCTAGACGGAGTGACTCCGTTAATAGACCCATTTGACTACCATGTCTTAGGATTTCCCTACTTTAGTTTTTTGGACTGTTTGCTCGCTTTAAAACTTTGGTGAAACTAGTCTTCTGGGGGTTTTTTGCTTCACAACTGCAATACCAATTCTGTCGTGGGTAAATCCTGTGTATTAGTTTTCTGAATTTCGGATTGAAAACATTATTGCTGGTAAAACCACGTTTGACCTATATGTGAGTTTACCAGTATTGTTGTGTTCTCAAACCTTTTTTGATTTCTTCGTTTCCCCAATCGAACTCACTCCCAGGCGATTGCGACACGTGGGTGACTAGAAAAAAGTTACAATATTGAAACCTGATATAAACTACCCAACCACGACGGCGTTTCTTTATAATATGTATACCTACTACTCTATACTACTCTGCTCTTCGAGATTTAACTGAGTTTTATTTGAAGAAAAAACAAAATTAAATTAAAATTAATTGAAAAAGAAAATGGGACTTATGTCTGTGTAGGTATATTATTATTCTATCATATGAAACGGTAAAACAGTATAATACTAAAAATATTATGCAGTTATATAAACTTATATTATGTACTATGCTGGCGGAGAGTTTAAGCGAAATGGATATTTTCGTATAAGTTTTACATTTTTTTACATAAGTCGTAATTAGTTATTAGAACGAAAAGGAAAAATCTCATCCGATTCTTTAGCTTATTTTCCGTTGGCCACCAGTTCTTTTTTCTTTAGTCAAAATGTACCGATTAAAATATAATATAAAAAAAAAGTAATAATAATAATAATAATAATTGTCTAGAAAGACTTTATTATACGCTTTTGCAATAACAGCAGCATCATTTTACTTGGACATCTGTGCCCTAAAATATAAAAGTTTTTTTTACCGAAAGATTCGTTAAATAGCATGGTAACTTTGAATGAATTTAAAAATATTAATAAAGTAGCGATCAAAAGTTTTTGGGGAAAAAAATTAATATCGAAAACTGCGTGTATAATGACTTATAACTTTTAAATTTACCGCGCATTCTGTTAATTCAATTTTTTTTTTTATTTCATGTAAGCTAAGTATCATTTAAGAATAAAAATATAATATATCATTACGCGATCATCCGCTCTGATTAATCTCCAAAATAAATACAAGTAACTTTTGAACACTACTTAAGTACCTACCTACTAAATAATATCATACAAAAATACTATTATATTCAGACCGTACAATTGTATATATTATAGGTACGTCAATACATTGGAATGACTCCAATAAGTACGTCGTACTCGTAAATACAAAATCCCGTAGTAAATATTTTTAAAAAAACGTATAAACCGGATCGCTTTAAATCGTCGAATATTATTATACTTGAAATAAATTACGCAACAAGTATTTTGGAATCGCTTTATTCGAAAGTATTATATAGTTTAATGCTGCGATGAGAGAAACGATGTATATATATATAGTTTAATAGGATTTTCAAAGTTCTTACGAAAACTTACATTGAACATAGAAGAACACGCTTGCGAGAAGTTTATATTATTTAAGTTTTTGAGAATAATATTGTCAAAGTGAAAAATATAAATTTTTACGGTGGCTTACAGTTGTTTTCAGTTTGTACTTATAAGTACAAAAATTAATAATTATGAAATTATGCGTCTCTATATTGTATAACATACTATATGGGTATAGTAATATTATAATATAGGTATTAACTTCAATGTTGGTTAGGTGTACCTAGGTGTAAACTATTAATAATAATTAAAAATCTGAAATTATTAATCATACGGGCGTAAAAAATGACATACGTAGTAATTAATAATAATTATTGAGTCTATAATAAAAAATTCTACGAGTTTGGCAAATACGATACATAGCAATTATTAAGTTCCTATAGATATATTAATATTTTATTGGATATTTTTACGTAACGGCTTTATTTTATTATAAACAATAAACATACTGTGTACATTTTTTTAATCATCTCAGATTATTAGTTGTCTGAAATGGGAAAAAAATCATTAATCAATTTTATCGTGAATTAATAGAGTTAATCGGGTGATATAAATATCATAAACGCATAATTATAATGCGATTAATTAAAATGTCGATACATTATATTAACCGTACGTGTTCAATAATTAATATTACGTTGAGCATGGGTCTTTATTATTTTGATTATTAATAAGAGAACACCCGCGCCTGCATCGCCTGCGTCTTGCAAACGTATAACATGGTAAATATAATGCGTTCTGAATAATCCATTAAACTCTTTTATGTTTAATATTGAAGTTAATTTACCTATTATAAAATTTAAAAGCTAGTTGTTAGCTCTATACCTAATGAATCGCATAAGTTTTTTTCTAATATTTTTATTTTAAACTGAGTTATGTGCGTTTTAAAACGCATATAACTCACCTTAAATTATAATATAAAAACCTAGGTAATATTCTTACATCTAAATTTAAAGATAATTCACTCCGATATTAAATATAACAGAGTCTAATGGATTATTCAGGACGTAGAATTTTACAAATGTTATTATACGTTTGTAAAAGACGGAGACAACGCATGGGCAGCAGCGATCTCTTAAAATATGTCAGTCCAAGGTTTGAGAAGGGTATACGACGAAGAATCGGCTCCCCGAGGGTACTAGCTATACTTCTCCGGTGATTTAGTAATAATTATTATTGTAATATGGCAATAATAATATACGTAGTTACATGTATATCATAGGGGTGGCGTTTTATCTAGAGTAGTATCTATCCTCTTGAGAGTACCGGGAGGTTCAAATGTAAAATATTTACATGAATTTGCCATCTCAGATTTTTGAGAAACAACAAACATACCACATTCGCGTTCACCGAATAAACCAGAAATTATTATGTACAACCACCGTAGCTCATGTGCACTAGCGGAAACTGATTTTCCGGAATCACATTTCAAAAATATTACACCATGTCCATCGCATACTGAACGATTCTGATCATTTATCGGGTAGGCACAGCGTGCGAATAAATTCGGTCGGCATAATAATATTATACGCGTATCGTCTTTCAGTGAAGCCGTGAGCAAATAACGAAAAAAACTCAAAAGGGTCTCACGGTGTTGGAATCCACCGTGGCGAGGTCGTGCTTACGGAGGGATGAGGGTGTTCCCCCCCCACACCAGTTGACTGATTTTTGTCATTTATGATGAAGCAATGAAATTATATTTACCACTATTTAACGTGGTCTGAGAACAATAAAAATTCACCCCCCTTCAAAAGCTGAGCACGACAATGCACCGCGGTGATTTGACATCGTACTCGCGTCGCGTTTTCACATTGTAATACATATGCACCCTGTATAATGTGTAGTTACGCGTGTTCTAATGAGTATAATATCGTGTCTACGTTATGATAACATTTCCGGCCTGTAACAATATTATTACGCTAGTGCATGACGAAAACGAGTACTACCCACACGGTTTGCGGCGGGTGCGATGGTTGGAAAATTTAAAATTACTAATATAACAATCGCAAAATTCGAACGGCCAAAAGATGCGCGTACGCATGACAGACCCGCGGGGTTGATTAAACGCACGGCGGTTATGGGGGGGGGGGAGGGGGCTGAAGTATTTATAACGATATTATATTATTATTACGACGTATTAAAATAATATACGAAGTTCGTTGCTGCCACAGTTTATCCGGAATGAAAAATGGTAATCAGCATATTAATGAATATTATAATATGCGATGCGCGAGGTTCGTGGAAAAAGTTAGACAGGCAACACATACCTGCCTAGTAATATTATTATTATTATTGTTATTATATTAATGTGTATACACGTAGGTGGGTTTACGGATTTTTGCGGTATTATTGAAAAACATAATAATATCGCCATCGTGATATAAATCCCCCACGTATTTATAACAACATTAGAGTACGCGAGGTCATTTATACAATAATTATTATACGTCGACCTATACACGGGGTTGCTTTTTCAAAAGGGTTGCTTTTTCAATACGCGCATTACATTGTTTTCATAATATTTTTAAATGAGTTGTAATTTGTTGTGCGCTTTATATGGCTCTTATACATTATATAATATGTATTTAATTATTAATTAATTAACTAACCCCCAATTGGTCAATTTTGGCTGTATTGCGATAAGTATAATTTACGAAAAATACCACAAATACAAAAGTTTTGATTCGTAAAAAATAAATAACCAAGTGCACAGAATAACCGTGTCGTTTCGGTGTCGGTGGCCATGGACTGGCTTATATATCGGTGGCCACCTCGTTTTGGTCAGCTGCGCCGAGGAGGAGGAAGTGATTGCGATCATATTATATAGGTAGTTGGAGACACGTGAGGGGACAACAAACGGAGAATCGGAGTGGAGTGAACTCGGAAATGTATACCCGCGAGATAGTAAAGTGGGTGCATCATACTATAATATATCATAAATAATTCTCAGAAGAAAATTTAAATTGGTACCACATAACTCAAAGGTTTCTCTAGGAGTAATGCGTGCAAGGCAGGGGCGTAGTAGTTATGGTGTAATGGGTGGTTGTGAATTTGTGATATTGAGTACACGGCTCGCGAGGGAGTAAAATGAATTGTCTCTGTACGAGCTCAAGAATATTGACGAGTCGCATGCAGTGTAAGGGACCCACAGGACGAAGTCATGCGTCTAGTATATAGTGTACACTTTTATATAGAATATAGTAGGTAGGTACTTATCACACAATATTATCAAAAAAAAAAAAAAAAATTAGATTTTCTACCTTGCGATTCGTCGGTTTTTATTCATTTTTAAATCTTATTTTACCGAACAGAATAATATTTCCACATTTTTATGTACGAATATTGGATGAATAGGTTAGGACGAGCGGTGACGGTAACACAAAACGTTAGTATTGCTTAGTGCTTACTATAAACTACTGAACTTTATAACCAAAAAGCTTCAGCATTTATATATATATATCGAATACGTTGCAAAAAAAAAATATCAAATGCCTTTAAATAGAGTTTATCGTTTTATAAAATTATAAAAGTTTAAAAAGTGATAAAAATGTCACAAGTTACAAGTGAAAAAA
The DNA here is from genome assembly GCA_027563435.1 of Nasonovia ribisnigri. NCBI lineage: Eukaryota > Metazoa > Arthropoda > Insecta > Hemiptera > Aphididae > Nasonovia > Nasonovia ribisnigri. The sequence continues at coordinate 495,254 of JANEHU010000146.1, read as the reverse complement.
ATCACAAGAATTGAGTAGGCCAGCTAAATAAGATAAAAAAAAAAAAAGTGACGTGGCTGGTATCATTACTCCGCTATATTATATTGCATTATTGTGTATTTGTGTCGTTCAATATCAGAAATGGTGACGAGGTGACGATATTATGATTGTTGTTTATATTTGTACATTTGATAAAAGACAAGAAGTATTCTCCGACGAATTAAAATGATAGTAATATATTATGGTAAACAAAAAACACAAGTTAAAAAATGTTAAAACCGTGTAGAAATAATTTGGGCGTGAAGCTGCTCTGAATTCGACCTCTATATAATAATGGTACATCTGAATATGGTATATTTCGGACTCCCTAAAATATTTTACCACTCCCATACACGTTTCCTGCAGTTTCTAAATACCTGCTGCAATCCCAGTGTGGCGGGTTTGACTATTCCTTCGATAAATTAATGTCCATTATATATGGGTGTCGGATTTCCAAATCCACTATACGGTCAACCACTTCGCTTAAAATATTGTACTATACAACATGATGTTTACACGTATTATCGTGGAAGATAAATCTTCAAGCGTCGCTCTATGTATAACCTCAAAACTTAATAACTCGTAACACGGACATGTTTCTACTTGTCGTGATGAGTTCGCTCTTCGCAGTGAACTCTGATAATCCTTGATAATCGTATTCATCCGATATTATATAGGGACACGTGGTTTCTATTTATTTTGAGCACTCCAGAAATCTACAAAACGAACTCCTCTCCATCAGCTGCGCTGCAGGTATAAAAAAACGTACTCCATCCGATTTATTTTTTATCGGTAAACTCATATACATGCATCCACATAGATTTACCTTACCTAATATACTGCGGGAGAGGCGAGGGCGGAAGCCACGGCGCCAACCGGGGTGGTGGTTCGGTTTGCTGCAGCAGGTGTGTACCCCGCCGCCGTTGCAGTCCACTACGCGCTGCACGCGCGCGTACTTGGGAATTATTTAGGCGGGTTATGCAAATTTTAACGACCCCGACGTCGTAAAATACTTGGAAATAAGTTATGATCTCGTCGTATAATGTACAACCTGCAGCGCTGGGGTGGCCTCGACAGGGTGAATTTATATATATATATATATATATATATTATAATAGTGAGCAATGTTTATTACGATCCTTATTCTGTCCCGATAATATTAAGAACGCATTAACGGTCAACGGCGCTACGACTACGACATTAATATATTATATAATAATATGCATAATAATATAATGACAATATTGTATTAAGTATAGCGTAATAACGAAAGGTTACATAATACACGCGTGTCTATATAATAATATAATATAAGTATTATCGGTATACTGTGTCGATTTATATATATATATATACGAATGGCGTGCTGCAACTTTACAACTCTAAAACGCCGCTGACCGATATCGCGAGAATTAATTACCATCCGGCTAACCACCGACGGTCCGATACCCATTTATTAATACGCTCTGCGGCCATTAAGCAACATAGGTATCGTTGTAGTAGAAACGTAATAAATTTGTAACGTTTTTCTCAAGTATATACAAGACTATAATATAATACATATTATTATGATATAGGCAGTTGAGCTGAGCATGAGCAGTAATAATTGTTATAGGGATTCGGGGTTTTTACGTATGGATAAGAAATAGGTAGACGACTATTCATTTTTTTAAGACCTTTACTCAAAATATTTTTGTTATTATTACTATTAAAACTATAATATTTATGAGATTTTCGATGTTTTTCGCGGGTTTAATCGAGAAAAACTTGATGGATCGGTGAAAAAATCTAAAAAATCAAAAAGATTAATCCGGCACTCGACACCGTTCTACAGATATCGAAAACAGATTATTTGAATGAAATGGGTCCGTTTTTATTATTTCCCACCATAGTTTTCTAGTAAATCGAAGAAAATACCAAATTACGGTAAACAAATTAATATAATACTTAATTAATACTAACGTTTTCGGATAATCCTATAGATCCATTTACTCAGAAACGTTTTTTAGAAATATTTGAAGTTGTCATGTTTTTAAACTTATAAAATATAAAACACACACCATGTGCCATAATGAGCTGCTTTTTTTCATTTATAAACTAAGTGGTTTATCTAGTATGCTCAGCCCCTCTTATATTTTAATAATGCATTTATTAAGTTATATACTTGAAAACAATATATTTTAAAATACTTAGACTTTTTTTGTACAATTTAAGGACTGTCCTGAGGTGATACAAATATATTTCTTCAAATAAGTACCACCCTATTTTACCGTAAATGTATAAGCTGTTTATTTTTTATTGATAGAAATTCAAAAGGATAGTTTCAGAGTTATTTAAGATTGTATAGTGAGTGAATAACATGTCCAATGTCCATGGTTAGGTTTGAAATATATAATGGAAATATTAGGTTGATTTCAAAATTACAATAATTAATATTAATCTATGAACATTTTATAGTTTGTAAAAATTGCCTGAAGGTAATAAATACTAGACGAGAATATGCATCACATATATTTTATATTTTAGTAACTCAAAAACTATAAAAAATTGTAATTTATAAACATCAAAATGATCAGCTTAAACATATTTTACAGTGCCTAAAAAAGGTTTGTTTCTCATTTGAAAAAAATTCTGTTTATTGCCAAAGGATTCCTGTGATAAAATACTCTCTACATGGTTATTATATTTAAGTAGGTATTATAAATACGTATAGATTCCAAAAACCAAAATTTGAATAAATTCATTATTAAAAGGAAAAAATGGACGTGAGCATACTCGTTGAACCACTTTATACCTATATAGAATCATTCAATTATTGTGTACCTATTACGTCGTGTAAAGGTTGTTTTTGAAATATTGTAAAGCTCAAGACCGTATTATATTGTAATAAGCAGAAAATAATATCTTGTGTACCTTATGATTTTACCAATGATACTACGCGTGAAATCGTAATACTATAGGTATTATATTATATTATTATCCTACATGGGTACGCCATTAAATCATATAGGTAGTGAAAATGAACAGGTTATATCTTACATGGTTTTAGATATAATATCAACCATGAAATACATAATATTATACAAACGAGAAATTCATATTATGTGAAATAAGATTTTTAACATTTAACTTTTTAGAATAAGAATACTTTCTCATCTCGACGATTTTTGACTATTTCTATATACAATAAAACATCCCACTTCGGGTACTGAAACAGAAACGTTTTCTCCTAATTAAACTGGATATCGAATTGATAGTTTCATATGGCCTATAAACATATAGGTACATAATATATACCATATTGTATTATATAAACATTTAAAGTTTTTAAATAAGATCATGTACAACGGCAGCTACTGTCTTGCTGCGGTGTCTGGGGATTCCCCGCCAAATTCGTGGTGCATAACTCCGTACAAATAAACTTTAAATACTTATTTACTAATATCGTATGAATGCATTTTAAAATATTCGTCACTGTTTGAATATTTGAAATTGTTGCAAAATATTTCTCTTGAAAAATCTATCACACTACAACTACCTAGCTATATAATAGTATTACATACAAATAAAAGTTATATTCCATGATGTAGGTAACATCTATTTTATACGAAGATATACTATAAGAATACAATATTTTATTTTATTGTGATTGTTATATTATTACATCATTCACTCGTGCGTGTTAATTGTATCATTTTTTTATACATCGGTAAAAAAATTGAGCACACGCGCACAATATTATATCGTACAATTGTCGTTAAACAAGACGAGTTTCGATATCCGTTCACTGTTCATGGTTGGCCGGTCCCGATACGAACAGAAAAGTTTGGTGAATATTATATACTTACTATATATATTATATATATGTCCATATATTATGGTTTTACGGCGCGTATATTGGCTTGCGAAATCACCCGCCTAATGATTCGAAAATGAAACGTGATAAATAATGAAATGAACACATATGACATATAGTATAAAAATATGTTTATACATATACGTGTAATTATACATATTATATATTATTTAAATTAGATTTCTACACCATTAATGATTTAACACTTCAAGCGATTGTTTCACCCAAATTGGTGAATTTTAATCGATCTCTTTCGCATACGTCGATTATTGTGTGCGAGTATAATATTGTATCAGACAGATCGATAACCTACGTTCTTAAGAACTGATCTATGTCCATATGCGTAAACGTGAGAATTACAATGTTTCTCTATTTAATGATTTGAGAACTTAAAATAAAACGCGATATAATGAAATTAATACATAATATAATATTAGGTATATTATATTAAATACTACCTATCTATACATATATGACTCCAGAGTGACGTATTTAGCATCAGATGAAATATAACAAACCCACTGCAGCAACCAAGGGTAGTGAATTTTAATCGAACACATCGAATACGTCGAATGTCGATTTAAGTATATAATATTGTATCAGTTGATTGATATCCAGATAAACGATAGTGTTTTAGTCACACTGTGTAGATATATATATATATATAAATGTATAATATATAGTTTAAACTTTAAAAGTTAACATTTTTACGAAAATGAGTGGATATTTAAAAGTAATATAAAGATTTATCCTCAAACAAAATTTGTTATTGTGTCACAATTTAAAAAAATATTAATCGTAGAAACTTTAAACTTTCAACCATAACTAGAGTCAGAATTATTATTTCCTACAAAAGATGAAAATTTCTGAACATTTATACTGATTTTAAGCTATTTGTAAACATTTTATGATTTTACTTATTATTTTCATTTGTTTTATGAATATTAAAAAAATATCGTTACGCCCGTTAGCGAAAACTAAGTAGGTTCAACAGCTGGTTGTTCATGTTTTTATTATTGTGTTCGTCTCAAGGTAATCTAAATAATATGGCTCATATTATTTTGCTTCGGAGTTCACGGAGTTCATATGACTTTATCTGATTTTTGGAATAATGAAATAATCACCATTTCTACCTACAGATAAATCTGCAACAACCGATTTATCGTGATCGGCGTTGGTCTTATGGTTACGATAACGGATATTTTTGGGACAGAGTGACAGACAGACAGACAGACTGGAATATAATTATTTATGTATTATAAATTTATCACACATAATATTATCACAGAACTATGTGACATGTTACTGCGTACAGAAACTTAAAATAAAAATCGAGGAATCTGCGTTCTACATATTATAGACTGTAGGCAGTATCAATTTGTAATACACCTCCTGTGCATACTACAGAGTGTTTTCAGAAACTTATAAGTTGATCTTTTTTTCACGAGAAAATATGTCGAAAACTTCCACCCGCGGCCAACCACCATTATGGTGCTATAAACACAGGTTTTCTACGCGAAACATATAGCAGGTAAGCGGTTACATATGTAATAGTTCCCACACGAATAAAACACATCTGAACGTAATTTCCTACACACGAACAAAAATACACCAATATATCGTATTTTCCTAATTAAATGCGTACTTTCTATATAGGCGTTCAATTTTGTATTGCCTGTATGATACGAAATAGTGTGGACAATCCGTTTTGTTGAATTCAATTTACTCGATGGTTATTAACAGCTGAGTATTGACGTATAAAATATTAATATTAAACGATTTATACGAATAGCTGAGATAGTTAATTACCTCATATTTAGTTAACATGGGAAAAATGATATACAAGTCCACAGTAAAATTATAAATTTTATATGAAATACATCGATACAACAAATAATATAACGTGTAAGAATATTATGTGCGTATAAAATATATAATAAGTGCCGTGCTATATATATGTGATATGTCACACTAATATAATAATATTAAATATTATTTGAAAATAAAAATACGTGTTTTGTACATAACCAGAAGAAACTACTTTGAATCGGCAATATGTATTATATTATTCTTGTGAAAGAAAATCAGTAAACAATTGAAAAACAACCGCTAATAATTATCAGACAAGAACTTAAAACTGTTCTTCTTGTAGGAGCAAGTACAGGGATATTTTTTTAGTGCGGGAACTCACGTATGCCAATGGGTGACTTTACCTACTAAGTCTCTTGTTAGAATTTATGCGGCCCGTCATAATAAATACGTGTAAAATGAAATTACCACAGGATCATTAGGCCGAAGAGTGATTTTTAATTTTTATATAGGTATATAACTATGTACATATTATGTTGTAGGGGCAGCCATGTAGGTACGATTTGATTTGCGATAATGAACCTTAATTAATTACATGTTTTAATGAAAAGAGAAAAATTATTCCATTCAATAATTATATTAAAAACTGTATAATATGAAACACGACAAAATAAATCACACTATATTATATACGTGGATGACGGATGTGCGTATAAATATAATAAATGCCGTGTAAGTCACACCAATAATAATATTAAATATTAATTGAGAATAAAAATACGTGTTCCGTACATACCGTAAGGAAGTAATAACTATCCTATATTTGAATCTCAATCGGATAAGTATAACAATATTTTTGTAAAAGAAAATCAGTAAATAGTTGAAAACCCGTCAAAAATTATTAGACGAAAAATTAAAATTGTTTTTTGTATAGGAACTTAAGCCATGCCCGTGGACGATTTTTACCTACTAAATCTCCTGTGAGAACTTACATTCGCCAGTCATCATAAACACGCACAAAACGAAATTACCCGCACCGAATCATTAGGCCGAAGAGTGTTTTTTATACAAAATATATATAGTTATAAATTATAATAAATAGGTGTATATATACATTATATATGGTTTACGGGAAGCCCGGTAAGTACGATTTTATTTTTCATCCAAGAGTCGTCGCGTCGCACAGCGTGGAGGTGACATAATGTGTCATACAATCGTCTGCACAAAATATTATTTAAGTGGCGCGTTTTGTGTCAAAATGAAACGCGGAATGACGGCGAACCGTCGCTAAAATACAACTACGAGGGCAGAACGTCACTCGAGATTTTCGCGACGTGCCGTGTCTCATATTCGGCAGACACAAATCATATATTATATAATATATTGTATGCGTGAGTATTATAAAAGTAAGTTTTACAAGTAGGATGAATAATTTCTTTCGATGAACTTAAAACACACACGGTATTATTGCGCATCATAATCGACACTCGGCAAATCGATAAATTTATTATTATATCGTATACGAAAATTCGTCACTATACATATATTATGTCCATAGTTTATACTTGGTATAAAATCGCATTATAACTAATATTATTTGTATTTACATTCTTAAATATTCATAGCGTTAGTAATAAATTATTTTGTTCACATAGTAATACTGAATATCTAACTTACAAATTAAAACCTATATGCCTGTATAATCTATACGTTTTATGTTTGTATTAACAATCTGTATAATCAGTGTAGAAACCATTAAAACACTTTTTTAAATATATTTATCTATTAAGAAAAAAAGAAGATCTCACAACTTATGAGGGGGGAGACAATCACCCCTCAGGGACGCCCCTGCTGAATATTATTATAGTATGGTGGTGACTGATGATGTACATATGACGCGGATTTTAACGGTCTGAAAAATAAGAAAAATTACTTTTCAAAAAGTTATTAGATGCTGTATATAGTACATCGTAAATGCGATAAAATTTTGAAATCAAATACAAAAGAATCACCGCCGAGTTTGCCAAAAATCTCCCAAAAAGAAAACACCAAAAATGCAAAATAAAAGTTTTGTTTTCGTGTTCTTCCCATGCGCTTGAGATAACAATAATTGACGCTATCAGAAATAGAACCAGGACCAGAGTATTCTCTGTACAGACGGTTCGACGTAATAAAAAATACTACGGACAAAGGCAGATAATATAATATAATATAATATAATATTTTTTCAAAAGTTTATTTCTACTTCAAACTGTAATATATATATATATATATATATATGTATAAATTGTCCTAAAATGTAAAAAAATGTCTTAAAAATGAGAAAGTAAAAAAAATACGAGATAAAATAGTTTCATTTTATATTTACTATTCTATTTGATGTATATATGAATCAAATTTCGTTTAAATCAATTTTGCTATTATTGAGCTGCAGTCGCTAGCACGCCACAAATAACAGTGCGATCCGTGTTAAAATACATGTATTCTTTATAACATATTATTATATTATAATATAGTGTGCAATACTATGGAATCGTCAGCTGTTATCAATAGTATAATTTGCGTCGTCATGTCGAAGAATAATATTTCGCAAATAAAAATATTACGCTCGACGTATTTGATTTAAAACACCTGCGTGAAATCTATATAATAGAAATTGACACGTGTTACGCGAGAATAAAATTAAACAAACTACATGATAATATGCATATTTCTATCATTTTTTTTTTTTTGATAAACCAACGAAAAAGGCCCTATTTTAATTGGTATAGGTGTGGCCGAACATTCAATGGAGTATGGTTTTAAAGTCGATCCACAGTAATTCCTTAAAATGTTTGTATTTACATTTCTGCATATAAGTCCAAATTATTACTTTCCACATATGAAATTTAAACACCGATCTGTGTTTACAGGACGGTTAACATATTGTTTAACATAAGTTAACTGCGACGATTTATGAACATTTAGTTGACAGCTATATTATAAGAACTAGATTGTCTCCAAATTCAAAATCTACTTGCTAATGATATTTTATTTTATTTTTTTCATAATTCTATAGTAATGTCATGCTACTATTATTAAACAGTAGTTAAGACTAAATTTATTCTTAGGCAATTATATAGTATTTTACATTTCGATATTTTATTACCCATACATGATTTTAGCATGAATATTATTAACACCAATATATTACTAATTTATTACAATGACATACGGTTTGATTTCCAAAGGAAAAATAATATATTTTCAGCAGATCTGTATCAAAAATAGCTCTGCCACCTCTTCTCTATTATATTTATCAGTGAACAGTGTTATTTTATCACGATCCTAGCAAATTTTGGAAATCACAAAAAATTATTACATTTAATAACACATAACTCTTCTAATTAACGTAGAAAAATGTAAAATAGTTCGTTATTCGTTAAATGAATAATAATTATTTCAAAAAACCTCGTGGATTTCCTTAGATAAACCTAAAATACGATTAAAAAAAAACATCTAAATAGTTATGTACAAACAAGTACATATATACTTACTTAGCAGTTTCGGACAAAAGCGTGCGCAGCGATAACGTCCCGGAGAATAGATTAATGGATATATTATGGATGTCTGAAGACGGGACTATGTCGGATTTTTTTATAAATTTTAATAAATATTAGGAAAAAAGGGTTCTTTAGGCGTATTCAAAATAAACTTCAAACACATTTTATAATGTACCTATACACATACAATGTACATAGAAGCACAGTCTATTTTGGTCTAGTGTTGTAAATTTAAAATGATTAAGCTAAACTTTAAGACTAGAAATTATAGGTACCTAAATTAACGTTTCACGTTAAAATTACTCGGCTTACAAACAATGTTACATCAAAGTAATAAACAGTCGCAAGTTGTTTTTCGAGACTATGTTTATAGTAGGTATATATAATAACTACACAAAGAGCTTTTAGATTTTAGGTTCTGAGCGAAGCGACGGAGTTATTTCTTTTTCTCTGGAAACACTTTTCGAGGGCATTAAAAGTGCTCTAAAATGTTCAAGTTGCGTATCATTTAGGTAATTGGGAAATGTATTATATTTGTGTTTAAAAGATAAAGTAATTACATTTACAAAAATTAAAAATTCTAATTATTTTGCTGATTATTCGAAAACTATTAAAACACATTTCACGTTAATATATTTATATTCGTTTACACATTTAATTTTAATAATTAATTTAATAAGTACTTCTCCTACGAAGCCTTTCTACATTTTCAATGATGCAATGGTGGTAGAAATGCTAATATATATTATATATTTTAGTTAATATATAAATTAAATTGAGCAACTGAGATAAATAGACAAGAAGTGTGTACAGTAATAATACACTGAATAATTCACCAAGCACGATCATTGCTCTTTCACAATATTTTCCCTTTAACTATCTATACAATATAATATTGTATTAATTGAAATCCTGATTTTTAGAATTTTCAAGTATATATTTTTAAAGACAATATTTTTAAATATCTACTTATATTTTATATACTTTAAATTATGAATCGTCATGTGTCAAAACAAACTGATTTTTTAAATTTTAAGAACTATCTCTTGTAGTAGGTACTGTAAATTGTTAAACCTATCATTTTTATGAAAAATGTAATGTAGGTAGGTATATCAATATTCGAACAAGTGTCGAGTACTTACTGAGTTATAAAACTAGGTATAAGACATATTATGGATAACTTTTCATGGTAAATCTTAAATATATAAGGGTGGGGGCATAATTATAGGTGTTATAAAAATATTATTAAATTAAAATTTTTTAATATTTTTTAAATTATTTTTAACACAAGATAAAAGTGAATAAGTAGGCCTCTACAATTGTAGGTGTCGATGGTATCTTGTAATTAAGTAGTCACTGTAATAAATGTGTTAAATCTGAATTCAATGATAAGTCATTGCATAAGAAAAATAATTTTAAGCGAAGACCGTCTTTCACTCTATATATTGCTAGGTAATTATATTTTATCAAATATATTTATTGCCGTATTAGTAATTTATTTACTAATAGTAATACAGTAGATCTAGAATTAATATATGCCGAACACATCGCATTTATTATAATAATTAATGTTATTAACTTTTTTAATCAATACTATAACTTACGTAGAATAACGGTGTGAATAGATTCGTGATATAAATAGGCAATAGCTGGCAAATAGGCAATAGCTGGCAAAAAAAATTAATCAGAATATTTTGAAAATGTCGTGTATAGTAAAATATAATAATACATAGGTAGGTATAGGTAAAAATTTCAAGTTCACATGAATAATATATTTCAAGTACCTATACAACAAAATAACTGAAGTTATTATATTACATTTGACTATTCAATTTCATTAAATTTGAACTTCAAGTGTATTTTCAAAAAAATTGCATATAATTTTTTTTTAGATTTTTAGTTTTAAGAAGAATCATTTTTAAGGAACCTTATATAAGGTTCATTTTGAAGGCTTAGGTACAAAATATTGTATTTATTATAAATAGGGCTGTGTAGGAAAGTGCATTTTTTTTTGGTGAAACGTAGATATATAAGTACATAATTTAAATTATGTAATTACGAATCCATTTATGAATCTTTTATTTTTCATTTTTTGACGTTTTTAATTTTATAGGTCATTTTATTGCATTTTTAGGTCATATTTTCCTTTTTTAGTTCATTTTCCAGTATTTTTAATCAAATTCCGTCAGTTGGCATGTTTGAAAAAAAATTTGTTTTTGTACCCAGGCTGTATATAAAAAAAATTTGTTTTTCGGCATTTAAAAATTTGTTGACAGACAATCAGCAGTCATTTTTATTTGAGAACATCAAACAATCACTATTGTTGTCCAATGCAATAGTAAAGACTAAAGATGCATGTAATGTACTAATGTAAAGTCAAATTCAATCAACATTATTATTATTTTTTTTTTATTAAATAAACACTTTTTTATGCATGTAATGTAGTAATTTATAATATCCTGTCCCAATATTAATATAAATATAAAAATTAAATTAAAAACAATTTTAAGTGCATATTTTATTGCATTTGTTTGACATGTTTAATGCATTTTTTAAGGTTTTTTAGTGCATTAAATTCACCGCCCTAATTATAAACTAGGTAGGTACAAGGTACATATTTTTTTGCATATTTTTGTGATTTTGATGAATTGGACGACTACGAGTTGGTTCCCAATTGTCGAATTGGTTCCTGGGTTGTCTACAGGTAACATACGAGTTGGCTCCCATGGGTTGTCTGGTAACGTACGAATTAGTTCCCACTTCCAACATGCTTTCATGAAAACACAAATTTGTTAAATTAACTTTTCAAACTATTAAAATATTATATTCAACCAGCAACAATTTTCATTTTATACAGATTATTAGGACTGTCTAGAATACTTAGATATGGTTAAAAATGTTGCTCAGTCTATATTATACATAATATAATATTATTATACTCTACACAGTACATAAACGTATTACGTATTTGTCAGTAACAATATTTGTGCTTGCAATAGAATACAAGTGTATAATAATATTTTTTCCTAACTGCAATAATGTACCTACCTATCATAATAAGTCATAATAAAATAGCCAAATAGGTACCTAATATAAATTAATGTTATATGAATTTACAACGTACATTTTTAACGAATTGTAAGTTCAAAATTTGGCCGTATTTCTATTTTATAATATTTTTGTCGATAAACTTTTATTTGGGAACTAATTCGAACAATTGTATACTGATAAGTACTTTTTTTCGGGAACCAATTCGTATACTTAATTTACCCCGGGAACCAATTCCGTATTACCCGATGAATTTTGTCAAAACTTATACTTCAAGCGTTCATACATTTTTTTAATATTTACGCTTTACTTTTTTTTTATTTCCAGTATTAACAACTTTTGAGAAACCTTGGAATAATTTTTCAAGCATAATAATGGATCGTTCCTTTTATCGATTTTTTTTTGGCTCCAATAGAAAAGAAAAGAACTTTCCTGATTATTTTAAGAATATATACTTATTTAATATTTTACTTTTGACCCTTCAAAGTAGATCCGATTTGCTACCAGAAGAGATATTGAAGTTGAAGATTCAAGAATTCTATCATTTGGATTAGAATTTAATGGATACCTATAAAATTACTTCAATTTTATATTTTGAGTACAACCATCATTAAAGACTTAAATGCTTACAAATTCATAAAAATGCAATAATGCATAGTGCTTAACAATTTACAGAAACAAAAGGTGGTTCTCATTTAAAAAATATAACGTTGTGGCCTAGTTAGTTGGTTCTATGTTACTTGAATGGTATAAAATATAAGCAGATATTTGAAAATGTAGTCTTTAATATTTATTATGATAAAAAATAAATAAAATCATAATTTTAATAAATTCATTAGATTAAGGGTTGTGATGAGAATGCTTAATGAATCGCCACCTGTATATTATACAACTACATAGGTACCTAAAATATATATCACACTATCTGTGTCTATTTATTTCGTGCTTTGTTATTGTTATTTATTTGAATTCGTACAAAACATATACGTCGGAAATGACGAAAACAGCGGGAGTAAAAAAATATTTAGATTATTATACAGTTAGCCTGTTAAGTAGAAATATCATGTTACCGCTCGAAACGAACTAGAACAGACGTATAAGCACGTTGAAATGCCATAGATACTACAACGTTATTACGGTGCAAACAGGACACTGATAACGAATCCTTTGTTCGCCGTCCGTTCGGGTTATGTCGTGATGACCTGGCTGAGAACTCAATTTCGAAGTAAAGCGGATGACACATTTATCTCACAATTGTATTCTTTTTTCGACTTTTGTATTTGCATTACAATATGATAAGATTGCCGTTTGAATTTATTTATTTTTCAATCTCAACTGCTCGGCTGAAGTTGACTCGGCTTTTTTCATATCGATTAAATTATATTAGGAATTAGAACTAATAGATACTAACATAATAACTTCTGATAAACAGCAGAACAAAATGGATTCAATAAAATATATGATTCAAGTCATTACTATTATAGACATATTATATAATATTATAGCGTATTATTATGAGCGAAAACAATATAACTTTTTATAGTAAATAATGTTACCACTTACCAAATAATTATTTAATTTATATAACATAAAAATTTTAAAAATCTTAAAAAATATACTTTCTAACACATATCCAACAAATAATGCTTAGATTTTCAACTTTAGTATTGGTGCATTGGGGAAGTTACAATTTTCAATCGTTTTCAAAAACGCAAGGAAATACAAAACAAAAATTAAGGAAAACCGGTAAATTTTACGCAAAATTGAATTTGGTTTATGGTGTAACTTCAAAAACAAATGGCCGTAGATAATACGATAATATGAAATGTTCACTTAATGTTTATAATAGTATTTTATATTCACCATAAGTTATTTTGACTTTTTAACTGTTTAAAGACAATTTTTTAATATTTTTTCTATAAATGTCAATTAAATTTTATTTGTTGGGTCAAAAAGCTTGAAAATTTAAGATAAGGTTCCTAATATTTGTTACAATAGCAGTTCAAAAATATTAAAAATACATACACAATTAGCATTTAAGCATTTAAAGTCTGAAATTTTATAAAATGCATTAAAAATTTAAAACAAGGTTACATGCATATAAATAGATTATTCTATAACCAAAAATATAAAAACAAACTTTTCTGTTTCTTGGTATCCTTTTTGAACTAATGTCTTCCGGTGACGCCCACCCTGCCCTAAGTCAAAGTACTAATTATTAGTAAGTCCTGGCTATTGCACCACCGTATTTTTTGGTTCCAATTAAGCTTTGGAGCAGATAATTTACCATGGTTTCACAAGACCCCACGGCACACGATTTGTGAACCACTGATATAACCAATGATCTAGGTATAAAGAAACATAGGTACTACGTATTGAGTATTTAAATAACTGTATTATATTTCAAATATATTTCTATACAATATGTGTATAGTTTAGTCAAGTTAGTTGGAAAATATATTCAGATGCTTAAATACTTCAAGAGAGTATTTTTCAACAAGTATGCAGCTATATCTTATGGAAGTATTAAGGTATGTGTTGTGACTCGACTTTTTCATTAATCAAAATAATAATAATGATAAACAATAACAATATTATAATACGCAAATAACACAGGGTGCATTTCATTAAATATTTTCATACGTTTTAATATTTTACGTGACAAAATACGAAGCGAATAAATCTGTTTAAATCGACAGCAGCTGCTAAGTTATACACGCGATATTACCCTGTATTATTTTCAAAACGTCATTATTCATTTTAATATTATTTTAATATCGAAACGATAAAAAGCACGTTACAGGATCGTGTAAATTATTTGTTCTAACAATTACAGCACGCGTGCGTGTACACTGTACACGATATTATATTATAATATCGATACAAAATGTTTTAATGGGTTAGACGGTCACAGGAACACTTCGCCAGTATAGGTACTTGAAGCATTAGCTGGCATTAGCTACCTGTGCGAAAAACCACTGTTCCTCGACGAAATACTGATATCGAGTTTCAGTTGCCGAACAAACAAAATAATACACATTACTCATTCGCAGGACACATTATTGGTGATTTCGTACTCGATACGGTCCTCTGGGGAAAAGACAAACTTTTCGAAACAAAAGTACCTATAGTATGCATTGTGTATAATTGTATAAATTGAAAAATAATGAACTATATTTAAATAAAACAAAGCCAAACAAAACATGTAAGTACTTCAACTTAATCCTGAATAATAAAAATAATTACAATAATTAATTTAGTTTTAAGGATATTTATTTTTGATTTTTTTTAATTTGCCATTTTAGCGATAATATTATTATGTGACGTTTAAGTGCGACATTATTTATTAATACGGTTCGCTCATAAATTTGTATTATATAATGCAAAATAATATGTATAGGAAATCGAACGAAAAATTAAAGTCATTCGACACCTATGCTATAACTGTGTACCGTCGTTCCGGACCGAAATAATAATAATAATATGTGTAGTAGAATATTATTGTTGTAATTATATCAACGTAGCAATCAATTATTTTCCATTATATAATCTAAACATTATACATTACAACTACAACGATTCGTTGAGACGAAAAGTCCGTTTTCCTACATCGTCCTCCATTCTTGTTATTATTATTATTTTAGACTTTTGAAACACTGTATAAACTGCAGTATAGTTTGTTTATATCTCGAGAGTTATATGACTGCGGAATGGGACGAATTTGTATCCGATATTTCTACACACGAGTAATACTTCGATCCACAAGACTCGACAAATCTGCCGGAGAGCAAAATTTTCAAATATATAACTCGCCAAGAAAATCCGCACTTACACTCTGCACGGTCATACACCGCACGTACATATTATTATTGTCATGTGTATGTGCGACGATGTGTCGAAGACTTTCGGTATTACTCGCGAATGGTTTGAGTGCAAGTTTTCGTATAATCCCCCAGTCAATAAGACGAAGATCACGACCGGCAGCGATTTTTGATCCGATCGCGCGCGTACACGCGGGGCAAGTGTGCGCTTCGTGAAGAGATCGGGGGGGGGGGGGAAAGAAAAATACGAAAATCAATTACGGCGTCGTCGGCGAAATATAACTTTGTTGCGAGCGGCGACGGCGTGACCGCTGTCACATTATTATTAAGTCGTATACACAATAAATTAATCTCCCGTCGCGCGTCACGCGAAAACATTCGAAAAGTGTTCGGTATATGCGTATTCGAAATCCGCGATGGACTCGTGATGGCGTGATGAGGGCGAGGGACCAGAGAGCGGCCAAAAGAGTATAAAAATCAAAAGAA
This sequence comes from Nasonovia ribisnigri, assembly GCA_027563435.1. Classification (NCBI taxonomy): domain Eukaryota; kingdom Metazoa; phylum Arthropoda; class Insecta; order Hemiptera; family Aphididae; genus Nasonovia; species Nasonovia ribisnigri. The sequence continues at coordinate 478,674 of JANEHU010000146.1, read as the reverse complement.
CTATATATACTCTGCAGTGTCGCAGCGTGGACATCGAAAACTTCGTGATTATTAGCCGTCGCGTTACACAAAAGTTTTTGGCAGAAGATTTGTCAAGTTTGAAACAAAACTCGAAACAAATAGATCCGTACACGCCTTCCCTCGGCCATATTATATGTATGTTTATACCTATACCTATATATTAAGGGTCTGTACATTGCAGACTTTATATCTCTGCAGGACAGACCATTTACGGCTACTACAGTGATCGGGGAACTGGGTGGACTTCCTAAATGTTTACAGCCACCTCCCCCTAAAAAAAAAACTGGTAGATTTTACACATTTACAAAATTTGTCTTAGGTGTTTTGTAATTTCCGCAGGCAACCCTCACAAGACTACAAGAGTCCGGTGTTAACCTGAGCTTATGCCTCCATCCCAATCTCAAACACTATTTGCGCCTACGCGGTCAACGGACAGTTATCGATGTATGACTTGGAAGCTACATATAGCTATCGATCTATTATATACAACTCTGAGATGTGTGATGGTTGTCCGAAACGTGTATAGTATTCTTTTGTACCTCCCAATAACGGTTTGATACGATTTTTTGTGATTCTTCAAAGAGTAAAAATATAACGCGCGATGTCCGAAATGAATTTGTGACGATGGCTCGCTGGCATTTTTCATTTTTACCGAGACGATGAATAGCACTTCTGTAGCGATTTTTTTCGACTGTGCCACTCGGGAGAAAAACGTTTTTTTTTTTTTTTAAATAAATAAAAGAGAACACGCCGTTATAATAATATGTGATATACTGTTCAAAAGACGAGCAATTTAGAGTCGAAAAATATCAAAAGAATAAAAATTGATAATACACGAGAACGATTTATCGAAACGTTTAATAATCTCTAAATATTTTCTTTGGCAATAAAGACTCAAAGGCTCAAGGACATTTTTCAGGATCTGCAGGATTGGAAGTACCTCATCGTTGTATTAAATATTATTTGAAGTATAAAAAAATAATATAATAATAATAATATTACGCAGGTAGGTATAATATCTTGCAAGCGAAATATATATTTTTCAAATCGAATATAAAACTTTAGTTTACATTGTATTAAAATTGTTATTTTATTTCAATATCTTGCACCGCTTTTGAATTACCTTCGTCTAAACGTAATATATGTACACCTAAATAGTAATAATATAGTGAATTTTGTGAGTTACGAAACTACACGCTCTTCTTAACCAGCCGACTTTGCACGCGTCTCAAAAATCATTAAAATTTCTCCGACGCGCATTTTTGAATTTTTTGCTGTAACGAAACTACAACGACAATTTCACGCCGCTTCCACTGCAAAAACGAAATTCTTAACACTCTATTTCTTTGTTACTGTATTTCTCCTCTCTCACTCTTTCTCTCTCGTTATAAAAAACGCCTGTCGGAGATTTCAGCTTGTTGTAAAAGACCTAAAATGAAACTAGGAACTCTCTTTGATTATAGGCCCTGCCAACTTCACCACCTGGCAAAGATTTATTTTCCCTTCCACCGTTCCCGGCTGTCCTACAGGGTTCCCGCGTATTACATTACACACATACCTACCCACCCATCGTCTCGTTCCCTCTCATTCGTCTTGATTACAATATCCATTCCCTAATCCCCCTTCTGTAAATTGAAGTTGATCAAGCTGCAACTGTTTCGGCTTAAACGTCACGGATTGCGCATTTACTTCGGTTGTACTATTATACTGCCTTTATACATTTATGAATTTTTTTCTCGTTTGTATATTTTTCTCAGATATAGTATATAATTATAATGCATTTAAGCTTTACTCGATAAAAAATTATAACAATGATGAAAACTATTTAGGATATTTTGTTTTTTCATCTTTTTCATCGGATGTAACTATTTTGTGCCGTAGAAGTGTACATTATAATATTTCGATGTATAGAATATACCAACAAATTCTGAGTACCAAAATGGCGCATAATTTTATATATAAGGAAAACTATATAACGTAAGCAGTACTCGATCATAAATAATTCGATCGAGTACCGTCCAAGTATAACGTATATATACATTTATATTACTACAATAATAAAATGATATCATATGAAAAGCAGTTGTGGGTTATATTATATATATTTAAAACGATTTTTTTTGACTGGACTTCAAACATTACGACAAATCTCGACCCTAATAATACTATCAATCGATTTCCAATCCCCCGTTTTTCATTTTTTGCTTACCTTCAGATCTGCATAATGGATATTTTGATAGGTCATACGTTTATTATTTTTTTCTGCCTGCAAACAACGTCGACCGTTTAAACGAGGCACGCTTTTTGTGCACCGAGATTATAATAATAATGTGTCGAAGACACGCGACTTTATCAAACGGCGACCTTTGACAATCCGATCGGCACGATAATAAATCATTATTAATGATAACTGTTTATTTCACTATGCTTATTTTCTCCGTCAACACTTCGATAGGTATGCAAATGTTCTTTTTTTCCATAGTCATGTCTGATTTCTATACAATAAAATATTTAATATAGTAATAATATCTTAGTTTAATACGTCATATTATTATAGAAACACGAATTATCCAATTAATGAATAATCATTTTAATTACGATAATCGAGTTGTGACGTTAATTCAAGGAACCCGTCAGTGCTATTTTTTTTTTTATTCAACTCCTGAACTTCTTAAACTTCCATTTGATATAATCAACTAAATTTCGATTAAAAGTTAAGTCCTACTGTAATTTACTTTTAAATACTTTTAACAGTATTTGGCATAGACGCATATAGTAGCACACTTTTATATTCACTATAATAGTGTTACAATGTTAAATAGGTATTGTATTATATATATATAAATTGATAAAACCTAAATACATAATTATTTACTACAATCATTTAAAAACTCTTAAAAATGAGAATTCAATAACTACATTTAAGGTTATTGGTATACGGAAATAATTATTCGATTTATTCAATCAAAGCATTTGAAAGTATTAAAAATAATTCCTTGGATGTTCTAACATTGTTGCTGTACAATATAGGTATAATAAGAGTATAACTCAGTAAAATTACACAATAATATATTTGACTATAAATAGACAAAATTAATATTAATTTACAAACACGGAACACGTTTACATATTTAAAATGTGATATTTGTTTAAACTTTTATTAACTTCCGTAAAAAAAAAAAATACTCCGAAAATCAAACTAGGGTAATTTATAGATAATTGTATCCCACATCGTATTGAGCATCACCATTATTTTAAATAAGAAAAAAATGAAAATTGTAATAATGTCCAATTCGAAAAAAATTACTAGCTAGCGAAAAAAATTAAATTTCAATACTTGTAATGATACACAATAAAATATAAATACAACGAAATTCGTTTCAAAGTAATTTTACTAGACGTTCGTTATTTATGACACATTTTCAAACTGACGTGTACTAATTTTTAAAAAAAGTTATTTTAAGAAGTAGAAACAGTGAAATAGTCAGTTGACTGACGGCATTCATATAATAGATATTTACACATAATACAGAATAAAGAAATGGTTTTCTCACTAAAATATTTCAAATGGACCGACATTAAACTAAATAAATAATATTATAAAAAAAAAACATCCCAAATTATACAGTTCATAAATCATATTCAGGCCTCCACATGAGTTTTTAACTCAGTGAGGCCCATTAATCTTTTTTGATATAAAAATAAATATTATCTGAATAATTGAACTATTTCTTCTTAAACTGGTATTAATTGAATTACATCGATGAGTTAAATCATGTACGCATAATAATTCGTATGTGACTAAATTTAAGGTGGAGGTTGTGGCTATTATTAAGATAAATTGATTGCAGTTTCTATCATTTTCAAAGGAAGGAAATTTTTGAAAACACAGCATAAATATTTTTTCATTACTGTGTACTAAAATGTATGGGATTGACTTAAAGGAATAATAAAAATTATGATAACATCAGCAGCAAATAATTATGTCAACTTGAGATTTATCCCTAAAAAAAATATGAAAAAAACTTTAGAAAATATGAACTATATAGGTACCTACTGAAAATAATCAATTTCATTATAAAATAAATAGATAGATTTTAATGACCGAAGACAGTCGACTGTCAAATGGAACATAAAATAATGCTAAAAAATAACTATTGATTGAAACGACAGACGGATATAAATATTTACTACGACAAATTATTATGAGGCAGTCGTCATTTTTATCGATTTTTCAGGAACTTTTCAAACAACTAGAAACAATAATAACGTGATGGAGTACATGACAAGAGTCCATTTGTATGAATTTATTTATTTACTCCGTATCCAACTGTAGGTAATATTCTTAAAAATATTGTTCCTAAACAATGTTACGAATCTACAATTCAAAAAGTTTTATGATGTAAATATTGATATAATATCATCGTATTCGTATTGTGATCCGAGAAGGGGCTATTGGTTTTACAACGATGTTTTATTTTCCGAAAACACTTTTAAGGGCACAAAGTTTTTATTTTTTCGAATATCAATCGACTATATAGAATCGTGCATTTTATACCTACCTATACTTTAGTAAAGTCGTTTTTTTAAATTTGACAGTAATTTGAAAAATGCTTTGTAATACAATTGGTGGAAAAAAAATGACGGATAAAATATGTTAGATCATTAATTCTTAACAAAATCATAGCTGTTTTAAGATGACATGCTTCTCGTTCTGAATGGTTTTTAATTTTTTTCAAATGCAATTATTCACGAAAAATATATTTCTTTCGAGTTTATATCAATAGCAAATATATATGTATCGTCTCATCTGCATCTCACACCGAGGTAAGCGAGCCAACTCTCATAAGAAGTATTTACTGTTCAACATACGTATAAACGTTATGGATAATAATTTATACTTCTTACGACGTATTTCGTAAAGATACAAATTAACGTACCAATATGAATCTATAATAATAATATAATTATTAATAATAAAATATATAATATAAAATAATATATTTATTTGACGCCAAATTAGAAATTTAGATAACACTTCTAATAATTAGATAAAATTAAAACTAAGAACCTTTGGTTTTCTTTTTTAAAAGCAAAGCATGTGCCAAAAAAAGAGACTGTCAAATTAAAAAAAAAAAATATGAAAATGTAAAGTACAGCATAAACTAGTAGATGTAAGTACTAGGTACATTAGTAAAAACAAATATATAATAATAAAAATAGAAAATTCATAGGTGTTTAAAACATATTTTATACTGAATGATCATATAAAAATAAAGTATTGACATGCATCTTACATAGTTTAAACATTTAAATTTTAGAATATTTAATCTAACATTTTTTACTCAGATTATTTAAGTTACATTTGCCAAAAGGATCAGAACACAAGACAGACTTAATATTAGACTTTACCTTACTCCTAGTGTTACGCTTATGCTTAAACGTGACGTTTCCAAAGGAATATAAAATAGAATTTACATTATCAACAGAAAGTTTGAAAGAGAGTAAATTTACCGTTCAAGTAAATTTTGGACTGGAGTTCATCTAGGTTTATTTATAACTATTCTTAATAGATTATTAATTAACGATATGTTTTGTGGTAAAAGGTGTGACTTAAAAGCTGTGTCCAAACACAATATTATATTTCACATAATTAATTATCGATTGAGCTTGTTCCACTATTGTTCATACTTCTAATATTATGAAGATTAATAATGTTTTAATCTTTATTGTTCTTAATGTTCTGAATTTATAAAACAATTTCGTAATATTAGATTACACGATATAGAATACCTATATAATATGATCTATTTATTTAAGATTATAATATGTCAAAGATAATGCCTAAATATTTAACCTTGGAAACGTTTTCAATTAGGTATATGGCAATAATTATTTCAAAATTAACATTTTACCAGCATGTAAGCACGTATTATAAATGTAATATATTTTATATTCAGCATAGCACTCTATAGCGTGTCGCGACATAAGTGACGACATACAGTTGCGGCGTACATGGCGATACTGAATTTAATTCGTTTTGCAAAAATATATAGTTTTAAAATCCGATCTACACTTCTGGAATAATATTATAAAACGGTTTCTTATCTTTTTGAAAATACAAAATATCAACTGCAATAATAATAGTGGTAGGTACCTATATGTTCTCCGTCAAGACAGTTGTATCACTCAGCTGTATACAGCAAATTAAAATAAATTCACGAAAATGGTTAACCAACGTTATTTACACTGCACGGTTCGTGGTATGATTATTTAAATAGGATATTCAAGCAAATTTTAAATTAATATATACGTAAAGTTTACTTACACAGACAGTTGCAGCTGTATATATAGATACTCGCTACATTATTTTAATATAGCTAGAGATATAATATATAGGTACCTACGTCGTAATATCAAAAGAAAAATTAATTCTAACGCTGCGGAATTTCATCGAAGTCTATATAATATTATTATAACGGATGAATTCAAAGCTCGGGGAGAATCTGTTCGTTAAGATTTTCACGCCCAGATGACAAATTTTCTGCGTGGCTGTGTGCTTTTCCACTAATCGAAAATACTTGCACTTCTCGACTCGTTTATAATATATTTGACGAAAATTTGAACCCCGTTGTGTGTATAATATGATAAATTATACCGAACAGATCGCCTGTGCATCGCCCATGTATGAATAAACATAATATTATGATATGGTGTACTATCTATTGTACATTATTATTATATGACTTATTTTAACCGTTAACGAGCAGGTTTATTTTTTTAAAGATCCTTGGAACTTTTTTTTAAAAAAACATTAACCATCACATTGTAAATCTGTGTTTTTCAGTTATTAAAATGTTTTTATTGAAAATGCTATTCCTTAAAAATGGTTTTACGAAATCAAAAGATACATAGGTGTGTAATTTCGGGTCTAGTATTTATAATTACAATTAGACCATTTTAAAAACTATAATATATATGATGATGAACTAAATGTGGTAATTGCTATGATTTTCGAATCGCTAAATCCCATCTTCCAAACCCATTGTCCTGGACCCATTATCCTTGGTACACAAGGTTAAATAACTCAAAAGTACTCTCTGGAATTTTGATTTTGAAAAGTCAACATTTTCAAAAAAATTATCCACTAAATAATTTACAGTAGAAACGGGAGGTTTTTGTTTAAAAAAATAGTTGTTTGCATCTCCACAAAAAAACTCCTCGTCGTGATGAGAAAACAAATGTCAAGAATTTTAAAATAATAAGTATGGCCTTTAAGTATATTTTAAAAAAAAATTCCAAAAATCCGATTTGAAAATTGCTGCAAAGAATGAAAGGGGACGAGAGTGCTCGGCGAATCACTATGTATATTATTGTTGCGTTTAAAATACAGAAGTACATTATTATATTTTTATAACTTTCTTCGGTAATGAACAACGAATTCGATGAGTACAAAAAGCAAAGGAATAATATAATAATAATTGTTACACAGGTTTTATGCGGCCGGTTAACCCTGTATTATTATTATATAATATATTATGTTCGCGTAATTATATTTAAACGCATATATATATTATTATATACCTATAACTACTATTGTTTGCAAACTAAGTTTCTAGAACACTGCGTCGGTATAATAATAAAGCCTTATGTGTATCCCATGTGTACAAAACCTTTTATACGTATACGACATTAATGCATATTGTATATTACCTATATGACATGTAATTATTATTATATGATACACGAAATGAAACGTCGTAGGTACGCATACTTTACAGGTTCATTTAGGTAGGTATGCGCTTCGTAAAGATCTATATTATATTGTGTTATAATATTATTATACGTTTCCGAGTGAGACCCGGAGGATTTGTCGGTGAAACATAATAATTTATATTTTGATTTTTAGTTTAACGTTATGCACTTGTACGAGGTTTAGTATAGTTTTCGTACTTTTCACGTCAACCAGAAACGGTTTCTATGCAGTATATTATGTAGATATAGTATTTCTTTTAAATATGACGTAGAGAACACTCATATTCTCAAAAAGTTTTAAAGATTTTGGGAGTATTTATATTTTAGGATCATTTGAAGGTCATAAAAAATCTTTTAAAAATAAATGTTTTATCGTTATAATTTTTTGAAGTAATTTTAAGTAATTATCAATAACATAATTAATACGTTAAATTTCATATTGTAAAATAAAATAATTTTCTAATAATTTCAATAATATGTACAATTTTATTTTTGAACGAGTATATTAATAATTAATAAGTTATGACCTAATATAACTAATTATAAGTTATAAGTATTTGAAGTTTAGTTGAGCTGAATAGTAGACTAACATTTTGCATGGTAAGTACCTACTTCTAGTTACTCCGGAGTGGTCGTCTAAACTTTAAATACTGACTAGTAGTTATAACTAATCAATTCTAGTCGTTTGAAATTCAATTTGTATGGATTGTATATTGAACTACCATGTGGAAAGGTCGTAGAGTGACGGTCAACAATCTTTTTCTTATTTTCCTCTATCTTTCACTCCCAACTATAGATGGACCACCCCATGTCCTACGCCTCTGTAGGGCTTTATCCCTCATCTCTTCTCTACTTCCACCAATGTGGCAATGTGTATACTTATATTTATTATACTATATATTGCACGTAAACCAGTGACGTGCCCAGGCATTTGTAATGGCCATGGGGAGAGGGTGTTATAACTAATAATATACATTTGAATGAATCGGGGTGGTTATACTTAAGGCACAAATAAGGGGATTTATCGGAAGATGGGGGAGGATACAACCCATAACCTCTCCCTGGGGCCTGGGCACACCACTGACGTTGACATTTACGTTTCACTTATTGAACCATATACCGATATACCTACATTATATTTTAATAAATCACTGGTGTAACTTCCATAAATTAACTATTTACATTTAAATATAACTGCAGAGCAAGGCTGACCTAACCACCCGAAGTCACTGCCTGTAGCTGTATTATATAATAATATTTAATTATCATTATACGCGCTCGGCTAATACGACTATTGTTGCAGCGTAGAAGCGTTTACACATCACGAAATATCTTATACGAATTCCAAAGGGACGGTTCCCGGTTTTATTAATAAAAAACCGTTTGGTAGTAAAAATCAAAAACGATCGCGTGCATATGTATGTTATATATGTATGTATATTATAATATTATAAGCTAATGGCGTACCGGAAGCTCGTTGCACACAGTCGAGTCTGTACATATTATTATACTATTATAAATTATAACATTTAACAGTCAAACACCGAGCTGGAACACATGATATTATATACGTAGAACACACATACTTTATATTGTATTATTATATATATTTGTCTTCCGGACTGTTTCTGCACATGTCGGTTGTATATGTGTACAATAATATGTACATTGTACAGATAATATAATATGTGATATTTGTGTATACAGGGTACATATATAAACATATTCGTTTGTCTTTATGGCATCGATATAACGGACTTCACCCCCCACCCCAAAACATTAACAACAACCAGCATCAATGGTAAATGGTAAAATAATAAATTACTAATGATATACAATCGACGTCGATCATCGTCGTGGAGGGCTCGATGATGCATATTGCATTTAATATAATATATTAATTATAAATTTATTTATATTTATTTTACCGTACTGTTTTTGGCCTATATCTAACGCAGCCCAGCTGCTGAAGCTCGATTCGTTGAATGACAACAATTTACATCAGAATAATTGGTACATTTTTAGACTCGATAACGTGCAGAGCTCGATCTGCAGTAAATGTATGCTCTAAAATGATCTAAATATACACGTCATGCGCAGTATATCGCACTTAAAAAATCTAAAATACGTGCACTTTTAATACAAAAGATATGCACTTGTTGCCGATTGGGCATAATTCTTTTTATTACTATTGGGTTTGTACGATTTTATGTTGAACATTATGGCAAGTTAACTTTAAATTTAGAGTTAATAATATTATATAGAATATATATACTATATAATGTAATACTCTTCACGTCTACAAATTAATTAATTATAAATACTAACATAACGTAGTACTTACCTAGCTACTGTACAATAAACACTTACCACTTCGTGTAAAATATTTTGCTAGTCATATGAACTATCGTATCACAGCACGAGATTAAAATCGCATATCATATGTCTTTATTTTAATTTACAGAGTTTTCAATCTGCTTAGGTTAGGTTAATCTATAACCTTTTTATTAAAAACTGTGTAAGCCACCAAATATGAGCAAAAATCATCAAAAGTGCATTCAAGATGAAAAAAAACTATAATATAAGCAGATAAATAGGCTCATTTATTTTTTGACATTTCATTCGAAAACTCATGAAATAAAATATGTATATACGGACTGCTTAACGCCCACTCAACCAAATTCAAGTACTCGATGGTCTGATAATAATAGATACCTTTACTAATATTCTGATCGTCTACGACCCATTCAAACGTTAACGATCCCGATGACGGTGAACTATACATGATAATAAATAACGTTTGTCCGTCAAGTTGTGATAAAATTTCGCTATTTATTTATTTCGCATATTTATCGTTGAAAATATAATATTATGTAGTTAATTCTACAATAATTATAATATGTACCTACCCTATTCAAGTTTTAGCAAGTGCCGTCAAAGACCCGACGATATAATATACATAATATTATTAAAACGTATTAGTCGTATTAACATATTATCTACAACCAAGTATCCTAAAACTGTTAAAATTTCATTCGTTAAGTTGTGAAACAAAATGATATGTACACGGGCCTCTCTAAGTACCCAACGCAATCGCAACAAAATTCTAACCCTCGTCAGTCTGTCTGATAATAATACCAATTTTGATCGTCGACGACCCTTTCGAACGCTTGTGAGCCCGATGACGGTCTATACATAGTTATGGTATAAAAACGTTTATCCGTCTGCTGTGAATATAATATTATGCAATAGTTAATTCTACAATTAAATACTACTAAGTAGATACCAGCTATACCGAAGACCGCCAAAGTCCCGACGATATATAATAATATACACATATTATCCTTACTGCTCCGCCTACAACCAAATGTTAGCGCTAACAGGACGACCCGAGGACGCGTGCCCGTAATAATATAATAATTTAGTCCATCTCACCTATAATATTATAATATACAATACCATAATGTTATACGCGTGCATAATCACCATTATATACGCTGTTTCGCCTCCCGCGGGATTTCACGACGACGAACTAAATACGCGTACAAACAGACGGATGTATTATAATACAAAAAGTACATATTATCATCATCATCATCATACTCGTTGTACTCGTATTTGGACGGAAGTTTACGCTGCACCGGCGGCACATGCACACGCCACCAGCGGGGCCGAACAGCCGTCGTTGTGTGGGTACTGCGCGCGTGTGGGTGGTGGTGTTTGGGGGGGGAGGGTGTACGGACAAACAGGAAATTGGTTTCTGGACTAGCTGTATCACAATATTAGGTAATATTAACTCGAAAACGGAAAAAAGAAATACCGACATTTTTTTCGTCCGTCTGCTTGCCGTAATATAGCGTGGCGTATAATAAATATTATTGCATATTATAGTCGGAACGTTTCTTTCGATTCCTTTCGTTTTCCGACGCCCCGTCGACTTGGCGTGATTGACGATAAATCGCTGCCAACTCGTCGACCGCATTTCACCGCTTTATTTTTTAAGCGTGTATATATACGGTTTTGATACTTAATAATAACAATATAACATATATTATATATTCTCGTTTTACAGTCTGGCCGCTCTGCGCAGAAGACTAAAGAAGTTATATAGGTGCACGTCTTGCACATCCGCCGCGGTCATTGGCGAAAGCCAAAAAGTGATTGGCAACATAATCGTATACCATTGATGTATTGAAGTATTTGGTGAACTTACGGCGAATCCGACGAGCGGGAAAAACACTTTGACGGTGAAGACTATAATAGCTGTGGTATATAATAGTATGTACTGCAGTGTATATAGTATTTTAAATGTTTTAATATAAATACGAAAACCGCACCTTTTCACTCTGCGACAGCCGTATATTTCTGAATCGAGCCCAAGCACACTTTTAACTTAATATCCTATATAAAAGTTTGAGTTCTATAAAAATTGAATATCACGCGTTAGTAAAATAAACTAAAAAAGGTTAATTTACCTGACCCGAAAAGTTACGAGAGTCAATATCACTGACAATTATTAGTATATGCACTACAAATGATTAATGTCCTTATTTAAACTATTGTATTATTTTATTTGCTTCAACTCCTGTTAAGTTTGACTTCCTTGTCATAAGTGAATTCATGTCTGATCTCAAAAGTTATTTCAGTCGAAAGTTTATCATTTTAATGGAGTTACATATTGAAATATTATTTCGTTGATTTTTTAAAAAAAATATGCGACCAAAATTATTGAGTGATGCCATTCTAAATCACTACTCGTTTAAAAAGCCAACTAGATACTTACCCAGAATAATTGCCAATTTTATTGTGCCTACGAATAATTTTTCGTTTCGCTTTTTACAGATTTGTGAAATATTCGATATTTTGTATACGTGCCACACTAACACGATGAGGTACCTAATACCTATACAGTATACATCCCGTTTCACATGGACGCGCATCGTTCAGAATCACATTATTTATATTGACTGTCTGTTTCAGATGGACGCGTATTGTACCTATGCGCGAGTTTTTCGTTTTTCAAAATTACGTTATTTACATTGACTGTTTCACACGGATGTGTATACGACGCTTTTCTGAATACTCAGACGAAACAACTGGTCGAAATTGAATTTCGTCCCGGAACGAGTCACAGTTAAGACGATTATGACTAATAATAATAATAGGTTTAAGCATATAAATTTGCCTGATGTTTAATAGGTACTGTATTTCCAATTATTACAAGGTATTAAAATATTTTCTGCTATTATAGCAGGAGTATAACGCCGATGATGGTTACCGCGGGTTAACCAGATGGTAAAACATTCTAGGAGTAACCACGACATTGCACCCATTTCCGTTTTAGTATCTACAACATATTATATAACACGTGAAAAATAATATAAACAAAATGTATAACATATTAGACAATGATATGTTGTACGAAGCTGTGTTTTAATAATAACATAAAATAAAGTTTATATGTACTGATAAACCGCGCAGCTGTTCGTATTTATGTGTATACGTATAGTAAATAGAAATAGTAGGTATTTTGAAAGCTAAAACAAAAAAAAAATTAGACGTAGACTTACACAATCCACAAATATTATATATTGACCACATAATATTTATAACGGACAAGTATGTTCTGTGTAATGACTATAAATGACTGAGGCTTCATTAATACGTATATGAAAAAAAAATTTTAACGAGTTAATAATATTATATTATACAATTTGAACGAGTGCGTGTGTTAAGCTAATCGTAATTAGTTTGTATTATTCAAAACATGTTTTATATTTAAAAAAAAAAAGGATACATTAACCATATGACATTCCGACATTCGTAAGTTAGTTGCTGATATTCACACAAATAAAATATGCGAATAAATAATTAATAATAAATAATTTTCAAATTTACAAAAAACTAGATCTGTAGACATGAATGTTTATATAATTTTTTACAAACAACTTGGTGATTGTATCGATAAAATAATAAAAAAATATGCTTAAAATGTTTTTAAGCAACATTAAAATCATTTAAATTATTTCAAGCAGTTTTCGACTAGGTATTCATTTTTTCAATTTAAATTAAAAAATATTACGATTTTATAACATACGGTAAATAATCCATTTTATAATTGTTATTCTGTGAAACAAGAAGCCGTGTAATTGTAAATATAATACATATATTTTTATTTTTTTATTGAGTATTAAGTACTGATTTTGAAATCGAATTGCTATAAATTCTACGTAAATTGCAATTTATAAAATGTCAATCACTTAAAAAGTAGTAATACATTAAATTTGAACTGTTCATTTTCAACAATATATTACAAAAAAGCGAAACAAACAAGTATTATATAATACGGCCTCTAAATCAAAAAAATAGAACATTTTTTAACATTCTCGCGTGAATTAATTGAATTTCGATTTTGCAAATGTTGTATAATTTACTGTCGAGCCACGGTTGATAAGCGATGTTATAATAATACAATTATACCTATCATAATATATAATACGCGTTGTACAAACAGTAGGACACTATGGAAACTATGTACACATATTTAAGTATTTGACGTTATCGAATTACGCTTTTTTCATTCAAATATCGTTCGTTCTATTTAGATCATATTTATTGTAGGTACTGCGTACAATAATATAATATTATTATATTCATATAAAACCATTAGACCTCGAATGCAGTCCAACTCCTTATAACACCGTACACAGGTACCTGTTCGTCACCGTCTTTTTAAACAATACAATATTTAAACAATTTGTTACTATAATTTTACATTAATATTCAAATCAATACTAATGGACACTCACGGGCAGCGTAAATCATGATAATAATAATTCATAATCTATTATCCTTTTTCGTGCTCCAAGCTGCTAGTTAAATAATAATAATGACGACTCCGATAGAATCCGGGCGGCGGCGATGTATACGAAAACATTAATCGATAAGACGGAGCGTATACCCATACCGAACACAATATTATGTACAATTTATTCATATTAAATATTTTATTAATACATAGGTAGGTATATACTAGGTACACAATATGTATATAGGTACGTTTAAAGTTACAATATTACGAACTCAGCACGATTGTTATTATTATTATTCATTCCTATATATTATGACTATATTATATTATTTATTAATATCGTATCAAAGAGTCATTTGTTTTTCGAACGTTTATAACATGAATTTGCGATATTTGCATAGTATTCCGTAGTGTGTATACCCCGTGTGCTACGCGATTCGTCTATATCGTGTACAATAGTGAGCGAACGTACGACAAATACACAACTACGATTATATAAGTCTGTAGTTAGGTACATTATTAAAGCACACCCATCAATGATATGGGCCATAATAATATATAATAATATACATGTCACGTGTGTATTAATACTTGATAGCAACCTCGACGAGTTTCCTGTGTGACACACCACGCTTTCAGCGGTCGTCGTAAAATCCATTTAAGACTACTCTAAACTTTTAATAATTCCGTCAGCACTCAACGGCTGTTTTCGGTTGTTCGTATTCACATAAAACGTACGTAATATAATTAATTATTAATTATTATTAATAATATTACAATATTATATACATACCCTACGCGGTACATTCTTCTGTGTATGCGATAAACTGCAAAAATGAAATATATTTTATCGTCCCACGTCGTATATCGAGGCTGTAGCCGTGCGGGGGGAGGACAAATGACCCAGAATTTTTTTTATGAACAATTATTTCATAAAGAAACGGATGATAAGTATTCTAAAGTTCTACAAAAACTAGAGAACAAAAAATGAAGTGCGCCTCCTACGCTCAACAAAAATTTCCTGGCTGCAGCATCTGGACTATCATCGTGTATCGTATATTATTATTATTAACTGCATAAATCTGCCCGAATTGCAACTCTAAGTATATGATTAAGAAGCGTTTATATAATAATGTTAGCTTCTTACTCTGCACAAGGGCTGTTCTACAATAACCAGAATGTCGGCATTTAATAAAATCGACTCAAGGTTATAATAGATATCGCAAATATTGTAAAACCGCATTTTCGTCCCTTAATTTTCATTTTTATTATTTTTTGGCCCTAGCCTACCAACGACGATTAGTACATTTCTATATTTTTTGATTTTTCAATTTGCCCTAAAAGTTAAAATTCTAAAGATGTTTTATTATGCACTTAAATATCTAAATTTCATCCATAACAGCAGATCATTTTATGTAAATATCCAACAAAGAAGTGTTTAAAACGTAGATTACAAAAACTAATAATTGTTTCCTCACAATGTCTTAAAAGTTAATAAGACATTCAAGTTCACGAAAAATCACCACCTGTATATAATTGTAGTTTATAATATCGTGTTTTTAGAAATGTCAAGTTTTTAAACAACAAAAACGATGAACACATTCATAAACCTACAAATCCAAAACTTCATTATACTAAAATATTTTTCAGTAGGTCTGTAAAGTAATTTATTAGAAATGTATATTGTATAGGTATTGGTATAAAATCATCATATATTTATACTTTTTTTTAAAAAATGTAATTAATAAATTGTACACCCATATCCATATATTCCGAAATGTAAAAATATTGAATTAAAATAAACATGGTCCAAACGAAACAACAAATAAAGGTCCGTACATAAAACATCAATATTTACAACAAAACAAAGGAGTACCTACCTATAGTAATATACATATACACTTAGGCAAATATAGTATAGACCATGGAACCTACCTACAAAGGATTTTTTAATAATAACAATTATTATCATTATTGTGATATAGTATTGATGGAATTAGTATACAAACGTTTCAATTTTCTAAACATTACATACAATATAATGAAAACTTTGAATACTTTGAATTATTTAAACGTTTGATACTCTCAAATGTATATTATTAATACATATCGTCGTTTTAAATTGACGAACGGCGACTGCATATTATATACAATAAATAATTGTATATATTAATATCATTGTGCATGTATAATATTCATCTGTTTAATAAGAACCAAAGGATACCGCCTGCAGTTGCAGTGACAGTGGCATATATATAATAAATATATATATATATATATATAATATATGTAATACGCGGGGTGCCGTGTACGTTTCCATGTCGGGAAAACGATGGCTTTCTATTATTTATTTTTTTCACTTGGTTTTTTACCTCTGTGCAGAAAAAAAACGTTTTGACTGAAAATCACGTTATATAATATTATATTCGTGCATAGAAGAGAAATAATTTCTATAGCTTCGAGGAGAGATTATATATACTTAACAATTTTACAGTCAAACCGTCTTAAACCTGCCGCACAGTTTATTGTGATGAGATTGGATTTAGTTAAATAAGTTTTGTAGCGTTATATCAATACTCAAATCGAATTAATCAAAAATTCCTATAAACTGTTTATAATATTTTTCATCGATACCTACAACTGTCAGTATTAATTTTCGACCGATGGGTCTGTAGAATGGTACCAAAGACTATTAATGCTATAGCAATTTTAAATAAAATGTTTTCGATGCCACAAAACAATATAAGTAGTAATCATGGAATAATTATTGTGAATATCTTTTAAGTTTGCCACATTTTAATAATTATTATTTTACGTTATAAAAATATTATAATAGTAGATTATAATTGCCTGGTGTATAATATATTTTATACTTTCCCAAACCAAACCTTCATAAATGACAAATACATTATATCTATGCATTCGTTATATTATAGCTGCTAATTTTTTTACATATCTTATCATTTATCAGTTCTCACATTCAGTATTAAATAAATTGCAAAATATATTAATATTATAAAATACAAAAGTAGGTATATTAAAACACTGTACGCGTTTAAAAATATAATATAATATGAAAATTTAAGTTTTTTATGCATTCTTTTAATAGGATCTTATTAAAGACACTTGAAATTCGTAAAAAGTAAAAATTAAAACACAATGTTCAACGTAAATATTATAACACTTAATATTAATTACAATATAATATATATTTAATTAAATTGTAAGATTTAAAACTGTTGAGACGGTATTTTTATAAAATATGTAAAATTAGTACGCTGTATTTTTTCGCTCATACTATAAAAAAAATTCACAAATACTTTTTTTTAATTATACTTTAAACAAACAATATAATAACTAACTATCATATCGAATCCGTCATATTTGTGTCAAACCGCGTACAAGATTTCATTTTCAATTTCTAAAATATTATATACAATATCAACAATACGACGTAAAATAAAAAAAAAAAACTGTCTTCTTCAATTTGTATTAATAGGGAGGTATGCGTGTTTTTGTCTAAAACTAACCGAGAATGAAATTTCTCGGAACTACGTTCATAAAGCTTTGTGCGGTTTTCCTATCCATGAAGTACCCTCGTAAGGGTGTCGTATATTTCACACACGTCACGTTAGTCTTTCCTGACAGTTGGTTTAGGTTGGTATAGCGTTGAAAATAATATTAATACTTAAGACAAAACAAACAAACGAAAAAAAAAAAGCCTTCATAAAAATACCGTTTTGTATGCGTATTATTGTTATTATACAAATTGTATGGCATTTGTACTGTTGCAATAACGCATGTTTGTTTTTGAAATTAAATTCACGTTGATTGTTATATAATATTATAAAGGTCAGGTGGCCTTCAGGGGTATCATGTGTATCAACTATCAAGACAATGTATTTTTCAGACTAGTATTTATAATTAAATAAACGTTGTATTATTTTCAAAAGTATTTATAAATATTTAAGTTTACATTCGCTGCGAGCGGCAAAATACCTGCAGAAAAATGCCTGCAGATATAATATGTATAGAAATAGATATCGTAAAAAAACATAAATTCTTTATTGTTTTACTTTTTAATATCGTTGTATTAGTTATATTATTATAGGTACTCAATATATATATATATTTATTTATATTCTTCGTTTTGCGATAAATTTCTGATCATTATTTTAGACATGGACACTGCGCCGGTGTGGCGACGCATTTGTCATATACCTATGTATGTACCTATATCATAAACAGACAAATTATTTCAAAATAAAAAATAATATTTCTTCATCTGACGAGCAGATTGAACATATTATGAAGGTACTTGGGTAAAAATCCTGCAACGACAAAAAAATCTAACATCATATAGGTATATATAGATACATATATTATAATATAACATTATATACCTACTCGTATAACTTAAAAACGATATAAACCCTTTTAAATTGGCTTATATAAGCTATTCGTAGTTCAAGGTTATTATATATATACAGTCTATAAAAATGTGATCAAAACTTAATTCACTCGCCACTTGATTATACATTCGGTTTAAAATGCTTTCGTTTCCGTCCCGTACTCAGCTTCAGTAAATATATATATATATATATACGCAGGTGCATAATAGGTACAAGCGTGGTACATATTTTTTTTATTCATAATATAGCATACTTTGGCCGCTCGAGCGGGGAGAATTTTCTAACGACCACCACGGCTAATTGGTGACGATAAAATAAAACATAACAAATATTTCCACTATAAATTAATGTCCGTCGGTGGTTAAACATATTTTCAGCTCTTGAACCATTTTCGCAATATTGTGACTAGAATTTGTAATTTAAAATTTTCCGATTTCTGTAGTTAAGTATTTCTTCAAACGTTAAAAGTATTCAATAATATTGGTTGCCATCGCAGTATTGCACATGCTGCCAATATATTTACCACCGTATTTCGATAATTTGATAACTAGGGCGCGGATCCATCATCATGGACATAATAAGGCGGGTGCTCCGGCACCATATAAGTTCAGAGAGTGCAACATGAAATGAATGAGATAAAGTTTAGTGCTCTTTTAATTTCTGAGCAGAGCGATGTATGTATTGATTCAATTTTACAGTTATATGTGTTGTTTTTTTTTTGTGTCTGTCATCACCTTTTGGAGCAGTCACTAGATGGATATAAAACGAAAATTATTTTTTCAAAAAAATATAAATATACATTTATATGTATAACCCACTAGAAGTCCGTCAAAAGACAAGTTCTCTAAAAACGCTTAATAATTATATTTATCCGAGTAGAAAATATTCAAATAAATGGATCACACATAGGTATAAGTATAATCTAAACAGGATGATATTTAAATTTTATACACACATCAAAGTCAGGCACGGTTCTAGGACTAAATTTTCGTATGGGCAATGGGCAACAGTAGATTTATAATTAGGTTTGAACTGCGAATAATATTCCTCATTTCCTCCCCCTTCCCCAATAAGGGGCACCATAAATTTTGGTATGGGCAGCTGCCCACCCTGCAGCCCATACGCTAGAACCGCCACTGATCAAAGTATTGAAAAAAATGATCCACGGATAATAAGACAGGAAATACAATATATTACAATCAATACTCATTAAACAGGACATAGATCTTATTATCCGAGGTTCGGAACAAAAATGTTTAATCTGTTACTGTAATAATATTAATGACGATTAATTAATCCATCAGTCTTCCAATTGCAATTTAACTAACCAACCATACACCGCGGAATATTGAAACTCGTCACATAATTGGTGCCTACGTCGACACGTTGTGTTCAATAATACATTTTTTAAACCTCGGTGGTTTCATTGGAACACACACACGCACACTGGTTCCCACCTGCAGCCGTCCCCGAAAGAAATAATACGTCCAATAACAATAATGCAATCTACCGGTATTCGAGAAACCGTCGTCAGTAGTAAAGACGCTTTTTCGGCAAACTCTTGAACGCGAACAACTACAGTTTTCGAAAAAAAAAAAAATGTTTTAATGATTCCGATAATATCGATCCCGAAATAATGGAATATCGATATTATTATTATATGACTAGTATTTTATTGTTCGGAACGTTTGCAGTTGTGCGCGACATTATTGCTATACCAATTTATTGTGCAAACTCCATTTATTCGAATACAATATAGAGACAGTCATTGTAAAAACATATTATAATACAAACACTGACGACGACGAAAGCCAAATGACTGTTGTAACGTCATCCCCTGCAGTGTATATATATATATGCATTGTTAACGGGTTGGAGAAATATATATTATTATTTCGCGTCGTCGTCGTCGTTCGGGTGCATCGGAATGTATAATGAACTATTCACGGAAGTTGACGCGCAAAACCACGTGTATTAAGTATTAACATCGTTGCTGCTTACTGCTGCATAGAGGACTATTTGGCGTACATGTAATATTATTATTATTATTATTATTATTATTATTGGTGTTCATCGCCCGTGCGCTGTGTTCGGATGCGAAATAATTTCCTCCTCATCGGTATCCAGCTATATACGCATACGTTATATTATTATATGTGCGCACGTATAATAATACGCTCGCGGCGCTGAGTTTTATTTTAATTTTGTTCGCCCCGTCAAACATCAGCCTATAAGGTGTACACGATACACCTAAACAGGGCTAAACATAATGTACATAATTCACACACACACACACACTGAGATATTGAATCGGTAAAGCTAAAGTTTACCAACGCATTAGTGTAATAATTATTAAATACGTATCATATCGAGTGTACTGGCTAGTGGTTGTAGTAGTGGGGCCACCAGTTGACGGTTGACGGTAAATTGAAATCTAATACTGTTATAATTATTTCGGTATTAGAATCAGTACCGGTATGGAACGGTACACAGGAAAAATCAAAGAACCATTTAATACAGGGACATACACCGGTAAACTGTAAAGCCGAATTCACGTCGTGTCATGCGAAGGCGTGGTAACTATACGGTTATAACTGGTAACCGTAATGGTTTAAAATTTGAGCTGTAATCATTGCTTGGTATGCTCGGTCGTCGCAACTTGGTTAGAAGCGTTGCCTACTTGGTTACCTACGTAAGAAACGTAGGTTTACTACACTGCGATTTGCCCACGAATACCAAATGACGGGGGGAAGTGGGAACAAAATAACGGTCTGCCAGGATTTTAGTATGCACCAATCCTCGAACAGTCGAACCATACTAAAATTTTTTTTTAATTAGGTAGCAAAAATTGGTTTATATTTGAAAAACAAAACAAATTAAATAATGTACTAAAAAATAAACAATTTATCATGGGAGTGGTCATAGTTTACATCGTATACTAGCGTAAATAATTTAAAGCTAATGACCCAGAAGCTCAATATATCAAACGAAATATAAATAACTAATTTATGGCGGTCTACTTTTGTTATAATTATTACATAATGTACATAATATTAATAATAATTACAACACATGGTGTTATATTATTCGGTATTATATGTATAGGAACCTAACTAATAATATTGTATGTAGGTACACGGTTCAATAGCCGTAAGCTGTCCATATTATCTGGTAGGTACATTATATCATATAATAATATATAGTGAATACCTATGTTGCGGTTAAAGTGGCGATGGCGAGGAGGGTATAGTAATATGTTATGTGTAGCCAAACATTTTAGCACAAAACCCAACGAATTTAGGATGAAATAAAATGTTAACAGTGACCTGCAGTATTTCGTTAAATTCGACCGCTGTCGTTCTGCAGTGGTACTACCGCCGCAATGTCTGGACAACTTGAACTTACCGTCGTATACTCTTGAAGCATCATCTAACCCAAACACCTTTACTCCCCCTTCTGCTCATTCTCCGAAAATCCAATTAGAAAGCTCAATTACGTACAGTTGGTCAATATAGTAGGCTACTCGGCACTCGCTTTTAAACTATTTACAATCTATTATCAACATTTTACGTACGTAAATATGTGCGCAAGTATAGATTTATCGAGACCCCTACAAGACCCCAGTACGAGCTGTAAATAGCGTTAGATCAGCACACTACTGAGCAGTTCGAGCGTTCTCAGCATAAATGAGCGTCTCCAGTTTGAGGTGGATAACGACCACGAACGTATAATAATATATAATATAGTAGGTACCTACATGACGTCATCTGCAAACGTATAATAATATAGTACATGACGTGTGTTCTTTACTCGATAATAGAACTATACATACAATATTAAAATCCTGCACCTGCAGTCGAAATAAAATAAGCGTTACCATTATTTATATAACAAAACCGCTACAATCCGCATATAATATTATGTATATGTATAAGTATATATTTACAAGGTTTGGTAAAAACTTCGAAGTCAGTTAAAACTGAAGAGTAATACAGCAAGTAAACATGCAAATATTTGAACTCTGAAGTTGCAGTGAACGCGTGCGGGTTCGACCGAGGGTCACACTGTACGGATTTTGATGATTATATTATTATTTTCGATCAAACGAAGAATACAAATACGCACTTTTACATAGGTTTTTCTTTTTCTAAAAAATATTGTTGGGTGCGAAACCTCTTTGGATAAGGGGACTGGGGAGTATGGAGCGTATGTATGTATGGAAACAGGTCAAAGGTAAAATCGAAATCGTCGGAATAAACGGCACGTAACGTTACAATGACCGGCCGTCCCTACACATACATGTATATTGCATATACGATAAAAAAATATATATTTATAAATATTAATATATATATATCTTAACATATTATATGCGTATATTATATTAGATATTCACAGGTACTTGACACACAGTCATCGAGGGCAAGCAGGATTTGAGATTTCAGAAAGCGAATGCTTCGTACACGCATACGTATAATAATATTCGTATAGGACTGTAAGCGTGTATAAAATATTTGCGGCTGCCTTTAATAATCCTTTAACCGGTCGCGTACCCTCTCGAAAAAAAAATTTACAAAATTTTGTTATAACATAATAGCGTTTATGCTAATTAATACGTTTATATAGACCACAATAATAATATAGGTTTATTATATTATTATTATTATTATTATTATTATCGTCATCATGCATAGGTACGCGAAGCTGTATAGAGCTGCACTCGCGTGTTGCGGACACGGTAAAACGTATACCAAATAGTAATAACGGTAATAATAATAATAATAATATATAATATACGCACGTGAAAGAACAGTGCGCCATATACGCGCAAATGCACTTAAATATTTACATGACAATGAGTCTGAAACGGTTGTACACAAATGGAATCCACGGCGTGATTGTATACGTATATTATGTACTGCTGCAGTCTGCAGGGTCATTTGAATTTATAGCGTGACAAAAACGGTGCTAGGGATTACGTAAAGTCCTTGCGCTATCCTATCCCGCGACCCACCGCAAATTTCGTCACGGAAAATTTTAAAGACTCCGCATAATATATGAATTCGTTTCAATTCTTGTAAAACGCCACCGCGGCCAACGGTTTTTCATTTTAAAAGGGTCGCAGCAGTTCACTAAGAAAAAAAAAGTCATAACCATATTATTATTGCTCACCGACGATAATACCGCATTAATGTGCGGAGTTTTTGCATGTGCAAAAAAAAAAAAATAGACCCAAAACGTTTTTGTTGACATATTATTGAAGGCTTTTTGAAATTTTTATTTCGATTGTATAGTTGTATAATAATTATTGTATTCAAATAAAATTAAAGCTTAAACGTTCGAGCGATGGATTAAACACAACACGTTGAGGCGCGACGGGGTGATGGGTTATTGTTTAATATTAATGTTTGCAACTTTGCTCCTCTCTAACAACCAACTTGACACTGTCACCGCTGAATAAGCATAATATAAAACGTATTATTCTGGTGCAGAACTATAAAATTGTAATAATATTTGACCGACGAAATGTTTCTGATAAAATAATTTACGCAACTGGCAAAGTAACTCTGTATAGTATAACGCATAGAACGTTAAACATATTGGATTATAATTTATAGTAAATATTAACAGTGCCCACCATAACCGCCAATTACGTCCGCATTCGGCCGTCCCGACACGGACATTCGCAAAGTATATGTATGATAATTATTTATTACCGAACGTTATTGCGCCGAAATAACAACTCAACAATCGCGAACGCTGTTTGGGTAAATTATAATATTATTATCAAATTCTATTTTAATAATTGTTCAACCCTTAGCGCTGCGATTTTGACGACTGCCCTGCAACGGTACTCAAAACCTAAGATAATTATATGCATTTACTATAAAAATATCTATGCATGTTTCCGTAAACCGAGGGGTTTGTGGGGCTTGCCCCCTTAAAGGTCATTAAAGTTCTTTAAAAACAGTTGTAAAAATTATTGTGATATTTTTCTATATAAAATGTACTGTCCAAAATATCAGTATAATAGTGCTATATTTATATAGAATAGTGGTACCTAAATACTTTGACTAAAAATAAAAATTTTCAAATTTTCCACGAAATACTATCTACTGGCCAATGCGCCGATTGCCGGCCGTTTCTGAATAATTTCTGAAAAAAAAAAAAACGTTTACGCGTCTTTTTTCTGTTACTAGTTGGTCAAACTTTTAATTAAATGATCCATCACTATTCATTATATATACTATATAGTTATAACTATATATTAATATATATATTAAAAAACCCAGACTGAAGGAGACTGACAATTTGAACTTCAAACGGTTATAAAATAAAACTGTGCACAATATAATATCTTTCGATATTATTATTACATTTCTATATGAATATACAACATATTGCATTATTACCGAGGAAGACAAATTCCAAAATCTCATGTACCTCTATAAATAGCTTAAAATAAGTTTACAATTTCATTATGTACCTGTACAAATTGAATTGTATAAAATTATAAAAAATATGGAAAATTAGGTTAGGTTAAGTATTTCTCATCGATATTTATCTTGAAATATAACAAATTTACTAATAACGTTAGATAAAATTGTAATTTTTCGTTTAAATGTCCAATTTTGATGAAATTCTCATAAGTCATAAAAATGTTCGTTTACCTTTTGTAAATCAAAAAACTACTTATATGCGAGGATGGTTTTGTATTAAATCTTTAAGCCTATGGTCTTTAAATTTTCATCCATTGCAAATCTTCATGTCTACAGCCCCCGGCTACCATAAGACGTACTTCTTTTAAATGACGCTGATAACAGTTTTTATACGAGTAGTACTTACATACAACATTTTGCTTATATAATCCAATACACCTTTTGCAACTAACTGGAACATATATTTTCTCAAATTGTTAATACATTATTTAATATTACATATAATTATATTATATTATATATACATTTAAATATTATGCACTAAAATAAGCAAACTATCAATTTCGTAATAATATTATGTTGTTATTCCCCCCCTCCCCTCACCCTTGATCAATTGCTCCAAAAATAGTTGTGCCCGACTTTTGGCTATGGATTTACGGACCGTTGAAGATGGAATGCAATGGGCTATTATAAAATACATTTATATACGGCTCCCCGACATTTGTTTTTATGGTATCTGCGCTGGATTGGAGATCAAAAGGTTTTTATAAAAAAATTGAAACGTCAATTATTATAAATTATAATATATTTTATAATTTATATGGTGCCATGTCTCCCGATGCAAATAATAATCTTAAAAGGACGTCGTGCATTCACTTTTTAATGGGTTCCAATAACCATTCGATATTGATATAGGCAATTTAAATTATAATAATTAGAGTTGTTTTGAGTTGTTGTCGTCAAATGATTTCGTTCGAGTGATTCAAATTTAATACACCAATTACGGTGTTTCGCTCAATGACGAGGCTGTACACTTGACACCTAGAAATTCACTGCATAATATAGACAATTGTAGAGCAACCAGGTTTTTTTTTTTCAATTTTCATTCATACGGTTTCAATTACAGTGTACGTTATACTATTGAAAGTAACACACAATTTCGCACACAAATTATTTTTAAGTTTTTAAGTCGCACGTGACTCGTATTATATAGTACAATATTATGTAATAGTAAATAAAGCTTAACTATAACATACTATATACTCGTTTGAAAAGAAATAAAATAATTGATGATTTATGATTTTGGCGCGTTATTTTATATTATATACTCGTATTAACCGTATTTCTCATATTATAACTGCTGCAGGTCCAGGTCACCAGGCAGACCGCGACCCATTTTGGCATAGAGACAATTTTTTTGCTCCCCATTTTATTGACAACGCTTTATAAGTCCACATGCGAGTTGTGCTGTATTATATACTGTACGCGGACGGACGTCGCGCCTTTTTCGTTTCCCTTTAAATTGCAGGAAGTGTCTGAATTCAAATCCATACGAGTACAGTTCTATGTTATTAAACTTTTTTGTATCAATCGACAATAATCTATGCTAATAGGTTTGGCAGATATTGTTGCCATAGCTATACTGCTATGATTATATATAAAACATAAAATAGAATAAATAATACGTAGGTATTTAGTGAAATACTATAATATAGGTAACTAACAAACCAAAAAATGCTAATAAACCTATTATAGACCAATACGGTATAATAATTAGTGCATAAAGCTTAATAACCCAAAAACAGTAGTCGTTCCGATTTTGATTAGATACATCGACGTCTTACAAAAAAATCTTCTGTTTACTAATTTTCAGTCAAAAATGTGGTTCTCGTTTAAAAATAAAAGTTCTTTTCTGCACACTACACTAATTAAATTCTATAAAATAATTTGAGTATCAGATAGATATAGTATTATTATGGTCTTTGAATATACTTAAAAATTCCAAAAATGAGGATTTTAATGAATAGACGATTAAAGGATAAAACAAGGTATATTACATGATATGACGCATGTTGAATCATCCTTTGAATATTATTATTGTAATAATTTACATGACACTAATATTATTTACAGCGAAGAAATGTTAAGCTGCAGTACTATTATGCGATCATAAAAAATCCTATCAAAGTCACATCGTAAAACGTTTATCGCAGAAAAAAGTTGTTAAAAAAAAATGCAATATATGTACCTACCTATTATAACGACTAAGTTAAAAACTGTACTATATACAACTATACAGAGTAAAACACCAAAACACGATTATAAGGCGTCTATTATATTATAAAAATACATCGTAAAAAAAAAAAGAAAAGCACATTGATAAAATATTCATGAAAGTTCAGCTTATTATAATCTAATATTCAACGAAACGATCTTACGCAACAATTATATTATGTTATACGAAATTGTAGTGCGAGGCATCTCGTACGTTATGACGTGTAGGTTCATAATATCCATATATACCGTGGTAGTTGTTACCTGTATAGTAATAATATGTTGTAGGTGTAATAATAATATAGGTGGGTACATAATACTTACGTCGGTTCGTTTATTTTTTATTTGTTTAACCTGCCTGCCACCCGCACGCGTGCCGATGTAGACAGAAACAATTTCGTTTTTGGACTATTGTTGTAGTTGTAGTATGTATTGTTCGTTCTTTAAACGTCATTATATTATTTTTGTTTGGCGAAAATTACAAAATAATTTGATAACGGGATATTATGGTTTGTTTACGAGACGACCCTTTATTTGCGGAAAAAACACGTTCACCCCACACTTTCGTCCGTATATATATAAGATTATAAAAGTTTGATCGCAAATTTAATTATTTCTGTTCAATCCTTTTAAATTATTATAGTTATCATAAGACATCAACTCTTATAATATTACAATAATTACACAGCAGCGAAGTGTTCTCCGAAGCACCACATTTTCATCGTTTACAAGTACAAAATATAGGTAAGCACTTGATGGAATAGTATCTTATTACTGTATATATTATTTCGAGATGTTCATTATGTTATTTTGTTTCAAATAGGTAGGTAGTATGTAATACCACGGTTTTTTTTTTATTTCCGAAAACATAAACACCTAATTTAAATCTAAACATGAACGATATTTTATTTTTATTTGAACAGTCGTCGTTTCAGCGACACCATTATTATATTTAAACATATTTTCTAATTCAATAAATTATCCAGTTAGTGGTTAATCCTTGCTTCATTCGAATACTATAATAAGTTCTCTTTACAAAATTTGAATAATAGTATTTTATATTCGATACTAAAAAATTAAAACCAAGCCCATAACCATATTATAAGCCTATAATACGAATGATCACAAAATCTACAATATTATGCCGCATTTGCAGTGTATATTTTAATTTTTCATAAATATTATTGTAGGTGGTTCAGTATGATTTTATTTTTACGAACTACGCGTGCACAATGTTTAATTATTGCCATCCGTCGTTATTATACTATATATACTTTTATTCTGGTGGTTAATTTGAATAAATAAATTCAAATATTATTATTAAATCTACTCTGCGAAGAAAAAAAATACCAATATTTATATAACTGCAGCTATCCACTGCAGACTCTCCTCGACTTTTCAAAAAAAAAAATACCAACTATGTATAAATGGGATCCGTAACAATTTTATTTTTTGAAATTGAACAACGTACAACGAATCCGTGCTATGGTTTTTAAAATTTAAAATTTCGTAACATCGTAACAATCATGGTTAACAATTTTAGCGAGCTGTACAAAGTTTTTATAAAGGTTAAATGAAAATCATAATTATTGCATTTATTGTTCTAATGATATCACGATTGATCCATATTATTAAATATTTTGTTCAAAACTTTATTTTTACTACTTTTCATATCACTAAACACGTGTTTATTAACCTATATAATAATCGATTTTAGACAATGGACATCATCTGACAACATTCTGTCTGACTGATCATGTCTTTTCCGATATTTCATGAATGATGATTTTCGGAAAATATGTCAAAGATTCTATGTAAATAAAATTGTACTCTAAATCGAGACCCCAAAAGTGTATTATGTCAGTTTTAAAATTCCTGACAAATAGAACCGAACTATTTAAAAGTATATAAAATCAGTACGAAAATACTATCAGTCCACAAGAATGCGAATTCGTTTAATATGGAAATAGGTTCTTCTCCATCAATCAACATCAAAAAATAGGATAATCGTTAAACTAAACTAAATGTATTTGTTTCAATAAGAAATTTATAATTTTTTTTTTTCACAAAAAAATATATTACCATAGAACTATTCATTTCATACTACAAGCGCGCGGGTTATAGTTTTTATAAAATATTTTAAATTGAAAATATGTATAGTATTTTATATTCTTGTGTTCACAACGAAGTAAACATAGAATATAGGTACATACTATAACACTCAATGTCAAGTAATTGCATTGGTCGACATTGATTGCGCAAAAAATAATCTTGACGAGGTAGTGAGAATTTTGATACCAAATCCTAAAATAAACTGCTGCCCAAACAATTTCATAGAATCGATTTCGAACCTTTTCCTACTAAGCCCTTGATTTAACAATAATTCTATTCAAACGCGGAACAACAACAGATATATATTTTATTCAGTGTCGTATCATCGTATATTGACTGAGGAAATGAGAGCGTCTTAGGTAAAAAAAAAAAATCTCTTTGAATATTATATTTTCATCACTAAAAAACTTATCATTTATTTTCATTTAATATTGTGCTTCAACTGGAAAATATTAAACTGCTTGTAAAAAACTATAGTTTTATATAATATATAATATATAACATACAATATGCATAGTAAATTATTTTTCAGGGATATTCACGTTTGTTATAACAATGAGGCGATGTTATGTCTTAAAAAGTTACTTCTAGTATTAAAATATAATATATTAAGATAGTAAAAAAGATCTTATAAGTACATAATATTAGAATCAAGATTTTATTATTACGGGTGGGTATATATTATATATATATATATGCATTTTGGATAAAACGTGCATCAAGCAATGGTCGTCTGCTGTTCATTTTAAAGATCATAATATATATATTTACGCGGTCTAAAAGTTTATATAATAATATCAACAGTATAAAACCGGCTTCCAGGCTGGCTATATACTATACACACATCCGGAAACATTTTAAAATTAAATAGTTTCATACCATAAACAGTCGTGGCGAGTCCACGGTGTACGCGTTTATAAAATAGATAACATATTAGAATCCGGGAACATTTCATAATATACGCTCAGACGATATACAACAATTTAAGATTAAACCGATGTGTAACATTCTCCGAAGGATACAGCGTTACATTTTTATTAAAACAATAGGTCGTAGAATAAAATTGTGGATTAAAAATAACGCCCAAAGCCATTTTAACATAAATAAACATTAACATTTAGCACTTAATGGTGCGATTGGTTTAAGCGACTTAGTAAAATCGCGTTCGCGATAATTTTAAAACGAAACGTAAATAAATAAAAAAAAAACCGTTTGAAACGCATATAATATACCGTATAATTATAGTCGTCAGCAAGGCGTAAATCTCGCAAAACGATCAAAGATAATATTATATATTATACGACCGCTGCAGCTGTAATAAATGTCGAACCAACAACGTGGTCGGTGGTAATAATGTAAATTTGACGCGGTGTTATACATTTATCGGAGATACTCACTCCGTAGGAGGACGTTAACGTGAGGTATCCCGTATTTGCATATTTTATACACAATAACAGAAACATATTTAGTATAAATACTACCTATTTAAGTACGTGTTATCGGAAAAATTGATTAAATCTGGTATATAAGACGTAACACCGACGTGGGTACTGGTTTATCAATTGCTTCCCCCCTCCCCCTCCCAAAAAATAATTTAAGATTCTGGAGTCTAGACGATTGTTGATTACATTTTTCAACGGGTTTTTTATGTTTCACGAATTTATCTACAGTCCCTGAACAATTAAAATCATGACCAGATTTTATTTTCGTCTTACAGTGCGGGTCTGAAACATTGTCAAATTTCTTAACAGCCCTAAAAAAATTCATACAAAATACTCACCTATACATATTAAAACCGCAATTTAATTGATCACTCGAAATCTTAACTACTGAAATTCAAGCCTGGGCATAAACGAGTTAAAAAATTAAAGTTCAGTTAAAAATTAATTGTACGTTATAATATAACTTTTAACTTAACTGAGTTAAACAAATTAAGATAACTATTGACTTTAAACTTTTTTAAATTTTTTCTATCAACTTAATTCAACTCAGTTAAAAATTATCGTTAAATTGCCCAGGCTTGCTGAAATTTGATCTCATATCTACCATCTTTTTTTGAAGTTAAGTTTAAGAAATAACTATGGTTTCGTATTTTTTTATACGACTATCTCTGTGATCAATGGCCGTATATAGTATATACGATCAAAGTTAGATATTTATCAAATATTACTTGCACATTATTCGCATATCATATTATAGTTATCCACAAAATAAATTTTATCAATCTTTCAAACAAGTGTTATTCTATTTCACAACTGACAAAAAAAAAAGATGAATTATTCAAATTTTAAATCTTGTTATTCTTTAAATATTTATTTATTCATTGTTTTACATACTAAAAAAAATGAATAAATACAATATCTTCTAAAAACATTACAACCGTCTTTTCACTGTGAATTATAGAAAAATATTTGGTTGCAAACATTTTAACGCAAAAAAACCTACGACCGTATTTTATTAGTTACACAGAAATATACATTATAGAATTCGAAATCAATTTTAGATAATATAGAAAATTCAAAATATTTAGTTTAGGTCCTCAGTATGAAGCTTTATCTCCAGGCCAGTAATTTTAATATCATCGTAATATCCATCAAATAAACAGTAACCACAAAGTGGGTAGGAAAGATAACTGTAATACTATACATTATTATAGGTACCTAAACATCATATAAAAATTTCGACATCATAAATAACATTAAATATTGTACCTACTTAGGTCACATACTTAAATCGACCGCGGGGTGTACGCATGTATAGTATTATACCAAAATGGAAATGTTTCGGTAGGTCATGGGTATTGGCACGGTGCCGAGATTTTACATTTTAACGATGAAAAAATTGTTTTTAAAAATAATATATTAGGTTTTTTTTAAATAATATATCTCATATTAAAATATTCACCCACTAAATACACAATAATATTGAAAGAAGAAAATTAATCAAAACAAATTCTAACTCCTGGACCAGAAATTATTTCCCATTCAACTTAAGGTACACTTAGTATAATATAGGTAATAATTGTATAATAATAATAAATGATAATGTTTTGAATTGACGTAAAGCTGTTTGACAAAGATATCAAAGATATAAATAATCGTTTAGAGTTGGGTGTATTTTTTGTTATTACTTTTAACAATACAATATTTTATTACGGACCGCATTTTTTTGTTTCGTCGTGATTCTATAAGCTCTGCACCTTTTTTATGGCATATATAGCTGGTAGAGCCGAACTATACCTAAATTAATAATACGCTATAGGCACAGGCGTTAAAATAATTCAAATTGCCATTTGCCGGTAACGCGTATATATATATATATGTATATACATTTCATACTAATGGTAATCACACGATATTATTTCAGATATATTGTACGTAATAAATAATATACAGGATGGTTGATGTTTATTATTACACTGCGTACGCCTCGGCTGCGTTTTCCGTGCAACGGCACCTGCAGTTCTATATATACTGGAAAATTGGAAAACGAGGCTTCCGCTCTATACATCACACCCACACTTATAACAGTATACCACCGTTTACGATCGCAGCTGCAGCACCGGGCAAAGGTCATGTGAAGACTTCGTATATGGTATACACCATGGTGTGCTTATAACTTGAAACACACACATGCGTACGGCGTTGCATCATTTGTACGCTGTTGCACATGAATCTCGAAAGCCCGCAAACGACGAGCATAGGTACACAAATCGCACCGTCGGTGATCTCGTGAAATAGTTATACACGTGTAGCAGCCGCGGTATACGGGTAAGTATACGGTATAGGAATCCAATAGGCGAAAACCGCGGACAGACCACTGGTCGGTCGGTCGGACGGCGTGCGCAATATTTTATCCGGTCGGTGCCTGCGGTCGCCGCTGTGGGCAGAGCAGAGAGAGCAACGAATGTTTCCCATACTAACCGACCCGACCGAACTCGAATACTTGAACTCGCGCACAAACAAACGAAAAATGGTATGTGTCGTACAACATTCCACGTAAGTATAATACTGCCACGTACGCGTCTCTTACGACGGATGTCCGCGAAGTCGGCCTCCCGACATTGTCCGATCGACTGGAAAACAATTATGTCAATATATTATTCGTTTTTATAGAGCTATTGGCAAATCTATATGTTTACTTTTTGGTTGGATTAACAAATTATTTCTCGCCAGCTCTCCGAATTTGTCCGATCGATTCAAAAATGTATTGATTTGCAAATCCTAAAAACTGCGGTGCCCGTTTTCCCAAGGTATTTGCTTCTTGTATACATAAACATTATATACTATCATAATTTGATATATTTGTGGAATTCAGAAACAATATGTCAGCGATTGTAATTCCACTGCACGGTTCACGTATAATAATGTTGCGGTGGTTCATGTCTGGCGATATTAAGATAACTTAGTGTAGGAAAGCGTATATTATAAATTATAATAATATAATATGTGCTTTTCGTATGCGGTTAATAATATATTGGATCCGTACTTCCTCTTTAAACCTATATATTTTCAATATTGATTTTTATTTTATTAATTTTTTTATTCAAATTTTATAATAATAAAAGTATGAAAAACGGTCTTGTAAAGTCTACGGGTATTCGGAAAAAAAAGCCCCATACTAACTATAAATACATATAACACTTTTTTTTATTAAAGAGTACATTTCATATTTTTAAATTTTTAAATAATATATCTATATTTCAATATAATTAACTTTTTTTGACATAGCCATATAGCCATGTATATAATATATAATATTCGTTTGATAATTTGTTTATACTTTTATATCATAGTAATATTTAATAAAATAATACACCAAATATTTTAAACTATATAGGTATAATTAATATACGTTCGAAGTATAAGAGATTAAAGTATATAGTAATAAAAACAAAACTAATTGACATTTGCCTTTATCTTGAAAATGATGAAGGTATTATACTTTATTGTAGACTATGTATTTTGAAACTGTTTTTGGTATCTTAGTATCTAAAACATTTCATTATTACAAATATGCTTTTTAGTTATAAAATTATATACAAACGACAAATGACAATTATTATACATTTTTTACCTTTAAACATTTTTTAAATTATATTTTATTATATTATGTTTATGGTTATGGGTATGTTAAATAAGTGTTACACAAATAAATGTAATGATCAAATTATGATTATATCTAATAATGTAAATCATAATAAAAAAGAATAATGTATTTAGTTGGTACCTACGGTGCTTTTTCCCTCAGATTCGATCCATACGATACGAAATCACCATCATCGCGCGTCTAGAAACTATATGAAGCGTATTAGTGGGCATTTCGTGATTTAAAATATTCAGTAGATCTTGGGTTGCTATGCTAGGCAGAGGCGAGAAGTGTAGGTACACATTATATTTCTTTCCCAGACGTGTTTATTTTCGATACACGCGTTTTCATAGACGTTTTCACACACTGTTTGAATTACGAAGATCTGCGAGTGTGAAATCGTATCGCGGGAACCGATATTGTAAGTATTTGGGATCATTAATATTACGATTCGGTACTATACAGAGTGCAGTTGTACGATGTGTTTATTTCAAATATTTATAACGCAGATTTCGAAACGACCGCTCGCGTATGTGGGCACATTTCCTTTTCGCTTTAGGTTTTCGACGCAGATGTGTGCGGTGGTGATCGTCATAATACGCGCGCACGCGCCTTTGTATTTGAGTAACGTGTTTAAAATGTAAAACCGAATAAAAAATGAGCAATCATTATTTATTCATAAATATTATATAGGTACTCGGCTATAATAATAGTCGTTTTGCAGCCTCTCTGCCGCACCAATCTGCATTTATGCGAGACATGGCGTACGATCGTGTAAGCAAAAGCGTCGCGGAGACTGCGCGGACCGTTAAAAAAAACCATAATACTATGTATTATATATTAATAAAACTCCTGAGCACCGTACCTATAATAATAATAATATAATATCGTATAAACGATATGACGTGTGTGGGGTGTGTGTGTGTGTCGCGTATTGTTTAGCCGAGTACGGCGGCGACGCTGTCCTTAGAATTTTACGACCTTATTAATATGCGCCGTATAATATAAAATCGCATAAGGTTATTACGCTGGTACGATGTGGAAAAGCAGTAACAGTAAGTACCTACCCGTGCCTCTAAACCTCACCATGCAATAACCTATGTTATAACGAGTGACCAGACAGGCGGGGGTGGTCGTGCGCAATTATCGCGTCTTTAATAATTTATTCTAAAACGGCTATTGGAGAAAATAGAAGGCATTATATTTACCCCCTTTGCGAATGATAAATCTCGACCGCCGTTTCTTATGTGCACATCACTACGTATTATCATTATTATCGTACCCGTATTATATAATATGTCGGCACCGTGCGCGGTGTATATTATATTATATTTCTTGCCCTCGCGATTCTCTCGACGTCGCTCGCGTAATAAAAAAAATAAATAAAAGCGACGCACATAAAATATTCGCCGGGCGTATTTGGCCTAATGACACGCACACGCACGCACTTACACCAGTAGCCGACCCCCCCCCCCTCCCCGAGGGCACGTTGGTCATTTACCATCCCCTCAGCAGTGGTCGGTCCGACGACCATCGTAATAATATGTTTTCCGTGAAATCTGCCGACCACCTCTGAAATGATATCGTGTACCGTCGACCGAATGTCCAATCCGTTTTTATACTATATACAGATATCTATCTGTACGTATATAGGTACCAATAATGCATAATACGTTCGTGTACTTTATACACGTGAATGCGCATTGTAATAATATTATCATAACGACATTATGTTGTGTGCGACAGAGTAGTATTACTGGTCGAAAATCTCCGCAGGGTGAGATAAACCGGACGTGACTGAGATGACCGACAACGAGGGTTTTGTGATCCGCGCCGGTGATTTCAACCACGATAAGACAATATTGCGGTAGATATTCTAAATATTAATTATTATAATATATAAAATTGAACAATTATAGACGTCGGTCTAATAAAGATATGAAATAGAACCGTGTGACAACATATTTTTTATACTATATATTTGAGGCAGTTGGTCATTTTTTGTATGAATACGGTCGGAGTCCTGGAGGTAGGTATTACAGAACCAAAACATCACTTCTGGCTATGGCACTGACTAGGTATATATTAGAAGTTGACGTAGGGTCATATTTATAAAATGGTAAATGTTCGAATATTATGCAATTGTATGTCCGAATAGTGTTAAAACATTGTAGATACGCTAAATAAAATTATTATACTGAAGGATAATCATTATTGTGGCTGTTGAATTTTAAGTCCATAGTGCGTAGATAATTAGCGGGTAAAAATAAAATGTTGGACAAGATTATAATATACAAATAAGTTTAGAGCTAAAAATAAGCGCAAGACAATCAACGTATTAAAATAATAAAAACCTAGTTTATTTCAAAAATAGAATAGTATAAAAGAACTCAGAGTACGATGAGTTGGAGTTTCTAATTTCGTTAAGAGGAATTGTAATAATTTTTATGAACAAAGTAAAAATATTTAGATGATAATATTATCAATAGATACTTTTTAGTTTTTGATACTACATAATGATTTTAAATAATTATCATAACAAAAATATTAATTAATTAATTTAAATCATTTAATACTTAATTTATAGTTATTTGAGCACAACGTTTTCATAAAATTACATTACACTTTACGCTTGAATGTCCGTTCACTATATCCATATAGTTGTACCAAAACTGCGTAAATATTGTACCTAATTGATTAGGTACCTACGAGTATAATATATGGTAATAATAATTATTTTGTTTTGGTCTTACATTGTACTCTGAAGAAACTAAAAAGTGGTTTATATTTCTTCGGGAGTATAAATATACTTTTTATTTATTTTTTAGCAAGGATTAGGTGCCTAAAAATTATATATTATTACATTTTTAATTACACTGCAGTTAAGACTTTTTTAAACTCCAAATGATTTGAGGTTTTTGGGGAAAATTGATATCGGCTGGTTTCAAATGCACACCCCTCCCTCACCATCTTATTAGCCCTCGTATTATAGTGATGCCACCGTGATGCTACATATACAATGATTAACTATTGTTATTATAATAATATTATAATAAACGCCCTACTACGACATAATAGGTATAATTTCGACGGACTGCAGAGCAAAACCTCCCATCACGCATTCACGCGATTGTATGTATCGTCGTCGTGTTATCGTATATTATTATTATTAATGAGAAGAGTCATATCTACAGCGTGTATTTAATATGAGGCTGATACCCTCCTACCAATTTTCTCTGTATCCTTGGAGATCTTTTATTACGACGCGATTTGCATAATGACTGATTGCTTAAAGATAGGTAACCGAGTTTGAGGTACATAATATAGGTATCTAGACCGATAAACGTGTCTGTATAATATATATGCATTGTCTATACTCCCACCGTTGGTGGTGCTTTTCCGTCGTATATTACTCAGCATAGAATAATACAGTTAATTATATTTAAAAACCGATTTATTGTACTCATGCAGCGTCGTAATAAAATTATACATAACGGTGTTCCACTTTTTCGCCAAAATCGACCTTTCCGTTTACCGTTTGCTACGATAATAATAATAATAATAATAATATATTATCATACTTCCATTTTCCACACAAAATTTCAATTTTTAGACTTTGATAACCCCTTGTATCGTAATCTAAGTATGAGAAGTTATTGATGTATTCAGTATTGACATATTTTGTAATAAACAAATACCAACGGTAATACAAATAGTTCATGTTATTTTACAAAAATATTCGTATATATAGGTAGGAAGTCATATTCATCATATACATATATTTATTTGATATAAATAATTTATTTTATTCGTGTAGAACACGCGTCAGTAAGTTATATATTTGTCAATAAAAAAATACAAATCGCATTTGAGTAATACTTGTTTTATAAAAAAAAAACAGTGATGTTGTAACATTCAGTGTAAGTTGGGTTCGTTCGTTTATCATACTATATCTAATGTCTATTTAAGTATACATTATATTATTTTTATGATGGATATAGGTTAGGTTATAGGTGTGCGAATGCGGGTGTGCGAAAGCTTCACAGCACATACTCTGCCACCTCTGCACTCCATTACATTTAATTTAATGAATAATCTCAGATTATTACCAGCCTCGCACCAATCACCCAAGTGCTCTCTTCTGTTACTACTTTACTACTATCTACGGAGTCACACCAGGCCAATATAATATATTATCAAACATTTTGATTTTTCATCAAAATATAGAGTTGCGTGAGCTAATGTCTTCCCCGCGATGTCCGCGGGAAGAACCATGGCGAAAACAGAAAAGGTCCAACAGACATCGACAGGTGTCTGATCACTTTTGATACAATATTATGTATCTTTTTTTCTTTTTTGTTGAACAAAACTTTATATTTACAATCTGTATTTGCATGTTATACAATGTGTAAATTGGGCTTTTATTGACGTTAAGGAGAAGACGGTCATTGATGGCACCCCGCATATTATGTTATGTATCTCTATGAATTATTGTTTGTGTATCTGCCATCTGGAAGGTACTACGTATTATTACATCTAATTTGCATTAAAAATAATATTTACTGGCAATATTACCAACCCAGAGGAGCCTTTGGGGTCGATTTGGATTAAATCATCTATATTATTATCATTATTAGTAGAACTATTAAAAATATTTCTTTGTCGCGTCGCTTCACTATTATAAATCTTGTTACCTATCTCTGGTTCTATTTATTTTTAAATCTGAGTTTTACGCTCGTTTTTAGCTTTCTCACCAAATTAATATACACAATTTTCTCTATTTAAATATTGTATCATGAGTTTTTATTTATTATCATTTTTATTATTATTTATTTTCTCATTATGTCTCTA
Source organism: Nasonovia ribisnigri (assembly GCA_027563435.1). NCBI lineage: Eukaryota > Metazoa > Arthropoda > Insecta > Hemiptera > Aphididae > Nasonovia > Nasonovia ribisnigri. The sequence goes on along the minus strand of JANEHU010000146.1, from coordinate 438,910 downwards.
AATATATTACATACAAAAATCAACGTCGCTCAGGCCCCTTTCCCAAAGTGACAGGTGACCACATAACTGTCGACATACGAGTTGCTCCTTTGGTAGCCGATAAATTGACGAACGATCACAATGTATTTATGTTGTGCAAGAGGGAAGGTGCAATCAAATTTTTAGGAATTTTAGAGCAAAATTACTGTCCACGATGTTCAATCACCGTCTATCGTCTTTCGTCGATCAAGACACGTGGAAATTAAATGTTTAAAATTTTATACAAAAATCAAGATTGTAATCCAATTTTGGTCTCCGATATTAAGTGTTACCTATCTGAAGTTATTATCGATATCATGGCAATAAATAAATATTTTGAAGATCAGGATTGGTATGATTGTTAACGTTTTATTATCTAAATGGTGCCGAGTAATCTATAATTTAATTTTCAATTCTATCATAATAAGAGATTACCAAAATCGAAAACTCGAAATTGGTTATGTCGGAAAATGGAAAAAATAATATAATTTAGGTGCCTATAATCTATATATTAATGTACCAGCAATCGGCGTTAAACGAACTTACCAGTAAATGATTAGGTACATTTTGATGGAAAACGGTGACGCCCATAGATATAGTATAACATTATTATGTGGGTAATATAATATACTTCCGTACAATAGTAGTGATAATACTATATTATTATTATTACTATACTATTATATTTCAAAGGTGGATATTTTAGTGTCAGGACTCGGGCTTGTCATAAAGTTTTTTTTTTGCTTTGCATATTAACTATATTATTATGTTAATATATTATATATGTAAGAGAATTTTTATTTTTTTCTTATACGTTCCAATAAAACAATAATTATATTACATGGCATTTACATCGTCGGTTTTCATTTAAAATAATCATCACAAGCATGGCGTGGTAACGAGACCATTATTGTACTACGTGCGTATGTATTGGTACAATGTTCGTTTGAAATAATATAATAATATAATTATTGCAAACTAACACACCATAGTAATTATATGTACTTACAATACAGTATGCGTATAGAACGACTTAGTTTTTACTTGAAAATTAACTTATTAATTTATAGTGCGTTTCTCGAAATGAAAAAAAATAATGTTAACAACTAATAATTACAATCAACTGTTTATATAAGTAGGTACCTACCTAGTTAATCAGATTATAATTTGTAGTTTGGTTTCCCGTGCAATTATCAGACATAATTATTGCGTAGCGGTAAGTTTGGAAATGTGTTGTACCTCAGGCACAGATTCAGAGCAAAAATCCGGAAGCGCGAATTGAGAAGAGGGTAACAATTTCGTTACGACTACAAATTAAACATATATATTATATTCTTTTTATTTTGTTTTATAAATACAGAGTAAATATATTTTTTTTTATTATTTATAATCAATGGCAGTATCCAGCTGCAGTTATTGTCGGTGGAATGGGGAGGGGCTTGCCCCCCACGGATCAGTCCCCGGTGTACCTTAGCTATTTACATATATTATATAACATAGCTCAATAACGACATATTATTGTTGTTATCACTTCTCTAGGTCCGTTAATGAGACGCGGCCGACCGTTGGTGTGAAATACGTTATATAAATACATCATATACCCGCGCGAGTCACGCTCCCTTGTGCTGTATCCGCAAATCATCGCGCGGTTAGATATTATATGTAGAAAATATAGTTGGGGTTTCGTTAAGTAGATTAGGCCGGTTCAATACACGTCCTGCCCCGGCGGCAATATAAGAATTTATTTCACGTGGTTATTTCTTCCGAGCGTGAAATGCGTTCGCGGAGGGCCGTGACCACGAAGTTTGCTCACTACAACACTGACAGACGGCATAATAATAATTTATTATAATATGTATTTATAGAATTATTCAGCCACGTATAATATTTTCATTTTTTTTTTTTTCATATAGCTCCTACAGCTTCGCGACTTATGATATTGTGCACGCTGTACGGCACATAATAATATATTATATGTTTGGCTTATTCTTATTTGGTGTTCCGTAGGTAGGTAATTGGTAAATATTTGTAGAATGTTTTTAAAATCGTTGTATCGACAAAAGTCGTATGTTCTATGAAGTGATATTAGAAATTAACCGTTGAATATTTTGTACACACGTTACACCGTAATCTCAATCGACAAAAGAGTTCGGTGTGTACAATATATTATAATTATAAAATTATACTACTCAAGTCATCGATTCCCAATATATAAACGAAAAATACACCTAATGATTCAACTCATTGTTGATTACCACAAAATAATTAAAATTTGTATTCATAATTTAAACTTTAAATATCTAATTTCGACGACCAAATTGCTCGTCAATTAATGCTTAAAAAAATGTTCCTATACTATAACCGTGTAACACACAAAATAAAAAAAAACACACACAAGCACTATCATTGTAAAATCAATACGTCACATTCATTGCTCAGCTCAGAATCTAAAATCAGATTAGTTCTAAATTTCTAACAGAGTAACCCTAAGTGACCCTTATTATACTGTCGTATTAGACAATATATGTATACCCTATACTGAACCTAAATTAAATTATGTCTCAAAATGTTTACTCTGCAAAACGTTTGATGTGTAAAATCTAATTTTTTTTATTTGTACTTTTTTCATTTGATATCATTATACGTGGCAGTGCGGCACAGTCTTCCCTGGTAATAGGTATTTCCCGTTGGGCGTAGTATATCTGAATGAATTTCCGTATAGTAGTCTTACCCCATAGCCTTTCCATGTCGGTAACTTATAGCGACATAATAATAATATAATACCTATAGGTACCTATTACTTATATCGAAATATAACTTCGTTAAAATCACTTTTGTTGTACCGCATTACAAGATAATATAGTAACAAGGTATTTATTAGATGAGCTCAGTAAATTGTATGTTCAACCATATTATTATTCATGCGTCATTATCCTTTTAATCATTTTTTATTGTATAGAATTTGTAGTCGATTCACTTCAAAAACGTGTCAACGGTTTGCAATCACTTGGTGGAGATGTTCTAAAACTATTAAATTTTGGGCCTATGTACTAAATGTTTTTGCGGGCGCTATACAAAACTTCCAATAAAATGCAACCCATTAAAAAACGATATGGGTGTCCCATACACGATTTCAAGGTAATAAATAGTTAACCCACAGCTTAAAATAATAAAGTTACTATAAAATAAGTATTCCTATATCAAAATTTAAAAAATTACAAATACATTTGAACGAGCTCCTACAGTAGCCGGACCCATGTGTTCCAGGTCCAACAGCCACTGAGTCACAAAGGCCATAGACTCAGACCCGACCTAAAAAATATGAGACTTTTACTTTGTAATACACCATAATAATATTAGTTGTAATACTATTCATCGCACTGTTATTAATTACCGTTGTGTAAGTATATATATTAAAAATATAAAATATAATACACATAAGTTGTGACATGCACGTTTAACTACTCATCACGTATAATATAATAATAAGATTCGAGTTCATATTATTTCGAATTGTTTTATATAAGTACCTCATATACATATTGTAATATAAATCATATAGGTTAATAGGTATTTTATTGGTGGTTAATGGTATTGGAGAACTAAATTTGTTATAGACGATTTGTTTCTGTAAATATCGTATGTCTTACAATGTAATAAGTACTTGTTTTATTTGTTGAACTCAAAAATATTTGTAAAATGGTTTGATATATAATAGGTATTTACTTAGATTCAAATTATTAACCGATTCAAAACAAGTGCAACGAATCATTTAACATTCGATGGGGCAATTTGAATTTTATCGTCGATTATATCCAAATTTAAATAATCATACTGAATTTAGTACAATTGATGTGTATACAAACTTACTTAGGTACTTATATGCTTCTATACATATTAGTATATTATTAAAATATGTGTTTAAACACCGCGACTAGTTTTTCAGAAAACGCGTACCCGTACAAGTTCTTTTCAAATTTTTCTTGTAGTTGTTTTTGACTTCATACTAAATCGGTGCATATTTACGATTCACGGAGCTAAAAACATTTTATCCGAAGCGTACGTTCAGAGAAGGAAGAAAAACTTTACAAAACGCGTGAAGTGGAGGTTACAATAAATAAAAAATGACTAGGTTTGATGGAGGCGGCGGCTGTAAAAGCCGAGCCACGTTAAACCAAATGCATTCCATAAAACGATTCGAATAGGTGAGATATTTCACGATATTGACTTTTCATTCACGCGCTGACAGATCATGCCATATAATACGACAAGAATATTCAGTGTAGCTTCACACAAATTATTTGAATATAGTGTAAGATTTTTTCAAATTAAATGTTGAAACGGGGTTGAAGGAAATAGAGAGAGAGAGAGGTGAGTGACGCAAAAAATGATAAGACGTATAGTTACGGCGTAGTTGTCAGCACGTGCCTGTCTCGTGAAATTTCGTCTAATTTTTAATAAAAACAATAATAATTATTATTATTTATTTAGAGCACTCTTAGTGGGCGATACCCTCTTGATACTATATTGATTTAAATAATTCGAGTAATCTTTTTCGACGGCGCAGCGGTTTTAAAATAGTTACCTTTTTAAACCTATATACGTCAAAACGTTTACCCACCCATTCAGTCACAGCAGTGACACATAATATTCGTAAATCTTTTCGATAATCATCATCTTAACCGACTGCATGAATATGATCAAAACTTCCAGCCCTCCACTGCACCACGTCCCCCTCCTAAAGAAATACTCTCTGCAGACACACCGGTTTATTGAGCTTTGATTTCAACCAACACGTGCATCAGTCGCCACTACAAGACCAAGACCGCAACCCCACGGGTCGAGTTTTGTATACTTATATAATATTATTGTTGTGATGACGACGAAACAGAATTATTGCCAGCCAACGCGGAAGACCAACCCCAAACTATATATATATATATAAACACTGTGGCATCGCCGGCTGAGGATGGTTTACAGTACAGTGGATTCCCATCCGAGTTTAGCTAAAAGTGACAGGATTAATAATGCCTGCGATTCGGGTATTGTAAATAAATTCCTTTTTGGCTGCCCGTCTCCGCCTCCACCGCCGCCGCAGCGTGCCCGCCCCTCCCGCGGTGTTTTTCTCCCCGCGAGATCCCTGCTCACCCCCCTCCCCCCACGCCCATCACGTACAGCGGCTGTCCCGCTTGCACGGAAACCCACCCCGTCCGCGACTTATATCCGAACAACAGATGGTTTGGATTCCGGGACCTTTTCGACAATAAAACCGACACCGTGGAATTAATTTTTTCCCCACTCTAATTACACCTCGACGGCAACCGTTTGTTTCATTGTTTTTGTATTACACACCCACACACGCATACCCGTGCACACGAGCACGTACCTATATACCGGGTGATCCGTTTAAACACGCTAGACACCATTCATTATTTTAAAAACTAACGTTTTTGAAAATATTTTTTACACGTCATTTTAAGTCGTTAAAAACGACAACATTTATACTTATACTCATATGACAACATGCATTTGCAATCTCTTATTCCAAAGCAGAATATTTTTTTTTTTTATAACTTACTTCTAAATATTATTATAAAAATCTACAAGTAGTTTGTGAGTTAAAAGTATTTATAAAGTTTCGATAAATGGTGTGGTTCAGAAGAACCACGTAAAATGATATTTCACTACTCGGCTCGAGTACACTTTAAAATTAAAATACCTACCTACTTTATAATTAATAAAATACTTGCCCAAAATTTGAATTATACATAAATCCAAATACTCCAAATAATACTTTGCTTTGGAATATGATATTAAAAATGTATGTTATCATTCAAAAGAGTAAAAAGATTAAAATATGATAACGATGATAAAATAAAGTAAAAAATAACTGGAAATTGTGTAAAAAAAAATATTTTCGTTTATGTTTTCTGTAATAATGATAGTGTCTTAAGTTAAATGGATCACCCCGTATATATAGAGACCGTTCGAAAACACCCTTTCGCGCCGTACTTACGAGACCGTCCACTTTACTTGCCGACATTATCATGGCGTTAGATAGACACCTGAAACGAGTGCGGCTTGGAACTGTATACAAAGGATTATTATTGTTTAAGTGATAAGGAACGTCATCTTCAGAAAATAGCCAAGACAAGTAGGTACAATGTATAATAATGTGAAAACCCGAAATCTAAAATAATTAAAAGGAAAAATTGGTAGACACAGGTTAAGTTTACACAACTTAAGTTTAGAACACCTTGTATCCTCGTTGTGTCTGTCCGTTAGTTACCAGTACATAGTTACGAATTTACGATTGTTAATAGATACGATCGATAAATTTATTATTTTTAAATTGTTTAGTTTAATTAATAAATAAAAAAAAATTATTTAAAATGGAATTGTAGTTTATTAAATTCCGTTTAAAAACCGGGAATTTCCCACGCTCGCAGAATGAGCTTTCCTAACTTGTTATTATAAATTCCAATCGTTTTTTTCAACAAGTTTATAAATATTACTCTTGTTTGTAATCTTGTACAGTATCAGTTAAAATTGAATCAAAATACGACCTGTATTATAATAATTAAATTATAGCAAATATTATAGTTATAGAAACATTTCAGTACATTGGTTAGAAAATAAATTTGGTCAATATCGGGCGTATTCATTATGTACTGCACAATATTTAGTAAATATTTGAATTGATTATTATCGTAATAAACGAAAAAACTTTTCAATCGTTTTACTGTCGTTCTGTTTTTTTTATATCATAACATATTATCAAGCATCAACTCCACTAAGTTTATGTTTTCAAAAATTACGCATAAAACCATAGTTAATACATAGCTATAATTAAATTTAAAATTATTCAAATAGAACAGAATTATAATTTACTACATATTATACATATGTCATAATGTACAAGTAATTATTTATTACATTTCAATTGATATATTATGTTCTGTTAAAAAAAAAGATTTTCATGCTGCAGTTTCACACATCATTTCTAGAGTAAAATGTTTCATTCATTCACATGGTATCATATTTTGTTTTCTAAAACCTATTCAAAGTTTGAAGTTTGAAAAATAGGTTTAGAAAATTTTAATAATATAAAACCAAAACTTAATTTATAACATTCGTAGAATATTAGAATACCTACTCCTGTTTGACTAAATTGTTTATAAACAAATTAATTTTAAACAAAATTTGTAAATATTTTAGACTTTTATACATGCAATAAATTAAATTACGATTTCACTGAAATACTATACACTAAAAATATATAATTTTCTCAACCTATTGTTAAACTTTGTTTCAAACTTTAAACAAATATCACCGCGAATGAGTGAAATTGTTAAAGTAAAATTATGTGCCATACTATTTTTTACATTATCAGTATCTAACCACATAGCATCACAATGGTGCCAAAAAAGGGAAAAATTATATGACACATGATTTTAGGTTAGACTTCACACGCACGTTTACGTGATGCAGTAAGTTATTCGTTATATTCATCTGGTAATTAGAGAACAACAAAAAAACCCAAAAAAATCACTTTTTTCAAAAATTATATTGTATAATAGAACATTTTTTGTACACTCGCGGTACCTTGCTTTTAACGTTTACCCGTTGTACTTTTATATATAAAAATCTGTATGTATTATATTACCATATTATATGCATATAATAGATGATTTACTTTACGGAATAAATAAATTAAATTATAGTAAAATTTAAACCTAGGAATATAAGTATAAGTATATGGAGTAGTTACCTACTTATTGTTTGTTAGTTGATACAAAATATTATTATAGTTACTTAAGTTATTACACCAATAATAGTTTGCTCCAAGTTTGTTAGCATAAACGAAATTATAACAACATTAATATACTATTTTATACTACAGTGTCTATAATATATATATTATATTATGGTTATATACTATTTGAGTAAAATTGTAAGAATAAAATTAGTTATATTTTATAAAATAATAGAATAAAAATTTTAGTTCTAAATATAGGTACCGGCTCTCATGCTATCATAATAATATTATATCATATTATAATATGATTCGTTCATTGTATGTCAGTAAAAACGAAAAAAAAACGAATAGCGTATCAAAACTTAATAAAAATCATTTGTTTAGTCACAATTTAAGTGTTTCAACATATTTAGACAATTTAGTTTGAAAATTTGTGATTGTTGTCTAATTGTCTAGCAGTGGTACACAATTATTTTACTAAATTTTTCCAAGAATCAATGGCTACACCCACATTATAATACGTTATATAATATTATATTTCTACCAAAAATCTCACTCATGACCATCCCACGTACAATACCTATATGAACATGAAACTTGGGTTTTATAACACGCACAAAAGTAATAACACCATAATCGTGTTTGCAGACGATTCTGATGGATTTTATTTGAAAAATAATAACAATTTTTAAACTTCTACAAAAAAACCTTTGCTATTTTATTCACACAGTTATTGTAAAAATCAAGCCAATGTTATATTAATAGTATTATATATTTTTTTCATATCGCATGCTACAGTCCAACTTTATACCAATTTCCGGCTTGGAGTAAATTTCACAAACAAAATGAAATAAAGATTTTTCAACTCTATAATATAATATTGGTGTTTGTGGTGGCGCCAGTGGTCATGGTGGTGGCAACCTTTTAATGAAAATGGGTCTCTCTCTACAAAATAGTCATATGACCACCACCATTCGTGAACACTAAATACTATCCATGTGGTGAAATCTATTTTTAAATGGTTTTACTACAAAATAATATTTCTACCAGTTTCAATAATCAAAAATATATTTTACATTAAACTCTCAAATATGATCCACATGCGAAAATGCTCAGTTAACTATGTTTAATTTACGTATAATGCTTATAGCTATTTAATCGGTATATAAGTTTCGTAACATTTAACACATACATATAGTGTTTTATTAAATCCATAAAAACTAAGTATATTAAAATCTTTATTTCAATGTTACCAACAAACAATAAAAAGTTTATGGAGCACATAATATTATACCTCTTAATATATGATTTTAGGATAAATTACTTTGGGAGTTAACTGTTACTCATAAATAAACTATTAAGTCAAAATTAAAATATTAATGAACGTATATTTATCGATAATATACAGCAAAAGACTAATAATTTTGTTGAATCAAATAATTATTATTTCCAGCTATAATATTATGTTAACTCTTCATTAAAATAAATAACGACGACAGAAAAGTTCAATGTAGCATATTTTTATTGATCTCATTCTTAACTATTATAATACAAATATTATTTTAGTAAAATTGTATTAATTGTGGAATCAAAAATACAATAAACTGTAACTCTTGATTATCCGTCGCCGACTTTACGCAGGTATTACGCGGTTTTAAAACCTCTTTTTGTCATTAAACTAATACAATAATTCTTAGGATTACAATGTATAATAGTAAGACCATTTAATTATATAACTATTCAATGGGTACCTTTTAATACAAACCTGAAAACCATAAAAGACACTACAGCGTCTTTAAAATTTTTACTTAAATAAATTGATTAAAACTGAAGCATACGAAAAACGTAGAAAATTTATATCTATACGTTTTGATCACGTTATAAAATTGTGTACATTACTTATTATATACAATAAAATACGTAAATACGTAATACATTTATTTTTTTACACATAAATAATATTACAGTGCAAGCGACAGTAGTTGTACATGGCCATAAATAATATAGCTGATTTTGGGTACTAACCTTAAAATATTATACTCGCATTAGAAAAAAAATCTTATACCTAATTTAAAACAACTGTGGTAACAAATAATTTCAAAAAATGCATATTGATAATTAGATTAACATACTATATATGTAGGGGATATTGTCTATTTATTATTATGCCATGCAATATGGGAATTGGGTCTAGGGATGACACGTCCATACCTTCGAATTTCGCAGACAATACAATAATGTGCACGTGAAATTCGTTAACAACTCTTCACTGCAGCATACTATTGAGTTTCGGTTCAAGTTTTTGTCATTATATTGTGTGTTTTTGTTGTACCTATATAATGTGTTATAACCACGATATGTATATAATTAGTGCAATGTTTTGCACTCGTCGTGTAATAATCTACCCACTGCATAATTTAAGTGTATTGAATTTCGTTTTTCAATAGCTCGCGCTCTATGTAGCCTACTATATATTAGAATATAAAAAAATTGTGAATTATACAATGCAAACATCGAGGCAACCATTCTTGTTTATAGCATTAAAATAATAATATACAATAATACTACATGGATACCCGCCAGTTCATATTAATATATTATTATGTATAATTATGTCTCTAATTTTATTTTCCATAACATTGTATCGTATTATATTTGTAATGTCATAATACATCTTGTGTCCACACGCGTTCGGATATCACGTGGATTATTTTTTGTAATTATGCAAAAATATTTGCATATTATTATGCTCTCGGTCTGAACCAAAAATCGTATAATCATACGATATAATAATATATACGCAACAGAGACTAAAATAACTGTGCATCATCATTCATCCGCTAAAGCTCTATAAATTATCTACTAATCAATAGGTCCTTTGTTGCGTCGACACACAGGCATGTCAGCGAATAAACAATTAGCAGTGTTTACAGTAATCATCGATAACGTTTAAACAAACGAAATCTGTTTTTGCTCACCGGATGTAGCCAAAGACAAATATTTGAGTGGGCTTATGGTCTTAGGAATATATACTCAACGTTATCGACGTATTTTAATTTTATGATCGATACAAATAAATCCGATTGTTGGCGTAAGGCGTACGACTAATAATAAAACCAAAAGTGATACATTCGTGCACAAACTAGTATAATATTCTAACGAGTCTAAATAAAAATAGGTATATAATAAACGATATTAGGTTTTAATTTATATTTAACTACCATCGTTAAAAAAAAAAAAAAAAAAAAAACAGAATTCATAAGCTTTTAAACGGAGTATTAATAGTGAAATAAAAAGGTCTTGAGCATTACACATTTTTTTATAATTTTATTTGAAATTCAAAAAGTTTCGATTTTATAAAAACTGTGTACGGCCTATATCCATGTAAATAAAAATTTAAATCGTTAAACTTTACATCATTAGTTTTGTATGACAAAAGTTTTGTACAGTAAAATAACTTTCAGAACTATTATAACCCTTTTGGTCCAATATAAATAGCAATAGGTCCCTTTTAAACTAACGTGCAATGTAACTCTTTGAAATTACCCATTTAAGTACATCGATGGAACATTATTAACTGATTATTTAATACAACCAATATTGGATTACCCCGTTAAGTTTTGGGTGTAGTAAATACCGGATATACACATATAAGAATAGTTCACGGATATATCTGTTACATTGCATACATCAAACGTAGCAAATTACACATAAAGATGCCTACGGGGTGCCATTTTGAAGTCCCAATTGTACTTCAGTTTAAACTCAATTTATTATAATATCGTTATTTTTGTATCAAAATATATTGTTTTAAATTGTACTTACATTTTAATTTAATTTTTTTTCTTTCGTAAACTTTACATTTGATATTGCAGATATTTTAATAATGTACAAAATGCATTAGTTGGATAGTTCCAAATTATGTATTCCGTGGCCAACTAACAATAGCATGAATATTCAATTAAAGTACCCGTCTAGTTACATGTTACTATTAAATTATTATATTTGTTTCTAGATAAAATAAAAATGGTCGTAGATTCACTATTCAATAATAATACTATTATGCAAATTGAGTATTTTATGGTTGTTTCATTTTAATGCGTAAAAGACGAATTATATACAATTTCGAATGAACCACATTACCGCATGGTAAATATAGGTTATGTATAATAAACTATTTGAAAATAATAAGTAAGTGGTATATAACCATACCATTGGTATCCTATTGGTACAACTGCAGAAGCTAAAAGAGTATTATTTATTATTTTAGTATAATATTTTCTAAAGAATAAATCATTATATTTGATGATAGCTCTATTAATCTTCGATGTGACAAAAATCAAAAACTGTATAGATATTATTAGTAGTAAATCTTTGTACATTATTAAATATGGAATCATGCATGGCCAAACCTGACCCACCATGGTCAGTATCCATAATGATTAATCTAACCTAACCAGTACCCACCTCTTTATAACTATGATGAGTTTAAAAACGTGCACCGAAATCATTCTCAACCTATAACCCAGTCCGACCTGTACGCAATCAATGAAAACCACAGCGTATTGCACGGGTAATTGAACAGTCGAGCCCGTTGACCGTACAAATACTCATTAAACCGTGGTCCATAGGTAAAGTGGAATCACCGTGGACATTTGCAATTTATTAATAGATTCAGATGTCGCAGGGAATCAATTGATCAGTGGCTGATATCTGTAGTAAGTAAATGTAAATTAGAGTGCTCTTCGGTCAAATAATGGATACAATAAAAGCCTTGACCGACAGCGTGACGGAGGTTCAAAAGATCCACGTGTAGCGGGGAGCAGCAAGAAAGGGCACTGTAGAGCTAGTGACGGAAATGAAAGCGGAAAGTCCTGAGAAAGGACATAGTGTGGGCGAGGGTGAAAGGCGATGAGGGTGCAATCACCCGGTTTTTGTCAGCGCAAAGGTCGCCTAATCAGTACGTTCATTTGTTGCATGGGCACGCCGGCTGTCACTCGCACACATTCCCGAGCGGCACACGAGAGAGCTGCTGCAGTATGTATAAGGAAAGAAAATAAATGCGAAATGGACAAAGACATAAACGAAAAGATCACTGCCAAATCGGTTATCTTTTAAAAAGATATTGCACGGTGAAATAGAGAAAAAAAATCCTTTGCCCTTTTTTTTTTTTTAGTTTATACATCGTTTTCCTTAAAGATTATATCACGCAAACGAATCTTCCTATACATTTTTTCTTTATGCTTAAAGGGGCTTTGGAAAACCCGGGAGGATCGTTCGGAATTTAAATGAGACGAGATTTCTAACGAAATACTTATTTTTTTTATCCCGCGTGTGTCTCCCAATCTGTAACGAATTGTTAGAAAAATTATAACCCTACTACGAGAAGCTGGCAACGTACAATTATTTAGACTCGTTTAAATACAAGCCGCGCATCGTTTGTTCTTTACAAGAATTACCGTTCCTAATCAGCATAATCATTCTATAATGACATTTAATACATGCCATCAACGATCAACCTTTCACTTTTATGCGCTCTAACATACCTTTTTTTTTTTTTTGCAAGTGGCCTAATGACGGATGGTTGGAATAAGTCGAATAAAGCTTCAAACATGATAAATATTGATGACAAAATGAATCAGCTTAATGACGATCCATTTACATTTTTGTATTTTTGTATTTTTTATCGCTATCCGTAAATAATACAGCAGATTGCTAATTTAATATTATACCTACTCCACCGCACTGGTTTTTCTGTGAGTAATCGAACAAAAAGTATTATACAACATTGCATTACATTACTTATAATTTAAACAGTAATCTATAACATATATATTTATAATATTATAATTTCCAGTAAAGTAGTGTGAGAAAAACAGAATATTTTACTCCTCCTGAAGGGTTGTCGAAAGTAAAAATATATATCTATTATAATATAATGCCAGTAATGTACTTAACGACCTCTGAAATGAGCATTCTTAAATTTAATTGATCAGTATTTAAAATAAACGAAAGACAATATTCTTTACAGCATCGTCAATCCAACTCGATTTGGAAATATTATTTGTTGGGTAGGTATCTATTTTTTTATTTTATTACTTTAATTTATTATTTCAGTATGACATATATATGATATAATATAATATTATAGAATTTATTAATCGAATTTAATTACGTTTCATAAATACTTAACATACTGTATTTTTTTTATAAAAGAATTAGGTTTTATAATTATGATTTATTTTTACAATGGCATTGTTAAAATGCTACAATTTGATATGAATATATATTTTTCAAAATACAATATTATTGAACTAAATAAATTAACGTTAACATTTTGTTTTGGTTACATAATATTATTTTAGAATAGTTCAACAACATATTTTAAGGATAATTTCATGAATATTTATGATTTAACAAATAAAAATAATTTACACTACGTTTTTTCTAAGAATTTACTGAACACACTTTGTAAAATCTAAATGAAACATACAAAACGGTTTCACTAATCAATATGGTATATTGAAACGTATTATTAAATAACTAGAAAACAAATTTTGCATTTAAAATATTTACCAAAAGACGTAATCAGTTTATAAAAGTATATATATTATATATTTAGAAAACACCTTTTGAAGCAATAAAAGTTTAGTACAACTCCTCAATTGGTTATAAAATAAACACAGGTGGTTCTTTTAAGGGATTTTTTTTACTCTAATTTTTACAAAATAGTCACAAATCACAATTAAAATTATTAGTTAAAATTAAACTATAATAAATCAATGTGATAATTAATAATAAAAATAAATAAGAACTTGATTAAGACTTTATACATAATACCTACTCTTTATGACTCTAATCTATTGTGGCAATTTATCTGAAAAATGCATGTTATAAAACGGAAGAAAAAATAATTATTTTGTTGTAAGTTATATTGTGTTATTATTATGTTTATAATTATCAGCTTTTAATAATAAATTAAATTTTGAAAAATATTGTGTGGACTCCGGTTTCCAATTACGAATAATAAATTATTCTGCTCAATTCAATGTAATTAAATTTAAATCGTTTAATGACAATCCATTTCTTTCGAATTAAAGATAATATATCATCTGTCGAACGTAGTTTAAAGAAATGCTTCTTCAACGTCTATATTTAACACATATTAATTAATAATAATTAACTGAAAATTGTTATCTTTAATATTCTGTACAGTATTATATTGGTATACGTACGTAAATAAAGACTTTTTCGACCAATTATTAACTCCTCGACAGATTTCAAATTACAACAATTACTGCTATATTAGGTGTTATTTGTATCATAGCTGTTCTTATAATTAATAAAAATCATTAGGTTGTATACCATTGTCGGTCACAATAACACTGCAGATCTAGTACTCATACGTAAATTATATATTATGGGATCATAAAATGGTATAATTTAATACGTATATGTATAAAGCGCATCGATGATAATGCACAGTTATACTTAATATATTCACATGTTACGTGACTAATAAAAAGGTTTTACTTAGACGTTCAAAATATATACAATATGTATATAAGTAGGTAATGGCCTGGTGTGGCGTATGTCACTTTGAGGTCAAGCATCGGCTGCTGTTGGTAACTCCCACATGGGGGGGATCACCCGGATTTTTATAGTGACAAATCCCCATCAATTATACACGTGTCCCAACTTGTGCCCCCACCCATAACAGTAAAAACCGACTAAAAATAACTTCCAGGCCAATGACCACATGTTTTCAAAGCCTTAACTCGAAAAAAAAATTTACATAATATATAGATTAGTAATACCAATACACATAATTGTACATAACATTTAAATACTATACGTTTTGAGCAATACCATCAAGTCGTGGAGATGCATGAAATCGTCACTATGTTTCTATAGCTACAAGAAAATATCTTTGAATACAAATATGGGTCACTGATATTATGCTTCCTTTCTTATTAACGATCATACTAAAACATCCTAAAAATGTGAGATAATGTTGATAATTGTTGGAGCCCCTATTTGTGTATTCACAACTTTGAACTCTGTCATTCAAACTATGTTATCATCAGCTGCATATTGCGACTATGTTGGAAACTTACTACAAAAACCACATTAATTGGTTTGAACAGAAACCTAAGGTGTATAAAGTATATACACTGGCTATAATTAATAGCAACGCACATAATAGTGATAAACATGTTATAAGACAAATGATCGGACACTGACCTTTAAAATGGAAAAAGAACGTCGAGTTCCGGAGCCGTTCCAAGATCGGTTCCACGGTGCCGAACGTGAGCGTTTGCAGGTTGTTGTATCTGATGTCAATGAATTTCAGCTTGTCGAGACTATGGAACGTACGGTCGTCAAGGGCAGTCAATCGGTTTTCCGCCAAGATTAGCCGCTGGAGACTGGGCAGTCCGGAAAATCCCCTGCCGTCGATCTTCTTTATGACGTTGTCCTCTAGCACGAGCTCTTCAAGGCACACCAGCTCGGCGAACGCATCCGGGCCCACCCGGTCCAAGTGGTTCGCCCGCATGTCCAGTCGTTTTACCGACACCAACCCGAGGAACACGTACCTAGACAGCGATCCCGTTAACCTGTTGTCGGACAGGTCGAGCTCCTCGAGCTTTCGCAGTTGCTCGAACGCCCCCTCGGCAATGTAGCTGATATTGTTCCGGTCCATGTACAACTTCCGGAGAGCGGGTAGCCGGGCGAACACGTCGTTGCTGATGCTCTCGATGGCGTTGTCGCCGAGCGTGACCACGCGCAGGTCGTCCATGTACGCTATCGAGTCCCGAGCCAACTGCACGATATTATTCCGGACCAGAGCCAGGTCCTGCAACCGGGACAGGTTGGCGAACGCATGCGAATGCACGGTCCCGATGTCGGCGTACACGATCTCCAGCGTCCGGAGCTCGGGCATCCGGGCCAGTGCCTCGGTGGGCACGAACGACAGCGTCTTGGACGAGGTGCCGCGCACGTTGAATGTCAGCTTGGTCACGTTAGACTGCGAATCAAACTCGCGCCAGACGGCCGAGTCGCGGGGCTCTCCGTCGTTGAACACCCAACAGTCGGCCGACGTGGCCGCGTGCGACTTCGATTCGTCACAGTAACAGTACAAGTTGATGGTGGTCTTCTGTTCGAGCGCGCAGACGTTTATATCGGCTCCGACACCGCCACCGCCGTTCTTGTCGTCGTCAGGGTAGCTCCGCACGCCCGGTCTCTGGTTTTTCACTCTCCGGTTCGACACGTAACCGTGATTGTCGTACACAAGGACCGCGAACACCAACCACAGGGCCATGAACTGCTGTTGACGCGCCATCTCGAAAATCTGCAGGAAAAGAAAAATTGTAAGTTTCACCGTAGAACAAGCTTATATATTTCGTTATCCACAGGTGCAGTGCACAGCAACGCATTTGTCGGTTTACGCCTAAATAATGGATATCGGTGGTAAATGTGCCATATATAATATTATATATTGTTCCCGCCTGACGATCGATCCGACGACGAATTTCCGAGAACCAGCTATACTCGATGCCGCGCTGTGTAAGGAAAATGGATTTCCGATGACATAATACACCCACCGCGATGGCTTTTAAACTGTTTATGCGGTACAACTCTTATATATATAATTTTCTTTAAGTGGCTGTTGTCACGACACAATATTTGTTTTCCTTAAATATTAGTATATATGCGTATTATATACTTGCACAGAGGTACCTACCCCCGACGACGTTTAAATAGGGTTTCCTGTCGTGCGAACGACTCACGAATAATTCACGAACAACAGCGATGACATAATAATGAAATATTTATACTTATTACGCGTTTCCTATAGTGTACGCGGCGAATCGATAGAGTATTACCTTACGGACGGCATATTTTATATATTATATTGGCTTTCGTATTGTCCGTGTGTGTTTTGCCTCCGTGACGTGTCAGAAAACTACAGTATATATACGGCAAAAGCCACTGTGCATATATACTATACATAGCTAACGGATGGGTGAATACGGATATATATATACAATATACATTTTATATGGATTATGGGTTGCCTTTTTTCTCCTTTTTATTCGTTTCCACTCACACCCCCTCACCACCCCTACTTCGCCCATATACAATTGACCGCAGGCCCTCCTCATACAAAAGGAATTGTTGGCCATTCCGTGAGGAGTTCGCCGTTCATATCGTGTGTGTGTGTGTGTGTGTGTGTGTGTGTGTGTGTGTATACACGTGCTCATTCAATATTGAAATGTCCATTGTGCTTTACGTGCTCCCCACGCGGTTCGTATACGTACACTGTTTGTTTTAATATTGCAAGCGTTTCGCCTTTGGCGGGAATAAAAAAAAATTCACCGAGTTTGCATGGGTGAAACGCACGGGTCGGCCATAATTCATGCGCGTGTAAACGTATCAGGATTCACGCCGTTTCGTCGTGATGCTTCGAAACCACTAAAGCAAGGAAGCACACCGGCCGTATTAGGTACCCACACCGAAAGACAGCTAGAGCTCGTTATATTTGTTTTGACTTTTCGAAAATTCGCTCTCTCTTTCTCTCTCTCCCCCCCCCCCTCTCCGCCGCCGTTGACGCCGAATTACATTATATATTACACGATTGGAAAAATCTTAATTAGATGGGCGTCACCGGCACAAGTGTTCTCGGCGAGTCCCCCCCAAGTGGGCGTGGTTGTCATCGTGTTGTAACCCGAGGGTTCCGTGCTGCAGCGGTACAGTGCCTGGTGGTGAACGGGGGAGAACGGTAATTGGAAAATGATTCAATTATCATTTGGCTAGACACCGTGGCTACACAGACTTCCCACACGGTGATTCCGCTATGGCGTTTCTGAGGAATGAAAGCGTAAAATGTCAAATCAGTCCTCCGACAGAGCCAACGGAACGAAACACCAATGTTTATCTTAATAATATAATAAATAGCCAGCACCGACGTTATACCAGCTAGTATACGATTAAATTAATTTATTAAAATATCACACGTTCTTTTCGACTCAAGTCGTGTGTGATAAAATATTGTAATTTTTATTAAAAAAAATTCAACTGGTGGGGGGGGGGAGTTCCTCTTTTTAAAATATATTTATCACCTTAAATATCATCAAGACATTTAAATATTCGGGTACGCACGTTTTCTTACACATACTTTTGCAACTCCCTTCTAACTTTTTTCTTGCAATTCAACCACTTATTAAACCGTATACCTAATACAAATTCGTTATAATTGTTCAAACAAAATCGCAATAGTTATAGATTTACGCCTATATATATATATTATAATATTTGACATGAGCACATGACGGTCCTTCCGATTGCCGTCCGATATTATCATATAAACACCTAGTCAAACGGACCGAGATAGTTTTAATTTTAAAACAACGGTGCCGTAAAATACGTATCTTGTACGGTATACAGTAAATTTTATGGCAATATTTTAACCGATAAACTACGCGCAGTATCACCGACACATAATACCGTTACGAGTTTGAATAGTTATTTATAGTGTGGTAAACTTTGTACGAGCTTTAACACGATATCATATTATTATTATAAGAATATTACGCTTATAAAATTATAAGACTAAGCAATAGGTACTCATTATTATATGTTGAATAATATTGTCGCTGTACCGATCCGTTTTAATCACTGGTTGGATATGTAAAAATGAATCACATATATAAAAGGTTACGCAAATAAAGTAAAACAAGAACAATCCGTTTTTTATAAAATCGATTATTTACTCTTTATTCAGTTATAATGTGGCTGTCCAAACTTTTATTGTACCGAAGACACTTATTTTTCATGACTGAGATTTACGGAACATAAATAAAATAACTTTGTTTTGATTATAAAAGACATATACGATGTACACTATACAGTAGCAAACTATCCGTTGTACACGCAGTAATATTATTATTATATTTGTGCGTTACTCCAAAAATCCTATAACAAACGAAATTGTTTATAATGTTTTTTAAAGAACAATAGTTTAAAAAAACGTGTTTTTCCATAATTTGATTTTTGTAAGCTTATTATATAGGTAGGTACACCAGTTGTAAATGTATTTACTTGTGCTTTATAAAAAAAGAAAAAGTAAACTATATAATTTAATTGAAAAACATAGTATAATATTTATCACGTAATAATAGAAATACCCAATGTTTCATGTGCACTTAGATCTTAGAAATAATAAAAAATATATTATATGCAACAATTTCACAAACGTAAATTACTTTTTTTAATACAAATATATTATCATAATTTTAGTTTATTAAAATAACTTTTAATTAAATCATTTATAAAATATAAGTTTTTATTACTTTTAAATACAATACAAACTTTGCTAGAAGTTGTATTATCTGTTATAATATAGGTGTATACTATATATTATGTAGATTATAGACAAAATTAATAGAAAATATAAGTAAAAATGTATTGGTTCAATGTCACACATCACAAATTTTAGAAAAATATACTCTCAACGTTTAAAATAAGCCAAAAACATAAAACAAAAAATTAATTTCACATTTCAATTTATGTAAATCATATTGCTATGAGTACAAATAGGGACTTTATACCCTAAAAATCATAAAATATGCATTTATTTATATCCTACAAATATGCTTAAATATGTATTAAAAACACCTGATACATTTAAAATGACATGTCTTTATACAAAAGGCACATGTAGATATATTTCTGCATCAACTTCATGGAAAAATGGAAAAACACGATGGTCAACCACGTTTCAAGTATTTACTTTAATATCCAATTTGAAAAATAAAACTATATCATATATTAAAATATTATACAGAAATTAAATTAAAAATTACAAAACTTAATTGTGAACAAGCGTAAATGGATCTATTTACTTATACAATATAATATTAGGTATTACACGGATTATAATATTCATAATGCACTTACTATAATTATAATGACCTTTGAACTGCTTTTCTTTGTAATAAGTACTTGATAAAAATAACTCAAGTCATGCACTAAGAAAAGAAAATAATTTTGTATGATTGTTATTTATTAAAAAAATGTATTTTGAATATGAACGAGGAGCTGAGGAGGTACATCGACACGATTTGTATAAATATTACAATATTGCACCTATTTGTAATAAGGCTATTACAACAGGTAGACATTAAGTTACCTACAAGTTGGTTATATTATTACTAATGGTATAACTATAACCTATCATACCAGCTGGCTAGAAAAATGTATGCATCGAGATTACTTGAAGATTAAAAATGTTGATTCATTTTTAGTTTTGCGTATTACAAATTAATTTAATGCCTTATAATTTATTTATATAAATTCAAATAATATTTGTACCCACTTATAAAAACATTAGGTAGCATATCAACTGTCTAAACTTCTAACCACTCAACATTCCTGTACAAGTATTTATTGTTAACTATAATAGATAAAGACTAAATTCTTATACATTATGTTTTTATCTTACAATGTAGACTAGACACGCAAAACCTATTTTTTGAATTTTAAAATGTACTCTAAATTCATTGACTGTGTCTTGTTTTTATTATTTATTATTATTAAACAAGCAATAGTTTATTTATAATTAGAAACGCTTACGTTAATTCTTACAGTTGCAGTTACTAAACGGTTTTAAACTGTTTTATTTTAGGTCAATGAGTCAATTGTCTCAAATACTTTATAATAAAATGTTAAAAACGTTTAGTACCCTTATTTAGTTAAGAGTTATATTTATCACACTCTACTGACCAGAATATAATGTTCTAATCCCTACTCGTATAGCGTTTATATTAACAAAGACCAATAATATAGTTATTGGACGATCATTTATATCAATATAATATATTATTCAGACATGTTTTAGATGGGAGCTATAAAATACTTATTATAAGATATGAAATCAATAAAAATCGTTACAAAGAAAAAAAAATTGAACTTGTCATCAGATAATGCAGGCGGGAACGTCGGTGGTGTTTCATACGTACATTGTACATATAATATTGTTTCCTCTAAAAATACTCATAAGAAGGGGTCGGCTACCCTCATAAAGGGCGTCCTCCGCCTACACCGTTATTATAACCAGTGTATGCAAATTGTATTATGTTAGTAAAGCAGCACCGACAGCAGTATATAGTAACAATCAGAAAACGGTAACAGTTGGGTCGTGTATGGAGGTTGGTTTAATTCGTACAAGCTCTATTTTTGGAGGGCGAAGGCGCGCTGCGACGTTAATATTCTGAATATACTTTGTAGGGAATCGGTCGATTTTTCTAAGACCTTTAAAGTAGGAAAAAGAGAAGGGCGTTTAATATTTTATTTGCAGTGGAATGAAAAATCATTAGACTATCTCACTCTCACCATTCTCATCCCCTATTTCACTCTTTTCGTTTCTCTCTCTCTCTCTCTTACACACACACGCGCTGACTCACCTTTTGCATACATGCCTTGTGTGCGCGTGCAGTATTATTCGCGATATTCACTTAAGTTTACAAATTTTGTAGTTAATTCGGAGTTTGTTTTCTCAAGGGGCTCATGTGTCTCTTTTCCGTGTACTATCACGCATCTGTATCATATTAGTATTTATTACAATGTATTCGAATGCTTAAGTCCCGAGCGAACCATAAGAATTGGATATTCGAAAATGCGGATAAATTAAAATATAAATGTAACTATGAATGGGTGAGAGAAAGTGCTTCTACAAGGTATACATAATGAGTTTTCATTTACCTACTAAAAAATTAGTATCTCTATAAATATATAACTAAATGTTCTCATTCGTAATAGGTAATCAATAATATCTGTTATAACTAACTTAAAAAAAACATGCACGTGTTTTATTGTTGCACGTTAATTATTTTCAAATTGTTTACCTACAATATTAAAATATATGTGTGGAACATGTACTTACGCTGCACACATACAACCTTCCACGAAGTATACAACGGACGAACCGATTGCTTAGAAACCAAAGTTAAACATTTTAGGCTCACCCTTGATAAAAACCTGTAACACGATGACCCAGATCTAGTGGCCGAATCTCAATCAAAATACAATTACAAACCAATAACGAATATTCGTGTATAATGATATGTATCCAATAATAAATAGAAAAAAAAACACGCAAAATAAATTATACCTATAATTATCTTATACACTAATTATACACATCATCAACATAACCTCATGGCATGAATATACCTGTCCAATACAAGGCAAATATTAATAACCGAAAGTGAAAAATGTGAAATATTATATACCTGATAAAATATTTCCTAGATTAATAAGCAACACACTTTTAAAATCAATTAATTCATATTATCCAAACAACTTATATATGTCCCGTCTACGTCGCATGCTTGAATGTTCACAATCCTTTTATAATAATTCAAAGGTGCTATTTTAGCTACAAATTAAACAGCAAACACTCAAATTTCAGGATGTCATAGCTTGTATTTAGTCTAACCTACTATCGAATTTATTTTTTTAACTTATTTGAAGTATAGCAAAAATATATAATAATCAATAACTTTAATATACTAAGTACGTCTGAGGTAACTGTGTGACTGTGATACCTTATATTTTGTAAACATTTTTGAATTTCTATATATTATTTGTAATTTATCTAATTTAGGAGTACCTAAAATTAAAAATTATGTCATCACTTTAAAAAATTATTTTGCTAAGTAAAAACAATATAGGTATTCTAATTTTTAATTTGTTTATATATTTTCAAAGTTCTAATATTATATTTTAAATAGATAAAATGAATTCTCGCGTAATTTACTGTAGCCCTAAAATATTTCATTTAAATTAAACTTAAATAAATGTATTTGTAAATTAATATTGAATAAGTTTAATTGATTGCTACTAAGTATAACGATTTTTAAGAGTTGATAACTTGGAAGGCAGCGGGTATAAAATCAAAATACCGTGTTTACAACAAAAATTATTATTATACTATTGCACAACATCGTTAAGTCGTTACAGAACATTATGAAGTCGCCAGACATCATTGAAGTTCGGTGGTGAATTTTCCTTTAGTATTCTTTTTTGTTCGGAAAATGAATCCTAGTCACGTAAGTATATAGACCAACTAGATGAAAAAAAAAAGATGAGGTGGATAAGGTCTTGGGTTCTTAATGCCACCACAACTGACCTGCCAATCCAGTTTACATTAATAAAACTATCACAAAAGTTAAAAGTTCAAGAATATAAAATAAGAATTTATTTATAATGTGTGGCATAAGATGAAATGTGCAACTTTTACAATTTAGAAATATAATTAACAAACATGAGCCGGATGATTTGAAGTATAATTTAGTTTTGTACTGTGTACCTACCTGAATTCATTATAACAGCTGGTTATTAACGAGATTTTGGTGAATAATTCAATGTACCTAATAAGAATGTATATAAGATAGTAAAGTATTATTGATAATTGGTATTCATGTACAAACTTTTAAAAGTTAAATGAAAATATGTCTCCTTCTTTCTATTTTATATTATTGGACACAACCTCTTTGTATAATGTACTCGTATAATATTAAATTCAAACTAATATAATAAAATAAAATTGAACCAACAAAATTATTCATAAAAATACAAATAGGTGGTTTACTTTTTCAAAAAACTATTTGAGTTTTTATGAATTATAAGGAATAAAAATTATAAACATTTATCTTTGAGATATAAAACTAGACAAATTCCGATATAGTTACATCATCTAAAATTATCATAAAATGTATTCAAACTTTAAAGGTAAAGATTTAAAATGTAAAAAAAAACTAAAAACCAAAATTCTTAATCTTCACAAAATTCAACACCATTAATCATGATCCACGTCAATAACATATTATTTAATTTTGTTTTTATAAGAATATATACCGAGGCCCAAAAACATAAAGTGATAGATATATGATAATATGAAATAATTTACAAACATTTTAGTTAGATTAATAATAGTAAAAGTATAGTAATAATATTAATAAAAGACCCAGTTGATAAATAGTTTATGGATAGTTAAAATCATTTAACTCTTCATTAGCAAGACGCATGAGACGATATAGTGGGGAGTTTAGTATATAATTAGAAGTGGAAAAGGAATAACAAAGGGACAAGTAAATCTAGTATTACTAGAGGGAACTTTAAAATTGATTTATGAAAGGAGTGTAGGATAGTCGATTGGATTTGATAAAAGTTTAAAAAGAAATTACATATTCGCAAAAGCGCCTACGATCAGCAAGGCTGGATAAATGTAAAACTTTGAGTATAAGTTCATAATCGTGTGGAGTATATAACATATTATAATATTATGGCAGTATGATACTATAATATAAACAGGTGTATAATTGTATGATTGATGCATAACTATTTTATATCAAGTGATACAAGTAGGTAAAATGTATCACACATACATTCAGTAAGAAAAAATAGTATCCTAATATAGGTAAATTAATGTATTAAACAATGTTTTTACATATCAATTGAACATAATATTTAAATATACAAAAGTAACTTCGGTACCTAGTCCTATAATAGCGTTTTTCAACATTAATTATATTTCTATATTATATTATTAGCTGTATAACAATATTGATTAACACTCCAGCAGTAATACATTGCTAAGGTGTATTACTGTGTTATAATAAGATCAAAGTTCCATATTATTTGATGAATATTAGTTGCTACACAATACCGTGATACGTCATATGATTAAAGGAATTTGTAAACTATAAGTTTCAAAACGTTCCTAATGGAATTCATAGCATCCATGTCGTTATTTGAACAGTTTGCCGGTTGAGAATTCATTCCGAATACAATATTATGTATTATTATTACTCTAAATGCTAAATTCATAACGCTGTTAAACAAATATTATTATATTATTCTGTTTACATTGAGCTACAAAATACTTTTGATAAAAATATAAAATTAAATAAGACTAAAGTACATCCAAGAATGAACTAAATAGTAGGTAATGTAACTATACTAATAGGCACGCGTATCACGGAAATATTAAAACTATTAAAACGATATAATATTATTATATATTGGTATGTAGGTGCAAATGACGACAAGAGAAAAAAGGCATTAAAGTGTATACTACAATGAAGGGTTAGAGAAAAAATGCCAGTACCTATATATTATAGTAAGTTATCTATATTTTCAGAATATAAGAACATTTTCTTTCAAATGTTTAGGTACCTATGCAAGAAAATTATTCGGCGTAAAAGAAATTGTATGGTAAATGTGTTACAGACTGTGATTTTTTCTATTTAATACATTTAAAAAATACATTCATCGCTCCGCTCAGAATCTAAAAAAGTGTTATAGTTTAATACAACATAATTAACACTAGGATTGTTGGGAATGTAATAATGTATAGTAATAAATAACTGAAGAGAGTCATATAATATTAAATTGCCCAAAGAGGAACACCACACCACATAATACAGCCTTCTCCTGAAATACGCTTACTAGTCGCGCACCTAAGTCCAAGAGGTAGGTGACTCATGTGTATTTACCATGCCTATAAGAAGTAAAGTATCTACATGACAATTTATAATGCTGATCTATCTGTCTTCATAATGTCAACACACTACTTACGTATGCTGTCTCCGTTTTAGGTAGTTAATTAATAATTATTATAGTAGGTATATAGGTACCTGTACTAAATTGTCTTAATTGCAGTCTGATATTACATATTGATATAGGTAACAATAAACGTACGAAAATATTATTAAAAATATGTTAAGATATAATTATAAACTAAAAACTCGAGTTAGTATCACAAATCTCATCCAACACACAACCCATAAATTTTACCTATCGATTCAAAAGGAAACATTTCAGACTTAAATAATAATATATCACCCTGGGTTTTGTCACTGAACGGCCTTTCTCCTCGTATTATTCATAGTAATTATGTGCATGTATATTAATTTATTATCATATTTTCTTATTGTGCTAAACTAACGTAGATTGAAATATTCGTTTTAAACATAAAAATAAATAAAACGATATAATCAAAATATAATACTCAAATTTCTATTATATTTTTTATATATCTGAGACTTGCAATGTACTTGCTGATTCTTAAGATTTCAGATTTTCAATATTTCAATGTTTAGATTCAGTTTAAAATTTAAATCTAAATTACTGAGAACTAACTTGTACCATATAGTTAGTTTATTTTAAACATTGAATCCTGTTTTATATAAGTTATTTCTTTCTTAATCTTTCTTTTTTGTCGTTATTCAAAAGGTATTTTTTTTAAGTACCTATATCAAAGAATTTTTTATTTATAAATTGAAATATATTTGAAAAATCCTAAATTACCAATACAAATATTCAATAAACTTAAATATTTCGTTGTTTATTGTTTCCCAATCAATAACAAAACTAATTTAGGCACAAATTTATAGTAAAAACTTCAGACACGTCTAAAAGATAATACATCTCTATACCTATATACATATTGTAGTAATTTTACGATAATAATAAAAATATTTTACCATTTCTTTAAAATATTATAATATTTATTATGAAACATGAAACACGGCAAAGAATTCAAAAAACACATTCCTCGTCAAGTCATAAATAATGATAATATAAAATTGAAATTGCGAATAACTGCTTGATTATTAAATAATAATATAATACCTGACACACACACACACACACACACACACACACACACACACACACACAATTCATATTCAATGTCGATGGAGCCAGATATGTTGTAGTACGACGCTAAAGTTTGAAAACTTGGAAAGAGACGAGGACCGTCCACGTAAGACGTAAATTAACGCCAAATAACAGCTGACAAATTATAAATAACTAATGAGTTATTCGCAATAAACCGTTTTGAGGCCGAACGAGCGTATATAATAGTCATCGGAATTGAAAATGCCATTTCTGCTACCTATTCGCGCCGAACTATATATATACTAGTCGTATATGCCGCGACGATGATTATTAATTAAAAAGTTTTGATTAAACGAACGCGTACAACTATATATGTCATACGATCGTATACGGCGTCTGATCCCGGACGAATCAACGTTTTATGTTATAATTTATGTTCGGATTAAAGATACATATTATAATCAATCGTAAAAGTTACATCATAGATACCTGCCTATACCTACACCTACATTATCAGAAATTCGCGTAACTCGCCGGGGTGAAACAATGCGAATCGAAATCCCAGAGCAAATAAATACCAAGTTGATTATATGACGGATATGATGATGTAATATGATTAAATACCGTTCCGATGCGAACTCGCAATACGCGTATTCGCTATTGTTCCGCCAAACGATCTGATTTTGTTTTTTAAAAAAACACACACACATTGTGTTGGTATAATATTCAAAACTCGCAGTTTTCTATGCGTACCAATGACAACATATTGTCGGAAACGATTCACCTACAGTGAAAACCCCTATTTTATCCTTTGATCGTGCGTTTTTTCAAAATCCTAATTTTTAGAATTTTAAAGCACCCGGGTATATGACGTACTTATGTTCGATGACCATAATATTATTATAGAATTAACAAGCGTTTCGATTTTTTTATGGAATTTAATGCGTGTCCTGTGGCGACATAGAAACTTATTATATTTTTTTTCAAATCAATAAAAAAAACTAATTTTTAACGTACTAATAATATTTTTTTAAATTATTCAAATAGACGATTATTGTGCTTAATAAAATTTGTGTTTTTTCTTATAACTGTAATCGTTGCATTATCAGTACATTGCACCACTATTATGTACTGGTATTTTCCGTAATTATTACTTTTAACTAACATCTTGTTGCACCTACTTAGTAATTATATATTATAATACACATGTAAAATTTAACTAAAAAAAAATACTTAATTACCTACTCAACATTTCATAACAGTGATATAATACAAACCTATTTAATTTTAAAACTACTCTATACTGTTATACTTTGCCTGTAGCACATGCCATTATTATGTAATATTTTCTAAAACATTATTAATAAAAAAATATTTACATCCATTGTACAATTTAATGCACTTATTGCACTTACTTTATTATTATTATGTAGTATGTGTTATTTAAAAATAGATAAAATCCATAATACTATTTATAATTTATAAACACAATAACGCGTATTTTTTTACTTATTTTGCTATACAGTTAAAGTAGTAAATTTAAATTTAAATAAATATTTATTTTTTTTAACAAAAATATAAAATAGACAATATTCATTACAAAATACAAATTACAAATTGCGTATAATAATACAAGTCGTATCGATTCCATGTTGGTCACTATTTTTACTAATTATTTTTTTTAATTAGTGAATGAAAATTTATTCTTCGAAAAATTGACATTTTACCAATTACCCCTCTACATATTTTAACAAATACATCACTGCCAAATTAATGTTACACTTTTTCAAATTGATAAAGTTCTCGACAGCTAATGGATATAAGAGGAGATAAAATAATCTAAATAAATGTTATTGAAGATCACAATCAAGTGATTAATATCTGGAAACTTTTGTGTGATAAACGTTCCCCTCGGGATACCGAATATTGTAAGGTATACTTTAAGGAAAAATAGTATAAATCAAATGAGTTTTAATTTTCGAAATGTTCTTTAGACACGATCGTTATAATATCTATACCGCTTTAATCGTTTCGTTCTGAAATTAATTTAAATTAATACCTTGGTAATATTCTGGAAGGTGAACACAAATTTGAGTATAAAATTATCTCTAAAGAAAAATGTGTTTACTTATAGTGTCCTGGTTAAATATCGTGTGTCATCTAACGTATATATATACAGTAAATGTATTTCAACTGAATAATCAACATTTGTTATATGCTGGGAGTGCAAACTTCTAAAAGGCCATTACATAATTTGCTTAGTATACCTACAGAAAACATACGAAATGGAAACGGTTTTTTTAAATTAATAGCTCGTTTTTGAATTAAAAAATAACAAACTATGCATTATGTTAATTTTGATAGCCGTGCTGTGGTAAAAACCAACTGACGTTAGAAAAAGAAAATGTAATTTATACTATATATAATAATATGATACAAATAGGTTACCATTATTAATTCGTTCTTAGTAATTCGCATTTCGCGTTACACATAGACTTGTAGGCATTTATTATGATCATTAAGAGTTGACTAGTTTTTTGAACTTAACATGGTTCGTATAATCGTATTATACTTGTGCATATTTTACTGCTTGAGTACAATGAGCAATATAATTATTGATGAATTTAAAACGTAAAGAAAACGGCTTGTGGTTTTCTTCTACGAACGGTTTCCCAGAGATGGTCGGTTCGACGTGAATGAATTAATAATTACTCTATTTTTTATATAATTATATCTTTTTAAATAAAATATCTTCTTTCTTTCCAGGTTTCCGGGATTCTGGATAGAATTTATAAATTATGATGGTTTTTCGTGATTGAGATATATTTAAAATGAAAAGGGCATAAGGACGTTTGACTTGTCGGGCGGACGTAGATACTATTCTGGTTAAGTGACTTTACGAGACAGAAGATTTTCGAAAACAAAGATCAATTTACCCATATTATAGTTTATTTCTTTTTGTGTATTGCACAACCATTTCGAGCCTCGAAAGTTAAAAGTTGGAAGTTATATAAAACTTCAGAGAGTAACTCTAAATACTGTTGTTTGCCATCCAGCAATTGCTATATAATATTTAAGGTATTTTATTTATAATGGCAAAATACAATGTAAATATTAAATTTTCTCTTGTACCAATAAAACAAAAATTAATCATTTAAGGCTAATATTATTCCTGCGTTATAACATTTTAAAGGTACTTTATTCAATATTATTATTAAAAAAAAATTGTTGTTCAATTTTTTGGTAAATATTAAACAAAATTTAAAGTTATAATAAATAATAAATATTATTATTATTATCAAACAATTACTAGTATGTTAGTCTTAAGTCCAACCATATATAAGGTTGATAGGCTTTTAACATGTACACAATTTGAAAAATAGTAATAAGAATATAGTGCACTCGACCTTAGAGAGGATTTATATTTATTAGATTACGTTTTGGAGGTTGCTTAAGTGGGTGTTTAAGGATTAAGGAGTATGTTATCTTATAAAATTTAACTTAGAACGATTTTGTGTGGAACTCTGCTTTTAATAGGTAAATAGGTTTAAACCTTACGTTAGCCCTTGTGTAAATGTTTATGAATTCTAATTAAATAAAACAGTATTTTTCGATTTTCATATAGTTATTATTTATTTGTTGAAATAACTTGATTTTTGTAATCATATAATATAACTTCCTATCAGTTTTAAACATATTCCAAAACAATATAATATGAATTGAAACAAGATATATATATAACTTATATTCATCTAAAGGATATATTACAATTAATCCAACATTTTTTTATTCAAAATTGTGTATATTATTCTTCAAAAACCCGTATTTTTGGGCTTCCTCGTTCTTTATTAATGCGGGTTGTTATATTGTACAACTTTTTTGAAGTTCAAACTAGTTTGGGAATTTTTTTATTAAATTAAGTTTGGACATTTCGTATTATTTACTTATAATACTTTGGTCTTTCATTCGTGGAATTCCAACTTATCAACACATTATTTCACTTTCAAGTACATAATATTATATTATAGGTACCCATTTTTGTAAGTATACACATGCATTATCTTTCATCGACTCAGATGGATATAAGAATATAGTTCATGTTAACATGCTTAGCATGCTACAAAAAACTTTTCAGATTTTTCATTCGGACAGTGTACAATATGTATGTATAGACAATCAATTTCCCTATACATTTTTTGGATTTCAAAAATTTTTTTTTTATATTTTGAGGAAATTAATGTTATAATAATTTAAATATTAATTTTAACACTAAAAATTAAGATTGATAAGTTTTTATATTTTAGATAGCAAAGCGATGGTGATAGATGTAAATATGTAATGGCTTTTGAATGATATGTCTTTTTTTTAAAGTCTCATCACTTTTTGAGGAAGTAAAAATGATTACATTTTAAATTACAAAGGTAATTTATAGTAAAAAATTGGATATAGTTGTTACTTTATTTATTTTATTTTAAAACGATTGGAGACTCGTTTTTTACGAGGGATTTTTACGTAAGCACATGCCTATAAAAATTGAAATTCAAATCAGTAAAGTGGGGTTGCACAAATTACATAAACCATTAATTTTTAGACACACTCATTTATGAAAATATAATCGCTGTTAAGAGATAAAATAATCACAGAAATGTCTGAAACAATGATTAAAGAGTATAAAAATAGAATAAAATAAGAACATTCCAGAACACATCAAACACCTCTAGACACCGTTTGTATAAAACCTGTAGATATAGCTGAAAAATGTCCATAGAAAAAAGTATGTTCATTTGCAAGAAAAATTTTAAAAATAAATCGTGGAGAACAAAAATAATAAAAGAAGTATTGAACATTTAAAATGTTTATTATTGATCTTTTTAAACTTTAAGTAATATAATACTGTGTTAATTACCTATCTGATATTTTAAAATATAAATCAAAAATGTTACCTAATAATTAATATATTTACCCATAACTCTATGTGCATATAATCAACTATTTCGTCTGTATATTTATCCTATTTTTGATTTTTGAACAACTGTACCGCCGCAGACACATTTGATTTTTGTCATTTTTACCTAGATTCGTATACATCATAATATAGATGGTACACGACTGCGGAGTGGCATAAATACTTGTGATCGAAGAGAATGAGCCTTATTATAAATAATATACCTAACGCATGTTTGTACGCGATTTGTTACGTTAATGACGGCTGACTATTATGGGTATAACAATAATGCACAGAACCGTTACTCGGGAAAATATACATTATATGCACAGGGTCTCGGGGTGTGTTATTAGGAAAAATCAAAATTAAGCGTTCGAAGAGTAGGCAAAAGCGCGCAATATAAGGAACGTGCATCAGATAGCCGCGGGCACGTAATTGTGCAGACGTATAGAAGCACATAGCCAGTTCTCGTGCACACGATTAATGGCCTTCGTTTTTACTTTTTGACGTGGTTGCCGAATGTATATATAGTACCGAGACGGATGAAAGACCAACACGCGAGACGGAGCACTTTTAACTGACCATTCGGCCACGGTGTACGTATGGCCCACGTCCCCGAAATTAGGTGAACCTTTGAATTACCACTAAACTTCTAACTTATCCGGTATGCCCCCAAACATCCGATAAACTTTCTACTAATTTCAATTAATGGGTAATGAGATACGTATATACTAAAATTAGTGGCTCCTTTAAACTTGTGTTGCAGCGCTGCGTATATAATAATAGGTAGGTACATCTAAAATGTCTGATTTTTATTGATTTATATAACTTATAAATTATCAGACGTGATTTTTTATTTACATGTATTTCAATCAGGGTAATAAAAAGAGTTTAGTCGGTTAAAAAATAAAAATAAAAAAATTTCTTTCGGCGCCTAATATCTAAAAACTGCCAAAACATTAACTACCTACTTACCATGAATATTTTATATAATTAAATATAAAACCAAACCATTTTGCTCCAAAAAAGATAATATTATACAACTCAAGCTGTCAAGTTGATAATATAGTTTTCAGAGAGAATATTTAAAAAACAATTAATTATGTAGCAAGAGTATTTATGTACATGTTTAAACAGTTCAAGTTGCGTAATTATGAGAAAAAAAGAAATTCCCAGATGAGTACCTACCGATTATTATTATTATTATTATTCATATAAGATTTATAAGTTTTATAAGTTGTAAACATACACTTTATTCTCTGTGCTTAAAAGTAACTATAGTTTCATGTTTAATATAATAACAAGCTATTATATAATATACCGAGTAAGATTCTAAAAAAAAATTCTTATATTAAAGACAAATTTAAAATAATAATAATATGCAAAATATCATAAACATTTTTAACTTACCTTTTTTATATGTTTGTCTAATTGGAAGTACAGTTTATTATTTATGGTATCTGGACAAAAAAAGGTAGGTAAAACATTATTTACGAGAATAATTATTGCACCCAGCCCTTGATAACTACGCCAAGTAAAAAAAAAATGTTCCTGTGCCCTGCACATACGAATAAACTATCCAAAAAAAGTATAAAAATTTGTATGCGTAAAGGGTATTCATTTTGATTAGGAATAAAATCTAACGTTCTAAATAACTGAATTGAAATACTATTGAAAATACAAAAATTGAATGCAGATGAATATATCAAATAGTAAAAGCGACCTAAATCACAATACCTATAAGAATATTGTAAATAGGTAACATAGAAGTATTGCATAGTAAAATAAAAATATTATATTATTACGGAAAATATTGGTGATTTTTATTAACTATCGTACCTAGTAGGTACATATTTATTTTAAAAGTCATTATTATAACTTTTCTACGTCATTTTATGAATGTATAACTATAGTACCACAGAATATAACAATGATAGTACATACTATATAATATTATATTTGTTTAATTGTTGTGAGATTGTATTCCTAATAAATATCTATTAAAAATTGAAAAATTTCATTCTCAAGTGATCGAATATCTTAAAATGTAGGTAGGTAAAGGTATATGTGATGGTGAGTGGTGACTGACTTAGATGTGGTAGTATAAACTATAAAGGGACTAACTGAATAAAATAAATTTTTTTTTAATTACTCCTACTTTGCAGATAATTCATTTAAACTTGAAACCCTACATAATTAGTAGTAGTTTATACTCTAATTAAAAGGTCATATTAATTGAAACAAATGCATACCCGACTTTATTTGAAAAAAATATTTTTACATAAACTAATAAATTGCGCACGTCATCTTCATCGTTTTATTTTCCGTTGAAAAAATATATAAGTGCCTATCTATTAAATTGTTGTTTAAAAGTTTTTGTTTTATATAAACAGTTTTTTGTATGACTAGGTGTAATATAATATTATAATATAAAAAATGATTATCGAAATTTCGTTGTAATTACGTTATAGCTTACCTATAGGTAAATCATAATCAAGTCAAATACAAAATCGGGCTACTCGCTTTGATTTATTGACATATAGATAGTAGTTGAAGTTAGGTTAGGAATGAATAGGGTTCTGAAATTTCATATTAATAAAAAATATAAAAACAAATTTTAATTTACAACTATAGAAGAAAGTACAGTAGACACCTCTACTTAGTTAAGTGTTAATAAAAATATTATAGAAATGTTTCTTACATAGTACATTGTACAAATTATAAATAGTTATCTATATTATATATAATAGGTATATATCTTAGAATATCTTCTTTATATCATGATCATGATCTGAAACTAAATACTGATAATCACTAATCAGGTATGAAATCAGTATAACCATCTACTGATGATTTTATAAACATACCAAAAATCAGAGTTTAAAAAAAAAATTAAAAAATATATTTTTCAATATTTAAAAGTGAAAATTTCATGAGAAATATCATAAATATTGTTATATTCTGTGGAAATATTTCATACTCATAACCCTAGGTATGAGGTTTAAAATTAATCGAACTATTTTGTAAACTGTTAAGTTTAATGAAATAGTAATATAAATAAATGCGAAGAGTTTCAAGACTTTACGAATAATATTTTGAAATTTATCCATTAAACGCTAATACCTATAACATTTAGTGAACATTTTAAGTTTCTATAACATGGTTATTAATTTTTGAATAACAACAAATAAACAAAATTGATTTTGCCATAAGCTGGTTTTGAATAAACATTTTCTTTTTCCAAACATTTTTCTTTTTCCCTGTTATTTTTACTTTTTAACGTTAAACGTTGTAATCTGAATTGAATTTTGGTAGGTATTTTTTGGAAGACATAATTTCCTAGACAACAACTGTATAAAAATATCTAAAAATGTAAATAATATGTTACACAAACTAATAAATGATTATACCTGCTAAACATTTTAAAATATTAGAGTAGAGACGGTATGAAAGTATGAAATTGCATTTTGTGTTTACCTGGTAATCTTATAGATGTTAGGAAATTTTTTGCTCTAATCATTACTATTGAAAATACATTGGTACATATATATTTTATAAGACGTTCCCTTAAACTTAACAATGTTAGCGTAGGTATAATATTATACCCAGTGGGTTTCATCGGCTACAATAATAGTATTCTAGTGAAATGTCCACGCAAACTGTCGTAACCTCGAAATAGCCTTAAATTACTATAATCAAAAGTATTACACTTGTTAACTTTGTTACACATTACAAAATATTATGTTGTATGTATTCGAGCGCTTACGC
The DNA here is from genome assembly GCA_027563435.1 of Nasonovia ribisnigri. NCBI lineage: Eukaryota > Metazoa > Arthropoda > Insecta > Hemiptera > Aphididae > Nasonovia > Nasonovia ribisnigri. The sequence continues at coordinate 402,737 of JANEHU010000146.1, read as the reverse complement.
CTATTTGCACGTCAACTCGTATATTGGACACGTACTATTGTTATTAAACTTTGGCTATTATAAAATAACGTATTATTATTGTTATCGACCAATATTATATTATATATTTATAACAATATTATACACACTGACTTTTTCGTTTGATATTTCACAATGTAAACATTATTGAATTCAATGGATGCAACAATTATTTTATATACGCTGCCCCAAATGATGCCATGTCTAAACATTCGTACGCAAAACCTTTGTACACATACAATAAACTACTTTATATTATATACAAATACGGAGTGACTGCACAGGTCATGGAACATTCCCGGTAAACTTTTATTATCGTAACAATATTTTGAAAAATAATTTTTTTAACACGGTGGTTTTTATTTTTTATCATTTAAAAATAAGTTGTCGTCATTAAAAAAACTTAATTGATGAAAAATAGTAAGTACAAAAAACCTAACCTAACTGAGCGATAACCTGGTGCAGGGTATACAATATGACCACATCCGGTGTTCCTTTTCTGAAAAAAAAACCTGCACGTACCTGGCCGGTAAGTACCTACTTACAGTAACAGATTTAGCGGTAACACTCGAATTGCGTCCCAAAAGAAGGTAGGTGACCTTTTTTCACTCGATTTGCCTCCGGGTGTTCAAGTATACTCAAACGTACTATTTGAATTGCCTCCTATTGCATACCTAAATTATTAATTAATACATCGATAGTTGTATACTTGTATGTGTACTATCGAGTATTATATCATTTTCCGTAATGTTCAAATTTATTGTTTTTAAGGCATAGGTACAGATAGATTAATTTGTTGAATGCAATAATCTTGTCGATCACTGATTGGTCTGATTGTCATTTATCAGTTAAAGATTAGTCAATCATCACCAGTTCAATTTAGTCAGTTTCGTTAGCGCAACTATTACCATAAATAACACGTTTAAATACGTAGGTAAATAATTTTACAAAAATGAACGTTATTCGAGACAAGGCAAAAATTCTGAGTGGAGCGATGAATATTGTATTGATTTTACAATAATGTGTGTTTTTAATTTTTTTTTTTTTTACTTTTGTGTCTGTCATCACTTTTTGGGGTAGTAAAAATGCTTACATTTTCTTCAACAGTATCTTGTTCGATTGAAAAGTGAATATAGTTGGCACATTCAGTTGGAGGTCAAAATTTTAAATTCCCAATCACCGCTTTTTTCAAACTATTTTGATATTGAATCAATTTACTCAATGTATTTAATTCTTTAATAATTCCTATAATTTAAGGTTAGAAATTGATTAATTATAACTATCTGAGGCGATTCCAGTACAAGAGAGTCACCACCTAAAATAGGAGGCAATTCGAGTAAGCTTTTTAAAAAAAAATTCATGGGAGGAAATTCGTGAGCGCTCGATTTAGGAGGCGGTGCTTGGGAGCCGAAGCACCCACCTTTTCGCATTTATACTTTTTTTACTATCAATTACTTAGATATCTGCAGTTATCTCGTAGAACTAAACAATTAATCGTAGACACTGCACCACCAACAAATAGATTAAATTTGTTTTCACTCCGAAGTTGTCTATCAAGTATTCCATTCAAATATACCTAATAAGGAGCATTATCATCAAAACAGCGTGCACTATAAACAAAATCCCATAACCACCATATACCACGCATAATCTTTTTTTTTTTATCGTGGTTGAACGTCGTTTTCGCAGAGTTTCGCGTCCGAATTACCGGCGGGACGTGGAGAATGCTAGACAATCCGCCGCCGAATTGGCGAGAAAAAACGCCGCGCTCAGGTCGCGACCGACGACGTTTCCCGAGCCCCACGACCCGGCCGGAATATTGAGGTTTGCGCTGGGCAAAATCAACCACGCCGAACAGTGCTCGGAGGTGGCGATCGGCGACGGAGCTGACGTGTGCTGCGGATGCTGCAGAGGGGAGGAGGCCGAGATGATGGGCTGTGGGAGCTGCAGGGGCGAGGCGGCGGTGTGCATCGCCGAAGCTCTCTACGTGTTGAGCTTTCGAGAGGCCGATGCGATGTTGGCGCACGCCAAGCGCATACTGCCGCCGGAAACTTACGGTCTGGTGTACGACAAGTACACCGAGCTCAAGAAAAATGCCCGCCGATAGTTGATATGTATTAAAAAACATCGCTGTAAAATAATGATATGATAATACGTACGCCACTGAAATTATAACATGCTCCGCATATCCTAGCTAGTGCCTTCTTTTCCATATTATTATATTATATATTTTTACACGGTACTATTGAGGTCGCTGTTATCGCCCTGTCACATATACGACATGCCGTTAATATTTAACCGTTCGCATAATATAGCTATTTTTAATTAAATATTATTAAAAGTTTAAAAATATGACAACGATGTACGATCACATTAAATAAATAAACTGTATTGTATCTCGACTGCGACGGAGCCTGGCAAAATTCTGAAATATCCGATAAAATGTATTCAAAGGGATCTTAAGCTTTGAACGCCACCAAGTGAACTATGTCAAATATAGAGCTCAAAAATATTTCGTGCAGTAGTTTCAAGTTTGTTTCCTATATTTTGAAAACATCCTACATTTTCTCGGTGAGCTTTAGAGATAAGGTCCACAAAGTTGTAGGTACTTATGGTAGTTGACCATGATGATAATAATCTACCTTTTGAATATTATTGTACTATTCCACAAAGTTGTACTTATGGTTAACTTGACCATGATGATAACCTACCCCTCTTGAATATCATTGTACGATTTTCAACTGTCCGAAAATATTATTCGTCGGCCGCGGCGAAGCGATAACATACCGGTACCTTTTATACAACACCGAACAGTGACTGATTTTTAGTGGAAATCATCCTCGGAGCACCGCAGATACCCGTGGGGGAATTTCTCCCCCCCCCTCCACTAACATCCCCGTCAGAAGATTTTCCTTGATTGTTCATTCGGGTATATCGATTAATATTGTACATATAACTACATCCCAAAACGAATTAACAGTGTCTATGAGAGCAAGGCTGGTGACTTCAAACCTCATTAGGTCCAATAATTAATGTTGTCCAAGTAATTTATGTCCAGTACGCATTTATGTAAATTACTAACAAATTACTATTGAACAATATTACGATTAATCGCGATTGATACGATTACGACCATTTGAAATGGATATAAATGTATTACCTAGGTAGATGAATAACAACCGACAATAACAATTCCAACACGGAAAAAAATGAATAAATTGCGTAATGCCAAGCCACTGTATATTATTATAATATATAATATATATTATATAATTATAGGTAGTAAAAAAAAGAGTATGTTTCACACAACTGACTGTACATTAAAAAAAAAAATCTTAACAGTGTTATGGTATAATGCGTAGATAATTTCTAGAAAAACGTTTATTTAAATATGGATAGGTGTAAATTTCTGAATCTGTAAATTGATATGGTGACATACCCTGATACCCAAACGTTTACATAGGTAGTATATATCATCAAATGTATGTATGTATTATATTAACCCTCGAATGTCACTACAATCGATATACACGCCACTAAAGTACACGTATAATATAGGTAGGTACAATAATAATTTTACGATCGAACTAATATTGTACAATACGCCGCGCAACCAATATGCAATTAAAATTAAAGTTTAGAAGAGAACTTTGACTTGCGTTAAAGACCAAATAACCACAAAAACAACTAGGTATATAATAAACGTATAGACTCAGTATTAAAATTGATTTTTGTACAAAATATTTCGTGTTAAATGTACATTTAAAACAGTTGCATGTCATTTAACCTAATCTAATCTGTTCTACAAACCATTTATAATTTGATATAAAAATAATATTGTACACATATTTTTTTGACTACAATAAAGTAGATATTAGGATTACCCATTCATAGTAAATGAAAAAAAAAATACACTCCAATGATACAAAAATATGATAATTTATTTAGGACATTTTTCTGTCCAATTACTCGGTACATTTCAAATATTTCGAAATTAAGTAATGATATTGTTTCAATAAATTACAGTCATTTGTAGTCGTGTAGATATAATATTGCCAATAAATTATGTTTTTCAATCGGAAATTATATTGTAATGTATATTATATGAATTATAAATAATATAGTATAATTGTATCAACTAATAACCTCGTAATTGATGCTAAAACTATGCGTCATATAATATTATTTTGAACCATTAAGAAAAAATAAATTTTAAATACCAACAAGACGTCGTATTTTAATGTAAATTAATTTGTATTGGATATTGATATTGCTAAATGAAGACAAAAATATATACTTTGTAATTATTAAATATATTTGCTTTACAATATTGTCAGGTGCATAATATGTGAATGTTTTTATGTTTTTAATTATTTAACGGTGAACACGTTTTTTTAGTAAAAGTAGTTCGGTGTACCATCTTTATATATCGAGTCTAAATGATACATTTTTTGTCGAAAATGTTGACGAAACGAATCAACAGGCGAATTCCGTTTAGAATTTATTGTTGAATGCCATTATCATCTATGTCAATGCTATAAAATTGAGTTACACCACACTATTTAGTGAAGAGTTGAACAAAGAAGGAGGAATGCCAAGTATATCAGCACTGCAGTGTTCTGTGCTCTTTTTTTTTCATTTTTGTTCCAATGAGGAAAAAATGACCAAATTATCTAAAAAATTATTCACTTACGCAATAGTTCTAAGAAGTTATACATATTAAACGTGAACACACACTTTCATTACAATTTATGAACAGTCCAATGTATTCTTAAATATTCATACATCTCACAGTATAGATAGTTTATACTTAAATTAATATTAAATATATAAATGAAGAAGATATTATATATGTAGGTACCAGGTACCTATATGTATAGTAAGTAAACGACATAATTATTCTACTAATGAAAGAATTTCCTAAAAAATAATTTCTTGTGAGTAATCATTTTCACGACCCACCAAATAAATGTCCATAAATAACTATGAAAGGTACATATAAATTTAAATTATTGATTCTATTATTTAAGTTTAATAATTAAAAAATGGCATAATTTACTGAAGATTATTATAATTTAATACTGTGTTTTAAAAACACTGTATCCCACTGGCCCTAAATACAAGAATGTCGAATTCATATGTTATAGTCGGCTCATAATAAATTATATACCTACCTATGATATTATTACATTTTATAGCACATTTTAACTTCAAAATAATAAATATTAACGAGAACACACGTCATTTTGAACAATTATTTTCAGAAAATACACTGAATCTGAAAATACAAACAGATTAATGGGAAAATATGTTGAAACTAAATTAAAAGTTCATATAGGTATTGAATAAGAGATAATGTTTTTCTACAGTTTAATAAATACTGGAGAGCTGCAGCTACCACTAAATCAATCATTTTAATGGTCGGGGATGTAGAGAAAACACATTGCCTGCAGAAACGAATATTTTGAGTTTGTATAGTATCGTAGTTTCTCGGTAGTGTAAACTCTTACAGGCTTAACCTCTGTAGTTTGCAGTTTGCACACAGATGCATAAGTCGTAAAAAATTCAGAATAGTCAACAATAAAATCGTCATTGCTACATCATTTGTTAGCTCATAAACCAAATTACTGAGAACAATAAAACTAACAATGAGGTCTCAATATTTTCACGACCAATACATTTCTTATGAAAAAGTATTGGGCATGCATCATTTTTTTGTTATACTTCCTGAAAACTGCTAAAATCAAATTCAATGACACAAGTTTAATAGAAACGTAATATAGTTTAAATGTTATTCCGTAGTGCTAAACAAAGCTATTGATTTCGGCACAATGTTTTTTTTTTTTAGAAATAAACACTTTTAAGATACTAAAAAGTTATATAGCAAATATAATATTTGATTTAGAATTGACTGGAGAATATACTTAAAAATGTTTGTGTAATTTTTATATCCTATTCATTCTTACCTATGTACCAAAGGCACATAAAAATAAAAAAAATATATAGAATCAGATAATGATATTCAATTATAATTAATTAAATAGAATACACTCACCCGAGAAGCTTTAGTTAATTTCAGCACCGATTTAATTTGTCACTTCTCTTCCAGAATATACAATACAAATATCTAAAAATTATAAAGTATAAATATATTAAACATGAAAATAATATTAACAGCTTTTTGTTATTATATTATCTATAAATAATAAATATGTATAAATTAAAATAAAGAAACATATTTTGCACATTAATATGTTAAGTGAGCAGGTTCTGTGTTTTCCACTGTTTATCATAAATAATGTATAATATATGATTTTATATAACTCGACATACTTCTAGAACCTCAGGAATATTTTGTAGAAATAATAATTCTAATCAGGTTTTTTTTTCAACTAAAAATAATAAATAAATAAATAACACTATTTTTAAATGAATAATTAAAATCACTAATTATTATTAATCATACAATCTACAATTCTATGTGTAGTATATGAGTACGTGTAGAAGAATATGGTAAAAATATTCGACAGTATGTATAGAATGTAAAAGAATGAATAATGTATTATTCAATTTTTTGATTAACTTGAAAAATAATAATAGCTATTCAATTTTTAAATAATTGGCTGTCCTAACCTATTTCGAACTGAACAATTATATTACACCAAATGACGTTTCTACTTCACAAAAAAGTGATTTTTAAACTTTTGAACACAATTAATGATTTAATGTCAAAATACCGAACATTTCACTTTTACTTCTCTACAGTATTTGTAATGATTTTTCCTAGAACTATTAGCAATATTGACAAACCCAGGAAATACTATCCATGTTAAATTTTTAATTGATGGACATGTATGAAACTTTCAGAACATGTTTCCTATTTCAAATACTTTTCCTCTAAAAATATACAACATTATCAAACTATTTCTTTGTTTCTGTTTAAAATCTAAAATATATATACGTATGAACTTCAAAACAAATTGTTTTCTGAGTACTATAATAGTAGGTAAGGCTAAACTAAATCACAACCACACATGGCTCATATTGAATTATATATTATATATATATGTGTTAAATAATTTTGTGTTAAGTTGACTTTCTCATTAAAATACAAATATATAATTATCTTTATTAATATTTTAAAATATGTACTGTTACATGTTGGTTTTTTTTTTTTATTATTATTAATGAGATTTTAACTATAAATTATGATATCTCGACAATTAAGTACATTAAACTGAGTTAATAAAGCTCACACTCTTAAATTTGGAGGCCTGATTGTAGTATAAAATTAAGCGTATGTATGATTATGTTAACATTATTGTTTGAAAAAGCGTCAATAAGGGAAAAGTTAGTACCAAAAGTTGAAAAGAGATTCTTTAACTGAGTTCTTTGGATATGGAGAGATGGAAAATTTATGAGTAGGTGTTGGAGATCACAGTATTCTTCGCCACAGTTGGGTAAGAGACAATACGTACTGCTGTTGAGTCCCAATTTAAACGAGTGGTGTGTTAATAAGCTGTGGCCAGTACGTAATCTGGTGAATTTGGTTATGGCAGCTCGGCACATCTTAAGGGATTGAAACCAAGGTTGCATAGGGATGTTTTTAAATAAAGACCTATAACCAAAAGCATAAGACTCTGGTAGGGAATCCCATTCCAGCTTCCATAACTCCTGTATGTGCGATGTATAGGGACACCACAAAGGGCCCGAATAAGCCTTTTTAGCGGTGGAGCCAGCTAACGAATCTGCATGCTCATTACCGTTTATGCCTATATGCCCTGGAACCCATAGGAAGGAGATAGTGAAAGACCTGATTTTGAGGTATAGGTATGTTGGTTATTAGTTATGGTTCTGTGTGTTTAAAATAGGTACATATAATATTCTAATTAATAAAGGATGAGTGTATAAAATATTATTATATATTAACTTTTAAATTCGTTATAACATTAAAAACGTATATTTTTTAAATCCAAGCTCTGTTCATTTTACCAATGTATAAAATAATAAGATCGTACCTACTCTATTTCAAAGATTATTTTGAAATGTGTTCGGAATTTATGATTCTATTTGTATTATAGTGTGTTGAACTAATGTTTGCCAAAAACATTGCGCACCTATAATATTGTTATACCACTGTTATTAATTTATAAGTCAATACTGACCAACACGCAGAATAGAACGGTATCAATAGGAGTATCCGTCCAAAATAGCGAAAGTAATAACAGAAAAGTCATGATCGCATAGTAAAAAAGAGTGAAAACTAAAATGGCGAACTAATAATAATAACAAAATCCAAAACAAATATAAGTTACAGTGGTTAAATTAAAAAAATGTGATAACATCGACAATAGTATATAATATGTGTACACAGTTTATCAGAACAGTTCATATTGAAATTTGGGAATATTGAAGTACGAATACAGTTATATCATGTAATAATAAATGTAATGAACTCATATCATAATCTGCACGACAACTTGTAAGATACTTTCCATACTTTTATAGTGTACTAGCTGACACGGTAAGGCTTTGCTATTGCTAGGTTTTAATGATTGTTCAACTACTTTGGGTGTAACAGACGTAACACGCTGTGGAAACAATGTCTTTTAAAGTGTAAATGATATTATATTTTAATTAATTATAGCCATCCAGGCTGGCGTTTTCGTGAGATTCGCTTGTGTGTGATTATGCGAGCAGTATATTATCAGGTAGATAATATAATATTAATATGTAATATATCTCCTGCGGTAGATCGCGGACCCTGCGTGGTGCGTCCGTAAGTGAATAATTTAACTACCTAGGTATAAATTATCAAAAAATCCAAAAAAATTCTCCACCGAAACCGCAGTTCGAACTCGATACATTCTGTTCTAAAATAAACAGACTGATTGCATTAATAATAATTACTATTAACAACCATTTTTTTTTTTTTATTAAATAAAATAAGAGTATTTACAATCTGTAGTATTTTTATACAATGCAATAAGTACATTTTATGGAAAATATAGGATACAATAACATGAAATGGCGTGAGGAGGGACGCCCACCATTGTGAAAACCCTCTAACTAGTCTAACTCGGGGGAGAGAAGTTTTTTTTTAATACAGGTCGAGATTTAGGAGATCTCGACACCAGTGTCTTGTTAATCGACGTGGGGGGTTATTTGGCATGAATTCACTGGCTAAGTTAGAAATCAGTGGATTTGTGTGGTTAAATGTTTTGGTGTGAAATTTTCTATAGTAATGATTGGCAGTTTTAGAGACTGTTTCGATTTTAAGATCTTTATGTAGTGAGAGATTTGAGACGTACCATGGTCTAAATGTTATTTGGCGAAGGGAAATAAAATGGAAGGCTTGTATAGTCCGTATATGCAACCATTTACAAACAAAAAATGGTAATTATTTTTTTCTCGATCACCTACTTTGAAAAGTGCAAGGGATCTCCTACTTACGACCAACTAGGTCGTAACCAGAAACCCTCCTAAGTGTGATGGTTTAAAAAATATTTACTGCTCCAAAATTTGGTGACAGACAAAAAAAAATTAAAGAACTCATAGGCATCATTGTAAAAAAATTACAATAATCGCTCCACTAAGAGTCTAAAATTATCTATCAAATAATTTGCCTGAAAAAAATAGAAACATTCATTATGTAATGTTTAGGTATTTATATAATCTCAGATTAGAAAATAATGGTTAATTATTTAATGAAATAATACGTAACTAACTTTTGACGCAACATTATTTTTTTATTTTGTAATCTTTTAGTTAGGTATTATAAAAGTTCTCGAAAAACGTATAAAGACAACTTAACCGGTAACTGTAACATCCTGTTGCCATTAAGGGTTTTTTCATTCCATACCTTCCGGATATCCTAGTATCAAAGTATAAAAAAAATGCACTGGTTAAATTATACTGTAATTCCATTAACAGGACAAAATTCAATCCAATGTTGTACAATAAAAAATGCTCTATATAGGTGAAATTAAGACAATCATTCATGACAAAAAAAAAATGTATGCCCCTACCTTTAGTTTAAATATATTTAGGGGTACAAGAGTGAAATTATATTTTGTTCAACTTTTAAAACTTGATATTTAAAGTGTAAAAGTTTTTGTTTATTGTATACAGTTTTGCTTGAAAATGTATATCATCAATAGACGAGTATATTATAATATCCACGCGCGGTTAATTAAACGGTGTATTTAACAAAAAAACATTTATATAATAACCAAAATCGTTACACATTTGTTTTAATCATTATAATATTATATTCTGTTAAATAACTATAACATACTTATAGGCACCTATACTTATTATTATTATTATTATTATACATTTTTAGGTTGATATCGTAATTGAAAATGTTGTAACTTTATTGTAATTTACTATAAGGAAAGGCAAATAAATGTATGTTATGTTCCCAATATAATATTAATAATATAACAAGATTTAGGTGTAGATATTTAGTTGGTTAGATATAATAAATTCATTTTTCTGATCATTGTTGACGTTTAACAATTAATTAATAAAAAATATCTAAACTTTAATAACGGTTCTCATCATAAAACGCGATGACTGTAATAGATGACCTGTGCCCAAGCACGGATCCTGGGGAGGGAACTAAGTGGCTTGGGAAATCTTATATACTATGTATTTATTTCTATAGTGAATAGTTCATTCATAAAGTACAAATCATACCATATTCGGGCTTAACATATTGTGTAGATAGAACGCAAACTGCTAGGCTGTCGTACTAGATATATTATTTTTTTTTTGGCACCTACTTTATTCTAAACCTTGGAGGTTCAGCATTTCAAACATAAAATACAATTGTTATTTTTTTATCTTTATTATTATTCAAGTACTTCAAGTATTAATTTGTTGATCATTCGCTATTAGTATTCTAAAGACTCAACATTAAAAATTAAGAAACATGACGTACTGCAATGATGCTAGAATGTTTGGTTGGTCACCCATCCGAAAACAATCATCCAGAAATGTGAATTAAAGGTCAATGTTTTATAGTCGATAATTTAAATGGATACACACCACACGCAAATATCCACATGTACCTACAAATCAATAAAATACGTTAAAAATCGTATGTTCATTATAGATTCGTTTTAACCGAGTTAGGGAACGTACATTACAATCTAATAAAAAATAAGCTATATTTATATTTATGAATCCGATAATAATTAATAGGGGAAAAAAAATTTAAAAATGAATAATAATAAATTAACAAAATAGGTAGGCACTGAATTATACTGTTCATTACTGTTCACTATATCGCATATTTTTTAAATGATAAAATAATAAGCAGATTTGTATTAAAAAAATATAAAGATTATAGGTGTGTTATAAATATAAATTAATAATTATGCTGTTGTTAGTTATTCATTGGTATACAATCACAAAGAATTAATAGGATAAACAATGTACACCATTCTCTAGCAAAGTGCTTAAAACTGATTAAAAAAAACCTTTTGTGTACCATGATTGCGATTGTTTTATTTTTGAGTTTAAAAATGTTAAAAGAATTGGTTTCCACTATAAAAAATTACTTAAAATGTTATGAATATTAAGCTGTTAAATCCTAAATTCTGTGCTGAATGAAAAACTGCATGTTGTAAATAATTAAAACTAAGTAGCTTTTTGTTTCTCAAAAAAAAAAAACAAATTTAAAAACAATTGAGATATTGGCATTTACTACTTACCTACCTATTTTGATTTTATAATATTGAAATCATAATAGGTATACAACAAAAGTTTGTAATGAAATACAATCGAAGACTGAAATAATCGAAAATTATACTACTCGAACGGAAAATTAAACTAGTAAATGACTATTTCATTTGTAATTTAATTTATTTTCGATTTATTTTTTTACCCAGCCGTGGTATTTTAATGTAATACAATATTACGTTCGTTTTAAACTCGACTCTGAATATTTTAATATAATTATTAATTTAAATTACTAAAAACATAAAATAAATTAATTCTTGTTTCATATCCTAACAATATTTTATTTTCTTGTTCCTCTATACCTATTATTATTATTATTATTATTATTACTTATTAGGTGTATAAAGAAAATCTTAAATATTGAATATTAAATTTGATTCCTTAAATCATTTAACAAATAATTGCATTTTCTTTGAATACCTATATTTAATAAATAATAAAAATTAATAACGATAATAACAACAATAATAACGTTGATAATTTGTAATTATATAATTCTAATGCATTATAAATTAGCTATGTTGAAACGACTTCAAACTAAGGTCACGAAAACAAACAATACAAATAATATTTGTCAACTCAAATCGATCAATCCTATGGAGTTAATGGTAACAAACGCTACTCAAGCGTCTTGAGTATTATAATTTATAATATTTACCTAGTGAGTGGAAACCCAAAATGCTTATAATGATTATGTTTAAAATATCGTTCACTAATTTACTATAGAATCTTGTTTTTCTTGGAGGTATCAACATTAAATAAGAAGGTTAATAACAAAAAACAATGTGTAGTCTATGGAAAATTTTTAATTCGCATCCATGATAAGGATATTAATTGTACAAAATATCCAGTAACATATTTTTTAGTGTATATTTTCTAACTTGTTTTACAATCATTCATTTTGAGATTTTACATTTTAGATTTTTTATTCAGTTGGTATAATAATACTACATAATAATTATAATTTGTATTACAGAGAAAATAAATAAACAAATACTTCTTTTATGGAAACAAATTCATAATAGATACAGCTGGAATTAATTGATTAGCACTCGTCTAATAGTTTCGCTCACTGCCAGTGTTTTATTATTATTGATAAACATTTATTATCTATAATTAATAACAATGAATTTGGAAAACTGATTAAAATATTAAATGTAGTTTGACAACAGCAGTTTTGTAAATCTTATTTTTGAATGTACAAAGAGCACATAAAATAAGTTGACTAAACTAAATAGTTTGGAAAATTGTATTGAATACCTACATACTATATTATTAAACCATGATTCTTGAATACTATATGAAAAATATCTATGTAATAAATTTCGAGTCTTAAACGACTTCAACCCAAAATTAAACGATAATTTTTTTTCTTGGAAAATTAATTATTCAAATATTATAAGTGAAAACAGAACCAAGGAATAAATAATTATTAATTTAACTTATTTACAAATATTATTATGATTATAAATGTTGCCTTTCGTGAGAAATTAATTTATATGATTAAAATATATTAAACGATTATTAAACTATTAATAACTACAAGGTTTTTGTATGCCACGAATAACCTTAGCAGTTGAAACTTTAACACGAATAAAAAAAAAAAAACAAATAATTGATCTACAAACACGATTTTACACGATATTGGAAGTTGTAACACATTAAAATAAAGTGAACCATTTTTTTTTTGGTTTTCACAAATTCTTTATTCTTGCGTAACTGTCATGATCTAAGAATTAACTGCAATACTCATTTAATGTGCATCCACCACCCAGAGATGAGCAAACGTGGAAAAATGTGTTTTTATCTTTTTGCCATTAAACTTTTGGCACGTGAATCCGTTTAAGCAATCATTTTAATACAACTGAGGTCGCCAATTCTATACCTGTTATTCAAGATTTTAATGTTACATAATACCTAGGTACTTGAAAAACGTTGGCATTTCTTATAAATATATAATCTACATATTTACATACATAAAATATTTAAAAAAAAAAATCAGAGAAGTCGCTCTGCTTTATAGCGGGTTTCGACTTATCCGTGTAATTGTGTATAGGTCACTGTAGTAATGGATATGTTAAATTTGAATTAAATAATAAATCATTGTACGCGAAAAACAATTCTCCATTACTAAGGATATTTTATAGTTTATTTATACTAAACTATAAGTATTTTTTTTTCATCATTTTAACATCAGCTTATAAACAAAATGTTTAACAATATATTTTGATATTTTTTAAATGCTATAGGAACAACTTATAAGGAACTTCGTATTAAATTTTAAATCTTTTCGACTTATAGAAGGAAAATATTATTAACATCATAAAAAAACTAAAATTATTCAACAATTTCAAATGTCTATAAATAGAAAAAAGTTTACATAAATACTTGACAACAAATTCAAGCATCTACCGATATTCATTTTTAATTACAATATAAAAAATAAAAATTGATTTTGTAGAAAAGTATTAATTTCCTTATTATTATGAAGAGTAGGTACAGTAGACCTGTGTTACTTTTGATATATACTCCGATCAAATAGATTCAATTTTCTACCGGAAACCACATTCAAAGTTTAAATTGAACCTTTTTTACTGATCTTAAAATTGACAAAAGAATTTGAAAATGTAAAAAAAATAAACATTGTAAAACCACTGAAACCAATACATTTTCAGATTCAAAAATGGACCGTTCTATTTTTTATTTTGTTCAGTATTATGTTCATTAACGACTATTGCTATTATAAATAATACAATGAAAGTTAGCGTATGAAAATTAAAAATATATTTCATCTACTTTAAGCATGCTTTTTATAAACAAAATTATGTATTATATAATACCATTAATGTTACCATTATATTATATTGTCATTCATACCATTAGGCTATCGTAAATTATCGTAATACTTTACTAATTATTAACTGTATAAAATATAATTAGTTAACTAAATTCATGTAAAAAATAACTATAAAGAATTAAAATAATGTACCATCATATTAACAATGACATGACACATGACTAATATTTGAAAAAAATCAATTTTATTATTACTTATTGGCTGGTAGTTTATGTATTTTGCATAATTTTTAGTCATATGAAATATATTGTTTAATTTCACCCACAGGTTTAGAACATTTCAACTTCAAAAAATGTTTTCATTATATGTATATTAAAAACGCGCATTAAAGGACAAAGATTATATTTTACAAAAGACAACTCAGAGAAAGCTTTTAAAAAAAATTTATACCTTCCTAAAAATCATTAAATACTCCAACAATACTCAATTTTAAATGACAAAGTAGTTATAAGCAACGAACATTGTAAGTATATGTGAAGTGTAATATTCCTAAGTTTATTATTCAAAATTGACATTCAGAGATAATAATATGAGATATGATGTTTTATTTCGATGATTTGTGGAGTCTTATTTATTTATTTATTTATTAATAATTAACGGTCATATGTTATGATAATAATATAATATTGCGATGGTCATGATTCAAAGATTTTTATCTGTAATTTTCAGACCCTTTGCAAATTATTAAAATACATTATTATATTATTATTATTATAATTAAATAATTATTTAGAGAATCAAAATTGTTATACACACACGTTGTCTACCTTTATTGTTAATAGAGAGCGTTAGACACTCTCCAAAATCAATACTTTCAATCCCAATCATTAAGTAGCAAATGGCTATATTTTTATTTTTCAGTATTAGGTAGGTACCTATATACAAAGTACTAAGAAATTCAATCAATCAAATGATAGGACTGAGATATTTTATGAACATTATACTTCGATTTAAAAGATTACACTCTTTATTCTTGTTTTCACTTTGAATAAAATGTCATAGACGTCGCACCCACATGACGTGTTGTCTCAGCCTTACACGCGGACGACATAGCAAATTTTCGTTCGCCAGTTTCAATAGTGTACTGTTAGTTTTGATATTAGAGTGAATTAACCTATTATTAAACTTTTATTTAACAATATTATCTGTGTTCTATCGTCGGTTTTTACGATATTTCAATTTTTAAGTGAATTATGAGCATTTTCAAATATTAATGTTTTATGTACTCATAACTTACTTAACAATTAAAACATCTTAAAAAACCAACGGAGACAACACATGCGGGTACGACGTCCTCTTAACTTGTAAAATCAATTCGGTAAATTTTTAAACAATAGGTAACCTACATAAAATAAATACAAAATTATATTTGTTCGTACTTTAATTTGGCTTTGCACCATTATCAAAGAAAATTCAATAACATTAGTCCTTTTTAATAACATTATTTTCAAAATGATAATATTAACAAACTACATAACACTGCTTTTAACTATTATAAGCATCATAAAACTCCATAAAACTATAATGCTCTAATAATTTAATTTAAAACTATTTTAAGAATCATGATTTAGTTACCTAATCAATCGGTTTAGCCATGTATTTCTCTAAGTACCTAAGTGTGTATATATATTTGATATTAATGATAGTTATTAGAAAACTATTTGAATAATTTGAGTGCTTACCTCAAACAATTCAATAAACAACATACATTTAGTTAGAGTCAACATTTCAAGTATATTTATTAAAACAGTTTTGGCATCTAATTTAGGGTAGAATTAAAGTTTTTTGAATGCAGAGTATAATTTTTAAAGAAAATACAAGCTAAAATCTGTGAATTCGTAAAAAAAAAATAAAATGTCCAATGTTATAAGTATTTGTAACGAATGGTTTTAATATAAAACTTGAACGCAGCATTTTTTCAAATTATGCACATACTTCAAAGTTCAAAGTTATGCATTTAGTTTAGTAAATAAGCAAAGACCACACATATTGCTGAATACAATATAAAAAAAATATTAAATATTGTTTACTAGGTCCAACGCGACACATTTTTATTCAGTTATTGTACAATTAGATATACAAAACTACAATGTATTTACTATTATATTATTAAGTACCTAGGAATAGTAACGCAGAATATCTACGTTAATTTATTATAATGTTAATACATTCACGTTATAATATTTGCACCTTCATTTTTGATTTGAAACAGTTTGTTTGAATTCAAATAAAGAAATTATTAAGATCGTTATTTTTTGATTTAATATCCAATTTCGTAAAAATTTGAACTACAAAAAAAAAAAAATTCGAACGTATATTATTCAGTTTTTTTAAAATATATGTCCTAATTTTATATTACATTTTCAAATAAAAAACCCCTTTTCAAATGATTTAGAAAATTACTGTACATCTACTTCTGACCTACCTATTTAATATAAATATAAAAAAAATCAAATCTAAATTGTTTACTTATATCTTAGGTAGGTACTTAATATCTGATGTAGACATAAGTACATAATAATCCCTTACTTCACTGCTTAATCAGTCGAATTATCATACACAACATAAACACATTGCTACCAATTTTCAGTCATATAATCCAAATCCCTTTCATAGATTCCTGTGTAGGTCGACATCAAGTTAATCAGAGAAGCTGATGAAAAATCAAAAAAAAATATACAATTAGAACAATCTTAGATTCTAAGTCGTAGAATTATGCCCATGTATTTCGAACCACTAAATCCTATTATATAACAATTTCATCAGATCCGATACTAATAGCGAACGGAAAATCAATTTTTAATATTCAAACTTGCAAATATAGAAGTGAATCAAACTATCAACCTTACCACCAATCAATACAAAACAGTAAACACCCAGAAAATATGAGATTATATAATTAATTACATCCATATGGGCCACACTCTTCAGCAATGCTTGAATCACCCGCACAACTTACACATGTTAAATGTGTGAAATTGTATTGGCTAATAATACCTAGTTGTTGGCGAAAGTACTTGATGTATTTTTAAATAAAACAAAATAATAATAGTAATTAGTAGGTACATAACTGAAGTTAATAGAATTAAGTCTACACTTTTAAGTAAAACTTGCACAGCCGTACTAACCGCTCCCTAATTGAGAAGAAACAAAATGTCGATAAAGATAAGATATCAGTACATTATATTTTTTTTTCAATTTTTAATTTTTACCAAAGGTGTTTGAAAATATTATTTATACTTTAACGCATTTCACATAACTCACACAAATGAGATAAAATGTAATTTATTTAGTATTTACTAGCTGATCCCGTTCACTTTGTTGACCGTTAAAAATACCAACTCTATATGATTCGAAATATGTGTTCAATTAGTAATTTAATACATGACGTGACAAATTCCAGTGAATTCACCTTATTTTAAGAGCCACTTGTCGAGATAAAATATACCCTGTAGATCTTTGGGATAGTGTAGCTTTCTGATGTTAAAAAATTATTGAAATCTGTTAAGTATTTCCAGAGATTACCCCGAACAAAAAAATAATTTTTCTTCTTTATATATTAGTATATATTATTATTTCATTGTATAATAAAATAATATTAAATTATATATATTGATAGTACTTGGGATCTAAAAACTGAATATCACTCTCAAATAATAAAATCGTTCTCTGTATCAAAAATACATCTCGTTCTCAAAAATTTCTTTTAAATCACACAGAAGCGCACAGTGTTGCGATTAATCGTTCCGGCAGTAAAAAGGAGAATGGTGCCGATCAGTTGATGTCAAGAAATAAATTTAAAGCATTCCTCCAAAGTAATATTTCATAAAGATGCTTTTTCTTGTAAGATACATTTATTGCGATGGTTGAAAAAATATCCATTATTAATAATTATGTCGGCAACAATTATTCATTTAAAATTAGGAAACATGACAATAAATTATTTTAGAAACAATGAAAATGTATCGAACCAAATCAATTTTTGGGAGATAAATAGATAATATATTGAATTATCAAAATCTTTTGAATGTCAAGTCAACGAAAAAAAATAATACATTGGTGAACACTATTAAAATAAATTCAAATGTTGTAAATAGGATATAACTTATATCATTTATAAAACAATATACTTACAATATTCACATTAGGTGTATAAAATCAAATGAAATAGCTTACTTGAAGAATAATAGATAACTTGGAATATTTAATAACGAAAATCATTTAAATTTTAATCAGTTGCTAAAACCATCTAAATAATATTATTCGACAAGAAACCCTAATCATTATAACGATAGATCATGGAGAATCCATTACTAATCAAAAATCCTATTTCTTTGTAAATAAATAACTTTACTATAGCATGAATTATTATCTATTTTGACAATCCTGATGCGTCTAATTGTGACAATATCTAGAGTTCCTGCATTTTTGTAGTTTTGAATATAACAAAATAGAATATTTTTGATTTTACAAAGAGAATTTTTATTCAGAAATCCTTTGTTAATTTAACAAAAATATCTATCAATATGTATACTTTTAAGTTTTATTTAACAGTTATTTGTTTAAATTGAACTAAAAATAATTGTTTACTATTCGTACATTTCACTCGGAGTTACTGTTACACATATATTTATTATATGATAGCTGGTATAGTGAAACACACATTTTAAAAATAAATCCATTGCATTCGCACAAATATCTGTCTATTTCTTCGACTTAAAAAAGTAAAATTTGTATACGTTTATTTGTGTTTGCATGATGAGAATAAATATAATTTTTATTTGTATTAATATAATAAAATAATGTGCTTTCTTTGACCAGAAAAATAATAATAATACTTCAAAAACGGAAAAGTAATGAACGATTTCTTTATAAAACCATTAATGAAACAGATCAAACGAAAGTATGAATCACGGTCTGTTGGCGAGAGTCAATTTCAGACCTCAGAACTCGTGTTGCGCTTTTCGAAAAAATGAAAGGGGTGGCGTCCGCGACAGATGTTCCCCTATGTGTGATTCGTAACGCGTGAAATTATTATTATTACTTTTTTTTGCGGGGCACCGTGCGATATTTTACAATAACATATTTTTTTCAAACGAGTGTCACATAATATATTGTAAATCCAAGTCCGGGAGTGTACAGATTTAAAATAACAGTGCTCTAGGAAACGCTACCAATGGCGGAGAGAGTGGTAAACATACGTGATTTATTATATATTTTTCAAAACAGTAAATTCCATTTCTAATTTGGGTCGGTTTCGTTGTCACAACACTGTCATTACGATATTGTTATGACTATTAAAACGCGTTAACCACGAAGAGTCGCGGGAGATGACAACGATACTATATTTATACCATAAAACACTGCACCGTGGTATATAACGAAAACTATATTATAACAATGCCTATTTAATTTAGAACAAAAGTTTGAAAATAATAATAATAATTACGCATTTACTCGTGCCCATGCATTATCACTTTACTACAAGATTTAATTGAGAACTGCTCCTAATATAATACGGATGTCGTAATTCTATAAAATCGCACATCATCGCTGTATTAGAATATAGCTATAATTATCGATTCAAACAAACACCGAAAATAACTGCCGTTTTTCATGTATAAGACAAGACTAATTAATATCACCTCTGCAACTCTACAATATAAGTCTTCATTATTTACACGCATTTCTCCATATAATATTCAAATATTTAACAATAACGGAAAATGAAAACTGTCGAACAAATCATTAAGCACCGCGTCTTAAATCGAAAATAATAACGTGGAACTACTTATATATAGGTAGGTACATGGGGCCAGATGTTTATGATGAATATTTTAATTCGAAATTTTTACATAAAACGGGTATAAGCATATATTTTTATTAAAAAATGTGCATATTTGCTTCCGTTGGTACAATATACCGTCATAACTCAAAAGTTGGATGTATTTAGTCGAGGGTACAGTTGGGTACCAGATTGTTTTATCTACATAACGCAAGAATGCCATAATCTATCTAGGCCAATCATAGTCTGCGTAATAACATTGCGTCGTTCTTTCAGTATTAGATTTTAGCGTTCCGTTGAGATCAATACTGCCACATTTTAAAACATCTCTGCGAGTAATCTATTATTTCAGTACCTTAGAAATAGTATTACTTTTAAAATATAAGACTGTCGTCGTAATTCAATTTATGGTGGATTTAACGTAACGGTTTAATTTAACGTAATTACTATACAATTAACATTAAAATAGAAACATCGACAACATCTGTTAAAATTAATATACATTTGACTTAATATTGTTTTGGTGTAAGGCGTATTATTATTTTTTATGTTATTATTTAAAAAAAATATATTGTAGTAAAATTGTTTTAGCGTTAATATTAATACACATTTATATCAATATATAATTCAAAATATCTATCATAATGATATAACTTTAAAATTAAAATTAATAATCAGATTTATTTTTAAAATAGATTTTCTTCGAAAACTTGTTCATTTAATTATGCCGCAAATGGTATTTTAATTTGAAATATAAATACGTTTAAATCAATTACAAGACTAAGGTGTGGGTAGGGTACATGTTGGAAAGCAACCCTTCTCGCAGTTTATCACGAAAAAAAGGTTACAGGACTCAATTTAAAAAATGACCTTTCTTAAGCAGTAAAGGACAATTTGTTATCAATTTTCAACGTATTTATAGTACCACATACTATTTTATTATATGCAAAAATAATTGGGAGATATATAAAACTTAAAAAAAAACTTCTAAAATCATTTTTGCAGAAGGAATACAATAAACATAAAATGCTTTTACCTGATACTAACTAGTAAATTCACTATGTCTACCTCTAATTATAATATAAACCTCAATTAACAATAAGAATACATTAAAAAAAAAACAGTATTGGAACTTTAGTTCTTCCGCTTAATATTTGTATATGATAAGTTATATTACAAACTATATCACCAAATTAATTTTCATTAAGTGGGCTAAAAAGTGTTGATTTTCAATGAACTTCAAAAATATGTATCAAAATGTAGGTACGATATATTCAATATTGTATAGCTACTTTAATACTTATAACACATAATTCAATATGTTTTGCTAAAATATAGTTAACATAACTAGCCAAGTAGGTATAGGTACAAAAAAAAATATAATATCAAATATTATCGGAATTAAATTCAAAATATTATTAAATGTCAAAAAAATGTATTTAAATATTACAGTATATTTATGAGTAAGTTTGACAAAGCTATAATAAATATAAAATAGGTAATAATTTTATAATGATGGTTCACTATAATTCATTATAAGTAAATAACTATTAAATTATTAAATTATTCACAGATATTATCGTTGAAAAATGTATCATATAATTTATTCAGCAACAGCAAAATTGCTGATATTATCTGTATTTATACTTTTAGAATTGAAAAATATTATGTTAATAAAATAAATTGTTCATCTTATCTAATGCTCAGTACCTACATAATATAATAAATATACGTTATTGCTCGAACACAATTGAAACGATACAAAATAAAAACGAGTAGTCAATCATAATCCCAGTGTATTTAAATAAATCTATATCAATCTGGGTATAGTTAGGTAAATATTTATTGCAATTTAACACAAGTAATATGGCTTATAATCCTCTGTCTTCTTCAACGCATAATTTTAATAACCATGTTGGGTTTATCGGGTATAATTTCCATAGAAGAAACGAAACCGAAATAATTAATTGTTTCCCAAAAATGTGCAGTCTTCGACGGCCTTGTTTCTCTAATTTGGTTTAAACGCAACATGTTGCGCTTTGTTCTTGCGCATCATTCATGTCGTGCTGGGTACCTCTAACTACACGAATTACGAATCGTGCATAGAGAATCGGAGTTTTAATAATTAATGGGCGTTAATTTTAATACTTTTTTTTTTGTAGTTTATTAAGTTTAATTATAAGTCATGCCGCGTCGTGTTCCCGGAGGAATTCGTAAAGCCAGCTGGCAGCGGTATAGGAAATTTTAAAACATTTTTATTAACGACATCCAATATACACGAGTAAAGAAATAACAAACGTAAGCGCTCTGGAAATAATTACAACTCGAGTTAAAATTACAATTTTTTTTTCTCCAACAAAATCAACCGGATATATATTTTAATTTTTTTTAATTTTGAGTAGGTATTTACTACCTAGTGCATAATGAGCAACCCGCCGGTACAGTGCGTATTTGCTTGTATCCGCGCCGTTCTGTAGGTTTACACACATAACAAAACCAATAATAATTATGAATAAACGTAGGTGCATATACATATAGAGAGGGAGTCTGTATATAGGTTGTATGTGGTACAGAATCCTAAGTACGCTCAGATATAGCCGGATTAAAAACGGCCTGAACAAAAGGGTAGTATGATAACCTCAGAAAACCAAAACCATAACCACCGTTTTTGTTACAGTTAATCCTCTTAACGAAACATTCATTGTTACCGTGCGTATAATAATATAAAAATATCGGACCATTTTTCCGCATTAAAAGACCTTTAATACCGCCGCCGCGCGTCGCTCCTGGTTTTGTAATAGGGCAATTTTTTTTCTTTTTTTTTTCGCAATAATAGAATAGAACAAGACTCAACAATTTATGCATTCAAAATCAACGATTATATTTTTTTTTCCTGTTTCCAAACGATGGATGGTGGCCGGCATTATGCTGTGGTTAATGTACCGTTAATAAGGGACACATGCACGACACTTTCGCGTATTTTAATGGCCCATGAACCCCAGCTGACTAACGGGGTCAAAAATGTTTGCAATTTGTCTCTGCTGCAACTAGACGCATTGCAATGAATTGTTGCTTATTATTACACACACTAAGCCAGTCGGCCGTCCAGCGTCATGTGCAGCACCCCTCACTACAACAATAACAATAACTATATTATAATATTATCATAACTTCTTTTCGTAACAAAAACACTAGTGTTTTCAGTTAGAATTGTATATGGGAATCGAATATCTCTATAATAAAGCGATCGCTCTATCGATTTCATAAAAATTGAATGGATATGAATAATAATATGAATAGAAATTGATTAGGTACCTAGTATTATTATACGGTGGAATGGCCTATTCATCCACTTAGTGCTTTAAAATAAGAATACGCTCTTATTTCACTTGTACGAAAATGTTTTATTTATTTAAAAAAAAAATACAATAGTTGTAATTAAATGTGTACATCTACCAACCAATAAATGGCCATATCATATTAATTAGCGGGCCAACCCGTACATTTAATTAAATATGAAATTTTAACAAACTAATAGGTAGGTACTCAAAAAAAATCGTTATTCATACAAGCCAGAGATCGAAACTGGAAGTTAAGTTGTAAGCTCCAGTGCAAAAACGTTCTAGAAACATTTATTTTATACATTTGTAATTACTAATTAATTCCTAACTTTTCGTGTTTTATTTTCGAATGAAACTTGTGTTCAAATGAAAGATATTTAAATTAAAATAATTTCGACTCACACCTTAGATGATTTAAAATAAATACTTTAAGATGTGAATAACTGTTTTAAAGTTTAAAGAACAATTAAATATACAGTTTTGAATTATAAATAATAGTTGATAGTTTTGAATTATGAATAATTACTGATAGTTTTTAATGGTGAAATATCAAGTTTTACATAGGTGCGCTTTTAAAGGGTTATCGATTGATGCAAAAACATGAGTAAAACTGAGATACCTAACCAAAAACTTTTCATTTAAATTGTTGTTGTTAAGTACATACATTTTTATATTTATGATGTATTATCTATAGACTACTCAATTTTACTAATTTTAATTGGGTAATAGGTGTTTTGTGTGTTTTAAAGTATATAATAAACTTTATATATAATTATAACGTCTTGTTTTTGTTGTAAGCACTGCTTTCTCTTTCAACACGGGTCTTACTTATTTAGTAAATATTAAAAGATTTATATAAAAATGTATGATACATCAATACTTATACATTAATAATATTTATAGGTAAATAAACTATACAGTGTACACTTTATACCTAAACAGTTAGTATTTATTTAAAATTTTAATAATATGTGTGAAATGTATGATGAAATATTAAGAATATTTTGTATTGCAAATTACAAGAGGTACCTACCTACTTTTAATAATATTAATAATTACTTACGTTTTGGTTTTAAATATTTTAAATAATAACTTCAATTTGACGCAACAATATATAGTAGTTAGAAATGTTAGATAGTCAGAACAATGTTTCCAGCCCAGGAAAAATTATGTTTGTAATTTTATATTATAATAATAATGATAATTCACTTTAATGTATCTATATTTTTAATATATTTTTATTTAGTTCTGGTTAAATATCGATTCTGTATTTTTATTTTTTAATCCAAGCAATAACAGACTGTTTAATCGTTCGTATTACTACCACTCGAGAGTAAAAATATTAGAAATTATGTAGTGTGATTTAGATAGATTATTGATTGAGTATTATTTTGTAAGTACGTAGTTTCAACATTTCAGCATCTCAATTGTTTATGTTATAGCGAGGTACAACTTTTTCAATAAAATGTAATCATTTAAATAGTAATTTTATTTAACTACCTATATAAATTGGATTTGTATTACTAAGTAGGTATTTCTGCAGTAAAAGTAAGTTCTACATATTATATTTGGTTCAATTCTGATTCCTTTAAAAAAATATTATAATTATATTCTTTTTTACTCAATATATATTTTATTTTATTTTTAATAAGTGTCAACCAAATTGTATGTATTGAGTACCTACTAGAATTCCTTAAAAATCTTAACTATAGGTGCAACCTTTGTGAAAAATAAAATTAATAAACAATAATTCTAAGTATTTTTAATGTTAATATTTGAATACAATTTAGAACACACATTAAAAATAAAATATTGACGTTGGGGAGTACATTATTTGAATGTATTTGTAAATTTCCAAGATAATATGTACCTATACAATTTCACTCTTTTTTTAAAAAAAAATTGGCTTTATTTGTTTATAATTACAGTCTATACAATTTGTACAATAAGTAATATTTATGTTACAAACAGATAACGGGTTTATATACACATGAGGAGGAAATCACACATTTATGACACATCTTGACAATTTCACTCTTTAGAAAACTAATGGTACCCGCATTCTTTTTTTTAGGAAAATTAATTTACAATCTATTTAATTTGCACATTTGATTTTATCGTATCCTTAAAGCGGTTATAGGCGCACCAATATAATTAACTCACAATATTAAAGAAATTACGTTTTGTACAAAAAGATTCAACACTTTAAAAGCGTAATACGTAATAACTATGAATGATAAAATGTTAAAATGACGTGGTATGAGTTGTATAGCATCAGCGCGAAATGTTTAATTAACTTAGAAACATTGTAGCCAAACCATAAAGCCTTGGAAGCTTATTGTCGGAAAGTAAAGGGAAACAGAAACGGGTACAAGAGAAAAAACACTTTAGGGCCGGTAATCAAAGTTTTACTAGTATTTTGCGGCGTTGCTGTGTATATACTAGAGATGTCGAGGGCAAATTAATGGAAGAATCATTGCCGTGTGTTTTTCCCAGTGGATATTCACTAGGGCTGCAAAGAAATTAGGGAAGGGTAAAATAAAAGGGAGAGAAAGAGAGAGTTATATACGTGGTCTCTAGAGAAATAAAAATTCTGATCAAATATAAGTCGACCGTGGGTGTGCGTTCTCCTTCTTTTGTATGTGAACTATAAGACCCCAATATGAAATGAGCATTAGGAGCCCTTCCGATAAATTGATACTTTCCAAATTGACGGGATATTAGATCCACTCAATAGTTCATGCCAAAGAGCAGTTATATCATGTCAATTTGGTAATGGCATTTTCATAATATTTTTAGAATTAGTGCATAAATATAATACTAAAATATGAAAAATATCTAAGAAATGATATAAAACATTCTTAATGTTTTTAAACTACTTTACGTACCCGAAAATTATTTTAATATTAGTATTTATTGATTTGTATTTCATTTATAAACATAAACAAAAATATAGAAAAGTTTTCAAAGCATTATTGTGTATGAACATAATATAATAATCATACTGTATAAATAAATAATATTTATAAGAAATATATTAGTTACATAGTTAGCATAACAAATTAATTATTGATATTGGAAATAAATATGAAACTTATTTGATCTTAAGGCATAACTATAGGTATATTTTCTTATTTATTTATAAACTAACTAAACTTAATTTTTTATAATTATTATTTGCTCAAGCCATTATTAAAAACAAATTTAAAACTTTATTGTTAGGTAGGTAATAAAAAATTCTCCTTAAATTAATATTTGAAAGTCTGATTTTACATTTCTAAATCAACCACCAACAGCTATCAAGTCAATGGACAACATTCATTAAATAAAACACAAACTCTAATAATAAATAAACACAATAAGGGGCCAATTTCATCAGAAGTGATTATTAATTTTTCACAAAGTAATTGATTAAAAAAATTATTTAAGAATATATTTTATAAATAACTAATTAGCAGTTTTGTTATGACTTAAGCACTTTTTATGGGTTAAATTGATTTATAAATAATAGTATAAATATTAAATTTCGTTGAACTGTAAAAGTTTTGACTGAAAGTTCGAAAATAAAAATAAAAAAATATTAAATTATTGATACTGGAGATGTATTAAAATTTTATTTACATACATATATACTAGGTATAGGTGCAAATAACATTTAAAACTATCTAAACAATGTAATAACTATAATTAAATAATAAATATATTATATTATATTATAGATGGAAATTCATTTTGATGATATGTTTAGCTTTTTGAGGTATTAATTCTATAATTTATATTCTATATACATTTTTTCATTTGTTAAACAAACATTGTTATTACTATCATAAAATATATATATATATAATATACTATTATGGATTTAGTAAACTTGACTAAACTCCAAGTTTTAAAAAACCAAAAGTTACTACAACGTACATGCTGATCCCTGCGGTCAAGCTAGACGACGTCCCCGTGAAGTGTAATTTTTATCACTGAAAACAAATTTTGAAGTTTTCATCGAAAAACCCATTTTAAATTCCCCTAGAGAATATCTGAAAAGTTTTAAATAACACTTTTATGGGCAGTAATGACAGAAAATAAAATAAAATATTTAAAAATCTATAGGTACGTTGTCCACATAAGGCTTATTGGTATGTATTTGTTTATGATAACTGTATTTAAGGTTAAAAACATAATAACAAATTACCTAATAATTTAAAACATTTTATAAATCGTTAAGATTTAATAAACTGTCAATGTTATCTTCAAGCAGAATAAATTTAATTAAATAATTCACAAATTATGTTTATCGTCATTATCGTAACGGGTTACCACGATAGTTTTTCAACTATAGATTTTACAAAATAGTTTAATATATTCTTCTTCTTTAACCAATATTCGACTTGAAAAAACTACTGATTAACTTTTCAAAATTAAGAAATATTTCCTATGTTTTAGAAATTATAAAGTATGGGCATAATATGGGAGTCGAAATATCGTATTGCCTCACGTTTATAATATACAAACGGATTTATATCAAAAGAATATTTTTTTCACAATATATGTTGATAGTTGTTTTTCTCTAAGTTCTTCATTGCTCATAAAGAATCTGTAGATAATTAATGAACTTGCTTAAATTAATGTAGGTAATAGTGCTTTAATTCAGGTTCCTATAACTACTGGATGAATAGTAGGTTAACACTCAACGGAACTTTTTTGCTTTAGAAAAATATGCTACGGTAGATACCAGAGTTTTGAACTTTTGCGCTTATTAATAGGGTTAGTATACAATATTTTGTTAAAAGAATGTTCACTTTATTTTTCTAGATATATCATTGAGCAAGTATAAATATATATTATATACATGGTTTTGGGGTGTCGGGTGTATCGCGTAGGTATATAATATGTTCGGAAACATTTTACTGTTTTCATTGAAATTACACATACGAATATGATACAATCTTCACGATAAACAGAACAATAAATTGAAGTGTAAACTGTAAGCAAAAAATGTTCACAATTAAAAGTCTAATAACTAATTACTAATTTACAGAGTTACAAATCTTATATTTATGTTTGTTTACCTGCTACGTATTAAATTTTAAAACGTTTCAATTTTTAAAACTTTTTCGTGTCTATTTTTCTCCGATAAATTCATGTTCTTAAAAATATATCCTAAAAACCTCATCTTAAACTTTTGAGTTTAATATAAATCAAAGTTGGTAAATATTTGTCAGCAACAAATATATTTTTGCTCACTCTACACATTGGTAGATAAAATGATGTTTTTGTATGACGTGTTTATGTGGAAATCGTAGAACTTTGGCACTTAACTCTTGCATGAAAAGTTTCATGTTTCCCAGAGGTCAATGATAAATTTTCTCAACTCTTTATGTTTTTTACACGTGGTCAATCAAAATATAATATATTTTTAAGTAGTAAAATTTCAAAATATTTTGTCATTCGCTCAAGAATTGATTAACACTGATGCATATCTGTGTATTCAATATTATTAAAATAGTAAAAGTAGGTACTATATTACTATAATTTTTATATACCAACCTATTATACAAAATTGTTTTAATACTTATATAGTTCGTAAATGTATGTAGATTTAATATATGTTTATGAATATAAAATAAACTATAATATTCTCATTTTTACAATTTGTCAGAACCTAATAGGCAGGAACTGTTTATGGAATTAGCTACATAGTTTTTAAAATGGTTTAACATAATTTATGAACAAATTATATTTCTAGGTATTACGTAGATACCTAACCAAAAGTAGAAGATATAGGTACACCCAAATGGTTATTTTTACCTATATAACTGATTTCCAAAATAAAATGTAATAAATTAATTAAATATTTAAATAGTGCCATAAATTACCTATAATGGTAAAGAACATTTTTTTTATTCGTATTTTAAATAAATACAAGTTAATTATTATTAAATTTAAATTATACTAAAACAAAAATAATCTTTTAACAAAATATATTTTGTACAAAAAAAATATATGAATTATTCTAATGTAACAAGTGGTTTTAATTGTGCTAAAATAATCGTCATGAAAAATAATATTATTAAACACAATATGATTCCATTATCAAATAGGAATTTAAAATGTTAACATTTTTCAAATTATTAAACATTACGAATTTACGAGCATGAAGTTTAATGTAGTAACTAATTAGTAATTACCATAAAAAATGCATTCTAAATTGATTAATATTATACTAATAATTTTAAACAACAGTTAAAAGTCGAAAAACAAATAACACGTCGGGTATTATATAGTTGTACGTATATTCTCATAAACATATTTGATCCAAAACATAGGTCTTTCTGTGCTATCCTATAGAGTACCTAAATGCGATCATGTGAGTGCATTTTACTAATTTTACTTGAAAACAATACATCACCGCGGTTGACAGGATGTATTGGAACGTGAAAAGTGTTTTGTAACACGTTTCCAATAACCATCGCAATATTGTTATCATGCGTACGCCTATTTACGCCTGTCTTAAATAATAATCGGAGTTATACGTGTTACGGGCGCTGCGGGAGTGGACGAGGTTCGTTTACATAGAGGGGTTGTTCTTTTGATTACTCACTTTGATGCGATAATTTTCGGCGTCGATCGCCGAACGATTCAAATGATAGAAACAACGTTTTAATCTATACAACTACGACGACAATGTCTTAGGTCGGCAAAAAAAAAGTCGTGTCGTGAAGGTCATCAACAGACCGCTGTCGTCCGGCCGATATCTCTCATTCGTCCGTCGCGTGGTCGGTGCAAATCGTCTACAGGACGACCGACGAGTTGGCGTAAATTTTCCCGTCGGAAACAGACGGCGCACACGACTCGCGGATACGACGAACGAGCGAATCAACAGCAACGTTCGTGAGTCGGTGTCTGCGGCAGCGCGGGAACTGATCGCAGACCGCGGGCAACACCGGCTGTAACCTCGTGGTGGTCGGACCGACAGCGGAGCAGAGCGAGCCACCGACCGAACCCTTCGGACACATCCCTCCGCCCGCAGCGTCACGTCGGAAAACATAAATTCCAATGTTTACCGTACGGCACCCGTGTGTATATATATATACGTGTGTGTGGGATATAGGTACCTACGCAGAACGCACGCGCATTATTATTATTATTATTATTATTATTATTATTATTATTGTCAAAAAGACGGAAATGCAATTTTTTTCGTTTGTTTTTAATTAAACTTTGACCCGTGTCCGTAGCGAGACGTTCTAAAAATACAATAGGAGATAGCCCCCCAAAAAAAAACAAATCGTCTAAAGTTTTAGGGAAAATGTGATTTTATGAAATATATTTAATTACATACCTACCTTATTATTAATATTATTTATTTTAATTGTGATTAAATCCTACATTGTTTTATTTTCGAAATTAGTATTAATAGAAGTATCATTGTTGAAATTATGAATTATGGTTATTAAATGGTTGGTATTATAATGTAATAAAGTAAATAAAGTAGAGATTAATAAATATTACCTATATTAAACTTATATAACGCTAAATGCAGTTTATAAAACTAATTGCGATGATACTACAATGGTATCTACGGATGAGGGGCTAAGATTGTGAGAAATCACTTTTAAGTTTTAGTTTTAATTGTGCGACCCCCCCCCCCTCACCAAAAAAACAAAATAATCCAAACCAGTGTACCTATGTAATTTATGGTTTGTATTGTGTTTATAATATATTTTAATACGTTCCAATAATTAAATAGTTTTATATAATATACTTCTACCCATTATCTGCAGTGTGGTCTTAATACGCTATAAAAGATATTTTAATTTGTTAATATTATGCATGTATACTGTATAGAGCGTATAATTTTCTAGCAATATCACTTAACATTTTTTTTTTTCAATAATATTGTTCATATACAATGTGTATACTTTTATGTTCAAAAAATAATCAAATTTGGGAAGTTAGATTATACATTATTATGTTGAACTTTATGTCGTGGGAACAAGTCACTATTATCAGTGATACACATGGGTGTATTCTGGGGGTGGCAAAGGGGACAACTGCCTCCTCAGATATTTAACTCAGAGGACAATAGTGTCTTTTTACCATATAGATTTTTAGTTTTACCACAGACTGCCTTCTCTTCAAAAAATTTACCGCAGATTACGCCGACACATCTGTGATAAAATATTACATCAATTTAATAAGTCGCGCCAACAACATTTGTTGAAACTTATGAAAGGATTTCAATTTACGGGCATAGTTTTCGAAACCTGCTAGGCTATTGGATTTTATTTTTGAATACAATGTTTTCTAACAGTAGTCATTGATATATCACATGATGTGATGTTTCTGATTCGCGGGGGTAATTCATAAAGCATCGTTTTGAGTGATTTCGCATAAAACCTTTATTTAATAATCTAAAAATAAAATATCAAGAATACGAGTTGAACATTCAATTAAAATACAGGTTATGTGAAGGTATTTAGATTAGCATTAGTAATAAAATGCCAATTATTTCTTGAGAAATGGAAAAACGGTTAATACAATTGGTTTCTAAGATTTCCCGTCACCTGCATAAGTAATATGACACTATAACTTATAAAATGTATAATAAAATATAATCGTCTCGAAAAAAATTCCCCGTTTCACTCGCCCAGCGGCATTTCTAAAGAATATGAATTATCATTATACATATTATATACGTATAAAATCGTCCCCTGTCGACAATTTTTTTAATTATACTAGAGCGTGTTTCGTTATATATAATATAATATAACCTTTTCAATTGCATACTCTATGTAATTTATTAAAGACCATTGATGGCCGTGAATAATAATAATAAACATTTATAAATAAAATTAATGGGGCGGTAGGCGTTCTTATACCACGTAAATGGTTCTGCTGAAAGAAAAGCTCGAAGTTAGTATACGTTATACTGCGGTAGCGAAATAAAATGATGGTGAAAAAATTGGTGGTGATAAAAAGAAAACTGATTTAAAAATTAAAAATTAAAAACGTATAAGTAGGGCTTTTTCTTCACTAATCACTATACTTTTAACCAACATAGAAACTATTGGTACAGTCATTTTTTCCCAGGGATTTTTATTCCGAAAACCATTAAATCAGACTGTCAAATAGGTATACAATAACCTATTATATCGAGTCACAACTCTTAGAGTATATTTTTCTAAAAATTTGGAGTATCTCACTTCTATAATTAGGTAGTGAAAAATATATATATTATGGTTGCTTTATATTTTAAATAATTTCATGTACGCGTTATGCGTACCTATATAATATAATATTACGCAGGTATAGTCTTACAAAAAAAATGAATACGCCAGACTATTAGCTGCACTCTATCTATTTATCATTACTACCTATAATATTTTATGGTTACCACAATTTAAGATAGTATGATTGCCCATTGACTTTTGATAAGAAAGCTAGTTAGTACAGTGAATCTCACTTTTTTTTATTATAGCAGGTTATGTGCTCGCCATGCACAGATTTTTATATAATACTATATAGCGAACTCCTGCCATGAATTGAAGCCTCAAGGTTGGTTGGCAATTGCATGGTATTTTGTATGGTAAATAAGATAAATTATGATTTATTTTGTATTGCATTTTATTATTCCTAAACCTGTTGTTTAAAAAAAAAAATAAAAATATTTTATATAAATCATTTTACATTTAGGTACTATTATATTTTACCATTAAAAACGATGTTATTCCTAATACATTTTGTATATGAATGAAATGTTTTTCCAACCAAAAACATGGTGACCATCCACAGCTGAGCTTCACTTGTACGTTGTAACAATGTAAATTGTACAGGAGATCCTTACCTATAGTGTAGTATAGAAGTCTGTGGCTCCATGTGAGCAAAATAGTTTCGTCAACTTGTAACTTGTGCGACTATTTAAATCATAATATGATATATAGGTGGGTAAATGTAGTCTGCATAATCTTAATTTTCTCCACTGAAACAAGCGCTAATCTTTACAACAGCTGAATGCTAGATTCATATTGATAGTCGTCGGATAAGTCACTTTACCGTAGATAGGTAAAGTAAATAATTTCTCATTACAAAAATTAAAAAATACGACATGCTATTACTATTATTAGATTATATATTTTGTTGATTTCCAATAAAGTTTAACAAAGGACAGAATACTTTTTTCATACCGATCATTGATGTAATCATAAATTTAAATAACGTCATACAAGTTTAAAAAAACATATTTTGTCTATTATTAATGTAATACGTGGTAATACCTATATATTTTATATTAGGTATATAAGCTTCCTTGTTCGACGTTGACACATAGCTAGTTACTAATTTTATGTAATTGGACATTATTTTATGGGAAGGTATGTCGTATGTGTCAAATAATTTGACACTTGGAGCGCCGCTTTTAAGTCGATAATATTTAACACTAATTATTTTCCAAATTTGAGAACTAAGTACTATCTTCTCTTAATCTCAAATATATCAATAATAGTTGAATAATAATGAATATACAAATAAATCATAAATTTCAGTGTAAACAATTTAAGTAATAAATAAATATTTCTCTATTGTATATAAAAAAAAATAGTTTTCTTTTTGTTTTCTAATATTTTATCATTCTCATACCAAAAACATAAAAATAAAAAATATTTTTAAAAAAAAACGCTCCGTGGAAGTAGCTTTGTTGTATAAAAGATTTTGAGTGTACCTCGTAATTGAGTATAGGTCACTGTAATGGACGTGTTAAATTTGAATTCAATAACAAATCATGAAATATGAAAGACGACTCTGAGCGGAAACGGAGTGTTAGCCTCTATTTCTAAGGATATTTTATAAATTTATAATTTATTTAAAATAAACCAAGTACATTTTTTCAAAATCACGTAACTTCTAACTTCAAATGGTTATAAAAAAAAATAATAAACATATAAAATATATAACAACTTCTAAAAAATCTCGTATAAAATGGTCAAGCTTTTTTAACTTACCCAATAATAAAAATAATACATATAATATGACACATTATATGTTAATACTATTATATCAACAAAAAAAGTCGAACATTTCAAATATTTTTTAACAACATAAAAAGAACCGAAATATCTTGAAAATAATATTATACTTAGAAACGGTCAATATAAATATTTAGAGATAATTTAAAGTCCCACGTCATTCTTGTTTCAGTTAACGAATTGCAAGAAAAAATACAAAATCGATTCTGCCAAAAACTGGTTTGGTTAGGTAAAATGTCCTGGTTTTTTTTTTAGTTTTCCCTAATTATTTTGAAAGTACTGAACATTTTTCCTTGGCCTCCCCAAAGTACTAACTGAATACAATATTCTACCAAAAACCACCTTCGAAGTTGACAAATGAAAATGTAAGCTTTTTTGTGAGCTCCTAAAAGTTAAAGCGGTGATATCAGACACAATAACACACATCAGTGTAAAACCAATATCTAGGTATATTATTTCATAGCCCCACTCAGAATATAAAATGCAGTTTTGACTTTTGAGTATTTTACCTAATATAAAAAGCAATTTAGATAAAACATCTGAAGGAATTGGTAACATCTAGGGGGTTGGTGACCGAATCGAACAAGGGTAGAAACCCAACTACCCAAGTTATAATAATACCCTCATTCTATACAAGTTTATTCCACAACAATTACTGGATGTGAAGACTGAACAGTCAACCTGCTTTTACTCATTTACGGCTGAACTTCCTTCATATGTTTAAAGTAACATGGCCATTTACAATAATCTTCGCTATCAATACATATTGAATTTATTAAACCAATTATCATAATTTTACAAACAGGATTACTAAATATCTATTGTTTACTTCAAATTCCCAACAATCATACATCAAGTGTCTACAAGTTACAGCATACCAACCAGGTACTTTATTTTATAATTTAATGAACACGTCTTTTACAAAAAACTGTCGATGTGATGATAAATAATTATAATGATAAATACATCATATTGTCACAATTCAAAGCAATATCAACTATACAATGAGACATTAAGACGGTTAAATGACACGCGAAGACGTAAATTAATTTATTATCACAACATCTAAAATTTATTTCCAAAAATATGACAAGTACACAAATTTCATAAATTGAAACACTTCCATATTCTAATGTTTCAATATAATTATTTAATATTATATTAAATTTATTAAGTAATTCAAAATTTTAATATTATAGGTTTATAACAATTCGGAGTATCGGATTCGGTCGATCTGGATAGTTGTATTTTATATTTTTATGATTTCAACTCTTAAATGGGCATAATCCATAAGACATAAAATAAATATTCAATAAATGAGACGTTAAATTAATATAGGTATAGGTACTATAGATATAATAGAATTATATTATGCCTAATTAGGTAGGTAGGTGCCTAAATAAAATATCGATCTCTGCGAAGTGTCATAAGCTCATTAATCATAACAGATATTAAGTACCTATACTTACATTCTTTCAATGACATATATAATGTACGTAGGTATATATTTTCAGTATTTTATATTTTGATTTATGTGTATCAGGTATCTGGTATCACTGTACTTGTAATTTCAACCGCTAATCATGATTTCGCGTGCCCTTGTGAGGGGAGGGAGGCGTTTGCCCCTCATAAGTTGTGTGATTTTCTTTTTATATTATGAGAGCAATGCATTTTATAAATGTAATTAATTGTTTCTACACTGATTATAATAAGGCCGTTAATACAAACATCAAACATATAGGAATATAGGTTTTAGGTTTTTGTTTAGCTGCTGACATTTTTAATATGGTTACTACTTACTGGACACTTATCACTATTACATCTCGTTTAGGTCCCTCATACACATGCATCGAAACATTTCTATAGACATAAATAAAGTAATGGATTGATTCTTGAAAAAATAAAAATCTATAATTAGATTTTGTTTTGTAATTTGTAGTCGTTCATATTTTGAGTTTTTTATCTTTTGACTTTTGTACTATTTTCAATTTTGTATAACTGCATACTTATAACTTTTAAAATAAACACTTGTAAGTTTTCTAAAAAATAAAGTTTAGTCTACGGACATCCCTAGCTGGGGGAGTGCGATGGCGGTGACCGCCCCACCTCCGCATAAGTCATGAGATATTCTGTTTGTTGATAATGATAAATAATTTTTGTTAAGAAGGCTCCACATACAATTAAGTTCTTATTTCATATGATTAAGTTTCCCAATTATGTAGTACCTATATACCTAACCATTTAAGTGTACACAATCAATTGTTTTGGTATAATTATGTTATATTTAAGAGATAACATTGTTTTGTTAAAATAATTGGTTTTAAAAAGATCTCTTAGTTTGTTTTGACTGTAAAAAGAGAGATATGTGATAGTCATTTTTAAACATTTTTAGGTTAGCCACACTTTTATGTTTAATATATGAATATTGTTAACTATGAAGTGCGTTTGTACATAACACCTACTCATGTAGTCATGTGTTATGTACAAAATGTGTAATAGGTAATACAAGTTATATTAAAAACACCACAAGTACATACCTAATAAACAAATTTATTATATATAATACTAGGTACCTTCCTTAAAATACATTTAATCAACTTAGGTATGTACTTTTTAAAGAAATAACGTGTGAATTCATAATGCTGATCCCCAAAAACAATGCCTACCATGATCAATAACTGATTGAACTAAAGATAAATGTATCATTATTCTATTTTAATGGACCGTCTCTAATTTGAGTATTTGACATAAACTTAGTAAGCGAGACTACCATTCAAAACTATTTTCAAAACAAAATTTTTTTTGATGAGCAATTAAAGAACTGTATAATTCCATTTATTTGACAAACACAGTTTCTATTTATACTGAACTGTAGATGATTTAGATATAGACATGAACTTAACAATAGCCAGACCGCTACTATGTGGTAGTGAATAATACATTTGTATTTATAATTATTGTCCCTCCCTGAAAATACAATTATACCTAACAATGCATAATATTGTTACAGGTGTTTTTAGTATTAAGCTTCTTTGCAACAGGATGCTATCAAATACCAAGTACTTTTATGCAA
This sequence comes from Nasonovia ribisnigri, assembly GCA_027563435.1. Classification (NCBI taxonomy): domain Eukaryota; kingdom Metazoa; phylum Arthropoda; class Insecta; order Hemiptera; family Aphididae; genus Nasonovia; species Nasonovia ribisnigri. Next base: position 364,894 of record JANEHU010000146.1, on the reverse strand, counting down.
AAGATAAAGCAAATTAAGAATTAGTAAAACAAATTATATATTAAACTTAAACGACACTTCAATATTTAAACAAATATATATGTTTTGCCTACTAATCTAAGGAATTTACTTCCTTATTTTTCAACATTTCATTTTTGAGAGTTCTGAACTGCATTGATTTCACACGTATAGCAATATTGTACACAATGTTCCTTGGTGTTTTTATGGTTTCAAATTAACAAAATAATATAATATATCTGATAATATGGTCTTATTATAAGACATTAGATAATATCAAATAAAAGTAGTAAATAAACAATTTACTACCTGTATAGATATTCTATAACAAACAAAAATTAAATTTTCATATTTACTAAAAAGTATACTATTTCCAGTAGGTACCCATTATGAAAGAAATAAGAGTAAATAAAATGTTGGTTATGGTCAAAAATTTAAGTAAGTAATTTTGAATACATAGGGTTTGGAATAAATGCTTATGCTTTCATTTATTTAAAATGATTAAATTATATAAAATTCTAATATAAATAAAATACAAGTAAATTTATGTTACAAGTATAGAAAAATGTTATTTTTATTTTATTTGAATAGGTACATTGAAGAGCTTTTATCAATCGTTTCCTTGTTAATGCATTTTAAGGTTTTATGAAAAGAAAATATTATAACAAGTGTGTACTAAGCCATCAAATTTAGTAATAACATACAATTTCTTTCTTCTCTAACTATAGTTAAAGAACTGTTAGTTTTCACAACAGGCTATATGATTACCTTAATTTCATGGACTGGATTTACATATTCAAATTCTATTAATAAATCTAAAAATAAATTTAAAAACACAAAATGTAAATGTCGTCAAACTTAAAATTTGTAACCGGGATTCTCTCGTATCCGTCAATTATTGTGATAGGATTTGTTAATTAAATTTGTTACTCGATTGGAGTAAGTGTTTATGATACTTGTGGTCCTCCTCCTGTACCACTGATTCTTGATGGGAATCTTGCAAATTCTTAACATAAAATGCAATAAAAATAAAGTGGGTTAATATTATTTCCTACACTTACTTTGTGTAAAAATAATTAATCATTTTTTACTCTTTTCCAAAGACTCCAATCCTTCACGCAGCAAGGAGGTGGATTTAAAGTTTCTGCAAACACTGTCCGTCGATTTCAAGCATGTTTGAATGTGAAAGTTTTTGTAAACTAAATTAATTGTGTATTTTTTTTTTACAGTTCGATAAGCATTTCTTTTTGGGTTTTCCAAAAATTTACTTTTATTGGGTCTTTCATTAAATAATTTAAGTTTTCGACTAATAAAAAACAAATTACCTAACAAACACCTACGTTTATATTTTGTAAGTTGCTTCTTGTAAGTTTACTCAGAACAAAATTAGGAATAAAACTATATTATAAGGAATATATAATTAGGAAAAGTGAAAACTACAAAGTACGTTGATAACAAGCAAGAAACCGGTGTCAGCGACACGATTTAAGATCTATCTTAAATCGTGGTCAGCGGTAGTCTTATCACAATAATTATCATGGTAGCGTTAGTAACCAACTTGGTTCATGTAAAACATATTTCGTGTTTGGCAAAATAATTAAGTTCCATAATCAAAATGTCCTAAGTAGTCAAGAGTAAGTTGTAGCTGGTATTTGAGACGCCGTACGACCTAACCGTACAACAAATATTTAATAAGTCACGCGACATTTGCAATAACATTGCGACTTGGTTTCTTCCATGATTTCGGGAATAGTACTCGATAGCAGCTGATTCCCGCCGTTATAGCACAATACGTATTGTACACTGTTGCAGTGTTGCCACGTCACTGATCGGAGCGGGTCGCGGGACCTCTCGGAACGCCACGTCAAGACATAAAGCGGTGGTAAGGTTAGGCCAGGCGAGAGTGTACTGCCGGAATTCCAGTTGAGTAATTGAGTGTAGTGTACTGTGCGGCCCCTGTGTCACGCGTCATTCTGGTGGCGTCGAGGGAAGTGCGTCGCTCACCTTTGCTGTAGAATTTTGCACATTCTAGACTAGACGGATTTTTAGGCTAAAAACTTCACCGGTTTTGAGTTTGATGTGCACAAATCAGAGGAATAGTGCAACGGTTTACAAGTGATGGTGGGCGCTTTTTACAGAGCCTTCTGCGAGTTCGAATAATTTCCATCACATCTCGACGATTGGAAACAATGGGCAGCGAGGACGACATCGTTATAGGAAGTACGTTTAAGTATCTAACGGATACAGGTACGTTTTTTGCATTAGAGTTTTTCACCCCCAAGAATTTTGGGGATATACGAGGGCACTCGGTCTACCACGACGGGTGGCGGAGTATGGTGCGGCGAGAGTGTACTGCCCACGTCAGAATTTGAGGTTAGCGTCTACTGTACAACTGTACCGTAAGATAACGGCGGAATTTTGCACCATATCGGGTTTTTGCTCATCATTCAACTATTCGAGGCTTGATAACTTTTTAGAATAAAAATTTCTCTGGTCTCGCGAATGATGAACAAAAATCAGAAATAGTGCAACGTTTTACAGTGAAGGTGGGTGGTTTTTACCGAACCTTCTGCCGGGTCCGAATGAATTCCATTGCATCTCAACGATTGGCAACAATGGACAGCGAGGACAACATCATCGTAACATCGTTATAGGAAATACATTGAGCGGCGTCGGCTGGAGCATGGATGACAGATGCATTGGCTTCCAATTATTTCGTCGTGTTATTACTTGCCGTATGGCAATACTTTCAAACAACCAATGAACTATCTAACGGATGCAAGTATGTTTGCTGAAGCAATCGGGATTCTTTTTCCCACCCAGAATTTCGGGCCTTCGGGGATAAACGAGGGAACATCTACGCCCCGTCGCCGATCGGATCGGGTTCCGGCAGCTCTCTCCCCACCAAGTTACCGATCTTTAGCGAATGGTGGCTGGGTGAGGTACAGTGAGAGTGTACTTCCAACATCAGAATTTGAGGTTAGCGTCTACTGTACTGTAACGTAAAATACCGGAGGCGTCGCAAGAAGAGCAGCGTTCACCTCCAGCGTAGAATATTGCACCATATCGGATTCTTCCTCATAATTTTACTATTCGAAACTTGATAACTTTTTAGGATAAAAATGTCTCTAGTCTCGCGAATGATGAGCAAAAATCAGAAATAGTGCAACGTTTTATAGTGGAGGTGGGTGGTTTTTACCGAACCTTCTGCCGGGCCCGAAAGATTTCCATGCATCTCACTAATTGATGGAATTGGAATGCGAGGACGACAGCGTTGACAGGAACAGTTGATCAGGAGCAACAATCCATATCCTGCTGGTTTTACTGCGGTCATCACATCAATATCGATCCTGGGAGCTGGGCTAGTGATAACGTAAGTGGATTATTTTAAAGTACGTGTGTTGATCGTTGGCATGGTGGTCACAATTTTAAATTTTAATATAGTATGAAAAGAAAAACTAATTTTTTCCCAACGTTCTATAGCGAAGGTGATTTTTACTGAAAATTCTGCTGGGCCCGAATGATTTCCATTGCATCTCGTGATTTCTTGGTGAATGGCAATACTTCAAACAACCAATGAACTATCTGGCGGGTGTAGGTACATTTTCTGCAGCAATCGGGGTTCTTTTTCCCAATCAGAATTTCGGGGATAAACGAGGGAATATCTACGCCACGTCGGTGATCAGAGCGAGTTCGGGTAGCTCTCGTCTCACCAAGTTACCGACTATAAGTGATGGTGGAGGGGTGAAGTGCGGAAGAGTGTACTGCCCACATCAGAATTTGAGATTAGCGTCTACTGTATTGTACCGTAAAATTACGGTGGTGTTGCGAGAAGAACGGCGTTCACCTCCACTGTAGAATTTTGTACCATATCGGATTCTTGCTCATCATTTGACTATTCGAAACTTGATAACTTTTTAGGATAAAAATGTCTCTAGTCTCGCGAATGATGAGCAAAAATCAGAAATAGTGCAACATTTTATAGTGGAGGTGGGTGGTTTTTACCGAACCTTCTGCCCGGAGCTTGGGAGTTGGGCTGGTGGTAACGTAAGTGGATTATCTTGAAGTATGTGTATTAATTGTGGTTGTGGTGGTCATATTTTATGATATAAGATAATATGAAAAGAAAAACTAATTATTTCTATGTTTTTGTAATTGTATATTTATTATTATCATTGTATTAAATTAAACTAATCTAATAGCTGTGAACTGAGATTAAATAACAATTATACCTACTTAATAATAGCTGCCTAGTTGTTTTATAATAAGTTCATTTTTATAAAAAAAAAAATTTATTTATAAAAATCTACTTATTCCCTTTTTCCCGGGCACCATCTAATTGTGTTATACCATAATGTTAATCCAAACAATATTTTGTTAAAACTTAAAATATATATAAATTAATACAATATTATGATAACATAATATTAAAATTAATTCTTGCGCTTTTATTTATAACTATAAAGTCCATTTATTATTGTTATATTATAAAATTAATTTAGTCTAATAATTGTTAATTGTGATTACTTACTAATCAAATAATACTAATAACTCATATTCGATATTATTAGGGACCTATTTCTTATTTAATATGCTGTATTAAAATGCTTCTATTCATTTTTTTTTCATTTTGATTGTGATTTTTAGAAAGTTAGAATTGAATATATTTTATAAATGTGTAGAAGTGGCATATCACGATATAATATAATACCTATGAAAAGAAAAATGAATTCTCTATTTTTTTATCATTCAAAATTTAATTTATTATTTTCATTCTATAAAATTAAATTATTCTCTTAATTATTAATGGTGAATAAATAATAGTATACCAAATATTAGTTACTTAGTTATTTTTTTAATATACCTAGTGTGTTTTATTATAATGCATTATATTCCTTTTTTTTTTAAATTTCAATTCAACTTCAATTTTGCTTCTTTGTTTTTATTCGTTAACAGTATAATGTGTATTCGTATAGTCACTATTATAAAAAAATAACACTTTTATTAAAATATATTGCATTGACGTGCTCTCAGTTATATCAAGAAAAAAAGTAAGCTGTAAGGTAGCTGCTGTAGCTAACACTAATGCAGTTACTTATCAGCATAGATACTTGTTAAAAATACTTTTTTAAATTATTTCATGTAGGTATTTAAATACTAATATTTAAAAATTAATAATATATCTATTTAAAAATATTTACAAATAAATATTTAAATAGAAATACAATTAAAAAGTATTTCAAATACTTAAATGTTTTTAGATTTATTGCAGTTAAATTCTCTAATCTTAGAAATATATAATTCATTTAATTTATTGTAGATAGAAAATATCGTAGGTGTATACAAAAGACAGATAAATACAATTGAGAACTATCCTTATTGCCAATACCTTTTTTACTATCACTTAGGCAGAGCGCAGAGGACTTCTAGCAAATGCTGCATATTTGTTTTGCACAATCGTGAAAAATGGCAGCTACATAAAAATTACATACTATGACAAATTCAAATCTGTAATTTAATGTTTCAATTTTTTTTGTGATTTTGCCTTTTTAGACATATTTGGGTGAATTTTCGATTTTCTTAGGCATTTTTAATCAGGTTCGTTTTCAAAATTTGAATGTCTGAAATCAGTTCCTATTTACATATTTTTGTTTATATTAGTTTATTTATTTTATATTTTTTGTAAATTTTTGTAAATGGCTTTGTGTAGAATTTTCTTGAGATGTTAAAGTACGATATGTTTTTGTTTAAAACCGTATTATATCGTATATAATTTTAAAATACCTTAAATGAACGGATATTGAACACAGGTTTTACAACTTTTGTAACAATTATGACCAATTTTAAAACGGCTTAATAATTTCAGAAAACATTTTAAAAACTACAATAATATAAAAGTTGATTATTTTAGAGTAAATTAATATTTAATGTCATGCTATCAATCCTAACTAGAAATAATTTTAATTTAAAACAATGTAACAGGTACCTATAAATTCATAGAAAAATATTTCAATAAAATGAATTATAATCAAACCCATCAGATATTATATAAAAATAATAACTAATAAATAGGGCAGAGGACTTGAAGCATTTGCATATTTGTATTGCGCTTTCACAAAAATAGCAGAGTATGACACAAGCTATCATAAAGCTAGTATTGTAATTTTATTTTTCATATAAATGCTTTTTTTAGGTCCTCTTTGTTTTTAGGGCATATATTACACTTTTGTACGCAATTTTATACTTTAGAGACATATTTCACTTAAATCAATTTTTCCATATCGACATTTTTATTTCAAACAATACAATCAAAATTTTTGGTTAAAAATTGTTATCGTATAATATTATTGACTATTCGCGGTCACACGTTTTTCCTGGGGGCGCTTAAGGATCACCGATAAGTCAATAATAAAATTGTCTGTAATTAATTGTATTAATAGATAGATAATCGTTTACGATCAACGACGTACACCATACGACATCACCAACACAGTGAACCTTTTGAACATCATGCGGGGTTTTATTCGATTAGGATTTAAAAAATGTTTTAGAAAAAATGTTTAAGTGCATATTATAGGGATTTCAAGGGCATAAGTGCATTAATAATATCGCATATTCACAGAATATATTTTATATATTATAAACAGAAAAGTTATGGGGTAACGGCGTTATTGAGAAAAGAAAATTACAACTATTTACTCAGTATCCCACACGTTGGTATACTTATTAATCTTAATTACTTATTATTATACTTTGCTTCATTCATAAAATTACAACAGAATTGAATAACATTTGATAATAATATATTTATAGGTAATTTATATCCTAATAATTTTGGTAATTATAATTTAGTATAGTTGTGACTTGTGGACAATAGATAATTAAATAGGTACATAAAAATTATTATTTTGTCGGATTTCACATCTTCATTGATTAAACTATTAAAGTAGGTATATAGTCAAGTAGGTACAGCAATTAATAAATTGTAATAAATACATTTATTTAAACTGTTAGACCTCTTATTTAAATAGTATAATATGTTATGTGGTAGCTTTGAAAAAGGTGTCATTTTTAATTTTTTTGAAATAAAAAAGTAACCAATTTTTAACTAAGATGAGTTACATTTATTTCCTAGTTAACTTGTAACTTTTAACTTAAACATTTAAACTTACATTTTTCTATATTAACTTAAATTGACAAGTTAAAAAAAAATAGTTAACTTTCCCAGCCTTATCTCTAATTATCCATAAATATTATAATACTATAATAGTATGATATATGCCGCAACAAACAACAGTAGGGTTTGTATTGTTTATGTTTTTTTATACCCATATATACAACAATATAGAAAAATTGTCCATCGTTCATGCACATGAAAAATAAAAATAAAAAGCCACTATTAGACCTTAGTGATAAACGATAGTTATATTATTAAATTTATTTCTTTAGTTAGAGTTTTGCATGTTTGTGTTTGTTTTCACTAAATAAAAGTGAATTAGACTTACGTGGGGATATACCTTCCACTATAAAAAAAAACGCTAGTATAATGTGTACTATACCTACCTTTTTATACATAACATATAGCCGGTAGTGTAGCTACTGCATATTGTTAGTATTTTGATATAATATCTATGGTGGTGCGGAAGTATACACACTTTCACTACATAATAAATAATAAATAATATTCCATTGTGTGTTTAGCGATCTGTACAATGTAAGTATAGCCGGTACCTATACGGTTATATATTTAGGTAAGTTTTACTTAGTGACTAGCGCACTAGCGTATCTTTTGTCAACGGTAGATAAATATTTAACCTTTGTCACATAACCAAGGTACCTACCTAATACACGTTCTGTTTCTTTCCATCATTAATTTAGTTACCAACGCGTTAATGTTTTAAAATTTACGAAAATAAAATAATGATTAAACCAACTACCTACATAGCCAGTATATATATAAATAATTATAGTCGGTGGTCGAAGTGGCTCAAAATAAGTGGAGGAATGCTTTTCATATTTTATACAGTTCTCAAATATATGCTTAAATTGACGTACACCATGTGTATAGGGGGAGGGGAGGGGATAAGTCCTCCTTATACATTTTTTTATAATACAATTTTATACATAGTATCTATTTTTGGTTTTTAGTTTGGTGTCTTGTTTTTGCATTTAACTAATTACCATGTTTATTTATTATGTATATTATATGTATTATATTTATTAACTTTTGTAAAATTAATCAAAAAAATTGTAACTCTGAACTCTAGAATCGAAAAAATAATAATATGTAGTGCTATATAATATATATTGACACACTGTTATAAGAAACTTTAAAAAAATACTTACATAACTTTTACGGTATGCCCTAAACATTTACCATGTATGATGTATCCTCTATTAGTATGCAAATACTAAAATAAAATAAATACTTAATTATAAATGCTTATTGTGTTTATGATTTATGACTAATGAGTAATAATTACCTATATAACTGTTGCTCAAATGAACAATACATCGTATTGTTAGTAATATTACTAAAATATTTGCAAATATATTAAAATGTAAATGAGAGACGATTGTTAATAGGTACAATAATAACAGTATATTTAGTGATAAACTATCAAATAATATTTAATCATTGAATTTGTTTTTTTTCCAATTTCTAGAAAATTCAAGTAAAATATTGTATAGGTATAATATGTGAAAAATGCACTTCAAATACAAATATAATAACATATAGGCACTTTTCCTAAAAATAGCTAAAAATTCAAAATAAAATATATTGCATTAAACTTCTCGTATTATGATATGAAACAAATTTATATATTACGTATCTATGTTTTATATGATTATTGAAAAACATGCAAACCTAACGTCCTTAGATCTAATTCAATATATATTATCTTATCAATGTAAAATTGTAAGAAATTACGTTTAGATTTATTAATTCTAGTATTGTCACATAATATCGCCCACTTTAAACGAACAAACAAATAGGAACTTGTTTCTATTATCAAAAAAGTAATAATACTTTTTTTTTTAAATAAAAATTTTATGAAAAACACCACTATATATCATTAATATTTGTGTATAATTATAAGGGAGATACATGAAATAAAAGGAGGGATGAAATATGTAAATTATAAAAAGTTGAGGGATGTCAACCCTCCCTCCTTCACTTCGAACACTTATTATAGGTAGTCTATATACTGCAGTGTTTCCCAACTTATAGATTTCAAACTAAAATTGGGTCACAAAATATTTTTGATGGTCAATGTTGTAAACTTATAACAATAAAAAAATAAAAATTAATTTAAATTCAAAAATAATATTTATATTAATAACATAATTAAGTTTTCATAATTTAATGAGTTGAGGAATACTCCTCAGGTAGTAATATTACTACCTTCATTAAATAATACAATATTATTATAGGTACGTATATGAAGCATTACTTAATAAGTTATTTTGACACACACATGATGACTTTATAATTATTTATTATTTTAATTAGTCACAATAACGACGAAGATACCTATTATAATATTATATTGATAATACAAATTTAAAAAAACGACGACCAACTTGGTAACAACAAAGTTAGGAAAGCAGTGAAGTAGGCGCATGGGGCATAAAGTTTAGTGAGCATCAAAGAGGACTTAACAAGTCAGTTTCCACACTTACACACCACTTCTTCCTTTGAAATTACACGGATTTATTTTAGGGGAGAAGCAAATATTCAAGTCTCCACAAGATCTAAACGATGAGGGACAGAATAAATAAAATTAATTTTAAAAAACACTTAATATTATGTCGTTATATTATTATGTAATAGAAAGTACTTTTTTAATTATTTTTGTGTATAATTAAAATGTATTTAAATGCGCATCAAACGATTATTTTTTCTTTAACAATACGTGTAATTATAATTTACGTTTAAGATGTACAGTGTCGAGGCGGGAGTCTTTAAGGTCGGGGAAATGTTGAAAAAATAAATAAATTAAATTCAGCATAATGACAATATTATTGATACTCATACATAAAGAATATCACACCAGAAATAAACAAACCGTAAATTAAAAACCAACCAACCACGATAACAAGTTTATGGTGGTCGATGACACGATGCTCGGAGTCGCGGTCGATAACTGAGTTAATGACAAAAATTACTAAAAAATACAATGAATCAAAAATATGATCGGCGAGACATGTCTCTTAGCGCTTTACTATAACCTCCAACCATATTCTAATTACCCCAGCAAACGGTGCCTGGCAGAATGAGAAAAATTTGCAATCGTCTCATATTTATTTTTATACAATATTTGGATGGTTACTGAATTAACCCACCATGCCACCTGCTAGCTCACGCATTAATCTTCTTAGAATAATAAAATACAATATAAAAAAAAAATATTTATTTTCACAAATATATATTATATATAGGGCCCGGATTTTAATGCACTAAAAATCATTGAAAAATGCTCTAAAAAATAGCTAAAAATGCCTTTAAAAAATACATTTAACCAGGAAAATGACCTTAAAAAATGACTTATACATTTTTATTAAATTATTGTTTTATTGGTAATTTATAATATTTTAATTTTATTAAAAAAAAACAACTGAAAATCGAAAAAAAATTGACTTGCGACTATTGACGATAGATTTGACTGTTTGATTGGAGGCTGTATTGTTCATTCTAAACATACCAAAATATGTCCTTAAGATTATGTTAAATTCTACGTTAAGCTATTTTACCTATAAAATATTTAGCATTGCATTGAACAATAATATATTGTTTAATATTTTCAAACACTAATGATCTTCTATTGTCCGAAAGAATATTTTTATATGTTGAAAAACTTCTTTCGACGTCCACGGATGTTATAGGAGATTTAATACTGCTAGTATAATATTTAATCTATGGCCGTAAAATGTATAAATACTATATGTTTATATATTATACAAATATGCATTAAAAACGAAAAAATTACCGAAAAATTTTAAAATATGTTCTAAAAATAAAAAAATATTGAAATATGCAAAAAAAAAAAGCAAAATAATGCAAAATAAAAATTTCACCTTTGATGTCTCTGTTACATGAATCAAATTATAAACTTGGAAAGCATTGTCTAAGATTAACCAAAAAAATATGCATTTTGCATTGAAATCCGGGCCCTAATTATATATTACACAGTGATTTACAACACAGAGCATGCTCACCCCCATTTTTCCCTTTAATAATGAAATCATTTTAATTCTGATTTATGGAACTATTAAATATACTCGATGATCAACTTTTCAAATTCTAGAATCTTTTTGTACTACTTAAAGAGTGTCCTGTGGTGATCCAAACTTCTGTTTTATAAATGAGAACCACTCTTTTTTACTATAAATTATCTAGTGGATAGTTTTTTTAAAAATGTTGGAAATTCGTTCAAAATTCAAAATAGTATACTCTAGTAGTCTAGTAGACTATAGTTTCTCAGTAGGTAATTAAAATGTTTATAATAAGGATAATAACCCTTAAAAATGGTTTTACAAAAATATTAAATAAATATATAATATTGGGGATCTAGAACTTATTGTATATACTTGAACCAATTTTACAAATTATTAATGTTGAATGTTAATGGATTGATAATAATCTCTAAATTTGCAATTTATCATAGACATATTATAATTTGTAAAAATTAAACTCGAAAACTAAACTCATTCGAATTTTGATTCTGATACTTAACTAAACATTATCTAAAAAATGATATGCTAAATAGTTTAAAGTAGATCGGGGGTTCTCGTGATGTGAGAAACAGAAGTTTGCACTTCCACTGAACACTATTCTTAAACGGTAAAAAAATCTCAAAAATTTGAAAATATGGTATTTAAAAGTATTTAAAAATTCCAAAAATCAGATTTTAAATAACTGCATTATTGAAAAAAAAGAATGGTGAGCACTGAGAATGCTTGGTGAATCACTCTGTATATTATAACATTCAAAATTATGAAAAAAAAAAAATTTTCCATTATTTCAATGTAATAAAATCAAATGGTTTATCCATATTTTAAGTGGTTAGACGATGTCTCATTTTCTCCTATGACGCTACGCCACTTATGATGTATAAGGTAACTCGTATACCTAGTCATAATCCAAAAAAATAATCAGTCTTCCCAACAAACATTTTTCCCCAACAAAATATTTAAACATGTGATAGGCTATCATTGAAAAAAATATTCATAGTATAAACTTATTTTGTACATTTTCAACGTGAATCGAAATAGAAGCTCATAAAACTATAATGGCATACCTATAGTAGGTAGTACGTTATTTATTGTTATTACTTATTGCATTTTCAAATCGTTATTTTTTCCAATGCATTCATCATTTTTATTTTCCTATTAGAATATTAAAACAAATAAATTTCGAGTCAAAAATTACAAGTTAAATATGTACAAATTATACCTACACCTGTCTCATTGAAGTCCATTGAACAATATGTGTTGGGTTTGGGCTGGTGCTGATTATTAGAATGTATTCTCTAACTATAGGACCGTACCACAAATATTTTTATATTTACGCGTAGGCATTACTAATTTAAACTATGAGTATTTATTTATATACGACCATTATATTTTATTATTTTCCAAAAATATATCAATATTTCTCGACAAAACGATAACGTCTGGGGCTTATGCCTTAACAGTTGACATCGATTATCGTTATTATTATTATTGTTATGGACGTCTCCACAACCGAGTTTGTTCGTTAGTAATAAATACGCGGTGTTTGAATTATCACTAATACTTTATTAACATAATCAATTTTAAAAGAAATTTAGTTGCACAGATTAATTATTAGACTTGAGAAAATAACAGAGGCTCTGCTTGATGGTCTGCCAGAGGTTCTGCTCGATGGTCTGCCAGTACTGCACTAAATATTACACAGACAGCGAGACACGGTAGGGGCTCGCTCGGGCTCAAAACTGTCCACACAGCGAATCCCCTAAGACCGTGTGACTCTATCGGTTCACATGTTAATATGCTTACACACTATACTATATTATATTATTACTATATATTATATTGCGTATAGCCTACAGACAGGGGTTCACAATATTATTGACCATTACGCATTTATGCTATTATACTAGTTATATTACTTTAGTAAATAATAGCATGCGCACTTGTACAATACTTATTTCGTCCTAAAATATTTTTAACTTTAACTCTAGAGATTACTTACTCTAAATTATATTCTAGATTCTAATCGGAGCGATGAATGTACCTACATTGATTTTACAAAGATATTTGTTTTTTGTAGATGTACAATCTACAAATGACAAATTGTGATTTATAGAAGAAAATATTCTTCGATCTTCAAGTTTGAGAGTAGTTTTTGGTAGAAAATTGGATCTATAATTGGTACTTTGGGGAAATAAAAATTGAAAATTACCAGTGTTTTTCAAAATTGAGAAAAACGAAGGAAAATTTAAAACGAACTCACGGCATTAATGTAGAGAAATAGCCAGTCTTGTAAAGTATTCGAATACAAGTATTAAAATACTTTTTGAAGTAATTTTTGATAATCTAAATACAGTTTTTGTAAAGTATTTTTGACAAAATGTAAATATTTGTATTTAAATACCATAAAGTCAGTTTTATTAATTATTTTTCCAACAATTTGACATCAATAAATATTATATTGAAAAAACAATGTTATTAAAAAGAATTTGTGTAAAATATTATTTTGCTTGATTCTATATTGTTAATTGTTATTTCAAATTGTTAAAATTTATGGTCAGTAGCAAACTAGTAACATAATATAGGTATACCTACATAATATTATATAATATATTATATGGTATAAACTTTAAAAAAAATACTTATATTTGTATTCAAATGATCAAATACTTTGGGAGTATTCGTAAAATACATTTTTAAAATAATATTTTAAAAGTTTTTTAATACCATTTTATTAGAATACCAGTATTAGTATCTTAATACTTTTTCAAAAGTATTTTTTACAAGACTAGAAATAGCCTAACTGTAAAGCTGTGTGTGTGATAGTAATTTTCAAGTTTCAGTTTTTCAATAAGTAATTCTTCAATAAAGCACGATATTTGTAAATTTGTTTGTAATTACAAATGTATACAGTTTCAAAATGTTAATACCTAATAAAGCTTGAACATGAATACATGATTTTTCATAAATTTATCGTGTTGGAATTTAAAAAAAAAAATGTTAGCGTAAAGCCATGTTCATTTTTTAAAAGGGTTATTAAAAGTTCACGATAACGGTCACGCCATCTGTTCGTTGATAGATGTGTGGTACGAGTTTTAGTAGAACTGCAGACCGCCGCGTGACGTGCCATGCAGCCTTCATTAAACGGCTTGATCAGCACAATATATTTTGTTCATCGTCCAGGTCTTATTTATTTTCTCAATATATTATTCTTGTCATAAACCTATCAAATTTTTCTTTCAAAATGTTCGTCCAATAAGCATCTATCCAAAGGTAGTAATGTCATGTCATTATGACACAGACCTGCTTTCAACGGAGCAATATTTGGCGAATCGATCTCAGCGAAACGACAAATCGCGAACGCACAGACAACTGACGTAAATAATTCTCTCGGTTATTAGAAAATATCACAATAACTAGAGTAAAACTTATTCTTTTAACATACAATTTTTAGATCCCGCACTACTGTTTTTTTTTTTTTGGAGAAAAATACACCTGTACGCGTTTCAACACACTGACATCAGTTTCACTCCAATAATGATTTTGAAAACATATTTGAGTTTATTATGAAGTCTATTTTAATTCATTCGACAGCAAACGAGGTAAGTGTTGCTACACACTCGTTATAAATACTAGTATAAAGTATAACAGTCGTATGAACGTATCATAAAACGCCTAAAATCGAAATTATTTAATGGCAAAATGTGATGTTTGTTTGTAATTCAAACCTAAACGAATTCCAACATATGTCATATTACACTGCCTTGATATTTACAAAGATAATAATTTTAAAAAACATTTTATTTAGTCGTTGAGTCAACTTTGGATCCTCTGATCTACATTTTTAATTTATCATTCTTAAAAAGAAAAAATTTCACTTGAAATTTAGAAAAAATATCGTATTTTTAGAAATTTCAATGGAAAAGTTTTAAATTTGTTTTAATATGTATCACTTGTAGGATTCAATAATAATCATATAATAAATTCGAATATATTTTCAAAATTATTACAGGAGTAAAATGTAATTCAGTACCTACGTTGGAATGCGTATTATGGGTCTATTTGCTCCAATAAACGGTAGTGTAGAAGTGTGTTTTTCACCATGTATATTATTAAAAGTGATGACTAGGGATGAGAAGTTATAGGATTTGCATATTTTTTTCTGTATCTTCTATTTATAGCTAGGTGAGCTAAAAATCTGTTCTATAACTTAATGAATTGAAATTTGGTATTTAAATTTTGCATATTTTTGCATATATTGGTAGTTTTCTTAAAAGTTGCATATTCATGTTTTTTTCGTGCATAAAAATGCATATTTAGTAAAATTATGTGGATTTTAATACAATTGACATGAAAAATTTATTGTTTTATGGAATTTTATATGTTTGTAGTCAATAATCAATAAAATAAAAATGCAGATAGCAAATTTGACAATTGTAGAATTGTAACATTTAATAGTATATAAAAGTAAATATAGGACTAGGATCGTATCTAATCGTTTGTAGCTATATCAATATATACGAGTGTTTGATGTGTTTACAAAAAGACAGTAGTATTTTTACTATTGTTTAACTCGTATTAATTTTTTATCACTCTGTTAAAAATTATTTTTATTTTAATAAAATCAAATTTAACGAAATATTATTTATATTAATTTATTGTGAACATATTTTTTATTTATAGAAAAAATTGCATATTATAATATATTTTTTGCATATTTTCAAATTTTTGATGCATATATTATAATTTTTCCTTGCATATTTTGTCTATTTTAGCTCCTATAACTTCTCATCCTTAGTGATGACTATAGTAAAAAACTATGAATCTCGAGATCATGTTTTGTTAGCTCTGAATTAATGTAAATAATAAAAGGTACAACATTGAAATATTTATGAAATACCACAATATAAATTCATATTAAAAAAAAATATATTTTTTCAATGTTCAATTGTTTACATTATACATACTTTATTTAAAGGTACATTACCATATCAAATACATTTGGCTAAAAAAAAAATATTCTTTTTCAGATTTGTGTAGATTAAAATTTAAAATTGTATAGTACAGTAAAAAAAAGTAAACAGTGATCAGTAAAAATGTAACTCCAATTTATTGGTCAAAATGTAATCTTACTAAAATATTAGGTACTTACGCAATACGCAATAATTTTCAAATATCATTTTAATTACCTAATTTAATTGTTTGAATGAAAAAAAATATTATAATAACAAGTTAACATTTTTGGCAACGAGAGATCCAATTCTGCTAAGTTTTAAATTTAAAGAATATCTTAGTAAACAAATGGAAAAGGATAATTTTACTAGAGAACACATATCAAACTGTTATAAAAATGTATCTATATCCTGTTCAAAATAAGAAGTCACCAGATTTACGTTTAAAAACCGATTTTGCCAGTGGCTACTTAATTTGAACAGAGTTACAATACAATTTTAAAAAATGTTTATCATAAACAATATTACAATAACACAATTAATATAACTGACTTTTTCTAAAAATTGTTGGACAATATTAGTCTTATATTTGCATTTTCTTTAATTGAGACTTTTATATTTAAAAAATATTTTCAAAAAATATATGCTCATGTAAAATTTAAATACCTTTTTGGAATATTAGTTCGAACCATATTAAAAAAATATTTTAAACAGCAATCAGTTAGTTCCAAAAAAGCATTTATATGGCAATATATATTTTATTTTTATTGATTTTGTAATGACATGTAAAAATCTATTATAAAATAAAATAATAATAAAATGAAAAAACAGACGGTGGAGAGACAAGAGTTCCACACGCTGACTAGAAACTAGAACAATATGTTTATACATGTAAGGTGGTACGAAAAAAAAATTATGTAATTTTAATTCTTAATAAAATTAGAACATCAAAATATTAAATTATATAAAAAAAAAGTTAACAACGAAATATTAATAGTCTACAAAAACGGTTACCCAGATGACAAGTTTGGATCGTTTATACAATATTTATAAAGAAAACAAAAAAAAAAAAACACTTATTTTTTTAAATAGACTTTACTGGTAACGTTGATTTTCACTTAAATATTTTTAACCCTAAAAATTACATTGGAGATAAATATCCATTACTCATTTTGTTTGTGTCTACATGGAACGCACTATATACAGCAACAGTGTCGCCGCCTTCGTAACAAATGCTATCGGTATCGACATCTTCTTCATATGTAGTACACGGTGACATCAACGATTGATCGGCAGGTGACTCATTGTGTAAACCGCGAGTGTGATAGAACGAAACTGATCTATAAACAGGAAGTTAATATTGTATTAAGTTACAAGATATATATATACATTGTTAATTTGTGAATATTGGTTAATATATTAACCTGAAATCATCATCCAGAAAAGCATCAAGTGTCTTGACTATATTTAGGAACCTTGGTCTTTGGGAAGCAGTCCAATTCCAACATAGTCTAACGATACCAGCTAACACATCGGGACAGAACACCGGCAAATTTAGTAAATTGCCGTCAAGCACATGTGCCATGACCTCATTGTTGCTCTTATCTGGGTAGGGTTGTGCACCCAGCGTCATCATTTCCCAGATCACGACCCCATAACTCCAAACATCTGACTGACTGGTAAATATACCTTCACTGAGGCTCTCAGGAGCCATCCACCGTATAGGCATTTCACCCTTATTTCCTTTACGATAATAATCACCATTATATATTTGTCGACTCATACCAAAATCACCAATTTTCACTGTCATATTATTAGCCACCATACAGTTTCGAGCTGCTAAATCACGATGAATAAATTTATTATATTCTAGGAACGCCATACCATCAGCTATTTGTGCAGCCATACGAATTATGGTTAATCTGAAATATAAACAAATATTCATAAAAATGTGTTAATAAATGTCTACAAAAAAAATTATCATTCAAGTCTTACCTATTGGGTGGAGGTGGATCATCTGAATTCTTGCACTTCACCAGAACACTTTTTAAATCGCCACGACCCATAAGTTCCATTATGAGTAGTGGTGGGTGGGTCTTGGTCACTACTCCTAGCAATTTCACAATATGGTATGCTTCACTGAACTTTTTCATTATAGCTGCTTCGTTCAAAAACTCTGTATGATATCTCAAAAAATTTGTCTTGCTTACAGATTTTACAGCACATGGTATAGATTCAGGCATTAACAGACCTTCATGAACAGTGCCAAATGTGCCTCTTCCAAGTATTTTAAGCATAACCACATCTTCTCGGGGTGTCTCCCATTCGTCCTCAACATATATGCCAACGTAGCCTGGATTATTGGCTAGATTAAACATGTTATTACGTTCTAAAATCTTACGACTAAAGTGTGTACGAATAATAACACCTGTTAGTACAATTAATATACAACCACAAATAAAAATTATGAGTATAAGGTGCCAGCTATTAAATGCGTCTGGATAGGGAAGGTTAAATTCTTTCACAGTAGTGTATGGCCCAGGTCCATACAATGAAACAGCTTGGATTTTGTATTGATAAACACCAGGCAGTATATTCTTGAAGACATATGATCGGCCAGCACTTTCGTATTCCTTCATAGTCACACATACAGAAACAAAATTAGGTGCTTCCAAGCGCTTATAGTGCAACTGGAAACTATGTATTATGCTGTTTATAAGCTTTGGTGACTCCCAAAATATATTAACAGTGTGATTATTCACAATTTCATCTCTTACAGTTTCGCTATCAATAATATCTGCTTGCTTATTTTCCAAAGTGCGGAAGGATATTAAAGTCTCTTGACTACAAGAATTTATATTGCTTTGGTTTAATTCTTGTTTGACAACCTCTCTACAAACCAATATGGACAGCAAATATTGACTATAATGTCTAAGGTTACTAAGATTAAACGATGTAACATTTTCATTTAACTGAATCTGGAAATAAGATGAGCTACCATCTCTATGAGTAACATTGTTCAACATATTACTGACTGACCACATTTCTGTACAGTTTTCATTTATGAAAGTATTTACAATACTTGGAAAAACAGAGTCATCGTTGTTTTGCATTGCCAAACATTTTGAATTAATAAAGATGTTAAGAATGTTACTGCTGCATGATTCAAATGTATACCTGTGATTACTCAATGAAATTAACTCCATGTCAATACCGTGTTCAAAAGTGTTGCATATATTAATATTTTTTTGTGGTTCGCACTGTTTTTCACATGTATCATCAGATGATGGTTTAATAATTGATGAGGAGGATTTATGTGTTATGCCGTTCCCATTGAACGTTTTGTTTCTACAATAACTGCGTTCATCCAACATGGCTTGGTCATCGGTTAAATGAATTCCCTTGATAATGTATTTGACTAATTTTCCATGAGGATGTGAAGGAGGTTTCCATGTCAGTTCCACTTCAGAACTAGACACTGGTTGAGCATTAAAGTATTGGGGAGAGGACGGCTTTGATGGAAGAGTCTTATTACGAAATATACTACTCATACTTGTCTTGGAAGAAATTGTGTAAGTCTTAACATAATAAATGTACTCTGTGTTTGGTTCTAAATTTGTAATAACATGGAAGATTTCAGTTTCATTAAAAGCTTTTTTTGAACTTATATCATCAATTTTCCAACTAGAATCTTCGCAATCGGTTGATTCAGTAGTTTCATTCCATTTAGATGCTTCGATAAAATACACAAGAAACCTTTCCAAATCATCTGCTTCAACAGGTTTGTGCATTTGTAGCACAATAGACTGGGGATCAATTTTAACGGTTTCTACTTGTAAATTATAAACAGTGCATGCGAATTGATCACCGTTAGATATAACTGACACTTCTATATCTGAGAATGTAGGCAATGTAGACAGATTTCCGAATTTATATATTTCTGACATACATAACTTTGGATTGTAGTGAAAAGATACCGTGCCGTTCAATATCTTAACTGGGCGGGTCTCGTTTTCACTGGTAGTCCAAAGTTTTTGTAAATTTTTATTGCCGCGTATCACCAAAGCCATTTTATTAACAGTATTTTCACCGCGTATTTCGTACAGGCTCCGCAAGAAATTCAAAGAGGTCAGCGAATACGACCGTATGATTTTTAACTGATCCAAAATAACTTCTACTTTGCCGATGTATTCTTCCAGTCGACGTTCTACGTCCTCGCTGGTACCGTATTTGACTTCGATCTCCAGAGATTTGATCGTTGTACAGTTGGTGTGCAAACGGTATTCGTAGTTCTTCCTCAACATGTCGTCACTGATCTTGAAACTGTTACAGTTCCGCTGACAGTGTCCGTATCTCGTTTTCGTGCACACCGTACAGTTTCTTTTGTCCGCCGTCACCTGGAACCCGTACGGACACTCGTCGCGACAAACGCGTTCGAACGGGATGTAGTGGGTGTTCAGATCGTCCGGCGTCGATTCCTCTCTGGTCACCGGCAAACTGTGGCACTCTTCTGCGGTCAAGCACGACCTGATGTGACCGTACCTATAACAGAGGAACAAACTCGATCAGTACATACACACACAAACGCGCGCGCGCTGATATGGCGAAAAGAAATTCATCCGATTTCCATGACACCATATTATTATAATATACTTACAGGCCGTACGGACATTCCCGGATGCATTCTCCCTTGTGCATGTACGCAGTGCACGCAAAACAATGTCTGGCGGAGTGCGGTTCGTCACAACCACCGGCGCAGAGTGGATGGCAACCGTTCAACTTGCCGTACTGGCACCGGCCGGCTTCGTGGGACCAGCACAAGTCTTCCGGGCAGCCAATATTAGAGCATCCGTTGCACTTCGCTGGTTCGTCGTTGCTGATTACGTTGATATCGTTGCTCACTCCGTTGGCGATTTGGCCCCAATCGATTGTCGTCGCGTGACACAATTCTATACAAAAATTAACACGAGATATTATTTTAAAAACAGATATTCGATTACTAACCTATACATTTTAGTGGTTTATTAGGTTGGGCGGGGGGGGGGATGGTGTATACACGGCGTATATTCACTTCCAAAATTTTTTTTTTTTTTAACTATATACCTACTCTCTAAATATACGCTTGACTATACGATAATGCCCAGTATAGTATTAGAATTATCAGTGACGAAAAAAAAATGTCTGTAACATAATTAATATCAGATGATTTTCATAAAATATTTTAAGAACCTATTTTATCTCCTATAATATACCGTTTATGATAATATTTATATACATAATTGAAGTCTGTATTAAATTACATATATTTATTCTGAAATTAAGTTTCCAAAAAAAGAAAGTGTCATCAGTGTGTGGTTTCTGTCCTTTATAATTCTTCATTGGATTTTTGCACAGCTTTTCAGTTTTATTTTTTACTAAAATATAAATTTTTTATATTGTCAAATACCTGGCTGAAAAAATCCTATAACCATGAATATTATTAACATTACGTCACTGCATATAATAATATCAATTAATATGCAATATTAAAATCAAATTTTTTAGAATGTATCAAATACATACCAAGAGGTACATATAAAACTTGCTGAAACGTAGGTGCATACGTCCAACATGTATGTCACGGGTAATGTCTAGAGGCTGGCTAATACTAAATTGTTGACTTTCGTCATCATAAGTAGGTGATTTTAAAAAAGACTAACGTAAAAGAATATGTTAAATGTTATGACTTATGACGAAATACATTTATCCGTATAAATTAAAATAACTTATCATGCATTATTATATTTTATTGATCTATTATTATTTGACTGACACTAAAAAGTAAATATTTGATACTAATATAAATTATATTTCTCAGTATAACATTAATATTACATTTGACATTCATTATTATCAAAACGGAACCTTTTATGACGCCTCAAATTACATTCAATACCCTCAAATTTCGTATTTACATATTTGATCATTTACGCGCAACCTTTGGAAAAAACATTATTTTTTTTATTTATTTTTTTTGAAACCATCGACCCATTCTGCCGAATTTGATTGACAGTCCACACAAATCCCAACAAAGCCCCTGGGTTGAAGAATATAATATTTCCTCCAATATAACTTTAAGTTAATAAAAGATGTTGCAAGACGTGTTTCGTGGTCCCCTTTGCCCCATAATAGGCGACGACAGCTGATACGGAAACACGAACTGAATCATTAAAACCATGTTGCAGGACGAAACTTGATAATCGAGTTATTTCCTAGCAATAAACGCCGTTGTTCGAGTGCCCGGCGAAATAATAAACGTTTTCTGTAACTATTGGGCGCTATGTCGCTATACACACACGCAACACCCTACCCAAATACAGAACATTGCAGCCTGCAGGACACTGTGCGCACGCGCCGACATAGGCCCGACAGTCACAATCGTTGTAGTAATAATTACGACGTTATTAACGCGCTGTCGAAAATATAATGATAATAATATGTTTGCGATAAAATGATAATTCCATAATAGAATCGGTGACAACGTCCAGCGACCCGGACGGCAGATTACATCGAGCCCATACCATGTTAATGTTGACATAGCACACAAAAATGTATCATCGTATAAACATTTAAAAAAAAAATAATAATATTGTATACGTGAGTAACAATATCAATTGCACAAGCGATATAAATAATATATTCATGAACGTTTTTAGTTTTGTTCGATAACTTACACTTGATATGTTATAATATCTGTTTTTTGAACAGCTCCCGATCCCCCACCCCCACCCCCCAAATAAAGGTCGGGCGTGACCACGTGGAACCGTTAAAATGCCAAAACAAATGCTAATGGTTAATAATAAGTATTATAATATATCATATTATGTTGTTGAGTATTTTCAATTATGTAGAAGTACCTACCTAACCGTAGGTACCTACGCATTAAAATTTAAAAATAAAAATAGATGTTTGGTTATAAATTTGGCGGTTGGTTAATCAAGACATACTCGCGTCTTGTTAGGTAATCAAAACCACTACCACGCGTCCTGTTTGTGTATTTTAGTAAAAATAAATAAACATATTATAATATACAGTCAATTTTGAGTGACAACATTTCGGAATTTAAATAATATTATACAATTCAACCCGTAAAATACAAAAACGTATGTATCGTATACTCATATATATTGTAATATATACTAATATTATACCCAACAATATGAAATTCCAAAAAAATTAATACTACATCAAAATTGTTACTATAAAAACGATAAAAACATATTATTTATTCAAATAGAATAAATAAATATATAAAATGCTTGAATAATTAGATAGTATAGTACAAAATAATGTAAAACAAAATATTCTGAGTCAGGTATCATATTACTTGTCTACCTATTACTTCTGACAGTGGCGTAAAGATAAGGCGACTCAATGCCTCAGCCAGCTAGGACCCCCAAAAGAAAAATTTAAATTAACAAGGTTAAAATATTTATGATACCTAATGATATTGTTTACACATTTATAATTGCAAATTTTTAAAACAATTTCTTAGGTATATATTTTATTGAATAAAGATTAATTTAATATCTTGTTTAAAGTAAATACACGTATTTTTTCAGTGTTTGTCCATATTACCTGATTTTAAGATTTCAACCATGTACATTAGTACTTACAAATTCAATTGCATTCATTAAGTGTGGCAGTACAGTTAGAATTAAAATCTACTATTTCGACCGTTAACTAAAGCAGTATTATATATTCTCCTAAATTTGTTATTTTTAGTTCAAATTTTATTTCTAAGTTTGCACGGGTTTAATATTATAATATTTAACCACCTTAGTAATTAGTGCTATAGTGCAGAATGATAATTTTCAAAGCTAAAAATAATTAAGAACTTTTGGAAGTACATATACCATGATCAAAGACTCTCTTAAAGGCTTAACTCTAATATATATAGAAATAAGACTGTAAAAATACTTGGACGAATGATAGAATTTAAGAATTAAAGTCAAGAAAAAAATGTATGTACCTAATATTTTATTTCAAATGTTTTATTTTTTTTTTCATAATTATTATCAATAATGTATATTAATATTTAATATTATTTTTATTGTAGTTTTTTACAAATATTTAAATGACACGTTTTTATACTTAAGTTTTGTATCAATGTCCAATAAATGTATCTTACATTTAAACTAAATATTTACTTTTTAGCTTAAGATTGTTCATCTTTTGTTCATCGTTAAATTTTTAGAGGCCACTAAATATATTAGAGTTAAAATCTTAGTTACGTCTTGCAACAATGACTTTTGGGTAATGAAAAAACAACGGCGTATCGACACTATACAAAAAAAACATACATCGTACATGTTCTAATAGTTCGAACCACATGTGGGTTTAGACAAAAAATAAGGTAAAATGACTTGTAATCACATTGATAACTTTATCTATGACTTTAAATCGGATTTAGTCGGTACCTAAACAACATATTTGAAATTTTTGAAATTTTATGATAGGTACACAAAATATAAATACCCGTTGGGTTAAAACTAAATTATTAAAAAAACTAATGTAGGTCGTAGGTACCTAAATAGATAAATGTGCAGGGTCATAAATAAAATAGTCTTCTTTCAATGTTATATCCAGTACCAATTTTACTTTAATTTTAACCCACAATGACGAAAATACTGAGAGGTTTTTCTAATTTGCCCGTTTGGAGAGGCTAAGATACGATATGTGAAATGTTATGTAAGACGATTTATTGCTTCATTAACATAAGAATAAATGTCATTATAAAATGTGCAGATGTTTTATATTATAGATTAACACGCGGAAGCCATATTTTAAGTTATTTTATTTTCGAAATTCACAAAGTCAATTTTTAAAAATTAATTTGTTTTTGAATATATTATTTCCAACTTTTTAAAAAACAGTATATAGATTATAATACTGATAATGGCATCCCTGCTTCCCGCAAGTGCAGGTCATTGTTTCACCAACGAATATAATGATTTTCAAAAACTGAGTTTTAATATTACCTATAAATCGTTACTGATCAATGAGAATTCGTTATAAAATCGGATTAGTATCAGAGGACAACCTAGTCTCGATTTCTCCAACCAGTGAGTCGGGATAAATAAGCTCCGATATTCAGTCACAATGGGTCTCAGTCTAACCCTAATTTGAAATTGATACAAGCAGGGAATTACCTGCGACCAACGACCTACTTCAGTGCTGCTCCACTGCTCTCATTATGCTATTAAATAATGATAGGCGCATAATGGGGAGGTGCTTGCTAAGGAGAGTTCTGTAAGTATAGTCATCCTTTGCGGTTCTTAGAAAAGAGACTTTATGTTCACTATTTTCAGTTATGTCACTATAATTAGTAATCACTAATAATATAAATGCTTGTCAAATGAAGACGGGTTCTCTATAAATTATATAAAAATGTGATTAGATTTCGAATACTGACGCTACGGTATTAATTCCCATGTGACAAACGTCGCCACAGTATAATATATATATAATATAGTATATTTTTTTTTATTTATTCGAAATTTGATGTTTCAGCATATTGCATGCTATTACAAGTCTTAAACTAATTGCAAATTATAATGTGATTTGTGATATAGTGATATTAATATATAATGATATTTACATGTTACAATTTTAAGTTATTATGCAAGTATTTTCAATGGTTAAAATTTTAAGTTTGATCTTCATCTTAGCTGAAATATATTATTATGGTTGACGGTATTGAAATCGGATATCGTTATGGCGGTATTATAATTGGTACCGGTATAGAACATGGTATACCCTAATACCAATACAGAGCAGAAAACTGTAATACTGGAATATCAAAATAGAAACTTGAAAGGGCTGACGGTACTGAAATCGTATACCTGTACAACTGCGGTATTAGAACCGGAATACCAAAAAAAAACCGCCAACGGCGTTAACTCATAAAAAATAGTATACATGGTATTAGTGTATTACTTCGGTAATGAACGGTATACTTACGTCAGTACCTCAGTATTATGGTTACCGTTAAAGCGATGATATCGGAGCATTAACCGGTATACCGATACCATGGACGGTACCGTATGGTACGTCAGTCCTATAGAATATATTTATTTACAGTCGAGTCTCGATAACTCGAACCTCGATTACTCGAAAACCTCGATAACTTTATTTATTTTTTGTCCCTAAGAAATTATTTTAATTGATTCAAATTATGTAAGTCGAAAAATACATAAGTCGAATTAATTTTTATCTCCCTTGACATTCGAGTTATCGAAACTCGACTGTATTTGTTTATTTTTTAGAATTGACGCCAGTCGGCTTAATGTGGATACCTACAACCGTGCGGTTTAGGGTGATTTATATTTTTTGAAATGGGCACAACGACTCACTGGGATTTTTCGAAATGATCACAGAACCCTGTGTGATGTTGGTCAAGCTGTACAGTCCGATCTCCCTAAGGTCGATATTGTCGTGGATCATTAGCGCCAGTCCGGGGAATTGCGAACTGGGCGATCCGCGGATCAGCATCAGGTTCGGGAACAGCTTTCCCAGGTTGTACAGGCCGGTCACGCGGTACACGACCAGGTACTGAGTGATCTCGCGCAGCAGCGGGAAGCTGATGTCGAAGTCGGACGGTTTGGTGGCGTCAAGCAGCACGATCTGCACATAACCGTTGACGATGGTGCAGTTGTGCAACGCGGAAAAGCGTTCGCCGCTGTTGCGAACGTCGATGTTGCCGCACACCTTCTCCTCGACGGCCGCGGTCGCGACGGACAGCGACCACAGCCAGACGAACGCGATCCACCACCCGTTCATGGACGGCATTTTTTGAGCAAAGGTCGTTTGTACTTCATCTGTCAATCGACAAAAGTGTAATGCAATATTATTATAACGAGCGTTGAGCCACACCGCTGAGGCGGCGGTTCGAGACACTTCCGGGCCCTTAATTTTCGGTTAGGCCCGATAAAACGATACACGAAATGTGCCTACCCAAGTATACCTCCCACTGGTCGCGTTTGTCTCATGAAACGAAACGCCAAACAAACCGATTCAACCGGGACGAATTTACACAGAATAATACCACTGTATTGTTTATTAATATTATTTTATTCTGGCGAACTACCGCGCGGCCGATTCACGCGTCACATGGCACGCACGCGTCGGCTGCGTCGCCGATCATCGCGAACCGAGGAGAACGCGTGGCGCAGCGCTCCTCCGACGACACTGGACTGCGGCGATTGCTACCGCTGTGGCGGCGGTGCCGGCAGTGGCGATGACGACGTTTGTTGTGACGACAGAAGTGGCGGTGGTGGCGGCGGCGGCGGCCGTTTTGACTGCGACGACGTAGGCGGCGGCGGCGGCGGCGGCGTACATCTTGTTGCGCGACGCGTCACGGGGGAACCGTAGCGCCCGCACGCGATTCTCCAGCGCCGGTGTGCGGCGCACCCGAAAAATCAAACGACCGACGACGGGGTGGGGCGGGCCAGTTGGGTTACGGTTTGCGTTGGGGACAGAGGGTCGTAGGAAACCGTGTGTTTCGAAAAAATCAAACGAAATAACTTTCGGCTCTTGCGATGATATTATATTGCACGTCGGCGTCCCGGTGGCTGTTGCCTTGGTCGCAGGCTAACGCTGCTGAGCACTCCGACCGAATCGATTGTCGTACACAGCGTACAAGTCCGACGATGACGGCGGCGGCGGCGGTTACGGCGGCGTCGACGGCGGCATTCTTCTAGTCCTGCGGATAATCAACGAATTAATTACATATTAGTGTTGATGATGTTTTCACTTTATTGATCATTATTGTTATTGTGAAAAGCAAAGAATAGTATTTATGTAATTTCCCGGAATATCAGCTGAGGAAAATTAATATGCACGCGAAATAATAATATACTGCTTGGGTTGATGATCCGCAGCAATATGAGTGGGCTTAACGATAATTGTAACGCAGCGATGATGTACGTGAAACAGAAGCGGACACGTGTGCGAGGACTCGAGGGGTGCGTGTATGCGCGCGCGCCGGGGTAGGGTTATTATGTATTGATACGGGAGGGGTTGATTTCCTGCAGATCCTCAAGAACACCGCTCGAAAATTCGTCGAGACTTTCACAGCTCGTGTGGTGTATGTATTATTATAACGACAATGCGGCTATATTATTTCGGTGAACTCGAAACAACTACGCAATTTATTAATAGGTGTCCAGATTGTGTTTTTGATTTTACGCGTAATTTATACTTCCTAACTTAACCTACAAATTGTAGGCAACAATATACCGCTTATACTGGTGGTTACTATCACACTTTGTACCGATATTCAAGCGCATAGTCAGGGGCGTTAACCTCGCCCCTTTCGACCGTAAAATTAAAAAGTATATTAGATGCGTGAACCGCAGCCTTCAGCGAGTTGTATATAAACATTAAATTAAAACACCACCCTTTAAAACATCCGGGCTACGTTCGTGCCGATATTTGTCACAATATGGACAAGCTCTATTATCCGTGTTCAATAAAAACTGTACAAAACAAAAGTAACAAATTTCACTAAACTTTTTTTTTTAGAAGCGGGACTAAGAGTTGACTGAAACCACTGAAAAATATCAAACAGACTACTGCAGAACCCTCATAACTCTAAAAAGTAACGTTTTATTTGGCGTTTGCTAGTGCTATAGCCCACATAATATTTTATACCAGCAGTTCGGTAGGTACTCGTACATCAATTACCAAAACCTTACTGTTTCGAAATATGAAATTAAAAAAAAAGAGGAAAAGTATGTAACCGCTCTGCTGTGCAGTATAGGCGTCAAGTGTAGGTTAGATTAGTCACTGTAATATAATTGTTACATTTTAATGATAATCATTGTGCACAAAACACGATTCTGAGCGGAGACCTATGTCACTAAGTATATTTTATGATATGTTTTTTGATATTGCTATTAAAGTAATTTATTTTACTATAATAGTAACAAACTAATTTTTGCCGAGAACATTGTTTTTAAAAATCTCATTGAGTGTATACAATTTTAAAATACTACACTATACGTAAAAAGTAGGTACCCACAAACAATATTTTTATATTTCAACAAAATAGCTAAAATTTAAGTACTGTGAATTCTTTACATTCGACACCCCAAATACTAAATACCTAACCTAACCATCTACATTCATTTTCCAATCAGTAAAGATATTGAAGTGGAAAATCTAAACATTTCGACTGTTTAAAATATGCTGACAGACACAAAAAAAAACTACACACATCATTGTAAAATCAATACATTCGTTGCTTCCTCACCTCAGAGTCTAAAATATTGGTTGTTTTATTATAATTAATAGACAATAACCCCGGAAAACTAAAATTTAATATTATGGTTTATTGGTTTAAACTGCACGGTTATTTTCAAGTATTCGGAACAAGATTTTATAAACAAATACTATAGATAAAAGAAATCGTCTGTATGTTTTGACGTCGTAGTATGTATTATTATATTATTATAGTCGCTCTACGCCCTACGGGAACAATAAATTGAAATTGAAGTATACGACAACACGTACGACACACACGCACACACACACACACCATTTTAGTGGCTTCCGGGACGTCACAGATTTACATAATTTTCTAATAAAAATGATGAGAAACGATCGAAGACGTATGGGATATATAAAACAAAATATAATATCATACACTACAATTATTCGTATATAATATTTATTATATTATATTATGTGAGCATTGTGAGCGCGTGCGTGCGTGAGAAAGACAGTAAATGCGTCTGACAACAAAATTGTATTTTTTTGAAACGTCACGCGCGATGTGGCGATAGCGACGACGCTACGTATCAACGTCTGACAGAAACGATTCGGGAAAACAATAATGATATTATATTATCACAAACTGCGCAATAATTAATCGATTGACACCGTTTTTGTTCGTAGGACTCGTAAAATGCAACCCACAGAAAAAATGTTATTATGCAGTTCGTAAGCATAAGTACCGCTGCGACGAAGTTACGCGGAAGGGGTAACAGGAAAATAACACAATCAGTAAAATGATATTATAACAACATGACAACATTAGCAATAAATTGTAGGTACCTCTATACATTGGATACGCAGCTAACTGTAGCCCGGTCCACTATCGGTTCCTAATCGCGGTCGTGTTTTTGTGTATTTAGTATTTACAATAATTTATTGTCCTAGTCAAATTTTGCGATTTATAAAAAACATCTATACCTATAGTGTGCACTTAGGTGTCAATTATTAACATAGGTGGGCGATTGTAAATTTAACTGTGAAAGAATATTTTGTGTGTATAAAGTATAAATGGAACGACTATACTTTATTATATCCGTGAAAAACATGTAAATTCCAATGGTTACAGATTTTGACGTGTAAAATAAACGGAAACTTCACTGATAATTTTATTTTTGAATTCTATGTTAAAGACTAAATTAACCACAATAACACACATTTTATTTCCCAATTTAAGGCTAAAATTAATTACAAGACGCGTTCAATGTTATAGACTATCGCTTTTATTACCTACTTAAATGTTTGATAATTTTGATTATTATTATGTATAATGATAGTACGTAATACCGTATTTTATAAAGTTGTCATTCTGTTAGTTTTACTATATTTTACAGTTTTCATTAACTAATTTTTTATTATACATAATATTAAATATATATTTTGGTACACTATTATTGTGCTTGTGCATGTAAATTTGGTTTTGATTTTTTTTATTATATCGGTGTAATTGACATTAATTTAGTACTGGGGAGGTAACGATTATTTTTTCGGTTAAAAAAAAAGTACTAGTGGAATTTACACACAATAAATCCTACCTTATAATATATAATAGACTACCTGCGCATCGGTGGAATTTACCCCTGTTCCTTTGCATAGGTACATATTTTTCCAAAAATGTCGTTGTATATTAATCTAATAAAACTGTGAGGAGTTCTCCTCAAATATGTTAAATGTTGGTCCACTAGACGATCGATTAAAAAAATTAGTGCATAATTGAATGGATCGCTCTCCGTAAGTGCCAACTATATTTTACTATCTATAACTGTATAAATTAATTTAACTACCTAATATTAGATACAAATACATAATAATATTATAACATTTAGACTATATAATTATTTTATGTCGGGCGACAGGTAAAGATAGACGTGTTTTGACAATGCCATCGCCGCCGCTGCTGCCGCCATAAAAATCAAAATGTTGTTCCATTCGCAAAACACAATCGGCCATTACAGTCGTAGTTTTGAAACGCGGTATTATATATGTGGTTGTGGTATATAGGAGCACCGCAGCCGCTATAACAGCATAATAATAATAATAATATAATAATTCACAATAATCATGGGAACATTGCAATGCCCGATAACTCACTGCTAAGATTTGAAAAACGGTGTCGCACCAACTCGATTTGACAACAATAATAAAATATATAACGCGAATAAATGATACTATAATATTAAACCGTGTCATGTACCTATATTTAGCGACTCAACTTTTATTTTGTTGCAAACATATTAAAAAATCCAATTATTATTATATATACGGAGTGATCCGTTTAACGTAAGACGCACTCATTCACGTCAGACAACACTAACATTTTTTATAAAATTACATTTTAAAGTCGTTATTAAAACAACATTTTTCTAAGAAATATGAATATTTTTTTTACTATTTATTATTGTTATAATTTTTAGAGTTGTCTACTCTTTTAAATGACAACATACATTTTAAATTTTATATTCCTAAGCAGAATATGATTCGGAGTATTTTGATCAGTTATTCTCATAACTCACATAACCTAATACTCGTCCAAAAGTCAATTTTTATACATCGAAGTATAAAAATATTCTGCTTTGGGATAAGGAATTCAAAACGTATATGTCATTGAAAAAAGGTAAAAATATAAAAATTGTAACGATAAAAAATAGTAATAATATAAGACTTAAAATTATGTAATATTTTTCTAAAACTTTAATAACAATAATTTTTGAAATATTAAGTGTCTCATACGTTAAATGGATCACCCGGTATATCTACGTAAATATATCAGCTATATACTATTGCTTTGTACCGAATTCATATGATAAAAAATACAATTTTAGCTTTTCTAATATAAATTATAATATTATGTATATTGTATACAGATATTATACATATTATGATAGTTAATACATTCTTTGGCCTATACTGAAAAGTATAATGAATTCATATTAAAACTACTCAGTTATTCAGCACTTGCTTTCTTTTTAAAAAGGCTGATAAATTTACAAATTGTTAAATGACGAATATATTTTAAAAAAGGAAATAAAGCCATAAAGTAATTTTGTCACCTCGACAAATTATTTGTGCGTATTACGTATTACTGCGGAGAAAATGTTATTTCCAAGAAACCAATGAGTATTGACGATGAAGCCAAAAGGATGGAGAGGGAATTCACGAACTAAATTATTTTTCGTTTTTTCACTTATTAAAAAAAAAAGTACAAAATCCACGATTCAATTGCGTTGAAAAATAATTCAATGCAAATAGTGTTATACAGTCGTTATCGATTGAAAAGCTTTTCCGAAACCTAATTCACCAACACACAAAACCGTTTTTAAATAATAGTTTGTAAAATATGTTGGCTGAGCACCTTGAAATGTTAAAAAGAAAAACATACCACGGTTCCAAAATTTTGTTTACGGATCATGATGGAAATTACGACTTTACGAGGTTTTATAGAGGCATTATATAAACATAAAAACAAGATTATCTCATCAGAATTTTATATTCAGATTTTTAAGAGTTATAAACTGTTAAAAAATTAAATAATTAGAATCTTTCTTAATACCGTTGTTTACATTACTAAAGAAAAAACCTTCAGTGCTCTACACCAACAGGCAACAATATGATTATAACGTCGTATAATAATCATTTTTATAATCGCGAGTTATACGACGCGGGTAACTTAATTTCAACACCACCGCGAGACCTCGCCCGAGGTGCGAAGTGCCGCAATTTGCATTAAGTTTTTGACAGAGTTTACAGTATAATTTGCAATTGTAAATGCGTATAAAATAAGAGAAACGTTTTACTGTTGCTCTGCACCATTCACGCCCTCATAATATAATAGCATTGATTATAAATACTATACCTAGTAACGATAATAGCATTAGTTTGCGTTTTTAACGTTTTGCCGGAACTGTTTCGCGTCGACGTCGACCATGATCAACAACAACAACAACAACAAAAACAACAACAACAGTAATCCGACATGTAACGACGATGTAACGTTATGCGACAATGACATTATACTACTTCGGAACTAATATATCTTTCTGGTACACCAAAAACCCAAGTCGCGGGTACTCTCACAGAAAACCAATACTAGTGCCACCGCACGCAATGTAATGATTTCCACTAAAGAGAGATTTTCCCATGGTCGTTTCGCGAACGCACGTTAAAGAGTAATGCGTAGTCAATCCAAACTCTTGAAACTATATCTTGGGATGGACCTCAATAATCCCGAGGGTTTAGTGCGTCTAAATCTTTTTTTCCCCTGTTTGAACCGAGAACCAGGGACGGAACTGCTTTCGCATTGCTTCGGCCAAGTGCGTCTTGATCTATGTATATACACGCGTAATTCTGCAGAGCAGATTACACAGCCCGTCAGTTGTAAATCTCATGACGAAAATTCAAAAAGATTAAAATAAAAGCTCGTTCAGCCGTTTAACAAAAACAGCCCCCACCCCGTAGGTGTTTGGAAATTCGAGGAAAATTAATTTCATATCAGTATAGGTACAACTATATTATATTATACGATTCGCCAAACAGAGTGTTCACAATTAAGTATATCGCTCACAGAAATCGGAAATATATATCTACACATCAAGAATTATATAGGCTATTACGATAGGCTCGTTAACTTCGTTCCGGCGGTAATAATATTATGTCTGAGTTATGATGTATTTAACAGAGTAGAATAGGTGATTTATAGGTAATATTCCTAAATTGTTAAAATATATATATATTTATGTGCGGTAAAGAAATTGTATTATGTGATTTCGCTTTCTAAACACGAAGCCTTTATCAACAATCACGATACCTCAGGCTGAAAATGTCCCGCCAACACGCCTCTTTTTACCGACGTTGAATATTTCATATTTATATAAAATGTATATAATGACGGGTTGACTGTGCCCTGAATAAAATATGTAGTAAAATATTTTAACTTTCAACCCCAAAAAAGTTTTTAAAAAACATCAGATTATGTAAATTTAACTATATTTTAATCTCGTGTGGTACGAAGAAATGGTACCAAACACGCGTTGTGTTTTGAGCGACGTGTGAATTGAATTATAAATGCAGGTCCACTGGTCGACATGTCTAACATGTTCATATCAACCAAAAAATTAACAAACATCAACAATTATAGCATCATCGTTTAGTGTTTATAATATATGAGTACACAGAAAAGGGTTACAACATTTTACATTGACATTTTGGCAAAGAAATGAAACCCAAATCATATATATTTTCATTTACAAAAACAAATATCAACAATAAATGCTATGAACCTCGAAATGGGCATTTCATATTATATTAGTATAAAATAAAGTACAGTATAATAATTGTATCGTCTGTTGCGAAATACTCCACAAGCTATAATAAGCAATTAATTAAAAGTGCCCATATCTGCTAATAGAATGTACAAAAACTTATATTTGGTTTCCTTTTATAATAAACACCTATTAAAAACGTATAACAATGAAATAAAAAATTACTGATGGTGTCGACTATAGTCGGCACTATTTATTTATATTTTTTTTTTAAACACATCTAGGTATATAAAGTATAAACGGACCAGTAAGAAAAATTATTATAAGTGCCTTACATCACAGCACCCTTAATAACAAAAAAACTTTTTGATTGAACTGTTATTATACTTTATAAATATTATATTTAACAACGGACGAAGAACTCGATGAAAATATTAACAAATGGTCCAAATACAAAATGGACTATATTTTTAAAATTTAGCAGTTCAATTAAGAAGCAAAAGTTAAATAAATGAATTTTTATTTTATTTTTCGTTATGCCTACAGCCAACAACCAAAGTTAATTAAAATTAATCAAAATTCATTATTATTTTTTCATAACACAATTATTTAACCAACTGAAAATTGAAACAATAATTTGTTTGAATTGTTTTCCCAAAACAGTTACAAATTTACAACCTTATTCTAGAACTCAAAACTAATTTGGTTTTTTTTTTTTATTTCGGCTTTCAATCTTGTCATTTATTTTGTAGGAATAATTTGACCAAGCAAACGGTCAACATTGACTCATACAGAACAAAAACAAAACATAAGTATCAAGTATAGGAACAAAGTTGGTTTATTACAGTCATAAACACACAACGACTGTTGCAGTGCAGGTGACACTGTTATCGGTACGTCGAGATAATAGATACAACACCGCAGACCTTCACGTCATATAGTTATAGCGTTCCTCGGTACACTAATAACGATATCGGATCGTACAAAAGTTGACATAACAACAATAAGACGATACACCGACACAGCTCTGATACACACGCCAGTCTTCAGACTCAAATCCCGAACATATCCATTTATTTTCAAATCTCAACAGCGTACTATTGTATAGTATTGTAATAATTAAACTTGAAAAATCATATCTAGGAAGTTTATTTCTGTCTCATCATTGTTCACAAACGTTTATCCTACGGTGGCAAAGCACCGACACTGAGACGAAAAACACATGTTCAATAAACATACAATAATTCCCTCCCCCTCACCACCTCACCAACCACCTGGAACACATTATTATTGGAAATTCGTCCACGCATCATGAATATAGCGATTTACGCGTCTGGCTACCACGTAAATATAGGATATAGGATTGATTCTAAACCCCATGTTCAAACTTTCAGAGCTTATCCGATTCGTGGTGTACTGATGCGGCAAATGCGTTAATTTTATCACGTTACTATTCACGCCACCGCGGTGCAATGGTGTATTTCTGTAATTCGCATTTCACAAAATTAACTATCATAATAAAATAAGTTTACGTTTTTTTCTAAATGGTACCTATATATTATATAGGCACCGCAACGGATATCATTTTATCTCCCCCGTGTACATAGAATTATGGACATGTATACTTCCTTATTGGCGTACCTTTAAAGGCACCTCTATAGAACATTATAAATATTTATTTTATTTTTATTAAAAATAATTAACTATAAATTAAACAATAAGGACGATTCCCACCCAACGCATGTTGTAGCTTTAGCTTACATTTGGCTAAGCTTACTTATAAGCTCCACCCTGTATTTTTTATACAGAGCAAATATTATTTTTTTTTTATTGTTGATAGCACGCAGAGACTTGAACAAACAAAACTTGTTTATTCTATTTTAAATGGAATACGTGACGTCTTTATAGTTTATACTCTGTTAACAGTATACAACTGAAAGTGAGCCAACATTCAAATTACAGATAACGCAATTCATTACTATTATTATTACCCATCTATATCATATAGTAATATGATCATAATATTATTATTATACTATATACACGCGTTTCATAATTTTAAATTCTGAGCGTAGCGATAATGTATTATGAATGTTTTAAGTTATTTTACTTACCAACTTAAAATATAAAACAGGGTTTATGCTCAAAGGGAGCATAATATAGTGCAATATAACAATACAACTATAATTCTGAATTTAGATAGAAACAAGAAAACAAACAGTAAGTCAACATATAGCAAACCTATAAAAAAAAAAAAGGGTGTGTAGTCACTATAGTCAATAGTAGTTATTGTCGGTAATATCTCAACATCTAAATAACAGGTACCTAGGTAGTTAGCAGGGTGGTTTGTGCAGCAAGAGGAAACAACAAAAGGAGCAAGATTTTACGCATACGGTGCGCGGGAACTATGATAATAACATCCCCAAAAAAGGGAGAAGGCAGTAAATTATCGTACCAAGAAGTTTATGAATGGGTCACTAAGGAGACGATGATCGGGTGAAGTAGGATGATTAAGTGCTAGAAACACATGGGAATTAGTCATGGGGAAGGTTAAGTAAAATTGAAACCCTAAAAACTGATAAATTAAACAGGACACGTTCGATTTGTTGTCATTATTCGACTGTGGGTGAATACGGTTCCAGACAACCGACCCGTATTCTATAAATGGCCTGATTAAAGCAATAAGTTCAAGAATTTTAATCAGACAGTAAGCTTAAATTCAACAGCAACCCTTTTTTAGAAAGCCTAGCATAATATTGAACGGTTTACAGGAAATAAAGTGCTGATGCGGGTTTTAAAAAGAGAAGGGACAAAAATGAACCCAAAATCACTATTAACGGAAGTGAGAATCACGTCATCTGTGGAATAGAGATAACTAATAGATGTTTGTTCTTTGAAAACACCATGGACTTAGACTATAAAATATTGAAACTCGAACAAGACATTTGGCATTTGATACAGATGACAGGGTAATTGAGATCGCTGTAAGGTGGTAGCAATCCTCAAGGCACCTGAATATTTGATCCCATATAAAATATAGCTTGATGACGTCGGCAAAGCCGAAGGTCTTTCCAACGAGCTAAGACGACGCACTGACATAAGACATAACTTTTAATAAATAGAAAAAAAAGAAGCAGTTGTGTGGTTTTTTTGAGTGTCTCATGTCATCCCCTTCAGGAACTGAAAAAAATGCTTAAATCTACAACTTTGAGGGTAGTTTTTAACAAAAATATGGTGGAAATATATTTTACACAAGGCCAGTTTTAGACAAATCGATATCGATATTTTGTTGCAATATAAAATAAATAATCACGAAGACTTAATATATTCATTAAATATTTTAATTGTTAAATTTCTACACATAATATAATTTTCAAAATATTTAGTGCTATTTATTAACTGAAATTATCTATTACCTATATTTAGTTTGTATACTTTGGTATACCTACTTAGTTTTATTAATAAAAATGTTGTTTGTAAACAAAATGCTTGAAAAAATAATATACATTGTTATTATATAAGTTTTTCTTACAAAAAATTATTGAAAATAATTTGAAATTTAAATTTCAATTTGACAAAATGGGATTTTCAATTCAACAGTTCTTAATATTTTGTAGTACTTAAAACAAAAAAAAGTAGAATATACTTTAAAAATGTCACTGTTAGGCACCTACTAAAATTATTATTTTTACACACCATAGAAATTATAAATATTAACATATTTTACAACCAATTTTTTAAGTTTCTTTCATAAATGTACAGAAACTTAAAAGTTAAGTACGATGTTCCTCAAAAGTAGTTCTTACCGCTATAGCAATAATTGCTAAAATAATTTTATTATAAGTGTTTGAAGTTCGCATTTTTACGAAATTCGTTACAATCACGAACATTTTAAAATCATTTCGTAAGTATTATAGTAGTTATAATGCATTAAAATTTTAATTTTAATAAATAAAGCTTGAAAATGTAATACAAAGTTAATATAGAACCTAACATAAGTAATTTTGCTTCTTAAAAATAATCAAGCATTTTAAAAATATCAAAGATTTAATATAATATAATTATGCATCATTTTATCATTAGACATTTATTTTAGACATATGGAATTCTAAATTTACTGTAAAACAAATTAATACATCCATCACGGGGAGCTTAGAAACTAAAATTATCTAGTAATTGAATTTATTTGAATAGTCATAAGTGTGTAAAACACGACAAAGCACAAATTATATCATAAGAATAATAATTTATAATGATAACAATATATCAGCTGCAGTGCCGCAACAACCGGGGGTGCTAGGGGTGCAAAGAACCCCCGAGCCCCCTGTAAATCATAAAAATGGGCCCCGGGGCCAGTGGCCGAACTATTTGGAACTTTTTTTCTTTTAAAATATTTATTTGTTATTTAAAAATAGAAATTTATAAAATATTAATAACTTATGAGTATGTTTAACAGTTATCGCAATCGAATTTAATTAAGTACAGTGAAGAGAATATAATTAAGTCATGTTATGACTTCATTTCATTTTATAGTACTGATGTTTCGTCTGATTTGACCAGGCAAGTTTTATCATTAAGAGATTTTCTAGGAAAAACTGAAATGAAAACAATAAAAGAATTGTCTTTATATATTATAGAAAATGATATTTCATCACTTTTTAGTGAAATACTTACTGCCTGCATAATTTTTTTGTCTCTACCTGTAACTGTTGCATCGGCAGAACGCTCTTTCTCGAAAGTTAAGTTGATTAAAAATTATTTACGAAATTCAATTTCTCAGGAACGGCTAACAAATATAAGCATTTTAAACACTGAAAAAGCACGAACAGATGAATTGAATATTGATCACATAATTGATACTTTTGCAAATCAAAAAGCAAGGAACTTGCAAGAAACTTTTTAAAGTAAACATAGTATTAAAATTACCCATATTTAATGAAATCAATTTTATTGTTATTTTTTTATTATTTATTATTTTATAAATTATATATTATGTGTTAATATATGTGTTTTCATGAAGATAGTGTTTAATATATTTTATTACTAAGGTATTTCACAAAGTGGTTTTTACTATCTTATTATTTTATCAAAAAATAGAAACTAATGAATACATTAGAATAATAATAATAATTATTTATTATGATATAAAACAAAGTCCTAACCAAAGTTATAACAAAATAATGAAAATAATAATTTAATATTCTTAAATATGTAATGACCTATTGGTGCATGAAGATGGTCTCAACTAGGGTTAAATTTCTAGGAGGGGCTATACAGTCCACCTAACAAAACTATTAATTTAAAATAACCTATAAGCGGCTTATATCTAAGTAAATAAGGAATATTTTTTGGAGGGGTCTGAATCGTTTTTCGGGGGGGGGGGCTTTGCCCCCCCATCCCCACATTGTTGTGACTCTGTACATGGGCCCTTTATAGTTGGTCGCACACCCACCAATATGTACCAAGTTGCGGCACTGATCAGCTGTTGGGTACTGAAACATAATTTTCACCTAATTGTACCTAATTCTCACTTCTATTAATGATAATGCACTATAAACCATATTATAAAATAGAATACAGTACACACCAACACACCATTACACCTACATAATATACAAGTTTACAACTAGGTACACACAACAATTCACACAAGTTTTTTTGCTATAATTATGAATTCATATAGTTATAATTTTGTTATCTGTTTACGCTCTGGTCTACGCCAAAAATTATAATTAAATTATTAATATTCATTAAATATTAACGTAGTATATACGTCGTCAATCAACAAACTTTGATAGGTACTTCTACAAGTTACAACCTACGATAATATAATTACTATCCAACATGCATTATAGCCACGTTTAGGTACCCCACATTATCTCACACAACTATCTGCCTTCTCAGTTTATCCATGTTGTTATACAAATTTAAAATTTGCGTTTACAATTATTTTTAATCGAATTACATGTGTTTTCATTCAGCTCCTCGACCTAAACAAATTAATAAGTTTAAGTTAAAGGGGCCAAATTCACGTACAAAACAATGGCACAAAGTCAGGTTACGGAGAATGGCTCAATATAACAAGTCTACACTATATCATACCTGGCATATTATCTCTGGCATCATTTTTACACAGCGGGAAGCCGGGAAACTTTGAACCCCTATAAAACACTAACTCGAATTAGGGTGAAAACCCA
Source organism: Nasonovia ribisnigri (assembly GCA_027563435.1). NCBI lineage: Eukaryota > Metazoa > Arthropoda > Insecta > Hemiptera > Aphididae > Nasonovia > Nasonovia ribisnigri. The sequence goes on along the minus strand of JANEHU010000146.1, from coordinate 323,941 downwards.
ACGCCGCTGGAGCAACTTTACAGCTTCTCTGAAGTCTGAATTAAGATATCAATTATAATTTTTAACATAACAATATTTGCTTACATTTTAAAATATATAAAATACATACAGTAATATACTTTATTAAGTTTATTTTTGACAAATAATTGTATACCTACATTAAACAGTATAAGAAAGGTAGGTAAGTAGTAAAGATATTATAAGATACGTTATTCTGGATAGTGAATTAACGTATTAATACACGTAAATATAATATGTTTAAATTACTTTAAAACTCCTATTACCTACTTAGGTAATGTATACATTTATTTTTTGTATAGTTTGAAATGCTCAATTTATAAAAATACCCTTTTAATATATAATACCGTATACCTATATTCTAATTTAAAATAACTACTACCATAAATACTTGTATTTTTTATCATATATGCTACTGCAATAAACAAATAATGATTTTTATCACATAAGTATTTACATCCCTATACTACTATACTATTATTAGCCGATGTTCTGTATATAGCTATAAAATAATCATTTAACTACTAGACATGTACTGATAGCTGAATAAACAATTATATAAAACGAATGAGCATGACTTGAAAGAGAGAAAAATGTATTCGTTTTTGGAACACAAAAACATATTATTTTGTTGAATACATTGAGAATCGGTGTAGTCATTCGACACAGAACAAATAACAAAAATGTATATTTTTGTAATATAAAAACTAACTTTAATGAAAATATTTAATTAGTAAAGGGACCAACAATAAATAATTGTCTGAACGTAGTAAATAATAATAACTTTGCTGTTATATCATAAATTCCTTTGATAAAACAAAGTACTTATATTATTTGATGCTGTTTTTTTTTTTATAAGACAACAATATTTTACTTGTAACGATGATTATGACATATTTGTAATTTGAATGCTTTATTATTTTTAAAACTTTATCTTACAATTGTCTCGAAATTGCAAATAATAAATTAAAATTTACAAGGAACCTAAATTATAACATTAACTTTGAAAATATAAATGATAATATAAAAAATAAAATTACATGTCAATAATTATATTATATAGCATGTTTGATTAAAGAATATGATCAGATAGGAATATAATATATTTGTGGGCATAGCCCATTTGATTCCCGTTTTTGACAACACTAATTCCGAGACTAATTCCTTCCCACTTCATATACATACTTAAAGACTGTATTTTGTCGTCAAATACTGGAGTCGTTTGGGTTACACCGATATTTTTGTTGGGCGGAAAATATATTTTGAAGATGAGATGGAAAATGTCACGTTTTGATTGTTATTATTACTATTATAATTATTATTATTACCTTCTGCATGTAAAAACACAATAATTAGAATTATATTGAAGCTCAACAAATTTTAGATGTTTTAAATGTACTATTTTAAAAATATAATATTTTTAATTGAATAATTTAATTTGAAGTTGATGTATATTGTAATTTATCAATAACAATATACTCGTGTCACTTACATATTGTATATAATGTAAAATGTAAGCCTGGTTGTTTTTATATTAAAAAATAGTTCTACCCTTGTATAATATTATGCAATATACACAATATTATATGCATACTATACAAAAATGCAAAAATGTAATCTATCTAAAACGTCTATACCTAGTGTATAATAACTATTTTCAACAGACCCACATTACGTAAACATAGTGAATGAAACCAACCATAACTACAGGTGAGTTACAGGTGTTTAAATTTAATTTGAAGTAAAGACACCAATTACAACAATGAGTCGAGTTTTACATAGTTGTTCACAATATTATCGTGGTGAAATAATGAGCATCGTGCTGAAAAGAGAAAACATCGAATTATGAAAAATAATCATAGCTAGACAATTCCTAACTAACATCAACGTGATATTATACTAGTGAAGCGTCCGAAGCATACTCTGTGCATTGTTAAAAAAATAATAAAATATATTATTATAATATATAATATAGACATTGGGTGTTATTATTTATGATATATAAGAAGAAATAATAAAATGGAAAAATTTGGATCAATGACAACGATTGTAATTATTAAACATTATTGAAATGTGTACTATAATAAAGCTTATTTGAACTCGCAGTTGTTACAAATGTTACATAACATAACATAATATAATATATGTATATATGTATGTGCGTGTGTGTGTGTGTGTGTGAACGTTAATAGTTTAATGAGTTTATCGTGTACTATGGAAATCACCAAATTTTATTAAAATCTATAAACAGCTTAAACAGCCCGTAGGTATATAATATTATTATGTGAATAAAAAATAATTAATACACGTGCTTGCCATCGAGATAACGTTTTAAGCGTGTTATCAGTGTGTATTTGTGCGAATTCCTACATTTTTGTATTTTCTACGTGCGTCGTAAATTCGTACTAATCAAAAATATGGTATGCAACCTATACGTTTCGGTTTTAAAAATCTTGTTCAGCTATTTACAGTTGATACACGATGGTGAAAAAGTTATGATAGCCTACGTTTTCTCTTAAAACGTACAATCTTGTAATAAAAAAAAAAAACTTATCATCTACGATTCTAAGAATAATGTTAACTTTCAATAATTTTATGCACAGTCAAACGATGACCGATGCAATATAAGCATTAATAACATTTTAATTAAATTACACTGCGTTGAAAATGTCTATACATCATACTAATAATTTCGAGTAACAATTTGGAACCTATTATATCTATATAAGAATCAAAAACAACTATCATTTGAAAAATCGTTAAGTTGTTAGGAGGGGACGTCACGCCGGCGTTTTTCTGCAGTAATATCAAAAACATACGTAAAATCCATCAGAGATTTTATTTTAAAATCGAAAGTACAATTGAAACTTTTAACAATCTTTATACTTTCCGTTTTTAGGTAAATCATATTAAATTATGTTTTCACAGTAAATATCTAATTAATTGTTGTTTGCACTCAACTCCGCCCCCAAAGTCTCTACTTAGAGGAAGACACATGACAAAAAAAAACCTAAACATATTTTATAACCTCATTATACCGAAACGTTAATAGTGCGTGCAAGAAACTAGTGGTCATGATTCTTATTGCCGAGAACGTCAAAAACAAATAACCCGAATTGTCTTGTACTCAGCACCAAAAAAGCAGTGTTCGCAAAACATTTTCGATTCCTGATTTTTTTTTGCACTAAGGTCGCAATACTCACAATATATGATCAAGAACATACATTCACACACTACAATTTAAAAACATGGACTTAGAAGAATTTCATAATGTCTAGGTAAGATTTTTACGCACTATAATAAAGTAATAATATACTTTATAGACTTATAGTATAATTCATCAATACATCATTATCTGAAAATAGTTAAATTCTTCTTATTTATTGTCAATTACTGGTTTATAAAGTACTTATACATTATTGGTAAATTTACATGATATTATATTATAAAATAGTGCCTTCCTTTCACAAAAAAAAAATACCTATTTAATCATAATATTAGTTATTATTATTTGTTAATTGTAATATTAAATATTTGGCAATGTTATACACAACGAGTATCGAAATAATCCAATGAACATAATATAATATTGAGCATAACACAAAATCCTGTACAAAATAAACCAGATCTTGTTTGGACCAACATTTTTACATTGTTTAGAATGTACATGCCGTACATGGTTAAAAAATACCGTTAAAAATACCTACTCGACATGTTTTTTTCACAGCGGGTTATCGGTTATGAGATATATTTGGTCTGTGAAGCAATTGTCAGTTGCTAGTTTTTTTAATTATTATTGATTGACTAATTTGATTTAAGATAAAAATAATATTTTAAAACCTAATTGTATTTTTTTTTTCGTTTCTGGTTAAAAATGACACAAAATTAAATTATACAAGATAAAAGATAATGTTTGTTTTGGTGGATTTGATGACATCACGTTGAATAGCTATAGTTCAAACAGAAATATATGCATATACGAACTATATGACAGCTATATAGTAGGTGAACACAACCTTTTAATTGCCCACTAATCCCACGTATCGTAATGAATAATATAAATTAACTGAACAAATATATTTTGTCATTTGATGTTTTACCTGAAACAACGGTGTACCCCGAGGGGGAGAACTCCTTCGATACCTTTTCCCCAGTAATTTAAGTATTTAATGTGACATTTTTAGTACAAACAATACAATATCAGGTAAATTAGTTATTTGGAACGATAAAAATGTTTTATCATTGCAGAAGGAGGCGAGATAACGATTCCCTACAATTTTGAGTGATATCTTGAAATATCTAAATTTGAGAACAACTAGTCGTTTTCCAGACCACTGCAATTTAATGATCGAGAATGGTGCTGGGTATACAGTTTAATAAAAGTTAGATCTTATAATCTACGGTACTCAGTATTATTAACTTAGTACTTACATTCATTAGTTTGGTCACACGAAAATCCACTTTGCATTTTATCTACCCGGAGGGACATGAAAAATAAATGATGGTCCTTGGAATATTTTGGATTAGCAGTGAGAAGCGATGGTGTATGAAACAAACGTTAATAATACCCCAATAAAATATTATAATATGATCTACTGTTTAAAAGTTTATTATTATTATTATTATTATTAGCTACTAGCACGATTACCTAATGATTATATTATTATAATATTATTATTATTTCTATAAAGGTAATTGTGGCTACTAGTAAAAACTACGATAGCTTAACATTTATTATAATTTGGTAATGAAGATAAGTCTGGAGATAATAATTATAAAATATGGAAATATTAAATAAAAATAAACAATGGAGAAATAGGTAATGCCTTTAGTGATAAAATTAGAAATGTTAAAAATATTAATTGTACAAAAATACAAAATAATAATAATTGATTAGATTGTAATCGAGATGCACCTCGAAACAATCAATCAAGCTATACTCTAGTGTAGAAATACTATTAAGTGCTAAGAACTTTTCGGAATATAGATAGGTGCTTATAATATTTTAACTATAGTAAAAATTTAAAATTAATTTTTTCATTTTAGAATGAATCTGTTGTTAATTCTAATAGTTTAATATACTACGATATATTATTAGAGGAAATTGACACATTTATAGCACTTAAAGGTGAGAATATTATGTGTATTTTTACATTGGTTTTTTATGGTATTTTAATTTTTTAACTAGTAATGCGGGTATATCAAATACTATTTAGTTTAAGAATACTCATAACTTTAAGCATTAATAAAATGTTTGATAATATGTAATTATTTGTTTTATTCTATAATGTATAAACACAGTATTGTGTAATGTCTGGTATACGGATGAAAAGAAAAAAATTTAAAAATTATAAATTTGATCATTTAAGTATTAAATGATCCTATAATAAATACTGAAAAAAAACGAAATCCCGACCAAGATCAAATTTACTAAAACCCTTCGTTAAAAGTCGATGGATCATTATAAAAATCACACAATATATTATCACGTTATACTTAAAGTTTTAGATGTTAATCTCTGATGGGATACTATTTCTATTAAATGAGAGAACCAAACAATATAGGTACGCGATATTCACTTGTATATTATAATGTTAGGTATTAACATTCATATTAAAAAATATTATTATTATTATTATTATTATTATTATTATTATTATTATTATATTAACTGTTTTAGACAATTTACAAAACGTATAATACATAATAACACTTCAGTTAATACTAAATATCAATTAAACACACAATAAATATACATAAACCATAAATGGTGCAATTAAATCGAGAATTAAATTGAATAGGTATTGACACACGATTAATAACTTATCCTGCACAAGGTTCAATTGTTTTCAAGTATTTGTTTTAAGTAAGAACATATGTAACTGTATTATTGATATCATTTATAAAATGCCTCGTAAAATGCTAATGGATAAGCGAACCCATGCTTAATTTATGTTCGGGTTATCGCATAATAATTAATATTGAGAATATTGACACGTTTTAAATTCAACAGGTACACTTTTTTATTCGTTATCAACATTCAACACGAATCTAGGTGTTATCTTATTCGATAAGTTTTGAAGGAAAACAATTTCCTTTGTAAGTTATAATATCACTTTATATTTTTAGAATAAAAAATAAATACCACCAAAGCTCAAGTACTCAAGTTACTGACATTTTAATACTTGATGATAACATAACATTGTTGAACTCAACAAAAACACGTCCATAATATTATTATATATATATTTAATATAATTGATATAAAAGGCGATACTTTTGTTGTTTATCAGTATTCAATAGTCAATGTTCTCAATCGTCGATATAATTTATATACCAACCTAATTAATGAAAATATTGAAAATTCGTAAAAAAAATACTTACCAAATAGACTCAAGTTTAAAGTAATGATTGCGGGATTTTAAAATCAAACGTTATTTTTACGACAAATATAGTTGAATTAGGTTTTAGGTACCTACTGCAGATAAAATTAAAAAAATTTAAAGGTATAACTACTGCAGAAAAAATAAAAAAATTGTAAAGGTATGATATCACCTATAACTTAAACTTGTAGAGATTAAGCCATTAACGTTAAAATTATCAGCCTGTATAGGTACTTCGTAATTCGTGAAAGTTTCTAAATCTTAAACAAACTCAACGTGTAAAATGTATATAAGCGTGTTTGTTGTATAGTAGAACACAAGATACCGAGCTATTAACCTCTAATATAAATATTCTAGAAGAACATAATATAATTATATCCAAGTTCAAAATTACAAATATTGCTCTATCTCGAACTCTATCCATAAAGGGATAGGAGACGAAATTTGTAAAATATCTACTACAGTAAATAGTATATATGAAGCACATCCGACTATTATAAACTCATAACTGACCAAATTTGACGTCGGGTTATTTAACCTGTTTAATTTAACAACCGAAAAACTAAATCGTGATTGATTAAAAAACTATTACTTACTGTAAATTAAAGAAAATTTAGTACCAACCTTTAATAGGTATCTAACCACCGGAAAGGATTATTATTTTTAATTTATTAAGAACGTGCACTTAATTTAATTTGATAATTATTAGTAATTAGTATTTTTAACGGTTCTCTCTCTTTAACTACTACAGATATATACCTACAAAGAATTAATATAAAACTACTTTTTCCGAATTCATTATTACAATCGGTGGCCGAGTGGGAAAACGAAATAAATTCCCCCTTTTCGGATTAAAATAAAAAACGTAAAACATGCTGAGAATAAATATGAGAAAAATCTAAAAGAGATTGAAGCGTTTAAAACAAATTTAAATTACGATCGATTTCCTCGGGAGCCACGTTAAAATACGAAGGAAAACAATCGCCACTGCGACTGACTACATGCGTACACGGTACACGTCATACAACTTCCAAAAACTTCGTCGATCGATACTTAAGCGTGTGTGTATTTTACCACACGTGGTGTACAATAATGTTATACGCTGGAATACAACTATGTCTGTGTTTCAATCGCTCCGAAAATACGGGAAAAAAACCAAAAATATTAGGGTTTAAACATTGCAGACTATAATATTATTATTAATTATTATTATTCGATATGTATTTGTTTATTTAAAATAACTACGAACGTGAGCCAACTATTCAAGATTGTATATTATTATTGTATTATTTTAATCATCCCTATTACTTTGATAAACTATTTACACGGCTACAACTGTCTTGCGGATGCGTTTGCCGCGAAACGCGTTTTTTCGAAAACTATTTTAGACTTTAGTATTGAATAAAATGTGTACGGTGAGCGATGTCCGATATAGGACTTTGAGTTACTGCACGATTACTCGACTAACCACTGGCTAAAAATTACAATGATTCAAATACGACTAGTTAAAAACTACAATGGCATTATATTGGTGCTTAAGTCGAGTATATTATAATATTATACTTTCAGAAGGTGCCCGCCTCCTCGTCGCACTGGCTGTAATCATTAGGTATACACTTAAAATGCTACTTGAACTGAAGGGGGGGGGGACCACCGAATCCCTCTTCTTTTTAAAAATTTACCCATACCCCTTCTTTACATAGTATCCTAACCATCAATAAAACATTTAAAAAATATTCAAGTATGCACATTTCTTATTACACTTTTGAATCCCCCTTCCCATTTTTTAAATGTAAGCACTGAACTCCGCATACATAATGCAAACATCGTAAAAACAATAACAATAAAAACAACAACAACAACAGCAAAAATGGTAATAATATAAAAGCGGCGCGTGCGTGTCGCGGGCAGGGTTACTTACCGATTCAATAATGTTATGTATATAGGCGTGCCCCGTGCGAGAAACGACGACGGGTTTGCTCCCAAGATAAGTGGTTGGAAAATTTCGATGTTGCGTTACAAAACAGTAAATAATCAGGTATGCAAATTGAACGCTGACGGAACGGAAACGTGGAAATCGCAGTTGACGGCCACGAGGAAAACCCGAACCGAGGTCCGAACGTAGCGACACACGAACGCGGTGCGGTTACGCGACACTACCAGTCGGAGTGGACGGACGACAGCGAAATAACTCGGCACTCTACGGGCAAGCGGACATAATTCTGCGCGAGCACTGCACGTGTGCACTGACGACCGGCGACGGCGCAACCGCGACCCGATAAGGAAAACACGCACACAACAATAATAAAAATATTATAATAATAATAATAATAATAGTAATTATAGGTACTAATAATTAAAATAACAACACAGTGTATTATTATAATTATAATAAATTATAATAGTCGAGCGCACTCGGGACACCACCTGTTTCCCGGACACGACAGCGGCGACCGACCGGCGATAACGACGAACGGCACTGTACGTCTGTACTACCGAGAGACAGTGCGACCGACGCAACGCACACGCGGTACGTGAAGAATAATATTCTTAATAATAATAATAATAATAGCCGACGCGCAACAACAACCGCAACGGCGGCGACTACGACGACGACGACGCTCGCCGTCCTGAGCCTATAACGCGCGCCGATAATCGAAACGGAATGGCCACGCGGCGACGGCGGCGGCGGCGCTCCGGTGGCCGTAGCAACGACGAAAAGCGACCGCACCGCGACGGCGTGGTGGTCGGTTTTGCACGGCGTCGTCTGAGGCCGTCGTGCGTGTACGAAAAATAATTATTATAATAATAATATAAACGAAACGGACGCGTACACTGCAGGCAGGTATTGTTTGTGTGCCTAAAAACCGCGATTGATATACGATATAATAATATTTTGAGGCACAAGCACACGCACCGGTGTGGTTTTCCACTTGTTGTTTGTTATTGTTGTTGTTATTATTTTTTTTATCAACGGTGTTATTATTTTTCGTTATTATTATTATGACTATAACCCGATCAAGACACGGTGGTAATTCACGTGTTTTCTATTTCGAATAACATTCCTACGCGCGAGCTACGCAATACCCCGACCCCCTGAGTCGTGCAAAAAGCAACGGAAAAAAAAAATCTGCCAACACTGCACTAAAGTGCAAACGGTGTAAAACTATATAATATTATATCGTATTACCGGCAGCTGTGACGTTCGGAGCAGAGATCTCTGGCCAGCGATGAACAATGTATTGAATGTATATAATTAGAAAATCTTAGCCTCAGACCACTTGTACACCGTTTGTCATCATTACTTGGTATGTTGTGTACTTATTTACTTCACGTGTATTCCAAATCTTAACTTACTTGAAAGGTTTGTAAAAATACCACCAGAGATTTATTAAATAAATAATTGATGCTATATATAATTTTATAAAATCATAAAAAAGCACTTTGAAAATGTACCAATACTAAGGATAGACACACGAAATAAAAAGGAAAGTACCTTCCATTCATATTATCACACCGTCACCGTTAAAAATATGTTCCGTACCTATACAATTATAATAATGTAACCTTTGAAAATATATTTTGTTAAAAATAACCTTCGTAAAACAAAGTGAATAAATAACCGTCCTTCGGCGAGAGCGTCCAAGGGCGGACAAGACGCACCCCCCTCCCAGCACAGGACAGACAACTCCTCCCACTAGCTTTTGAGTATCGTGTTTAAACACAATTCGCGAAACAGTTGTCTTATTATTCTATACTGAACCACGCTGTAGACATTTATTAGATCATGTAGAGCATTAGTTCGAGGAGAAAACATTAACAGTTTAAACTATCAAAATATGATTTATTGTTTCCTAACGGATACTTTAGTCATATTTCATGGCTACACCGTACAAGACACTATTTTTTATTATATTTCAACATTGAACAATCGACGTACATGGTACACGATACATTCGATAAAATTTATATCGAGAATATTTCAAATTGATTATCGTCAGCGCGAATATAGTATAGACACCTACTATATATATTCTCCGCCGTTGAAACTTCGAGTTGCCACTCGATTCAGATTTGCAACACCAGAGTCCGGAGTCCGGAGTCTCCGCCAACATTCCTGATACACACAGTACCAGCTAGTGTACCACCACGCGTCTGTTGAACATTTTATTTTTTCTGCAATGCGTCGCAACAAAACGTCCGGTGCGACCAGCAGGTTTCGATAACGTTAATAATCAGCTGTTTATATTGTATGCCACGAACTCAATTTCGCCCAGAAAATTTATTCGGAAATATGCGGTTATGTTTCGAATAATTAAAACTTCTCGAAATTTATTAACGACCGTCGTTTTTGAACGTGTATGTATTATATTATACGCGAATAGTTTGGTATTTCGTATGCTATAATTCGTTCGTTCTTCGTCGTAAATATGATTGCTAAAACCTGCTTCTAGTACACGCACGAGTGCACGACTCTGAGAGCGACATAGACTCAAGAAAAAATATACACATAAACACTACCCACTGAGAATTAATATTTATAAAGGATTGATGAGGAGTGGAGTGTGGACTGATGTAATGTTAATAGTTTATAATATACTACTACTTCAAAATCTATTGGAATAAATTAGTAATACAACATTTTAGGTCTCGGATAAAAGACGTATATAGGTACTATTTATTTTTATTAATAAAAAATGCGAATTTAATGTATTTAATATTTATATATTTTTATTATTACCCGTTCAACTCATTATATTTTAAATTAAAAACACAAGTATAAACAACGCCAGGGTTTACTTCTTAATTAAATATTCAACCTTTAAGCTATATTTACAGAGGATTTTCCTGAATTAAATGTTAAGTCAATCCTGCCAAGTTATTCACGCTGTACTCCTATATATACATATCATATGTATACAACTATACAAGTAAATATATTAAAATGTATATTTAAGTTATTTTTAAACAACATTGTTTCCAGCTAGCAAGTTAAATAACTAATTTATTTCAGTTATTTGTAAATATGAAGGGAAGTATTTCACATTTATAAGGTATGGTTCTTTGGTTGGAGTCTACACAAATAACACAATAATCAACAGTCAAAAACACCACTCAACGTTTAATATTTGTTTATCAATTTTAACAATAAAATTTAAGTATTGACAAAGTATTAGACATAACTACATAAGACATACTTCATAACTCATGAGGATAGATGATATTGACATAACCAAGGACATAATTCTAGATCTGTATTCACTCAAACATTTAGTAAAAACTATCAGTGGCACCGAAGTCCAAAATTTTACCTGTGACATTAGACACATATACATACAATGTTGACACCCACGACACGACACGCGTAATATACAAATTGTATTTAACAACATTTGATTCACCTATGATAATTGCAGTCACAGGTAAATAAATTAGGTACTATTGGCGCCACTGAAAACGATATAAATTACACTTTACATATTATATTTCGTTTATTCTATCACGTACAAAATGATTATCAAGTATCAAGTTTACTTATGTTTACCATTTATTATATAATATAATATATGAACTACTTAATTCAGCAGTTAATTTAAAAAAAAAAACAAATTATTTCATTCACAGAAATTCTTAAAATAATTATATGATTCAGTTGAATCACTTATCGCATAGTTTTCATTATATTAATTACTAAGATATGTTTATAAAAAAGTTATTATGTTCTCAATAGCATTAAATTCGTAAAATTATTCATCACATAGTACAAAAATTAAACTATACATTATTATGTAGCCCGTAAAGCATTCAAACTGCAATTTTATTATTTACTTGTTTAATTTGGAAGACTTAGAATAAAACTATGAAACTGAGATGTCAACTACGTACAAGAATCATTTTAGCACTAAATGTTCACTAAAAAGTATTGTGAATTTTTAATAGACATTAGACATTGACACATATCGTGTTCAATTATATTTCTTTTCTGAAAATGTATAATATTATTACCTTAACAAAATGTAGTACTTAATATAGTATAATACTTATAATAATATAGGTAATGCCTAAAATCTAAATAAGTTTTTATATTTTTCTGCGGGTGCGTGTTAAGAACTGAGTAAAAAGTTAAATGTTCAATAATAAACAATATACTTCAAATGCATAATATTATAATATAATTTAAGTCTATTTCAATAATACAATTATTTTAGCTTTGATAGATAAAAAAAATTATTTTAAAAGTAAAATTATGACATTAATCCACTATTAAAAACACAAGGTTAAGTGTTCATATGGAATTAACGTTTCTATTAAATTTTTACTTTTTGGCAGCACATTGACACCATTATACTATCCAAAAATAAATCCAACTTGTTAAATTTAAAATGAACTATTGCGTGTCGAGTATTATCATTTTATACTAGGCGAATTGAATATTGTTAAAAATTAGTAAGTATTAAATTATTTTAAATTATCAATCTCAACCTATTAACATATTTTTTTTATTCATTTTTAACAATGTCAACATTTAATGATTTAAAAACAACCATATTGAAGCAACCAAGTATATAAGTTCCTTAGTTTTCCTATATACAATTTTAAAAACAATAGGTATGTACAATGTATTTACTATTTTTACTTCTTATTATAAATAATATTTATACCTACCTCATGTAATAAAAGTGTCGTCATTGTATATCCTACTACATTAGTTGTTTCAAACAAATGCAATTATTTATATTATATTATGTACCTAAAAATTATTACAAAATTAAATAATAAATAATATTGAATTTATTTTTGTAAGTTTTAAATTTTTTTAATACATTTTACTGTTAATATAAATCAATAACTGTGTGGAATTATAGAAACATAAATGTAGACAATATTATTTTTAACTAAATAACTCTCTAGCCTTTATGCATTTAAATTGTTTTAATACTCATAACATTGGTTTAAAAAAAATTGTCTATAATAATTATTAATTATTGTTTTAAATTCATAAAGATATACATATTTCAACAAATCATAAATGTCTACTAATTGCTTATATTGATATAAATTTATCGCATGGAAACTGACAACTGTAGAACTATAAATAGATAATCGTGTCTTGAATAAATATAATTAATTAAAAAGATAAATGTTTAAAATAAACATAAACTTAACTCAACCATTTCATCCTAAAATCAAGCAATACTGCACTATTCATGAAACTAAATGTTATAATTTTTAAGTTATAATGTTATTATAATATAATGTATAACATTTCAGTCTGATCAATTCGTTTTATTTTTGAATATGAAAACTAAAATAATTATTTATAATTCCAAGTTATATCTTACCAAATCTTAAATTATTCAAAAGTGTAAACAATAAAGTAATATAATATCTGTTGAGTGTAATGGTTAAGTATCTAAGAAAATAATAACAAAAAAAATAATTGCAACAATTATTTAAATAACTAATATAAAGTTTTAACTATTGTTTTAGGTTTTATTTAAATTAAAAATGGTTTTTGGTTCCTTTACGTTTTTGATTTATATCATAGAAGATATTATTATATTCTTTTATGTACGTACCAACGTACCAATATTTTATATTCCTGGTTTATGCTAATAATTTACCTAATAAATAACATTATTTTCATAGGCATTTGTAGTTTAGGATTAAACTCATTAGGGACTGTTCAAAATAAATTAAAATAAATTAAACCAACTTCAAATAAAATCATACACAAAATTCAAAGAAAAATGTATTTATTACTTTAATGATTAATATTTGGTATACAATTATACATATATGTCATATTTGTAAGTACTTATATACCAATATACCTACTATTCTACTAGATACTTAACTAAGTACAATATAATACGTCACATTTGTTTTAGCAAGACGCGTTGATTTTAATATAATCCCTATACCTACCTAATCATTACATGTTAACAAACAAATTTATGTGTAAATATCAAGTACCTACCTATCGCAGTGTATACATACACATACACCAAACACATATATTAATGTTAAAGATATCGATGTACATTTATGTGGTAGATTTGAGAAAAACCAATAACACAGCTTTCATATAAGTGGAACGTACTCTGTTTAGTGATCCAAACGATACTAAACCTCAAAATATAAATAGAAGATGTAAATCAAAATGTAAATCGTTCAACGTAGGCCGCCTATATTTTGTAACTTTTAGTATAAATTACAATATTATAGAGTGGATGTGATCCATCGAAATGTAACAGTTATGATAAGATTGATGTTTAAAAAAAATACTTTGTGAAAAGTCATCAGTCAATACCAAATATTTAAATATTTAAAACAGTGGTTGTAAATTGTAATCTGATTTATCTAACATCTAACATCATAGGTGTAGTGAAAAGATCAAATATCGGGTTCATTGTTCTAACTTCTAGGTCTCAATAAGTCGGACCTAATCATTTATACTGAGCATTTAAACTTGTTGAGTTCAAATAACGAATAGAAAATAATTATTAGAAAATTAATAAATTGAAAATAATATATATACTATAATCTGTAATAAAGATGTTACCTATTACCTATCGGCTGTAAACATGATGACCGATGAATGATTATTGTATTCATCGTATTGAATTCAAGGATTATGTGAATTTCCTAATCAACTTTATTATTGAAAAACGTCCCATTACTTAAATTATCGATGAAATGTTATTATTATAACTTCTAACCTTTTTACTTAAATAAGAAATTATGATATGTGAGATTTATAAATTGCCACTTTAATAGATCATTCAATGACGTAATAGATGTAAGTATAGTTTAAATTAGTCAAATAGAATAAATTGTACACCGATGTATTGAAATTACAGTTATTTGACATTAATTGTTTTTAAACAATAAAATATCCTGACTCCTCTTTTATTATAGGTGATTAGGTGAAGGACGAAGGTATAAGTACTCAAATTACAAATTAAGCTCAATAAGTCTATATTTTCCAGAAAAATAAATTGTGTTAATTGTTTAAGAATACACTACTGACAGGTGACAACTGACTATACTTGTATGTAAATTTACTTTTTAGCCTCGTTTTTAGCTATTTATAGGCATAAGACATTTTTAGTTTTTATTAGGTTTTTTTTAATTATTGTCGATACAACTTTTTCACTTGGCCAAAAAACTTGAAAATTTTATATTCATCATAAATTGTTCTACCTTCACAAAATTCTAATTTAATAAAAAAAAAGTTTACCGGAAACTCAAATTAATTTTTTATGGTTTTTTATAATTTTTATTACGGATATTTTTTTAACATTCTATACATTCTACGGATATTCACCCATAAATATGACGATTTCACATGGAATGATTTTCTTATTTTTTTGCAATTTAAAAATATCCGTAAATACTTAAAAATTTCACATCAAATTTAATACATCCATTACAGTGACTCACTCGACACCCACTGTACAGCAGAGCGGTACCCACTTGCATATATTTTTTAACATTAATTTAAAAATAAAACATATCATAACAAAGTTTCTCTAACAAAAGAACATCGACTGAATCTCAGACCTACCAGATTCTTTAAATACCTGTAACTAGCTTACGAAAATTGACATATTAAATCGAACGTCGTACCTATTGTGTATCAATACAATATTTTCAAGTACAAGTATAACGGTACCGCCGTATATTGTTGTAGACAAAAATACGTATAACCATCGGAGGCCCAAAATGGGTTATCTAATTTTTGGTACCTATCACGATGTACGATATCGTGAAAATGTTATACAAAATATTAACAGGGTAAAAAAAGTGTTTACGATGGTAAACAAAAGCTCCATAGCCACTTAATCAAATTAAACAATGCAGACTTCTTAATTAGAACCTTTTAAAATATGTAAGATTTGATCATGGCAATTTAACCGTAATTACTGCGTGTTACCAGAAGTGTTGCCACTTAGTAGTTTACACACGCTAAATGATTATGTCACTGGTCACTAACATAATATGCATTGTAATTAATACTGTACTTTATATTATTAAGTTTTGTTCTATAATATTCCGGACGTATTCAATTACGAGCACTACATTTTTATAGAAAAAGACTGTATTATAATATGGTGATGGTCTATAGACTCTATAGTAAACATAAATAATTAATTTCGTTACTCGTATATATATAGTCAAAATGTTCATCATTCATGTCAATATATAATCATTAACATTATTCACGGGATTTAAGTTTAGTTTTTTGTAAAAAAAATGCTAGTCCATCATAATATATATTATTTATATTATTTATATATATTATTCACGGGATTTAAGTTTAGTTTTTTGTAAAAAAAATTCTAGTCCATCATAATATATATATTATTTATAGAAAATAATTAATTCAAAACACATGAACGTCGGAGCAGCGATTATCTGCTTGTCCCCTTTTTAATCTTAATTTGAAAGTCACAACAAATTAAATTGAGTGTAAGATGTCAATACGGTTACCTAGGTATAATACAATGGTAATTACTTCTTTAGAGTCCATAATTGTATATTGTGAATAAATTAATTTAATATTAAAAAACAAAATTATCAAAAACAAATTAAAAAAATTATTGTTTTCAATATAAAGGTTATCATAAAAATAACAAAGAAAATTACTGTAGGTACCTATACTATTGTCAATAATAACGTAAGATTTTTTTGTTATTGTCTGTTGATAAACATAGCAAAAAAAAATATAAATCTTTAATTATTTTAATTATACTTTTTATAATATCATGTGGTACCTAGTTATTAGTGGTTTAGATGTATTATATTGGCCGTACATCGTTAGAACATCATCATCATTCATTACAAACTTTTTTGAAAGAAAGTTGATTATCGTCTGATTTTTTAGTTATGCATCTTTTTGCGCTTCGCCTTTTTGCCTAATCTACGTCAAATTATCGTACCATTCATTATTTTGTGCATCATTTAAGCATCAGCATAGTTCACAAATAAATCACAATAGATTTGGAAGATATAAGGACTAATAAGGAGTACCTATACATATATATAATAGAACTATACAGAAAGCCGGCTTTTCTTACACTCATGGGTACAAAATGACAAATGTAATGTTTTGAAGTCAGAAAAATCAGCCTTTCCTTATGACTTAAAAATTAAGAATACATTAGCAATATATAAAATCCAATTTATTTATTATAACGTTATAATATTTGTATTTTATATCATTTTAGATCCTGAGCGAATCGATAAATGTATTGATTTTACAATGATGTGCGTTTATTTTTTATGTCTGTCATCACTGTTTGGGGTCAGTAAAACTACTTTGATTTTTTTCAACAGTATCTTGTTCGATAGGGAAGTGAATCTAGTTGGTGCATTCGGAAGGTCATTTTTTAAAATTCCCAATAGTTTTCAAAAGCGCTGGGAAATACAAATGAAACATTAAGGAAAAACCGGAATTTTTATGCAAAATCGGTTTTCGTGTAGTTCTAAAACAAATAACCACAGATACATGACATTTCACTGAATGTTTATTTTAGAAATTTCTATACACGCTAATAAATTTTCAAAATATTTCATTCCTTTAGAATAGTTTACGGACATATTCAGTTTCCAACTTTTTAAGTAAAATTTTTTTTAATTAGAAATCAAAATTTTAAATCAATTGGTAAATCATTTGTTTAATTTGTACCAACAATATATAAATAAACAAATAATGCATCAATAATGAATCGTAATATTAGTACCTACCTATACAATATGATTGATTATTTGCGTAAAATAATGTTGTTATATAGATAAACAATAAACTGATAAAAAAAGTTCAAATATTTATACATATATTCTAAGATCCTGCAAAAAAAAGGGTCCGGCATACCTACCTTCCGCCGGTGTTGTTTAATATACTATGTATTATAATTACGACTATATGTATTACTTAAAATTGTAGTTAATAAGCCAATTTATTTGTTTATTCATATTATATAGGTAAGTAGGTAATATAGGGCGAGGTATAGGTATTAATGGTATTATGTTAATGATTATTGAATTTTCAAGTTCATCGAGAATTTGGTAGTAAAAAATCTTTTCATATTATGTGATTATATACAAGTGTACAACTGTATATATATATATATAATATAATATGTAGGTACTTATCAATATTTTTTTATATTCTTTTATTGTTCAATATGTTGATGGGCAAACAATGCAGGTATACCTGCGATATTTTGGCACAGATAAACAGACGGTGCGCAAACGATAACCGACGATTATGTGTTTAATGTGTTTGTATTTGGTATTATTATTATTTATTAATGATCAATGATCATCATTCATCACGATGCCGACGACCGTCAGTATCGTCCGACGGCCCGACGCCCATCACCTATTACGTGTCAAAATGTCGAACTGTTTTTGAATTAAGTAATAGCCAATTTGGTACATTTTGTACTGTTTTTTCTTTTGTGTTAATTTATATAACTTATACACGAACCCTCTCGACATCTATGTCTTCATTCTTCTCATCAAGGTTGATAGATTGACGATATTTAATCTAATTATTTGCCACGTTTAAATTAATTTAATTGTACCTAACAGAATTAACTATAAATTTAATCCGTCTTCCGTGATAAGCATGTTATAGTTTTAAATAACTAAATATCGACGATTCATTTAATATTCGGAGCACCTGGTTTTTACTCAATCATTTTTTATTTGTTTGGTACACCATACAACCGACCCCAACAAAATAGTAAATTGTTTATACCTAAATAAATTTCAAAACATTAATGAAAGGAATAATATATTTAAATACTAAAAAAATGTATAATGTGTAGATTATATCTAATTTATTTTATGATACGATGTTAATACGTATGATGAATCCCAGTAGTGTTAGCCATAAGTATACCTCATTCAATCAAATTTAAAGTTAATTGCTTAATTAATATTCATACAATTTATAGGTATAGGTAGTGGTAAACTCTGGTAGGAAAAACTAATACACCATAAAATTCAATTTATTAAAATCCTAGTTTATCAATAGCTAAGAAATGAACAAAATATCAACTATAGGTAATAGCTATCTTAAAAAGTTAAAAGTATTTCGTAAGATCAAGATTTAAATATTGTATTTATTTTCTTTCTGTGTGCAGTGCACTTAATTCCCGACATTGAACATAATAATATTGTATGTAATTGTATGTTTGTATGATTACAAAATATGTTGGTACGTCAGAAATATTTAGTATCAATAATATTTACTTTATAGTACACGAATATATTTCTATATTTCATTAATCTTAACATAATAAATTAGTTTACATATAAAGTAGGTCAATATAAAATAATCAAAAATCCAATCAAAATAATTGACCTTCCCAGTTGTCTTTTATTGAAATTGATTCATATAATTTTCGGCTTACAAGTCTCGTTTTAATTTTCGTAATCCAAAATTATATTATGTCTAATGTATAGAGAATGCGTACGCAGTAAGTCAAATCAACAAGGTGGTATATTTGTCCCTGTTACAAATCACACACGTCGAGTGACGATACCGATTTACGAATTTTAAACCGCTAGACCTAGACTTGTGGAGTAAATCCATAAATAGATATTTATTTATCCGTATGGCAATTGAAAAGGATTACGTGCCGTAATACTGCACATGGTCGAATGGTTAGGGTTGATTTACCGTATTGCGATTCGTAGTAAAAGTAAAAAGAATAACGTAAACCAAGATCAGAGATAATTCTAAATTTCTAAACTACCTACCTCTAAGGATTTAACGAAATTATATTTTATATTATATTAGTATAATATTTATTAGTGGCGGCGAAAATTAAAATTAGTGAACAAAAAATAAAACGTCGAATCGTATTGCGTGACTGCAATAACACCTTTTCGTCGTCGTTGTCGTTTATAAGAGGGCGCTCCGCCGACATTTAACGTCCCATTGTTTATCCAACGTACCTATACTGCATTACAAATAATAGGTACAAACCTCGAGCAGTCACGTTTGTAATCGCAGTTTGAAAGAAAATCATCCACCATATTTGAATTCAAACGAAAAAATATAAACCCGTTGTAAAAACGAAAGCAAACCACGTTTTTTCATAATATATATCCGACGTGGAGATATTATTCTTTTTATTCTTATTATAAACAAGGTCGTCGATTTTTATCACGGATAGGTAGGTATATGGTTTATTATTATTATTATTTATTATACCCGACAGCCACATTTGAATAATATTATCATGTCTGGAACGACGACGAACGTGTGTTAATCAACGTCGTGAGCTAATCATCAGCGATAAACAGGCTGTGGTGGAAGTGATGTGGTCTGTGGAAATATTACGTGAATTATAAGGACGGAAAACACGAGGACCTACAAACATCGTGGTGGCATGATGATGGTGATGGTGGGGGGGGGGGGGGGTTATAGCTATTAGCCGTAAGTTGTATTATTATAGATCAACTCACCTGGCCTTATTTTTATGATCCTAATTTAAATAACATGTTGTCATTGTACTATGACACATTTTAGCGGGTAAAATCGTAATAAAACACAAATTTTTCTCTCCTCTAATCTGCCGTTATAATACCCGTACATAAACCGTTTAATAAATTAATCCCCCCCCTCCCCTATCCCGCCGACAACGGTAGTCGACGAGAATATTCTCGAGAACTTCACTCTAACACGCATGCGCCAAACAACGCGTGTAGGTTGAATAAAATTCGACTATTCGACGTTATCAATTAGCGCCTAATTATAGTATATTTTTGTCGATCAATCGACTTCGACGACCACAACGACTGCGAAAGCGTTCAATAATTACGTGATTGACGCGATATAAAAAAAAAAAACAGCGGTTGCAGACCGTGCACCAAACCAGACAGCCCCCCGACAGACAGTAGACGCACACACGGTAGTGAGTGACGACAGAGCTACTGATATTTTAATATTGTTGTAGTCGTAGCATACTCAGTCGTGTAAACGCAATTATCGAGAACTGTCGAGACTCGAGAGCGCATTACTCTGCGGCGGGCACTTACAGTAGTGGGTTGCGGCCGCGGCGGCGGTTACGAGCGCTACGGGACTCTATTTGTGGCCACACGTCGACTTTGTTATTGTTATTGTAATAATTATTGTCGTGCGGCGCTGTCGCGGACGGCCTGCAGAACACTTTACGTCTGCCGCCGCGACGACGGTGATAAACGCGCGGGCGTGCGACGAGATATTATACTCGACACCTGCACTAGCTCTATTTACCTTGTGTGTCCCGGGTGGCGCGCACCGTGCCACTGTCAGGCCCGTCTGCCGACCGCCGAGCCGATGAGATGCGCGTCACGTACGTGTTTTTCAGGAGGCTCGACGATAAAACGTCTTATCCACGTAAAAAGGGTGCACACGCGGGCCCCACGTTATCGCCCAAAGTCCCCGTCGGTTGGAAACTGAGCACGAAACTGTTACCTGCACACAGCACACACGCACACGGCTATAATGATGATAATAATAATAATAATAATGTTATTATCAGAGGTGAAATATTACATTTTACTATTACGTCTGTCCGCCGTGGACGAGAGCGGCGAAAGAGTGAAACGCGCGATAAGAGAATAAAACGACGAAGTTAAAAACGGTTTGGCGTTCAACCATGTATAAATCTGCGCCGTCGACGAAAAAACGTGTCCTATAGTCAGTAATTTTCGAAACTCTCTCACTCCTCCCCCTCCGGCGGCGGAGCGATGAAAAATTATTATTAATAATAATAATAATAACAATAATAATGTTAAATAATAGTAATAATAATAACACACACACAGGCACTACGAACGAACAATAACATAACCTAGAAACGCGCGCGCGAGTAAACTCATAATATGATATCGTGCGTGGTACGTGTGTGTGCGTGTTTTTATCGTCGGTGAATTCCGCAGCAGCAGTCCACGTTTGCGCGCGCCTTGAGGAGCTGAGCCGCCGCCGCCGCCGCCGCCTCGGATGCGATCAGTCGCCGCCGCCGAAAGAGGGAGAATGTTTTTGTCCGGTCGCGGCGCATGCGTAAGACGGCCGCGGGGTCAAGGTCGGTCGCGCTCGGCGGGCATTTACGGGAAACAACAACACCGAAAAAAAATACACACAAGCTCAGCAGCACATAATATACAGGGTCATTGGAATCGAGCGCGATTAACCACGGCCAACGCTCCGTATATAACACATAACTATAATATAATATTATTATTCGTTGCGTTATTATTTACTCGACGGTCCGCTGGACGTCCGGACTCCGGATCGGCGTCGCGGTCGTCGTGTGCGGATGCCGGCGAGCGCCAACTGTAATAATATTTCGGAAACGATGTTTGCCAAATCGATAGTCGCGACGATAATATAGCCGTTTCCGCTGGCCGGGCCGTCGACGCGCGGATAAATACTACACCACAACGTCTGTCCGCCGCCGTCTCGTCCACTCGTAGTCGTCCGGTTTTGCGACACGATAAAATATACGTCCGATCCACATTGACGACAAAGCCCAGACTACCCATCCATCGGCTGCCTGTATATTATGTATATGTGTATCGCCAATAACAATACCCACTACGACGCCGCTACCTACCTAATTAGCGATTTCACACCGACGAGCGCAGACTTTGAAATCGGCGGATCGGAAAATACGAAGTGTGTGTATTGTACAATTATACGCCGTTACATCATCACAAAATTCATTAATAACGAATAATGATAAACGACCGTTTGCCCGTCACCGTAAACGCAGCCATGTGTATGTGACGAGTGGACGAGTAAAGACATATTATAATATTATTATATTATTATAGTAAAACGAACGTTATGAACACGTGTTCTTCGCGGAAGGATATTAGACGTATCGGTACACAAATAATTAGTATAATATTATAGACTATATTATATATTATAGTAATAACAGAATATTATATCTGCCCGCGGTATGCGCCACTCGCTTCGTGGAAACCAGAATTTGCGGCAAAGGCGGTGTGCATATTTTGCATGCCGCAGAAGGCGATCTTATTAAATATTTTACTGATTTTTGTTGTTGTTTAAATCGATAAATACTTTTCTAACCTAATATTACTGGAATATAATTTTCCTGGTTTTAGAGAGTTTTAATGATAAAATGGGTGATCAATCAAGAGGGACTTAGCCAGCCCCCTATTTGCTCCTATGAGTATTACATACGGCCAAGGGCGTCCGCAGGGAGGGGGGGGGCAAGTAGGGGCATCTGCCTCCCCTTGGCTTTCAGTTTTCGATGCACTGTTTCGACTTTTATATGTGAATATTTACTATTTAGTAGGATCTCGTGATTTCATTGCCCATTGGTTTCATTAATTATAAATACTAAAATACTAATAGTATTTATAATCATTAATCAATGTTGGTATATTTGGATTTTGCGTAGATATTTTTAGTGGGTATTATTATATCCAGCAAATCATATTGCTCTAACTATTGCATTAACTCTACCAGTTATTACTTGTTCAGTAGAAAGAACTTTTAGTACACTGCGTAGAGTGAACTTGGACAAGAAATACTATTGGTGATAATCGACTTAATGGTTTATGCATGATAGCTGTTCATGAAGAGTTTGTCAAAAATCATAAATTAGAATTAATTGAAGAAATTATAAATGAATTTGGTTTACTACCACGCAGGATGGAACTATTATTCAACGATTGAATAGTTATTATTTATAATTATTTGTTTATATTTTTATATTTTTTTTTTCTGAGAACCCCAAGTTGTGTAAGGTAACACGTATAATTCATATTAAGTTTGATCTTTATGATGTTTCTTTTTTATTTCATTATGTTATAGGGTTATAAAGTATGTACTATATATAATATATTATTTTAGAATATTAAAATTTAAAAGTTTTTATTATTTTTATTATTTATATTTTATATAATTTAATATGTATGAATACATATTTGTTTAATAATTTATTTAAAGGTTATTTACTATACTATTATATTATAGCTCTAAGCAATATAAGCTATGTTTGTTTTTAATTGATAAAATAAATAAGTTATTGGTAGGTTAGTAATTGGTAGTTATTTCTTTATTTTATAGAAGCTAGAAACATTTAATTTTATAAGTAACATAAAATTATCAAATCATTGATTACATTTTATGTACAAAAAATACATTTGTTAATTTTAAGTTACACATTAATTAATTAAAACTAATACCTACTGTAAAATTAAGTTCTAACGTTCTAACTAAATACATAATTAATAATTTAATTTTTAAGTTCCCTACTTACCTATATGATAGAAAACACGTCAAAAACAATAAGGAACTATATTATCACTAATCAGATAATGAAACAAAAATTAAAAAATTAAAATACCTTGACAAAATCCTGCGGACGCCCTTGCATACGACAATAATCCAATCATATATATTTTGACGGATTTCCGGTCCGTTAATAAATTCTTATTTAGTATAAAACATTAACACTTGCGGAATTTAAAAAAAAAACTTTAAAAAAGTGGTTTTAAAGTCAAGACTTTCAGACAAACCTAATGGGTAGTAATAAATAATAACAATCTATACTACAAGTGCGTAGCACGAGCACCTATAAATGTCAGTTCTACCAGAAGTGTATTATTGTATTGTATGTTCCTTAGACATATATATATACTGTATAATATTATCACTATTCATTATAAATATTTATTATTATTCATGAAAAAAGTAATAATGACAAAGGTTTGTACTGGCATCAAATTCAATAGCTACTCCACTTTGCGTGCCTTTATAAAATGTTGACATTGTCAAAATAATGTAACCATGTATAGGGACTAAGGGTTACGATATTATACAAAAATGCTATTTAGGTATTGTATGAAAAATGAATAACAACCCCCAATCCATCTCATAACGCTATACACTTTATGTGGACAAATTGGAATACCTTATATTGTATTTGAATGTTCTATTATGTTCTTCATGTTAGTTTGGTTTAGTAACAACAAAAGACTTACGTGACAATAAAGTATTATCCCAAGCAATAAACATGTTGTACATACAACACACTAAAGAAAACATATAAACGGGGATAGTTACATAGCCGAGTGACAGGGGAGGGGCAAATGGAACAATTATTAGTGCCTTTAAGAAAAAAATAATATTAAGTTAGAAAATCAATTCAATATTAGTTCATTATTTGTTTGTTTAGATAGGTAATTATTTTTCCAATAATTTATTTTTTATTTTACGAAAATGACTTAAATAACATAATTTTATTAAATTATTTATGTTTTAAAAATTCACTGACTCTTCGAATGAAGATACACTAAGAACGAATATACTGTCTACGTAGACTAGAATACGTGAGCTCAACTTAAACTCTAAATGTGTAGGTATTAGTGACATAGCTGGTTCGATAATTTCAAGTTACTAAAAGGGTCAATCGTACATTGGGCATAGTACTTAGAGTGGCTGGCACTCGTCGCCACGCATCGCCCGCAGTTTTGGTCCGTAAATTGAAAATATCCAGCTCCGATACACTATAATATAATAATATTATTTATAATCATTTAAAAATATATATTTATTAAAATGTTCTTTCTTCTTCTTCGTTATAATATATGATCAGCAGTCAAGACGTCAGGTTAAAACTTGAAAAACTCAACAAGTATATATAGTTGAAAAAACCTTGGAAGTCGCTCTGGTGAGGTGCACGTCACCATTGAGTAGCGCTGATTAGCTATATATTTTAATATATTTATTTAATTATTATAATATATTAAGTAGGTCATAGTATATAGGTGTATACTTAATATACTAAGCGTAAATAATTTTTAGACAATATTATATAGTGTCCGACTTTAATTCCCCAAAATAATTTGTGCCTATGAATCTATTAGAAGATACGATGTATCAGTCTCTATTTCTAATGATATTTTATAATTTAGGTATTTATATTACACTTTATTATTAGTATATTTTTCTACTACAGTAATACGCCAGGCTAAATCTAAGGGCTCTATTAAACTATCACCGTTGATAGAACATTGTTTATAATTGCATACCTGATAGCCGATAGGTATATTATATTATAATAAAATATTAAAATATTATAGTCATATATTTATTACAATAATATAGGTACTATTATTGATATTAACTTTTATAAGTTAATTATTCCGACCGACAACGTTGGTACCGTAGAGTGGGTTGAATGTGTACCTACGTGCTCCATAGTATAATAGCTTAAAATTGGTCTAAATAGTAAATACATATTTTAAAAATTGCATTGTATATAAATATAATAATATTCATGATGACGAGAAAAGTTTCAAGTCCTTGCGATCTATGATTAATATAATGTGTTTTTTTTACAACAAAATAAATACTAAGTAAAGACTAACATGTATAGTTATAGAGGAAAAGTCGTTATTAATTTTTGCTTAAATTGGTATTCATTCTGTCGAAATGTATAAGTACTTCAAATATCTATAAAACAAAACTATGCCTGTGGTTTTTGGTGTTTTTAAATTGCAATTTATGAGGAATATTATTATATGTTGTATAACACATCAAATATTTTTGACTACAATTTAAAACCAGCAGTATTGAAGATTAAAGAATTGTTTTTTTCAGACAAAAAAGACACATCGTTGTAAATCTAATAAGTTCATATCACTCCATCCAAAATCTAAAGAATATGAAACATAATAAAGTGTGGACGTACGTGTTATTAAAACATTACTAGGCCATTTTATTTATTGTGTTTAAAAAACTTGTGTGAAACGATTGTAAGGTACCTACTGATAAGTATGATGGTTATGGGCAGTAAGCACACGTTACATAATGGAGTATATTTGTATTGTTCAATTGAACATTTAAATACAGAAGTTGGATTATGATATAAATTACATCAATACTAATATATCTATATAGTATATTGATTATATATTTACAGTCTTACAGAAACCTTGAAAATGTATATACAATTTATGAGTAGGTACCTATAGTATACATGAGTGAATATTCAATATAGTCACATATTTTTGCTTTTTGATACCAATATTATGTACATAACATAATAATATATCAATAGTATAGGTAGTAGGTACCAATATGACAATATATAATATTTATAAAACATTACCTATTTATACAAATTTACAATAATACAAATAATACAATATTAGTACTGTATTTAATGTTCCATAATATTATTATTATTTATTATTATTATTATTCAACAATACTTGTGAGATAACAAATGTATAAAAGACTGTACATGTAGGTAGATTAATGCATATTATACAGAATGGTTATTTTTACCGTGACACCGAGCAGTATATTCATTGTCTCGTTAATTTTTAAAAAACTTTTATCTTTTTAAATTTCTGAATAAATCGAATTTTTTAATGGCACCCTGTATACTTTGAAATACTGTCAAAAGCATAATATTTTTATAAGCATTTTAACTTTTTTTTTATTATTGAAAAAGCTTTTATTCAGTGACTATGACAGCTCGACAGTAAGTTATTTTAAATAATACAAAATGATGACAATAACAAAACAAATACATCTATTATAATATAATGAAACCAGCTTCCAATAAGAAAACAATTATTTTTTTCGGTCTAAAGCATCTACAATATAGCTAACAGGGGTAGATATAGGAATTATTTTCAGTATGGACCAATTTACCACTGGTAAATCATAGTACTAATATAGCCATAACTAGAATTTTTTTAGGAAGCCAAGTGGTTATAATTATAACAGAAACAATAGAAATAAGGACTGCGCAATTTTATTTTATAAATATTTATTGGTATATTATAATAGTATTATGTAAAATTTGTATATATATATTTAAAAAAAAATATTGACAGTTTCATCTAAAATTAATATTATATTAAAATGAATCACCAAAAAGCAAGTCCTGATAATGTAGATTTATTTGTTGATTCCTCAAAATTGTTATTAATCAATCTAGTGTTAAAAGATCTGTAAGCGCTATAAATACAACAGTGAATGGAAATAAATATCTAAAAAAAAGAAACTGCTCCAGAAATTTTCAAAAACCTATTTTATGAACTGAAAAATAATTTCTTAGGACAAGACATTTACACCAACGTTTCTGAAAGTAAACAAGAATTAGGATTAGAAATAATAAACTTCAAAAGAAATGCTTTATCTATACCGCCGAAGCCATCGCCATAATAGAGAAATGTATAGAATTTATTATTATCTTAATATAGAAAATTATTCACACCAAAACTACAATATATTTATATATTCACATCTAAAATATGTTCCAAACTAATGACATCGCCACAAACGTCATAAACCAATAAATCAAGTCGAAAACCTAACCTAAATTAAATATAGCTAAAGACCAATTAAAAAAAAATTTTAAAAAGTTGGTCAAGTGGATGTCACTCTGCTGTACAGTAGGTTACAAGTAGATCACTGTATAATGGATGGTATTAAATTTGAATTCAATGGTATAATATCATTGTATACGAAAAACGATTCTGAGCAGAGACGGTATGTCAGTCTAGGATATTTTAAATTGTGTTGATAATTGATATTGTTATTTAACGGTACCTGCTAAGTTGAATTAATATTATTCATATTATTTAATTATTAACCTAAAATTATCAGTGATGCTAGAAAAATATTATAATATATACTTTTACTCGTTAAAATTGATTTTAATATGTAATTTCGTCCAAATTTAAACTTAAAATGTCTGTAAAAAATAACTGTGTTTATATAGTTTTTAGATGTTTTGTTTACAGTATGTACTGTTTATTAGAATCTTTATTTTAAATTAAATCCTTAGTTATAAAAACTGACCATTTATAATTGTTTAATTACAATGATTGATAATTTTCGAGATTTTGATGAATTTTCATTATTTTTGGCCCAACAAATAAAAAATTTATTGGTATTTATATAAAAAAAACTAAAAAAGATGAAAATTTAAATGATCCGTAAAAAGCTCAAAAACAGTCAAAACATATTCAAAATTAGATGGTATATAGAAAATGCTTATATAAATATTCAGTGAAATTTGCATGCATTTACAGTTATTAGTTTTTGAATTGCAACAAAATAAGAAAAACGCTACATGAGAAATCGAATAAATATCAAATCTTGTAAAAATTTGAACTTAAAATGCTCATAAAAATTTATTATGACTTGCTTATAAACATTTTTTTATTGATAAAATTAGGCAAACTTATGAGGAATCTTGTATTACATTTTCAAACCTTAGATTTAAAAAGAACAATTTTTATGAATTTCTAACTCAAAATAAATTGCTCATTTTCGTCATTTTTACGTATTTTGTCAAAATTTGAACTTTGATTACCTATAAAAAAAATTTGTGACTACGGATTTTTAATATTTTTCATCTGCCTTTGAAACTATATATTAGAAGCCTACTATTAAATTTTCAAGATTTTTACCCAACAAATAAAATTTCATTGACATTTATAGAAAAAAAAATTGGAAACTGAAAATGTCCGGTCACAGCTCAAAATAAGTCAGAATATTTTGAAAATGCTATGGTGTGTAGAAAATGCTTATATAAACATTCGGTCAAAATTTCATGTATCTACGGTCATTTCTTTTAGAGTTATACCAAAAACAAACATCGATTTTGTCGAAAAGTTTGAGGGAATGTTAGAGATTTCCGGTTTTTAACTGAAAACATTTCAACTTAAAAATATATATTTAATGATAGTTTGAAATTTGTTTAAGCATTTATAATTTTTATTTAAAAGTATGGTAGATGGATATTATTTTAATTAAGAAAACTTTATGAATACATATTTCTATAATTGCAGTATTATAAATTATAATTGAAACAACTCGTAGACCCAATGCCTCCAAAGAGAATGAATAATATTAATGATATAGCATATAATTAGGTATACAACCATCGGCCGATTGAAAGCGCCTTCGTGTTTGGTACCGCCAAATAAATTAGCACACTGCAGTAGACATCTATACCAAATTATTAAAATTAAACCATTGTTAACCATACTAACTATAATAATATAATACGACTGCAAATCTAGGATGACGTATCAAAATATCTCCAGTAAAAATAACTTCGGCAAAAGGTCATACTAAAAACTAAAAAAAGTGGGCAAGTGGGTGTCGCTCTTCTGTACAGTAGGTTACAAGTGGGTCACTGTAATGGATGGTGTTATATTTGAGTTCAATATAATATCATTGCATACAAAAAACCATTCTGGACGGAGATGGATTGTCAAGCCAAAGATATATATTATTATTAATAATACGGTAGCTGGTAAGTTGAATTAATATTATTGCATTTATTGGTATATAATAATATACTTTAGATGTTTCATGTACCAAATAGTAATATTTTCAAAATAAAACTTAGAATATTCGTGATTTTTACGTATTTTGTCAAAATCCGAAAATTAAATAGGTACCTACATATAAAAATAAATGTGGCTATGTATTTTTAATATTTTTCATGTGCCATTGTAGAAATATATTCGGAGCTATGTATTCAATTTTCAAGCTTTTGGACCTAACGAATACAATTTTATTGACATATAGAAACTAAAAAAATTAGAAACTGAAAATGTTCGTATACCATTAAGTACCAACTAAAGATTTACTTATCTATCAGAAAATATAGTATGGAAGAACATCTTTAAAAGTCCTAAAAGGAGATGAGTGATGACTGATACAAGTAAAAAAAATGATTAAAAAAAAAAAAAAAAAACACATCGTTGTAAAAATTAATAGTATTAATACGTTCATCGCTCCGCTCAGAATCTAAAATGCAAAGAGAGTTTTAAAATATAAACTAACTAACAACTCAATCGAAGGCTGGTACCAGCCATTTAATTCGCAATTAGGAGCAAATCACGTAATAATAATGTAGCTGTGATAATAGAATACAATACCTATACTACCGCGCGGACTTCAGCTCAAGCCGCAGCGCGGTTGGCGAAACGTACTCGTTGCAACAGCTATCGGGAACGTGAATACGAAACGACTCGAGAAACCTTAGGCGTATAAATGTCAAAGAGGTTTGTTAAGCAATCCAAGATTGAGATTCGTGGCCGGTAGATCATCGCACTGTAACATATCGAAAATAATAATAGCAGTTGAAAAATATTAAAAATACATAGGCACGATTTTTTTTATAAGCATTTAAAATTCAAATTTTGACAAAATTTATCAAATTTAAAATGTTGTTATTATTTTGTAGTTAAAAAAGTTTATAAAATGTTTATCATTTATAGCTAAGGATTGAAAATGTAAAACATTGTCCACGTAAATAGGTTACCTAATACCTATATTATATACATAAATTACTTTATTCACAATAATATCATCAAATATACTTAGTAAGATACTAATATCATAGGCTGGCTGACCGTCTTCTCAAAGAATCGTTTTTCTTATTATTATAATAATATATCATTGAATTCAAATTTAACATTTAACACCATCCATTACAGTGACCCACTTGTAACCTATTGTATAGCAGAGCAAACTAAAACCGTTTATTAAACAATGTTCGTGATTTTAGATTCTGAGCGGAGCGATGAATGTATTGATTTTACAATGATGTGTGTTTTTTTTTTTTATTTTTATTTTTTTTTGTGTCTGTCATCACGTTTTGGGACAGTAAAAGTGCTTAGATTTTCTTCAATAGTACCTTTTCTGATAGGAAAGTGAATCTATTTGGTACTTTGGGGGGTCAAAAGTAAACATTTTCCAGTAGTTTTCAAAAGTACCGTGAAAAACAAATGGAAAATTAAGGAAAAAACGGGAATTTTTACGCAACATTGATTTTCGATAAAATCGATTTTGGTTTTTGGTGTAAGTCTAAAAAAAATGACGGTAAATACATGAAATTTTTACTGAATCTTTATATAAGCAGTTTCTATATACCATACCGTTTTCAAAATATTTTGACTTATTTTGAGCTGTTTACAGACATTTTAAATTTCCAATCTTTTTGGTTTTTTTTTTTTTTAAAAAAAATCAATAACATTTTATTTATTCGTTAAAAATTCTTGAAAATTTAATAGAATGCTCCTAATATATTGTTTCAAAGGCACATGAAAAATATTAAAAATCTGTTGTCACAATTTTTTTTTCTAAGCATTCAAAGTTGAAATTTTGACAAAATACGTAAAAATGACGAAAATGTGCAATTTATTTTGAGTTAGAAATTCATAAAATGTTTTCTTTTTAAATCTAAGATTTGAAAATGTAATACAAGATTCCTCATAAGTTTGCCTAATTTTATCAATAAAAAAAAGTTTATAAGCAAGTCATAATAAATTTTTATGAGCATTTTAAGTTCAAATTTGTACAAGATTAGATATTCACTCGATTTCTCATGTAGCGATTTTCTTATTTGGTTGTAATTCAAAAACGAATAATTGTAGATGCATGAAAATTTCACTAAATGTTTATATTCTCATTTTCTATACACCATTCAATTTTGAAAATATTTTGATTTGTTTTGAGCTGTTTACAGACATTTTTAGTTTTCAATTTTTTAGTTTTTTTTTTTATAATTGTCAATAAAATTTTATTTGGTGGGCCAAAAAGTCTGAAAATTTAATACAAGCTTTCTTATATATTGTTACAACATCAGTTGAAAAATTTTAAAAATACATAGGCACGATTTTTTTTTATAAGCATTTAAAGTTCGAATTTTGACAAAATTTGTCAAAATCTCGAAAATTATAAATCATTGTAATTAAAAAATTATAAAATGTTCAGTTTTTATAACTAAGTGTTGAAAATTTAAAACAAAAATTCTCATAAATAAATCATACTGTAACCAAAAAATCTAAAAAATATATCAACACATTTATTTTTTACAGACATTTTAATTTCAAATTTAGACAAAATTTCATATTTAAACCAAGAATAATGATTTTAGTTATTTTGATATAATTTAAAAATATTATTTGTTGGTATATGAAACTTTTAGAATATATTGTTATATTTTATATACACGCAATGGTATTTTAAAATATAATTTTTTTGAGAAAAATTAATTTAACCAACTATATAGTAAATACTAATGCCTATAATACTAAAATTAATTACTTTATTCACAATAATATCATCAAATACATTTAGACTTAGTAAGATATTATAGACTGACTGACCGCCGTCTTCGCTCAGAATCGTTTTTCTTATTCAATGATATTATATCATTGGATTAAAATCTAACACAATCCATTACAGTGACTCACTTGTAACCTACTGTACAGCAGAGCGACATACACTTACCCGCCCTTTTTTAGAAATAATTTACTTATGTTTTAATATTCATAATATTAATTTTTTTTAAAAAAGCATGATTTATTGTGTAATCTAATATAATGTACCTATCTGTAAATAGATGTCGGATGATCAGTATAATCGGTATGCCACATATTGCCACATATTGCCCAGAACCCCCTGTAACTTTTTATATTTTAATTTCATAAGTAAGATATTATTAGATCGAAATACAAATTCTTTGTAAATTTTAAATATTTAAAACTTACTACGAAATTAAAATATCAAAAAAACCCTGCATGTCACAGGATAATATTTCTTATTTAAGTAAATTTAAGTTAAATAGTTTAATACTTAACATTTTAAATTATTGATGTATACATTATAACTGCCATACGCCTAAATAATATGTTTAACAAAAAACAAGAAACAACATATATATTACATACTACTGCTGTAACAGTTTTACCAATAATATTACTTATGTTTTTTTTATTTACAATCCAATCATTCCCACTTACCAAAGTTTACTTTTGGTTGTTTTTTTTATTTATTAAAGAAATGCTTTGTCTGTAATCTGTAGTATCTATAAAAATGATCTATTGTAATTCTATATAATGTACTATGTAGAATAAGTAAATGATAAGAATATTATAAAAAAAAATTATACAAATGGCTTAACGGGTTTGAGTGAGAAACTCACTTCCTCCAATCTTCAAGTTTGATGGACTCAAGTGGAGGGAAACCATTTATTAGTTTTATTTTAGTAGTTTTCAAAAATATATTGTTTGAAGGATAGGTATCTAATAAAAAATAATTCAAAACATTTTTATATTTACATCACTATTAAATATTTTGATGACATTTTAAAAGTTGAATGATAATTGGTATTAGTATTTTGGTCAATAGCCACTTTCTACACGTCCAGTGTCCACGCTTCATATCCTATTTAACTGTTTAAGTTAAGTACTTATTACAGTATTTTAATTTTCCAACAGATAATAAATAAATAATTAAAATTTTATTTTATTTATTTTTCTTTTGAATATGTATACACGGAAATTTAAATTCAATATTTCCAATGATTGTTTTACATTTAGTTGATTGGCTCTATCACATATTGAATCCTGGTTAACTAAGGTCAATTGTTTACTTTTTCATTATATTTAAAATATTTCAGAATAATAGTAGGTGTCATATTATATTAGTTTTCAAGGTTATTTAATTTTTTGCATTAGTTTAATTTTAATACCGCTATACCTACCCATAAAAAATTAATTCTACGTGACATATTGAACCAATTTTAAAGGGAAACAAATTAAACATTTAATTATTTTAAAAATTATTAGTTGATAAGTATAACATAATTTATCGTTATATAACCGGTTGAATTTGAGTTTATAAATGACACTTAGATAATATATGATATAAATATAATTTTTAAATTAGTAATTCAGAATAGGTACCTATTTACTTATACTGATGCATTCAGATTTCTGCAGTCAATCTGTATGAGGATGGGCTTATATAGATTATAGGTACATAGTAGGTACTCACTTACCTATACAAACATATAAACATATATCTACCTAGTTGATATAAATTTTTAAACATAATATCATAAGTAGGTATTAAAGTATGTTTTCTATCATAGATGGAGTGTAGTAACCTATAATGTTTATTGGATGGTTTTAGGTATGATGGCAAGCAGCGGCGGATTGGTCCACCAGGATTCTGGGAAAGCAGTTACCGGCGGGCCGATCCTAATTCCAAATATTTTACTCTGGGCCGATAACTTGGATTACAAATTATTTGATAATATTTAACTGCGTAAAATATACGTAATATAATATCATGGTTTTGAATGTAATTTTGGCTGCATTAAGTAGGTAGTATAATATATAGATGAGTAAATTTATATTTCCTTTAAATCGTCAACATCCCAATCGGAAATGTATGTCTTACGCCGACACTCACAAAGGGTGCAGTAATACACCTGTACTATGGCTATTGGGTATAGGCAATAGTTAGCTAGCCCTTAGGGCAGGGATTCCCAACCACCGTGCCGCGGCGCATAAGTGTGCCGCGAAATTATTTGGGTGTGCCATGTAATTTGTGTCTTACATTGTAATTGTGTACTACATAATATAATCAAAAATATTATTTATAATAAGTTTTAACTAGAAATCTCCTAAGGCTTAGGGACTCAGTACTGGCCAAAATTGTATCTAGCAGGTACTATACACTGAAGACGTCGAGGAAATCCTCTGCAGTCCCCGTCCTGACGCAATACCCGACGACGACGCATCCCGGTCCTGCAGGCTGCTCGCGCAGTCACAAACAAATCGACTTGAGCTCATCGCCATGATAGAATCGATTCTATCAACCAACGAAGGCGATGAGCGAGAAGAACAGGCCAACGGACAACGGTTAACCGGCCATCCGGCCACCCGGGACACCCGATGATGGAGAACAGCTAGTTTCACCCTCGAATCGCAAATGCGAAACGTCGGAGGTGTCACCGACCACGTTCTCCATCCCCACCACCTGTGACACCACGGGAGGGAAAGACGATTACGACATCGGAAAGATGTTGGGAAGATGGTATCAGTACGAGACTACAAGGGCGGCGGACTTCGGTCGGCCCGACAAGAGGACAAACCGTATAAACTCATGATAAAGAACACGAAGATTCAAAAAAATTTTTTTATCCACTTGTATAAATTGTTAAATATGTAATGTGTAATGACCAATGTGAGGGGGTAAGTCTGGGGATTGTCCCGACTACCCTCATTTTGGCCATCGGCCGCAATGTATTGTTTCACAATAAACGACGGCGGCGCCGCGGAAGAATGCGAAAGCAGATCCCGCGGCGTCGTCGGTTAAAACTGAAAAAAAAAAAGGTACTACACTAGTACCTACAGGAAAACTAGTACTGGCATATTACGAGTACAGAATGAATAGTTAGCTAAGGAATAGGGCCAGCCAGTGTATCTTAATGTTGTACCAAGCGATGGCTAAGTACTGATATATTATGGGCTCGATAAAATAATTATAATTAATAATTAATCTGTGCACCTATCAGACCTATAATTATTAGATTAATATTATAATAGGTATATAACACTATACTGTGGATCTGTGTTATTAATAAAATAATATTCAGAGCAGGACTTAACAGCCACATATATGTCGTCTTCATTCTACAAACGTAGACATAATATTATAAAATTTGTTTTAATATATTATAATATTCTGAGCGGAGCAATGTATGTTATTATTTTATAATGATATGCGTTTTTAAAAAAAGAAATGTTACGACTGTCATCACTTTTTGAAACGGTAAAAATGCTTTGATTTTCTATCTGAAACTTAAATAATTATTCCCACCTTAATCAATTGTTCATTAATTGTGTTAAAATGCTACACTTATTGCGAAAACGTTTGCATATTATATACTCGTAGTTAATTTAAAATGGGGTTAATAATGTAGGTACCTAATGAATTAATTTTCTTATGAGTAGCCAGTAGGTATTGGTTATTAAAAACAAAAACACGGCGCTAGTGTTTAACAATGATGACCTTATTTAGTTTACTTTTTAATAAATACCTACAATGTCATATGTTATTACTTATTAATTACCTACTGCATTACAAAAAATACAAAACAAATAATATACGCTTTGTCTGTATACATGATTGACGATTCTATACTGAAGGACTGTTGTAAAATAATACATTAAATATACAATATATTATGTATAATAACTTATATTTTAGCTGAGTTCACAGTTTTTACATTCCATAAGTATAGATGTTAATATATTATTAAGGCATAATGATCTAACCCTTATATTATGTAGGTACAATGTAATAATGTATACATATAGTATATATTATACCCCATAACCCTTGGCCCACACCAGATAATGTCACTATATGATATACCTAAACCTATACCAATATTATATGTAATATCTATGAATTGTATATCATTATCGATAATTCCTCGTCGCCTCGTTCTATTATATTTTAGTGATGGAAAATCAGATTTATTATATTAAAATTTCCTCATATTTTTGTTTGTAGGTACATATATACTTAAGTTCAGGTTTATTTTTTTCATGGAACACAGGCACACAGCTAAGGTTTAAGGTTATATAATATATGTCAAGGTTTAAATGCTCATTCATCATTGAAAAAGTACATTTCATATATTATGTATAATATTATAATACATCATGTGTGTGTGTATTTCATTCTTATAGAATCAAAAAAATACTTTGATATTAAAACCATAATATGAAAATAATACTATATATGTCTATAATATGACCTATTATTTGGTATTTAGCTTAAACTTAGCCAATACTACAATACATAGTTATCAGTTATTATATATTTTAAACGTTTAAATATGGTTTAATTAAACTTAAGTTCTATATTTAATTGGTAGTGGACTAAACTATTAGATAACCAATTAAACCATAACTATACTAAAGGATGGTTATCCCATCACGAATAGGGACTTAGGAGAGCGTTCTATAATAACTAATAAGTAACTAATAGTCTATATTATAGCCCCATTTATAATTCACTAAGTTCATAGTTGTATTTAAGACTAGTTCACAGTGAAAACTGACAAGGCGAAACTTTATTTGTCATGATTCATGACTATGAGTCATGTAGGCATGGAGCTGTTTAACGCGTTTGTACTTTTATCACCTACGACGTTCGGCCGTTCCACCCTTATTTTGAACATCACTAAAATCAATATTATATCAAAACGTTTTTAAGGATATCTATGTGAATAATATTATATATAGTTTAATTTAAGTCAGGAAGCTTAAAACAAATTAAGTTTTTAAAATTAAATTTGTTTAATCTATTAGAAAAGTTAATAACCATAAACGCAAGTATAAAAAAGGGGTCAAGTATTACATTTTCAAACCTTAGATTTATAAAGAAAAATTTTTATGAATTTCTAACTCAAAATAAATTGCACATTTTCGTCATTTTTACGTATTTTGCCAAAATTTGAACTTTGATTACCTATAAAAAAAATTTGTGACTACGGATTTTTAATATTTTTCATCTGCCTTTGAAACTATATATTAGAAGCCTACTATTAAATTTTCAAGATTTTTTACCCAACAAATAAAATTTTATTGACATTTATAGAAAAAAAAACTAAAAAAATTGGAAACTGAAAATGTCCGTTAACAGCTCAAAATAAGTCAGAATATTTTGAAAATGCTAGGGTGTGTAGAAAATGCTTATATAAACATTCAGTCAAAATTTCATGTATCTACGGTCATTTCTTTTAGAGTTATACCAAAAACCAAAATCAATTTTGTTGAAAATTGGTTTTCCGTAAAAATTCCCGTTTTTTCTTTACTTTTGCATTTGTTTTCACCGCGGCGCTCATGAAAACTACTAGGAAATTTTAGGAAACTTCTGATCCCCCAAAGTACCAACTAGATTCACTTTCCTATCAGAAAAGGTACTATTGAAGAAAATCGAAGCATTTTTACTGCTCTAAAAGGTGTTCTCAGACACAAAAATAAAAATAATAAAAAAAAAAAATAATAAAAAAAAAAAACACACATCATTGTAAAATCAATACATTCATCGCTCCGCTCAGAATCTAAAACTGCACGGAAATAAATTGGTTATGGTAAATAGTTGGATAATTTTCAATTAGCGTAACGATTTATTTAGTTACGTCAAACAATGTGTTTTGTTGCTAAAATTAATTAGTTAAAAATTATAGTTGCACCAACTTAACTTATGGGCTAGTATAGTAGTATAGGTATCGTTCTGCTATAGATTATCGGTGTAAAAACGTCGAGTGTACCTATAGGTATTGAATAGGTCACTGTTATGGATATATTAAATTTGAATTCAATGATAAATTATTGTACCTAATATTGTATGCGAAAAAAGATTCTCATTGGAGAATCAGTACTTATATATTTTTTTTTTTATTACTTAATCTAGAGCCCGGCAACTAAGGCCATTAGCTTTTCGGTAGGGGTTACTGTTGGAACGGTTGGTATGATTGGTATGTTGGTACTGTTAGTTGGCAACACGTGTACCTATGTGTGGCAAGGTTTTTGCGCACTAAATAGCCGGGTGGTCACCCATCCGAGTACTGTAGTGGCAGCGGCCATGATTGCTTACTCTCAATCACGTCGCGTGATTGACTGAAAGCCACTGCGCCGCGCCGAGCCACAATATACCTACTGCAGTATAGTAATTTATTTTACAATTGGTAATACAATAACTTGAATTAATTCTTGCCGAAAAAAACGTATTTATTTTATTAGTATAATATTGTAAATTGTAATATATATTTATATCGTATATTATCATCGTTATTATTTATTAAGCTTTCAGTCAATACCGACCAACTGTAGAATACTATATAAAATATAATAGAACGGCATGAATCGGTTCGTGATAAAAATATCCAACGATTTAAAATTTATTTGAATATTTAAAAAAAGTCATTGTGTACCTACCTATACTTACATAAAATATATTATACTATAATAATATACGTAAAAGTTTTAAGTCCCCGACAATTATATTTTAATTTACTACAAAGTAATTAAAACTATTCTTAGGTATCTAATTTCGTTCAAGTTTGAACTTCACGTCATCAGGCGTATTAAAAAAAAAATAGGATCTGTTATTTTTTAGATTTTTTGATATCAGTAAGAACTACTTAGGTATGAAAAACCTTGTGCGTAATTCATTTTCAATTCTTAGCTATAAAAAAATTTAAATTTTTATCAATTTTTAACTACAATTTTACTTTGCATATTTTAGTGACTACAAAATTTGTCAAAATGCTTATAAAAAATGTAGTGTCCGTGTAGGTATTTTTAACCAACTTTGCTCAGAATCATTTCTCGAATGTAATGATTTTTCATTGGATTCAAATAACATCATCCAACACAAATAACACATCCATGCATTACACCATAGGCGCAAATCCATTAAAATTTCTGAGAGTGAGCTAAAATTTTTACCATCAATGTGAGTGGAGGGGGGCTTCGATCCCAAACAATTAAAAAACTATATAACTGTTGGGGGGCTAAACCCCCTTGTGATTTGTGCATATGTCCATTACATTTATCTATTCAATAGGTACCGCACTTATTACAGTTACCTACTCGTCCTCGATTGACTCGACTCCAAACTTTACAGCGCTCTGGTTACCTATAGTTTCGTTTTTCTTTTTTTAATATATTTCCAATCCGTGCGATTTTTGTAACTTATATTACTGGCTTTCTGCTCAAAATGGTTCAAGGCCACTGAATTAAGAGTTGAGGCTATAGACAATATAGATGTTCACTTTCCTTAAAACATAATATTATCAATTAACAATATTAAATATAATAACATTGTTATAATGAAATTAAACTTACGAAAAATACTACATCCGTCAGTTAAATTTTACAAATATCCTACCATGAACATATTATTTCAACTTGGTACATAACATTTTAAAATAATACTGTAGAAATTAAATTAATCAAAAAACATAGTATTGCATTTTTAATTATATATTTATTAATAATTTTAAATAGTAGCAAAAAACAAGTAAACAACTAATAACTAAATTACACTCTACAGTCTACATGGTTCATGAAAAAAAAAATAATTCTAGATTGAAATGAAATAAAATTACTGTCAATTTTATCATCATATTTAATTTTTTTTGTTACTTCTGATTCAATATTTGATGTTACAAGTGCGTTTAATCTCTCTATATATTATATTGACGTATCGTATTGTAATATTCATACGACGTAGAGTTGAAACTTGAAAGTAATCGTTCAGATATACAATTTGAACATGGAATACCTACATAGAAACATGTGTAAATAGAAATACTTACAAATGGGTAAATGTGTTCTCGCGGTAACAGGTCATATCCCCGTCACTGTTTCCCTGTCCGACATTTCCCCTTCAGACTAATTTTCCCGTCCAATTCACTTTAATTTAATTATCACCCTGTAGATGATATACAATAAATAATATTGTCATACTGCAGATCAGCTATACAGTTATACATCTATAAGGAAAGCGACATTTCCGTTGTCGCAGTAAATTAGTTTTATCAGTCCTAATTAAGATAAAAGCAACCGAAAAGATATAAATGGCAGATTGGTATATAGGTACCCATACATATTATATAGTAGTCACGGACTAATCTTAGTCCGTGATAGTAGTTTACACAATAATCAGTCTTTCGACACTCGACAACCGTCGCGCGTCGTTATTATACTATAATATTTTCCATCTGATCGTTTATAATTTTATTTTTTTCAAATCGAATTTTTCATTTTTCATTTGTTGTTAAACAAATTTATACAATATCCATTATGGTTTTAGAGTACGCTAAAAGTTCTAAAGAAAAAGATTTGTTAGTGTTTGTAGAATATCAATTTGAAAAAGATTATACAAAAAAAAGGTAAGACATATTGGAAATCTATAGAATATAATACCGAAAAGTGTCTTGGACGAGCACACACTAAAGATGATGCAGTTGTACATCACAAAGATGAACACAATCGCATACCAAATGCATCAGAAATTGTTCCTAAGAAACTTATACAAAAAGTAAAAGGAACGGCAACTAGTCAAATTGAAGCTACACCGCATCAAGTAATTTCTCAAATCCCATCTTCATCTCAAGCAATATGTGCTTCTTTACCTTCAGTGCCAGCTATGAAAAAAATTGTAAAAAGAATCAGACGTCGAGAAAATGTTCCCCCATCAAATCCTTTAATTTTAGCAGAATTGATTCTTATTGAGCCATATACGTGTACACTAAATAATGATCCATCCATTCTTTATAACAGTAATATATGTACCTTTATGACAGTAATATATGTATCTTTATGACTGATGGTAATAATAATCGGATTTCCACGAACGAAAATTTGAAAAGATTATCATCCGAACAATGTCACTGGTTTATTGATGGTACGTTTAAATTTAAATTATCCCCGCACATGTTTACTCAGCTTCTTACAATATATGCTATAAAATTCAATACAGTTTTGCCGTTGGTGTTTGCGCTTCTTCCAAATAAAACAAAAGATAGTAATGAAAAAAGTGAGTTGGATGGGGAAATGTCTGACGGGGATGTTAATATGTTACTATAAACCGTTCTCGCAGCTTAAATAGAGTAGAATTTTCTTATTTTAACATGGTAGCAATGTAGCATGGGCATTTTTATGGGGTGATAGATCCCCGATCACAACGAAGAATCCTGAGAACGTCAATGTGTGGTAGGGGTGAGTGTGATAAGTTGACGAACCGATAAGGATTAATTAATATTTACATTATTAAATAATCGACTGAAAATCTTGCAACTTTATATAAGTAAGAGCATAAATATCTACTATCTAATAGTAGATATAAAGAAGAATATCTATGATTATAAACTGTGTATTTAGTGTATATATTTTTGAGATTTTTTAGTTACAGAATAACCTACTTACGCGGGACTAAAACCTTGTTTTAAATTTTCAATCCTTAGCTATAAAAGTTGAGGATTTTTCCAATTTTTAAATTTGATAAATATTGAGAAAAATCGAACTTTAAATGGTTATAAAAAAAATTGTGCCTATGTATTTTTAATATTTTTCAACTACTATTGTAGCGATAAATCAGGGGTCTTGTATTACATTTTCAAGCTTTTTTACCCAACGAATAAAATTTTATTGCTATTCATAGAAAAAAAAACTTAAAATATTGGAAACTGAAAATGTCCGAAGACAGTTCAAAGCAAATCAAAATATTTTGAAAATTTTACTATGTATAGAAAATGCTAATATAAATAACCATTTTTTCGAAAACCTAATTTCAATTCCTATACTTGATACAATTTTCAAAATATATTGTTTCATATTGAACTATTTACGGACATATTCTTTTTAGATTTTTTTCTATAAATGTTAATAAAATTTTATTCGTTGGGTCAAAAAGCTTGAAAATTTTATACAAGGCTCCTAATATATTATTACAATGGTAGTTGAAAAAAATTAAAATTATGGGCATAATTTTTTTTTATAAGCAATTAAAGTTGGTTTTTTGACAACATTTTCAACTTTTATAACTAAGGATTGAAAATTTAAAACAAGGTTCCACGTAAGTAGGTTATTCTGTAACTAAAAAATCTCAAAAATATAAACACAGTTTTTTTATATAGCTATTTTATGATCAAATTTTGACAAAATTAAATATTAAATAACTAAGAATAACGATTTTAGTTGTCTTGTTGTAATTTTATAATATTAATTCAACTTACCGGCTACCGTATTAATAATATGAATATAAAATAAAATTTCCACACTGACAAACCGTCCCAGTTCAGAATCGTTTTTCGTATACAATGATATTACATCATTGAATTCAAAT
Organism: Nasonovia ribisnigri; assembly: GCA_027563435.1. Classification (NCBI taxonomy): domain Eukaryota; kingdom Metazoa; phylum Arthropoda; class Insecta; order Hemiptera; family Aphididae; genus Nasonovia; species Nasonovia ribisnigri. The sequence continues at coordinate 279,787 of JANEHU010000146.1, read as the reverse complement.
TTAATACCATCCATTATACAGTGACCCACTCAAAACCTATACTGTACAGCAGAGTGACATCCACTTACCCGCCCTATTTTTTCATAATCAAGGATTGAAAATGTAAAATAAATTGTCTAGTAAAAATGTTATACTGTAACCAAAAAGTTATACCCATACACGCATTATTTTTTGAATAGATATTTTAAGTTCAAATTTGGACAAAATTAGATATTCAAACAGAGAATAATGATTTTAGTTAATTAGTTTTAATTTGAAAATATTTGTGGGTACTTGAAACAGTTGAAACTTTCAAGTATTATATTATATATATTATACATACAATGTAATTTTAAAATGCAATCTGTGACTGACTTGACAATTTATGTACAGCGAAGCGGCATCCATTTGCCGAGGTACAATCAACACCTACCATATAGCATAGCGACTTTTAAATTTGTAATTTACCCTATTTACTATGCTTATAAAGGATAAATTGTTGTATTTTTTAAATATTAAAATATGAAGCTATGTTTTAAGTTGAAAATCAAGCATTTTTGACGAAATTGCTGAGAGAAGTCTGCAAAATGAAGAAAGTGATGACGATGGTGACGTTCAACCCGTCAAAATTATAACAAGAGCAGCATAAAGTGCAGAAAAGCATTTATCAGCTGAGATTATATTTCATGCAAAATGGAAACAAAAATGTCCCGAATGAATGGTTGATTTTCTGCAGCCTAAAAAAATTTGAATTAAGTATGTCAATCAATTAATTTATAATAAATATGTATGATAAAATTATCATCTAATTAATTTACGATATAATAATACTAAATAGTAAATATAATGTTATTTTTAAATAAAGTATGAATTAAGTTTATTTTATTAATAATTTATTTAATCTATTAGTTTATTAATATACCATTTGATCATGAAGATTACCTGTAATACTGTTTAAATAATAATAAAAAAAATTGAAGAACCTCAAATATTGCTAAGAAGAGCTAAACAATTTAACATGTATTAGATTCTTGGGAAGTAACATGATTAACACTAATAATGTGTAACTAAAAGAAGATAGTCAACTCAAAACATTCATATATTTAATTAAAACTTGCAAAATCAAATTATAAAAGCTTGTTATACAATATTTTGCTGGTAGTTAAATTTTATTTTAAATTATATAAATAAACAAATGAAAATTACTTCATTATTAAATTAATCCTAATCAGTTAAATACACTATATAATAATAACTTAAATTAATTACTTGGTTGACAATATATGAATATACAACATAAGCTGTGGTTAATAAACAAAATCTTAAACTAAAATTTAGTTAATAAAAAAATATACCTTAATTAATATTGTTTCTAATATAATATTATGATATATATATTTAAATACATTCAATAAATGTACAGTAAAAACTTAACACTTCATTGTATAAGTAGTTATAACAATAAAAATAGTAAAATGTATCAGGAATTTTTAGGATAAAACAAAGTAGAAAAGCATGAATGTGAGATTCAAGTAATTCACAAGTATTTTAATTTTCTTTTTCCATATTATTATACTAACATTAAAATAACATCAGAAGTCAAAATATATTGTTATTTTTTATGGCTTAAAATTCTACTTATGAATACGTAAAATATAACTATGGGATATGACATGCCAAATTTTTCTTCTGATGCACTTTTAAGTTTGGTTTAAATCTGAAAGCCATGTTACACTTATCACATTTGAATGGTTTGACACCAGTGTGTAATCTCATGTGCAATCTTAAATATTTAGGGGTTTTTAAGATTTTCAAACAAATTTCACACTGAGTAAAATTATAATTAATTATTTCTAGGGAAGCATTTTGTCTCTCATAATTCTCTACATGTTCCTTTTTATTAGATGTAGAAATATCAGCACTGTGGTTTTCCAAAATATGATTACCTAGAGTAAGATTTGTCTCAAACTGCTGACCACAGTCTTTACACTTATACATATTTAAAGTATGTATCTTTGAATGTTCTTGTAATGTAATATTGTCAGCAAACTTCATTTTACATACTTTACAAAAGTATTTCATAGTATTTGTTTTATTTACTGGTATAATTTGACGGCTAGTTGTTTTATATGTAGAGTTTGTTTCTTCATAATGTTTAAATAACTGTTTGTGTTTAGTTTTTAAATGTTCTCTGTAAGAAAATTTGTGTTTAAATGTCCTTCCACAAACATTACAGGTCATAGGTTCATAAGTTTGTGTGTGGATTATGGATATGTGGCGACTTAAATTAGCTCCATTACTATATATTTTACCACATAACTCACATTTAGTGCTATTAATGTGATTACGTTTATTTCGTTTCTTAATCACTGGTTTTTGTTGAACTATGTCCATTGATTTGTCTTTTTGTAAACCGTTATTATCTTTAATATTCAAATACGTTGTATCAAACACATTATGAACATTTTTTTTATGTACTGTTCGATTATAAGAGGTACTATATGTTTTCATACATATATTACATCTGAATCGACCAGATTTGATGGAATTCTTTGTAGTTTTATTTGATGAAAACTCTGGAAGGTTACTTTTACAATGACGACGACATTCCTTGCTCATTGTCATATGTTTTTTCCATTGAGATATCGAATTATATTCTTTTTTGCAATATCGACATTTCATTTTATCTTTAACCATAAGTTTAGTAATGTTCGGTTTTAGATTATTAGTATGCTGTTTACTTTTTAAACTTGCATTGTGTTTATTGTAGTGGCCTTTTAAATGCCAATTCCATCGAAATTTTAACTGATAAGTTCTATTACAAATTTTACATACATATGGTACAATATCAGGATGTAACTTTCGGTGAACATTCAATTGGAATGGAGTAGAGAATTTTTTTTCACATACATCACAAGGTAACCATAAATGTTCTATGTCTGTACCACTTGAATTGTCATCAACTGGACTATGAATAGTATCAAAACCATTATAATGCTCAATCTGTGGTTCTTCATTAACTTCAACAATTTTATTGTTTTTGTTTTGACTGGCAGTATTTTTAACTGAATTTTTTAATACATGTGTTTTTTCATGCATAATATAAAGGCCTTTCCTATTAAACTGCATGTAGCAATATTGACATTTGTATGTCTTATAACCATGAACACGCATATGATTGGTTAAAGCACCAAGATGTGCAAAGTGTGTGTTGCAAATTTGGCAAAATGTTGATTTCTTTTCATTGCTTTTTTTAACATGGTTGTTCAGATTGTTATTTTTGTTAATTTCTGGAACTGATAATTTGTTATCATATTCATTAGACAACTCTGTGTTTTCAGTCACAATGATTGATTCGTTACTATCAATCGATGAAAGTTGTTTGGGTGTATTTGTATTTATATTATGCTTCATCATCATATGATTTGTAAAATAACAGCGCTTTGTAAATTTTCTATTACATAAATTACAGAAATTTGTTTTTTTAATTGATAATGATTCGTTTTTTTTAGTTTGTTTTCTTGACATTGTCTCAGAATTAGTGTTGTTATCTATTATACTTATGCTGTTTTCGTTTACAATTGGTTCAAGTTTAATATTCTCATTATTTTGTAATAACGAATTGTCTGAGTTGTTGTGAGATTTTTCATGATTTGTACATTGACCCTTCCCAGAAAATATTCTATCACAATACCTACAGGCAAATGGTTGTGATTTAATGTGAAGAGTTTGATGACATTTTAATGCACTTTTGGAAGGAAATACTTTTTTACATGTACTACAGTCATATTGGTATTTAATTTTATCTGCACTATTTAACGTCGTTATATCTGAATGTGAATCATTCAATAAAGATATCTTTAATTTTTTATTTCTTAGGTTTGTACAACCTTGAGGTTCCATGTTTCTAGAATTAATAGATTCAAATGCATTAGATTCAGTTTCTATAGGATTCAACTGAATTGTTGACACATTTAAATCTATTTGCTTTTGATGATAGGTCATATGGTCTGTCCAAAGAACTACAGAGTTAAATGTTTTCTCACACACAATACATTCATGCATATTACACTCACTGTGATCACTCATGTGTAATGCAAATGAATGTATATCAGTAGATGGAGAATTTTTACAAATTCTACATATAAATATAACATTGTTTTGAGATGTCTGATCATTATCATCATTGAAAAATACATTTTTAATATTAGGCAATTTTCTAATACAGAAATAAGGTGTTTCTCTAACTATAGATACAGTATTATTATTAACTATATTAATAGGGGTTTGTTCTGCCATTAAATCACGAGACCCGGTTGTCAAAGTTGATTCATTGCTACTCAGTGAATCCACTTGATCTGAAGAGTTCCTTTCTCTGACATTTGTACACAAGTTTTTTTCTTGCTGTATATTTAGAACAGAGCTATTGTTGTTTGCATTTGAATTATGAGGAGCTTCCCATATGGGTTGAAAATGGTCTGTTGAATGAAGTAATGGTTCTTTCTTGATATTCATAATTATGTCTTGAACTATGTGTAATGGAACCGGCTCTGGAACGAGATCGCTCCCCACTAGTTGGTATTCTATTTGGGTTGAACTATATGTTTCCAAGGTATTGGATAAGATTTCAGTTTGCCCTGGACTGGATTTAATGTCATTGTTCCGGATAGAGATGTGTTCAGTCGACACAATCGGTGTATTGCTATTTGAGTTTGCCATTGAATTTTGTGAAGCAGTTGATACAATTAATTCATTGCCGTTTCCTAAATTACTTTGGTCTGAAATATTTGTTTCTTGCTTAATACTTAAAACAGGGCTATTGTTGTTTGCTATTGAATTATGAGGAGCAATCAATATACTTGATTGTTGTCTCAATTCATTTGATTGTTGAATGTTTATTTCGCGCTGAGAAGGGTCTATAACTGTGGTATGAAAAAATTGTTCCTGCTTCATATTCATAATTCCATTGTGAACTACGTCTAATGAAACCGTCGCTGGATATAAATTCTTCGTATCTAGCTGGTCTTCTATTTGGTTTGAACTATTTCTTTCCAAGGTATTCAATAAGACTGGAAGATTATCATTGTACGGAGTTATAGTTGATATAATTTTTGAATTGCTGTTTACTAAACTTATTTGATCTGAGCTGTTTCTTCCCAAGGTATTTGATAAGATTTCAGTTTGTCTAGGATTTGAAATAATGTCATTGTTCGGGATATAGGTGTGTGGAGCAGTCGATACAATTGTTGAATTGCTGTTCACTAATCTGGTATGATCTAAACTATTTCTTCCCGTAACATCTCTGGATAAGAGTTGTCTTTCATCTGTACTTGAAGAATCATTTACAACTTCAGTTTGATTATATTCTCTTATTGTAGATGTTTTATCACTCCCTTTAAACATTGCACATTGTTCATTTTTTTTGTGAACATCGGTATGTTTTAGCCAAAAATTCCTTTTACTAAAAAATTGTCCACAATATTTACAAGTGTAATGCTTACAACCAATAGTTGTATGATTTTTCAAGGATAAAGAATTATTAAAAACAATTCCACAAGCAGAGCAAGTTTTTTCATTAGCCTTGATTTTATCACAAACTTTATTTGATTTGGTATGAGAACTTCTTAAGCAATTAATTAAATGACAATTTAATTGTTGTTGTTTTTGAAACTGTTGGTTACATTTCTGACATTTAAATAAATGTTTGTTATGTACATTTTCCATATGATTATTCAAATCAGAAACTGAAACATAATCTAAGCAATCTTGACACTGTATTTGACAATTGTCATGAGTTTCCATATGTTCGACCAAATTCTTTTCATTATAACATTTTTGAAAACAAATGTTACATTTAAATTCATGTGTTTTACTTTTCCAAACACCGTTTAATTTGCATAATTTTATATTAGGGATAGTATCAAACTTAGTTTGATCTCTTCTTTCATGGCATTTTTTGTGTTCATTATACTTAGAGCAATCAATAAAAAGTTTGCAAAATCTGCATTTATACATGGAATTGTGATGTTTTTGAATGTGTCTATTCAAACCAAATTTTAACTTAAACTGTTCATTACAAAATTTACATTTATTAGTTTTACAATTTACTTGTCTTTTGTGTTCGGCCAAGTGATTTTTTAAAAGATAGTTTAAAACAAAGCTTTTTCCACAAATATTACAATGAAATATTTTATCACTTGTATTTCCATGATTTACGTAAATATTATTATCTGCAACATCCTGTGAAAAAAAAGATTTATCAATAAAATAATTAATTGTTCATGCATTTAAAGTATTCTTGTTGTATGCAATCTACCATGTCTCGTACGCGATCTACCACTCATAACACAGTGGTTGTATGCGATCTACCACCAAATGTGTTATCTATACTCTATTCAAAATGAGTTAGATTCGAGCATGTGCAGTTTCGTTCGATGTCATCGGATTGTCTAAGAAATGCTAGCAAAGATTGTTTCTTCAGAGTTAAAGTTTGGGAATTAGTAAATGTACTTAGCAAGATCCTTGAAAAATAATTCTTCACGAGCGGCTTTTTGAAAGGTCGAATTTGATTTGTTTTGAACTTATAAAATCACAATATTCATTGCATATTAATTGTATCAAGTTCATAAATGAGAGTATAAAGATATATTTAAGTGAATAAAACAATAAAATGTTTTTAATAACTTATATATAAAATATAATTAGTTATTATTTAGTTACAATATATCAATATGTTTATTACAGTGAAACTTCCATTTAACAAAATTTTCTGTTTAATGAATTATTTTTGAGAACTATGACCTTCATTGTTAATCATGCACAAATCCTATTAAATATATTCATCTATATTACAAAATGTTTTTGTTTCTCATAAGACTATGGAAGTTTTACTGTATATGTAAATTCTAGTTTTAAAATGTGATATAAAGCATATGTCAGGTGAAAACAAGCGATAAACCACATACGACAAGAATAACATATTTAAGAAGGATATTACCTGACATTCCAAGGGTAACTCCATATTACTTTGGTTGGTAACATCTTTGGTAATTTCGATTCTACTTTCCCACATACAATCATCCAACATATCAGTTTCCAGCTTAATAACTTTCTCCACATTTTCAGATACCAAAGAAACATGATTATCTTCAACTATGTACCATGCAGAATTTTCAACAGTGTTTTCCACATATAATTCACTATAAAATTAAAAATGTAATTAATTAAATTAAAAACAGAAGTTTTTATTATATTCGAATACCTGGTAACAGCATCAGCATCACCTGTGACTTCAACTTTTATGTAGTCTTTCATTGAAGTCATTTAATATTCTAAAGATCAAAATATTTATTAATTCAAAGTACATATTAAATCTAATTACCTAAATCTTATTTGAACTCATAATTTATTTATCATATTTGTTTGATAGTATTAATTTTTATATAATATACATCTAGACAATTGATAATGATATTTTTTTATAATTAAAACTAAATGCTATCCTATAGGTAGTTTAATTTAAGGTAAACTAACCTAACGAGGGAGCACCTGAAAAACTGGGAAATAATTGACAAGAAAGATACAAATTATTATTACTGTGGAGGAGAAGTCCAGACAATGGTAAATCTACTAATCTTTTTATTTTTTTATTTTTACAAGTAATATACATTCTGTATTATTAATACAATAAAAATCAGGCACGGATCTAGAGGGTGGGCCGGGTGGGCCCGGGCCCACCCAAAATTTTAAAGAACAATAATTTTAATTTTGAATATTGGCATTCAAGTTGTTATTTTAGAATTTTGACTATAAGTTTTAAAATTGATCTTATCAAATATATTATATAATATGTATTAATCGTGCATGGGGAGTATAACAAAACAACATTATATCTAGGTACCATTTATAATAAGTTATTATTAATAACATGTAATTGCCCGTGTGATTAACCTGATTTTATCTAAATATCGATTTCGTCGTTCGAATGCCGATGGAACTCCGATAAGATATAATAAGTGCACGTAAAACTGGGCATCACCCGACCACCAATTGTTAATTGACACACGTCACACGTGTACTCGTAATATTATTCTGTCTGCTGTGAACTTCCAATACGCGATACCTGAATCCACATTTTAATTAAATAATTTAAATATTAAAATTTGTTGGAAATCCATCTACGAATTGTTGATGTGCTGAGCATATACATCAAATAGGTAAGTTTTATTTGGTTTTTTAGCTATTTATTAAGGCATAACCATTTATTTTATATTTAACAAATTGTTTGCGCAATTATTCATTGTTGAATACTTACACGAAAACAAATACATACCTAATACCTATATGTACAGTATATACACGTAGATTGTTATATTATTATAGTAAATAGTTATTCACACATAAAAACATGTAGACATTCTTTATATATTATGATATTCTAAAATCCTGTTTTATTTTATTTATAAATACTTTTTTTAGGCCATGAAACGTTTTCTTGTCCCCCTTTCAAAATCGGATGAATCTGATGAATCTGTTACTTCTAAAAAAATTCGTAAATCTTCTACTACAATAAGTGTCAATGATCGCGATATTCAAAACAATATTTTTGATATTAGTCAAAACGTTGAAAACAGGCCAAATCAACCCAACATTACGTTCCCGAGACGAAACATCGGTGGAAAACAGAGATCATTTAATGTTTTGTGGTATTCAAAATACTAATGGTTAGAATACTCGAAAATGAGAGATTTGATATTTTGTTTTTACTGTCGCCATTTCACTAGTGATAATTCCGGCTACAGAGATGAAGTTTTAATTGTTAATGGTTATTCTGATTGGAAGCATATTAGAAAAACACAATTCTTCAAATATTCATAAACTGTCTCTTGAAAAATATAAACCGTGGATATCCGCTAAAAAAACTGGTTCTGTAGCAACAAAATTAAATACACAACTAAACGAAGACATTTTAAAAAATCGGGAAATTATGAGATCGTTGATCAGATGCGTGTTATATTGTGGGAGACAAGATATTTGGAATTGAAAATGACGATTTTAAAACAAAATTAAATACATTACCAAAAAATGCAAAATACACTTCAAAAACAATTCAAAATGAAATTCTTAATGTGTCATGTAAAGTGATTTTAAAAAGTATTGTAAAAGAAATTCAAAATGGAAGTAATTTTTACGGTATTATTGTCGATGAAGCTAAAGACAAATCAAATATAGAACAAATGAGTATTTGTGTACGCTACATAAGTGACAATCGTACTAACGAAAGATTTCTTGGATTTCTTGAGCTTAAAGAATTGCATGCAAAAGCACTTGCCGATAGTATTCAACTTTTTTTGTGTTCTATTAATTTGGATATAAAAAATTGTATTGGCCAATCATACAAAGGAGCTTCTGTTATGTCGGGGACTATCAATGGTGTTCAGCAATATATCCGAGAAATGTCTAAAAACCCATGCCCATATGTGCATTGGCTCAATCTTGTTTTAATAGATGCATCAAAACATGTTTCAGCTATTCATAATACAATTGGTATATTAGAAGCAATTTATTCATTTCAGTCTTGTTCTTCACTAAGGAACAGTTTATTTTTGGAATCACAAGAAGGCAGTGATAAAAAATTAAAAATACCACAGCACTGCGAAACAAGATGGGTTTCAAAGTACAAAGGGATACATTTATTTAAAATACGTTTCAAAAGTGTTATTAAAGCTTTAAAAGAGTGTACTTTGAGTAAAAAATCAAAAGAAGCTACAGAAGTCTAGAGGTTTATTAAACCAATTTGCAACTTTTGCTAATTTATTGACAATTTTTTGTTTAGATGAACTTCTATTGTGCATAAACTCGTTGTCAGTTTATTTACAAACAAAATCTACAGATTTAAGTAAGTACATAACACTTATTGAATGTACAAAAGATCAAATAAAAAGTATGAGAACCGAAAACAAATTTCATGATTTATATGAAAAAGTAATTAAATCTGTAGAAGAAATCAGTGGTGAAATGAGCATCCCAGTTACGGAAAAGAGAAAAAAGAATGTATCATCAAAACTTACAGATTATTTTGCGACAAGTTCTATAGGACAAAATCAAATGGACAACATTTCTGAACACGAAATAAAAATGAAAAGTCAATACTTTGAAATAATTGACAATATCGTCATGGAAATGAACCGAAGATTTAAGCAAACAGAACTAATTGAAGCAGTGGAAGCCTGTAATCCAAGCTCCAAAATGTTTTTAGACTTTGACACACTTATAAAATTGCCAGGAATTTCTACTGATAATCAATTTATTGAAAAGTTGAGAGCACAATGTGATTTAGGAAAAAAAATGTTTGCTGCAGGTTCAAATTCTATAGAAGACTATTTATCAATTAAAAGCATGGGAGTATCATTCTTACAGCTAGAAGAAGTGTACAGACAAATTTTAGTTATTCCAATTTCAAGTGCTACAGCTGAAAGGAGTTTTTCTACAATGAGGAGAATTAAAACGTATAATAGATCGACCATGACCGGAAAACGTTTACACAACCTAGCTCTGCTATGGATTGAACAAGAAAAAAGTGAAGAGTTAATACAAAATCCAGACGAAATTTTAAATGAATTTGCTAGTAATAAGTTAAGAAGGTTAAATTTTTCCATGTAATTGTATTTCAATATATTTTTTTTTTAACTATTATTATATTTATAACTAAATGAAAATTATTCTTTATTAAATCTTAATTTTACTGCATTATATTATGTGGTTAAATTTACGGGCCCACCCAAAAAAATATTCCTGGATCCGCGCCTGATAAGAATATATGCTAAAAGTAGGTACATTCACAGGAAAATTAATTTGATGAAAGGAGCCACCCATTGATGACACTTTCTATGGTCACTTATAATTATTTACTAAATTATTTATTTTTTTGTTATAACAAATCACGACACCACTTGTGCTTTAGGCGTCTTGGGGGATTACCCGATATGGTAGTGGAGGCCAAATTTTTAATTAGTGGATTTGAATGATTACTTAGGTGGTTGTGGAACCTTTTATAGAAGCATTTAGATTCATCAGCTATTATATATCTACTAATCTGCAACAATTTTCCAACAAGATATATGAGATAGTAGACTTAAAATCTGAAAATGACAAATTAAGTCAAGATATCAAAGTCACAATATTTAAATAAATAATGATTATATATCACCTTTATTATTTGACTTCTGGAATGTCCGATAAAATATTTTAGTTACATATATCATGCTATTTTAATTGATCTGACAACCCTGACACTTAAAAGAAAGAAACATAATACTAAGTGGTTGGGGGTAGTGCGCTAGAAATAAATACTTAGTGTAGCGAAAATTATTACTACTTACTTGATTATAGTTTAAATTCATCAGATTAAATTATTTTAGTGGGAAGAGCACTGTATATACAATGCAACATAATACATTATACAAAATATTATATTATGATAGTGAGGAGTGTATTCTTTGGGTATAATAAATGGATGTCTGGCACTTATCCTCAAAATAACTAACGATAAGATAATATTTTATTACTATTAATTGATTAAAATTAAATTTAAAAAAATGTTTGAAATGTTTCACACTGAATTAACAATAGTTATGCAAGTAGTGTGCTACAATTTACATAAGTTGCAGTAATGATAAAGCTACATTTTTTTAGAAGTAACTGTAGCAGTGTAGCGTTACAAAAATACCACTACCTCTGTCTACTGGCCCATCCTGTTAGGTCGTTAGGAGAGGGCACACAAATACTGAAGGTACCCCTTGATATTCATTTCTGTGCACACTTATGTTTTAGTTATGTCATTTTATATTTAAACTTAGATGAACTTAATCATGGCATTGACTATTTACATACTTCCTATACTCTATTCAGTTAAAGAAACATAGTCGGCAGCCACCAGTTTTTCGCCGGCAGCATTAATTAGGTCTACTTACTATTATCTCACACGGTAATGGGTGAAAAGTCAATCGCGATCACAGCAAAACCATAATGGGTTGTCTAACCGCACACCAGAAACTCAATGGATCACACAAATCCTTGTGTCGGTTTCACATGCTGTTGACTAAATACAATTTCAAGGAAACTGAATCCTGGATTCAGGATAGTGAAGTTATCAGTGGACCAAAGTTTTGAATGTTTCGGTAGTGAGTGTTCGTGTTGTTAAAGCCATCCCCATTCCCCAGGGCAGGTTGTGTTTGAAATTGATATCCGATCACAGAATAACCTATTCTATTTTATTGTACAGAAGGTCTGAAATCAATTCAAACCGTAAACCGACTTTTGTGGTTGTGAGTGGTTGTCTCAGCGTTCGGCTACTAATCCTGGAATTATAGCAAACAGTAATTAAACACTATTACGGGAAAAAACGTTCTTCATAGTGTAAACTGTAACTATTAAAATATATATTATTATATACCAATATACCGCATCGACGAGGAACCACAGACGCGTATAAAGAAATGGTTGACCGCTGTCGCCAGTCGCCACAACTCACCACCGCCAATTTTATCTTTAATCCTCTTCCGTCCAACGAAAAACCGGTATATACTTGACTTTGTTAGTTCGGTACTTGGTACAATTGTGTCGTGGACTTGTACGACTTTATTGTTATTGGTTACGACCGAAAAACGTACATGGTCAGTAGATTACCAATATTTTACGGCGCGTCCCGTGTGCGGCATGTCGGCGTCACTGTAATAAATCAAATACAGCATGTCAGCATTGCAGTCCTCATTTTCGGAATCTCGGATCACGTCGCTACGTCAGCGTTCGCATTTATGTCTATTTTGAATTTCCTAATGTCTTCGCAAACGAATAATTATTAATTGGAACTCAGAAATCCGAAACACGGCTAAAATATATGCCCAATGCTGAACGGCCAAAAAATGAATATTTGATTTTGATAGCGATGAGCATTTAGTGATAATATGCTACAGCCATAATAATGTGTGAGGTCACCAAGTAATGAAACCAAATACTCAGTAGTGAGTAGAGTACATATTTAAATAGACACTACCTAGTACTTGGGCTATAATATTATTATATGCATGACTAACGAAATAAAATTTATTGAGTCATAACCACGATTTAAATATTTTAAGATGGTATGATACTAACTTCGGTTCAATCACAGAACGATATGGTTCAATCTTCAATGGTTGCCCATCGGGTGGTATCGACAGCGGTAATTTGGCTTATCCGACATCTGGATTATTATTATTATCTGGATATGAATCTAGGTGTGTTTAAGACTGTAGCGCTGTTAGCAGAGAAATTAAAGACTAGTGACAGTGACTACTTTTACAGTTTTACCCTTAGATATATACTAGTATACTAATTGCTAATTGTTTAATAATATTATGATCTAAGCTTTTACTAGACCACTTTAGTTGTTTAATAGCAGGTATGAGCGTCTGCCATTTTGGTTAATTTCATATAACCCATTATCATACCTAGATAAAATGTTTGTCATCAGCCAATCTATTATTATGTCGTATGATTTAAATAATCGAATGAGTTACAAGTTTCCGACACTATTTTACTCAAATGAAGCTAAAATAAAAAAAGTGAAATTCACTGTACTAGCTTTGTCATCACAAGTCGATGGACAATCGTCAACCGTACTATCTTCTTAAATCGTGAGCCTTGACATAGTGCTAAATAGTAAAATTAAAAATATACTGGATAGTGGATAGTCCAAAAACTATAAAACTCCACAGTCCACAGCACGGTATATTCTATATTTCTAAAACCGTGGTCCACAGCATGACAAAATAAATAATTATTTTGTCATGGTCCACAGTAAGTAATATACTGTAACTGTATACATAGTACGAAAACTCGGTTCATGAGAAAAATACAGAATAAATGATAATATTGTATAGTGTGCTACACTGGCACTGGACAGGCGCACCACCAGACAATACCACGCAAACCACGATGTAGAGAAGAGATGTAGAGCTGATGTAGAGAAGAGAAGGTGATAACACTCTGCTTGATCGGGAGAAAAAAAAGTGGCTTATTTTTCGACGGCAATTTTGTAGTTTAAATAAAATCCACCGTGAGCACCACAAGCTTCGAAGGCCGGTTGTTATTCAATAATAGGCATTATATCATACATGCAAGTTTAAATAAATAAAAAATATTATATATAGGCACGAATTCAATAAAATAAATATATAGAGGTAGACTTCCAGATTCCAGTCATAACAAACATTAATTATTTGCTATTTTGGTGCATTATAAATGGAAGTTATAATATAGTATTATTGTTTGAATTTCATAATTCAGTATAATAAATACATAGAGGTTAGGTTATAACAGTCATAACAAACAGTATTTAAAATAGAAATCCTTTCCCAATATTATTCCAAATTTAATTATTGTAAGAACTCTGACTGCCCATTTAAACATTAGTTATTTACTACTGGCAGACTCAATAGGCTTTCCTATATTTTCAAAAGTGTAATAGTAAATTAATTTATAAAATGCCAAATAAATGTTTTGTGCCAAGCTGTAAGGCGGGATATGCTAGTGAAGGAAAGAATATCACATTATTTCGAGCACCAAAGATGTAAGACCACAATAGACTAAACAAAATTTATGAAAATTTTTAAATTTAAAGTAGATAATTACTAAATAGTTCCACAGTAATATATTATTATATGGTACTAATAATTTTGTTTATACTATGATAAATTATTTGTACATGCAATAATTTTAAGTTATTTTCAAGATACTGATATTAATATTTTAAATAAGTATTATAATTTAAAATAAAAATTATTAATTATAGTTATTATACATAATAATAACTATTATGTATATGTTAATTCAATTTTAAATTTTTATAAAAATTTATAATATTATACTAATTTTTCTTTATTATAATATTCTTATAAAATATTTAAGCTTAAGTTTCATGTTTCCATCAACTGATTGTGATATAATTATAATTTTAATTAAATAACACATTTGTTTATGTTGATAATAAATCTAGTTTATTATTGAAATTTGTATAATTTATAAAAAATTTAAAAATACTACCCAAATCAGGATATAATTTATAGTCATAAGACTCATAACTATATGGAAAATAAACATTTACTTAAAAATGTTTTATACACATGAGCATTGTACACAATTGAGACAAATCAAACATATAAAATTTAAATTAAAAACAAATATATTATAAGTAAAGCTAAAAAATTACATTAAAAACTAGGTATTTGACATTTTGTTGTATGAACTATTATAGGATATTGAACTGTTAAATATTTGGGAAAGGAAGATTCCACGTAAAGATTTGTAGTAAGGATTTTGTTTGTGCACTTCATTTTCAACTAAATGATATAATGACACATTTTGAAATTGAAATGCCAGGAGGATTTGTGCACAAAACTACTGAGCGAAAATATCCAATTTTAAGACCCAGATCTGTACCATCGATTTTTCCTAACCTCCCTAAATATTTAACTTTGTCAAAACAAAAGCGATTTGCACCAAAACCACGTGTCTCAATTCCAACTAAAATTAAGAAAACTATATCAGTTAATCAACATGACGAAGCTATAACAAAAAAGGAACAAATCTAGTTTAGCGCCCACGCGAATTTTCGAGTTTTTTTTTCCGAACCCTAGGTAAATCAACGTTTTAAAAATGATGGTGTAAAAAAAAATTGGCGGAAATCAATAGTTTTTAAGTTACAGTAAAAAAATTTGACTGCGCGTGTTTCGGCACTCGTCGCTACGCTCCTCGGCGCCGTCGCTCCGCTCCGCACAAATCGAAAATATCCCTCGACTTGCTATGCAACGCCACCTCAAGTAGTTATTGGGTTAAAATGCGTTTAAAAAAATGTAAAAATATAAAATGCAAACAATTTGACTGCACGTGTTTCGGCACTCGTCGCTACGCTCCTCGGCACCGTCGCTCCGCTCCGCACAAATCGAAAATATCCCTCGACTTGCTATGCAACGCCACCTCAAGTAGTTATTGGGTTAAAATGCGTTTAAAAAAATGTAAAAATATAAAATGCAAAAAATTTGACTGCGCGTGTTTCGGCACTCGTCGCTACGCTCCTCGGCGCCGTCGCTCCGCTCCGCACAAATCAAAAATATCCCTCGACTTGCTATGCAACGCCACCTCAAGTAGTTATTGGGTTAAAATGCGTTTAAAAAAATGTAAAAATATAAAATGCAAAAAATTTGACTGCGCGTGTTTCGGCACTCGTCGCTAACCTCCTCGCTACACAACATAGAACATTTACAAAATTTACAAATGCTATAACTCAAAAACTAAACTCGACCGCTCAATTCTGATTGCACCATCGTTCTCAGCGTAAAAAAACCAATCTATCTGATAGAAAAAAAATTAGAAAACTGCGTGGGCGCTAAACTAGATTTATACCCAAAAATAATTAAAATAATCTTAATGTGTAAGCCCAATTTCAAACCAATTTGAATTTAGGTACTACAATTTATTATTATTTATTTTAAAATTGAATACAATTAATATAATTTAAAAAGGTTATAGCTAAAAATAAGCGGTATATTTTGAAAATTAAACTATGTGAAGAAATTACCAAAATACGTGTCTTTTTAATACAAGAATAATATTGCACAGCTAAATCCCCCTAATACTGTTAGACGTTAGTAGACTATACTAAATAATCTAAATCGTCTGATAATTGTTCACTAATAATTGGACTAATCTTATCGCCGTATCTATTAGTCGCATTACCTACTTATTAGTGTTTATATCATCATCATTTTGTGGAATTCAATATTGTTATAGGTTGACAGAAATATATTATTGGAAAGTTGGTTAAATTTTATTTTCTATGCTCTATTTAGTCTCCATTATGCTCAGTCTGTGTACGGTGTAATTGTGTAAATGTCGTGAAATTCATGTACATTTATTTATTAGTTAATCCACGGAGTTTTTTTGAATTTTGTATAATGGAAATTATCAAAACTAACAAAGGAGGTAGTAAAATTTGTTTTAATGGTCATATGTACGTCGTTAAGCATTTAGGGAAAAATAAAATAACATGGCGTTGTATGAAAGCAAGTTCTCTCAAGTGTACTGGGACAATGTATACCGAATTGCAACATGATAATCCTGTAGAAAAAAATCCTCATCATCATCTACCCGAAACAGAAGAAATAAATGTTACTAAATGTATACAGAAAATGAAGGATCAAGTAACTTCTTCTAGTATGATAAATCCTGTAGAAATATTTACGGAAAATGTATCCAAAATAGACAAAGCTATACTAAAGCTAGAATGCCAACTGAAGACACGGTAAAACGTATGCTGAGAAGACAAAGGTCAAAAAACTATCCTATTAATTCTACTACAATCGAAGGTTCCTAATTACATAAATTAAAGTTTATTGATATAAATCTACTTTACCGGATACCCTTTTTTTTTCAATTTTTTTTTTCAAAATACGTGTTTTTTTATGCTGAATTCAAAACTGTTAGAAAAAATTCCCGCAAACTTGCCGTTCAAAAGTTATGGAAGTTCAAAGTTGCACTGATTGCGCGTGTATCGTCGCTACGCTCCTATACACGGCGCCGATATACATGCACAATCAATGCAACTTTGAACTTCCATAACTTTTGAACGGCAAGTTTGCGGGAATTTTTGAATTCAGCATAAAAAAACACGTATTTATTGAAAAAAAAATTGAAAAAAAAGGGTGTCCGGTAAAGTAGATTTGTTCCAAATTTGTTAATAATGTATATAGATTAAAGATTAATTTTAATTGTAATTAATTATTAATAGGTATTTGGTGTACGACTGGTGAGCCTAATTTTAAAAGATTTTTGCTATACGATAATGGTTCAAACTGTGATGAACGTATAACAATTTTCGCCACAGATGACGGATTCCAATTGTTATCAGAAGCTGAAGAATGGTTTATGGATGGCAACTTTGCACTATCACCAATCGAATTTCATCAACTTTATGTAATCCGAATTCAAGTAAAATCAATATTTATTACACCTGTATTTTGCTTATTAAAAAGAAAAACCCAGTCTACGTATGAACAATTAATTAAAATTTTATTAGAAAAATGTAATGAGAGGGAAATTTATCTTGATCCTATCATAGTACATGTGGATTTTGAAAAGGCTGTGATTGAAGCATTAAAAAATACAATTGGAAACCATATCTGTATTAAAGGGTGCTTTTATCACCTTACCCAAAACACGCATAGGAAAATACAGAGTCTTGGGCTTGAAAATATATATAGAAAAAATGAAAATTTTAGTGTATTTTGTAGAAGACTTGATAGTCTAGCATTTTTACCAGTAAACAAAGTGTTAGAGGGAATCGATTTTTTGGTGGTGGTGGCCGCGGTCGTGGTGAAGGCGGCGATGGCGATGATGAGACCGTCGTCGTGGTACCACCACCAACAAAAAAGTTTACAGGAAGTAAGTGTCAAATATAAGTAAACTAAAATTATGTTTCTTAACTATATTTTTTTTTTAGAATGTGACCTGTGCCACATCAAAGGGCACAAGGTTATTCAGTGCCCAAAATTCTGTAAGTTTCCACACTGCAATACATATTTATTTCCTTTATAATGTAGAATTAATTCATTTTATAATATTTCAGTATCAATAATGGCATTGGCGGACGCAGCCACGGCGGGCGGCAGCGGCGAGTCCGGGGCGGGCGGCAGCGGCGAGTCCGGGGCGGGCGGCAGCGGCCAGTCCGGGGCGGGCTGCAGCGGCGAGTCCAAGGCGGGCGGTAGCGGCGAGTCCGGGGCGGGCGGCAGCGGCCAGTCCGGGGCGGGCGGCAGCGGGGACGATAACTCGACGTCGGATGAATAAAATAAAAAATAAATAAAATATAAAAATATTTTTTCATTAACATTTACTATTGTTTTTATTTGTTTTCGTACAAAATCCATTTCCTTAGTCATTATAGCTTACCTAAAACAAAAAATGTATAAATAGAGTATAAGCATTGATTTTAGTTTATTCTAAAATCAATGGTATAAGTTATAAATGTTATAAAATATGTATAATTTATTTATCATTGTATTAATATACATATATATAAATTATACATAAACATAATATACACAATATATTTTGAACAAATTATGTTTTTGAAATATATTATTAATATTATTATATGGCCAAAATGATTATTACATTTCAAAAACATAATTTGTTCAAAATGCTTGTCGGTTATTGATGTTCGCGATGAAGTTGCGAGATGTAACATTTAGATTTTTAATAAAATAATATATTCATAAGTATAAAAGTATTTAAAATACATTAGTATTCAATACCATAAAAAAGTATTTAAATACTACTTAAATACAAGAAATAAAAAAAGTATTTAAATAAAGTATTCAATACTTAAAAAAGTATTTGAATACTACTTAAATACAAGAAATAAAAAAAGTATTTAAATAAAGTATTCAATACTTAAAAAAGTATTTGAATATCAATATTCAAATACTTTTACTCAAATACTTTACACCTCTGGGCCATTTAGTTATAAGTTGGTTATTAAAATGTTTATTGTACACTTGAACTGATGACAAATCTAACCTAGGCCTAACCCTAGGGTGGTGGCTAGGGGCCAAGCCCTCCCCCCCAGACATATTATATATTAAATGACAAATAAATAAAATCTCAATTTCTCTTCACATTATCGCTTTATATATAAAATAATCAATAATTTATTTATTACATTGATTACTTATACTATTATCACAACATTTTTAAATTAGGAATAAAATATATTATATTGTAATTGTATTTGTGTAGAAAAAATTTTTGGCCCCCCAAATTTTTACTCTGGATCCATGCATGACTCGAACAATTATCTTATGATCTATATTATGTTTCATCTACCTCTTGTCATAAGTTTCAATTGGAGGTAGAGTTAATTATGGCTATTTTACATGTCATGTCTTATAATACTATACAATAATGAATGAATAATAGTAAAGAAAGATTAGGCATAACTATGACAAAGTTTTACATTACTAAGTACAAAATGTATATATTAAAAATGACAAAATAATGAATACATCAATTTTAGTACTTATGTTTTTTTATTTATATGAAGATAATTGAGCAATTTAGGTCATAATACATACATTTTTAGCATAATGATTTTTTGGAATAATTCATATACACAATCAAGATATATATAAAAAAAATACAGTTTTACTATGAACTAGATAATTAGCAAAATTAATTGTGTACAATGATATATTATATTATTTTACATTTGAATATAAAATGTTCCCTTAAGCATTAACCACGAGCCCAACATGATCAATATTTACTTAATGGAACATGAATCAGTATTGTTTTATTCTCCTAACACTTTCCTTTATAAACAAAATTACAAAATGTGTTGTCTTTGAACTGTCAAGTATGAATATAGGTTTTCAGGTGAATTAGGTACTTTGGTTTTTAAATAAATCATGGTAACCATTTTCCCTGACTTTTAGTTAACTTTTCTGTGTATTCCCTGAATATATTTTAAGAGTAAATAAGTATTTTGTATAAAAATTTTGTTAATTTTAATATAAGTAACATTTTTTAAAAATAAAAATAATTTAAACTAACAATGGTCAAGCATAAAAAATATTAGGGACTTGGTAGTTAGGTTATATATCCTAATTTATTATAACAAAAGAAGATTCCTTCAAAACATAACATATAGGTATTTAACTACAGATAATACCGTGCAAAAAGATTATATTTATTAGATACGTTTCTAGTATGTATTTCAATGGAATATTAAAATAAATTAAATAATAGCGATAACAAGAGGGTATGGTTATAAAGTGAAGTTACTTATAATTTATACGTTTGTTAATTTTATTCTCACCTTAAGTTATTTTTCAACCAATGGTTCATTAAATTTTTTGAAAAAGTATTTTATAAAAAACTAAAACAACAATTTTTGTTGGTGTAACTATAGATCAATACTTAAAATAGTATCATTAGTATCTATATATTGTTTGTAATATAATAACATTTAAGGTGTATGTGCACCTTAGGTTTTTAAATAACCTAATACAATGAAAATGGTTTTCTATGATATTGCAAAATATGTGTATACAAGTATTAAAAAGAGTGTGTTTGTGGTGGTTCTTTTGAAAATATTCAAAATACTGTATAGGTATTCAATTTAACAATATATTAATTAACATATCAAATATAATGCCGAATTTGGAAAAAAAGTCTATGTATTTGTTGTATAATGATATGAAAACTTTCTGCTATTTATAATATCACTAGATAAACTTATTATTATATTACATATTTCTACAATAAAATAAAAAATAACTGCCCAGCAAACATACATAGTATACGTACTGATGTCTTTGATAAATCTATATGTCTATAACGTATATGATATCTTATAAACTAATTATAAAAGAATATATAGAATGTCTATATTCATATGGTACATACTAGGTTCCTAATTTTGTGATTGATTAATAAATTATTTATATTCTAAGTTTATTGCAAAGTATGTTTAATTGTTGGACACTCAAGCAAGCCACTAAATTTCAACTTGCATCGTGTAAGCCCCCCTTTAGACGTATATATACATTACAGTGTTTCCTGAGTGGAGGTTTGTCATGAAAAGTAATTATAATAAATTTTATAATATTATAATGGCGCTATCTAGGAGATGTTCATGAGTATGAGTAGCTATAACCTGTATGAGGGGCATACTATAGGCAACTCGTCGTACAAGTCAGCTATGGCTAATATACGTGTAATTCCTTATCAATGGCTGGGTCAATTGCTAACTTCATACTCGTTACTTGACAACAATAAAATAATGAACAAAATTTTAAATGTATTATAGGTAATTTCTTTACAACAAAAAATGAAAAGTATAAAAAATGAGTATAATAGCATCAAACAAGCTAAAGTTGATGAGTACATTACTTCATTACCATCTAAGCAAAGAGAAGTCGTAAAAGCTTGTTTAGATGCTGCTAAATGTAAATCTTCAAATGGTAGAAGATATACAACATGTTGGGCTTATGAATGTTTGCTATTGCGTATAAAATCTCCCAAACTTTATCGCAAAATAAGAAAAGATAATGTAATGCCTTTGCCATCATGTATGACACTTTCAAGATATATAAAAAAATTGAATCCAGCCTATGGATTTTGTCAGGCAACCTTTGAAATTATTACTTTTGTAATGATTTGTATACTGTTAAAATGTTAAATGCAATATTACTATAATTTCCAACTGTCAACTTCTATATAGGTAGTTGAATGCATAGGCAAACACAGGTATTTTTCATCTTAAATAAAATATTTATTTATTTATAAATAACGATTTAAAATGAAAATAATGCATAATTACATAGTGGTTATAAATTATAATGCTATTATTGAATAACAACCGGCCTTCGAAGCTTGTGGTGCTCACGGTGGATTTTATTTAAACTACAAAATTGCCGTCGAAAAATAAGCCACTTTTTTTCTCCCGATCAAGCCGAGGGTTATCACCTTCTCTTCTCTACATCGTGGTTTATATCACGGACTAAGATAAACAGGACTGGAAACAATAGACGGAGAAGTGCGGGTGGCCGAAACTATAGTGTAACGCTTGTGGTACATGAGCGAATGTGGCTCTATCTATTGACAATATTTAGAATTTGTTACACGTACATTTATTTGCATATTTCTATATATAATAGTTCATTACATTTATACATTATACATTTATAACCTATTGGCTATTAGGCATTAGCTATTGCTTATTTGGTATTATAGTATTTATTTTTTTTGTGAAAATGCCTAGGAAATGCTGTGTAAATGGTTGTACCGGATCTTTAGAAGGAAAAAAGTACACTTTATTTAAAAGGCGAAAAGATGTGGTTTGTTTGGGTGCTTGGAATGAAGCAATTTCAAATGCATTGGTCAAAGTTGCCTTGTTTCATTTGTTTGCGCAAAACATTTTAGAAATGAAGATATTATTAATGAATACGCTTATCATCCAAAAAATGTAAGAAATATTTACATTAAAAAATAATTAAATTACAAATAACGTAAATTAGGTACTAATTACAAATGAACAGAGAAATGAAATATTAATATTAATATCTTAGTCCGTGGTTTATATAGTATGTCTATGGATAAAATAAAATGATTTATTTTTTCATGGAGTAATGAGTATTCGAGTCTCGACCATAGATAATATATACATAATATAATATATATTATCTATGGTCTCAATTCGAGATTTGAGTGATTTGTCTGATAAGTGATTTGATTTGACAGCCGAGTAGTGAGTATTATATTATAATTATAGTGAGTAATGAGTATACAACTCGAGTCGTGGTCCAGTGTGAAATTCGAATGTGAAACTGTGAATTGTGAAATAATTTTTGGCCACCAAACAAGTTTTATTTAAAATTTCAGGCAATACTGACTTCAGACATGAAAACTGACATTACATTTTTACAAAGGTAAAAAAAATCAATTTGAAAAATGAAAGCTTATTGTCTGCAAAACGGGAAATATTTGGGTGTATCCTATTTTACAAATATCAAAAATATAAAATGGCTAAAAGATAACATGAGTTCAATTTTTAAAGATAAATCACCCGTGTTAATTAGCCGCAGATTGATTGTCGATCCATTTCAGATTGTAGTTGCTGTGAATAATGCTTACTTGTCCAGTGAAAACTCCTGTATGAAAACTAAGTCTCTTGCTAATGAAATTTTGTTCAATTTATCAAGTTCAAAAAATATCACACAGTCGTTGAAAGATACAAGCGCTAATGACCAGGATGATGACATGATAGTTGTAATCATATCAAAGTTCTCCAATGTTCCTGAAATGAAAATATTTCAAGAAAAATGTATTACAGGATGTGAAACAGATATTTCAGAAATTGCAGAAAATATTGATGAGAATTATATAAAATCTTATTACAGAATAACTCAAATAGAAAGTGGAAACTTCAGTCTACTCGATTCCATTGTTACTAGAATTGCTTGTAAAACTCTAACATTGTAAAACTAGAAGTTTGAATAATTATAATTTCA
This sequence comes from Nasonovia ribisnigri, assembly GCA_027563435.1. Lineage (NCBI taxonomy): Eukaryota > Metazoa > Arthropoda > Insecta > Hemiptera > Aphididae > Nasonovia > Nasonovia ribisnigri. Next base: position 255,701 of record JANEHU010000146.1, on the reverse strand, counting down.
TGAAGTTATTTTAATTGCTTGATATTTCCTAAATCCTACTTTTTATAAAACTGTCAGTTCTATAAACAAATCTCAAAATCAAAGAAGCAAGTTATTGTTTAATTGTTTCTGTACCTTTTAATATAATAATAAAAAGAAATACCAATTATCAAAACAACTAGCTGACATTCATAAGGTTAACAGAATCCTTAGTACTGTACATATGTACTGATTAGCTAATTACTAGTAATTAAGTCCAGACATAAAATTATCTGAGCTTTTTAATCCAACAATGAGTACATGTACCAAACCACGATGAGCAATATGTCTCGGGAATCAACATTCTATTTTTATGGTAAATCATCAGTGATTTCAATTAATAAATTGGAATGAAATGCTTCATTACAGTGATACAGTCTATGTATAACTCTTTAAAATAAGAAGTACCCAGGTGGCTACCAGTTTTTGTCATGCAACAACTAATCGTCATCCCCCACATGGTAATTAGTAACACATGCCAATAGTTGGCTGCCTTGGTCACTTCTTATATCAAATAAAGTATTATCTAATAAATTTGTAATTTTTTTCAAGGTAGGTATGTCAACATCATTTATACTTGGAGTAATTTATATTGGATATATACAAGTTATAAATATTATACTAATACAGTAATACTTATATAGTTTAAAACTCTTTTTATTTTAAAATTGTGCTTTTAAAACAGAATATCAAAGTACAATATACACACAAAACTAATAATATTATGCTATAATGTGAAAAATGTTTATTAGAAAAAAAAATTAGTATGTAATTAAATATTACACCATTTGTATTACCAGTTTAAACTTAATAAAAAGGTAAAATAAATTAAAATAGAAGGTATTTTTTTTGTCACAACAATTTTTTTTATTTAAAGCATAATTAATAATATTTAATGTGAAATTAGTGACACTTGAGATAATATTCCCCCAAGCCAGTCACTTCTTGGTGCTAGGGGGCAGAAGCGCTTGGCCACGATCTTTCCCTCTTAATTTTATACCTGAAACAATACATTTTAATTTATTACAATTCAATTAATAAAAAAAAAATGTATTCTAGAACTATACAACACAAACTTTAATTCAAATATTTTGATAAATAATACCTCAATACCAGCTTCATAAGGGTTCTTTGTTTTTTTTTTTTTGCAGAAAATCCTATATAGTACAGTGTTGGGTTGGTAACATAATGTGCGTTACTCGTTACTGTAATGTAGTTACACTTTTCAGTAACGTTATGTTAACTTTTTTATAACTTTTGGGTAATGCAAGAGTAACTATATTAATTATTTAGAATTAATTTAGCAGAAGAACTAGGTACATTATAAATTTAATTATATTTTTTTTTGAGGGGGCAGAGTCCTTCCCCTCGTATCTGCATCAGAAAATTCTATTATACTAATAATTTAATTAGGTATTCATGTAATTACAATATTTTCCCAGTACAGTAGAACCTCAATGAACTGTCGTTGTCGGGACCGGGACAATGACGGTTAACAGAAATACAAACAAAACATAATTTTTAATAAAGGTATATATTTTACAATGTCATTTGCAGACCAAAATAATAAAATACGATAAAACTAATCCGCACACACAGGCAACTTGTCAGTCACTAGGTAAATTAAATTTAAAACTATTCAATTTGTCCGTTATGGCCGTGTTTATTGCAATGATTGTACACCTATTCGTCACCGCAACAAGTTTATCGCGATTGCATCATTAACTTTTTTTTGACGGTCACATATGACAGATAACAGAGAGTGATGGTTAAACGAGTTTCTACTGTACAATCTAATATAAATAAACAATTTTGTGTTTTTTCAATTTTAATTTTCAGAAAAAACTGCTTTAATTTATTTATTTCTAAATCATAACTGATAAAATATGTACATCAATAAACGTGGGTAAGTCCATGTGTATGGATTACCGCTAATAACTATTGATAGCGGTAGGCTGGACAATTTAACTGTCCGCAATTAAGTATTATATCACAATTGACAGTTGTTGACAATAAGTAATAATTTACTATTATTTTTACTATAAATATTTTAGTATTAAACATTTTTACCCATGACTAAATAAGGCATAAGAGTATCATCATTGTAACTAGTTACTTTTGAGTAAAAAAAGTAACGTTACGGATTACTTTTGTACTTGAATAACTAACAAGTAGTCTAGTTACTTATTTTATTTTGTAACTTAGTTACTTTTGAAAGTAACTTACCCAAAACTGAAATAGTAAATAGGCTATATAGGTGTACCTCAGTTCATTGAAAAATCAGTCCTCAGTACCTAATTTTGCAAAATAATAATTGCAATTCGCGGATTGGAGTAAGCACTTGGTATATTTTTTAACTTTGATTAAACTCTCGCTCACCAAACTTTTCTGATATCTTTTAAAAACAATCTCAGATTTTTATCAAAATCAATTGAGTAGTTTTTAAGATGTTTATAAGCTACAAACATACATTTGGTTTTAACATTTAAGATAATAGAGGCAACGGCACATATAGGAATTAAGGGGTTTTTTTTTGGGGGGGGATGAACCCCTAAAACCTAAAAATATATAAACAATTTGTACTGTGAATCTCAAGACCCTTGTTTGACGACATCTTTAAAATGCAAGTTTTGGAAAATCCTTCCTTAATTTTTCTTACATCATAAAACAAAACTAGGTACTGACCAAATTGCATACTCATAGATACGGCAGTTCCGGGTAGGCGATGATGAATATGTCAGTCAGCACTAGTTCGTTTATATTTATTATCAATAAGAGTGTTGCATTTAGTATGAACTACATACAAATATGTTATTAGCTATTGCTATATTTTTTATACTATGCTTTTAAAATACTTACAAAGCACTTTTTCAATTTTTCCAATAACTTGTTGATTAGGTATTCCACGTCCAGCTTCATAATCTTGAATTACTTGTGGTTTCTCATTAACTTTCTTAAATTATTAAAACAATTTGAGTATCAAAAAAAAAAATTAAAAATATACATTAAACTTACAGTAGCCAGTTCTTTTTGATTATAACCTTTAGCTTGTCGCCCTTGTTGTATAAGACGGCCTAAATCAATTGGCACTTTTTCATGTTTCAATTCCTCAGTTTCCCGATCCAATTTTGCAGTATTTTTTGTTGTAACTTGATGTTTATTAGTTGCTGCACCCCCTTATAAAAAAAAAACTAGTTATATAAATTGTATGCAAAAGAATGATGATAGTTGTTAACAACTTTTGAAAAATAAAAAACATTTATTTGGATCACTAATCAAATTTAATCAATACTGAAATAATTTAATAATACAAAATTGCCTTGAACATGTATGGTTAAAATTACGAAAAGGATATTGTGATACTATTGAGACATGACTTTTTTCATGCAATGAAATTTGTGTATAATTGTAAGTTATTATAATATATTAATTAATTAATTATGGTTATTAAAACATATTTAAAAGTTCACCTGGTTCTTAAGTCATAAAATGGTTTCTACTTAATTTGGTTTTCATTTTTTCAACATTAATTAAGATTTACTACTAATATCGAAATTAGATAGGTATTCAAAAAAATTCTATTTAAATCAGTAATAATATCATTTCATTTTAAATAATAATACAAGGTAGCCCACAATGTTTTTCCAATTTTTCATTTAACCAACACTGGAAAATGGTATACAAGCTTGTAACAGTGGACCATTCAAAACAGATCTAATTGAACCATAATAATAATAATCACTATAAATGTATTACATTGAGTATTAAACATAAACATTAGTTTCAAGCCACTTCCTACACTGTCATTTAATAACCAAAAAATTTAAAACAATTAAGTACCTGAATCCATAGTTATTTAATCATTAAATGTACACGTTTCAGGTATCCATTATAAAGCAACTGTCAGATTATGACAGTATGTTCAAGAAATAATAATTAACTTATTATAATATAGGTAATATGAGCTGAGCAACTTAACTAAATAAGTTTTTTGATAGGTACCTACTCAAAATTTAAATTTATGCTTACATTTCACTTGAGTATCAATTACTGCACCCTCACGCCTAGCTTTGTTGATGGCCTAGAACAGTTTCCAAAACAAATTATACATTTACAACATAAACATTGACGAAAAATAAATAAAGAACCTGTTCAGATTTCATGGTTGAAGGCTTTGGTGGCCTTTTTCTCAATATTGTCACTGTATTCCAATCGTTGCTCATGATGATATTTTATTCAGACGGTTTAAAATTAATTTTTAATACCACGACGCAGTTCACACCTCTACGAGAATTAATATATAATATCAATCGTTTGTAATCCTTTAAAATTAATTTGGAAAGAAATAGTCCAGCAACGGGAAATATAAAATCGTAAAATAATAGTTAATACGGCAAGTAGGGGACGATTTGTTTTTGTAGAATTTATTATTTAACCAAGTAGAATAACCACAATAGGTAATAGGTTATCGGTGTCGCGGTGATGATGGGATGCCTCTGAAAACATATGACCAATAAAATCAAAGAGGTTGCAAACCGATAGAAAATGACGTTGGTAAATATCATGAACGACATGAACAATATAATAAAATAAAATACATGAAAAAATAGATAGGTATGTCAGCTGAATTCTAGTCCGGTTAGCGCATCCCATCCTTCACAGCGAAAGTCGTAATTCGCCTTTGCCGTTATATTACACAGCCAACATACAGCGACGAACCATCTGACAGACGGAGTGGTAGTTTTTATATTGTAGTGGTCGGCGAACAAGATGCGTATCAAAAAGTTACTGGCATACCTATGTATTTTCAATTTTTTCATGATATCATAGATCTTCTTAGTTCATGATAAATATCACGATCGAAGATTCACGTAAATCTTTTACCGTGGTAAATATCTTGTTAACCATGGTTGAAACATAGACTTGTCTATTACTCTCTGGGTTGAAATCGCGGACTAAGATATAAATGATATTATAATCATTGTTCTATGAATATAATCGTTAGATATAAAAAAAAAATGTAAAAAAATTGGAAACTGAAATTGTCAGTAGACAGCTCAAAGCAAGTCAAAATATTTTTAAAGTTGTATACTTGTATAGTGTATAGAAAATGCTAATATACAGTTTAATTCAATCAACCTTAATTTTTTTATTCCCGACGCTTCTGAAAACTACTAGGAATTTAAAATTATGACCTACCCAATGCACCAACTAGATTCACTTTCCCATCGAACAAGATACTGAAATTGAAAATTGAAGCATTATTTCGACTAAATATCGTGTATACACACAAATAAAAAAAAAGTGGACAAGTTGGTGTCGATCAGAATCTGTCCAGTACGTCTTCATAGTATAGGTTACTAGTGGGTAACTGCAATGTATGGTGTTAAATTTGAATTCAATGATATAATATTATTGTATTTGTATACGAGTATACGAAAAAAGATTCTAAGCGAAGACGGTCAGCCTATGATATATTATTACTAAGTATATTTGATGATATTATTGTGAATAAAGTAATTAATTTATCTATTTACGCGGAACCTTGTTTTAAATGTTGTCAAAATTCGAACTTTAAATACTTATAAAAAAAATGTGTGGGGATGAATTTTTAATATTTTTCATCTGGTATTGTAACAATATATCAGGAGCCTTATATTAAATTTTCACGCTCTTTGACCCAACAAATAAAATTGTATAAAAAAAAAAAAGGCTTAAGTGGATGTCGCTCTGCTGTACAATAGGTTCCAAGTAGGTCACTGTTTAATGATTTGCCTAATAAATAACCCCAGAAAAAATAACCCCGAAAAAAAAACCCCCGAAAAAATAACCAAAATAAGTAATAACTATAATAAAATTGATTTGTAAGGTTGTACATGCAGGCCTAAAACAAATTGTCAATTTTTTAAAAAATAATCACCATAAATGGGTAATGCAATACAATTTCAATAATATAATAATAATTTAAAACAAATTGTCAAATTTTTCAATCACGGTAAAAACGAATGGAAATGCCAATAATAATATATAAATAAAAAATATTAAAACCAATATTTAGATTAATTTGCAAAATCTCATATGGGGTTTTTTTCCTGTGGTTATTTTTTCGAGGTTCTTTTTTTCGGGGTCTAAAATTCCGGGGATATTTTTTCCGGGGATATTTTTTCCGGGATTATTTTTTCGCGGTACCCTGTTTAATGGATGGTATTAAATTTGAATTCAATGATATAATATCATAATATCGTTTTATACGAAAAACGATTTTGAGCGGAGACGGCATGTCAGTCCAAATTTGATCATAAAATAACTACTGGTAACTGATTACAGAATAACCTATTTGTGTGGAACCTTGTTTTAAATTTTCAATCATTAGCTATACAATTTGAACAATTTGTCAATTTTTAACTCTAAAATTTGCTTTAAGACTTGCTTATAAACATTTTTTTATTGATAAAATTAGGCAAACTTACGACAGGGGCGCCATTTGGGGGGGTGCTGGGTGTACCTTGGCATCCCTATTTGTTTTCTGTCTCTAATTGGCCTGGTTTAAAATTTACAATTACGCCTATAGGTGATGGCCTATGCCTAAAAATTAAAATATATTATTTGTTATGAATACTTTAATACATATAAAATATAAATATATAATAAATTATTATTGTGTATGGAGGTAAATTAGGTAAAGCATATTATTATTTGTAGATGCGTATTATTGGTATGCATGATGACTTTTTTTCGTTGGTAGGTATAATAAAAAATAGTTTTTAGCTACGAATCGGTGTCTCGCAAAAGATATAGTAGGTATGTATTCACTAATATAAAGAAAAAGTGGCTCCATGAAAAAAAAATTGGCCTGCTTAAATTTTGGCACCCCTATTAAAAAACTCAAATGGCGCCACTGACTTACGAGGAATCTTGTATTACATTTTCAAACCTTAGATTTAAAAAGAACAATTTTTATGAATTTCTAACTCAAAATAAATTGCACATTTTCGTCATTTTTACGTATTTTGTCAAAATTTGAACTTTGATTACTATAAAAAAAAATTGTGACTACGGATTTTTAATATTTTTCATCTGCCTTTGAAACTATATATTAGAAGCCTACTATTAAATTTTCAAGATTTTTTACCCAACAAATAAAATTTTATTGACATTTATAGAAAAAAAAACTAAAAAAATTGGAAACTGAAAATGTCCGTTAACAGCTCAAAATAAGTCAGAATATTTTGAAAATGCTATGGTGTGTAGAAAATGCTTATATAAACATTCGGTCAAAATTTCATGTATCTGCGGTCAAGATTCTAATAATTAGTACATACTGTAATCAAAAAATCTAATAAATAAATAAACACAGTTATACAGACATTTTAAGTACAAATTTGGACGAAATTACATATTAAAATCAATATTAACGAGTAAAAGTATATATTAAAAATATTTTTCAAGCATCACTGATAATTTTAAGTTAATAATTAAATAATATGAATAATATTAATTCAACTTAGCAGCTACCGTATAATAACAATATCAATATAAATTAAAATATCCTAGACTGACATACCGTCTCCGCTCAAAATCATTTTTCGTATACAATATAATGATATTATATCATTGAATTCAAATTTAATACCATCCATTATACAGTGATCTACTTGTAACCTACTGTACAGCGGAGCGACATCCACTTGACTCCCTTTTTCATTTGTTTTTCACAGTGCTTTTGAAAACTACTGGGAAATTTTAACTTTTGATCTCCCAAAGTACCAACTAGATTCACTGTTCTATCAGAAAAGGTACTGTTGAAGAAAATCTAATCTTTTTTACTGCCCTAAAAGGTGAAGACAGACACAAAAATAAAAAAAAACACACATCATTGTAAAATCAATGATGATCATCGCTCCGCTCAGAATCTAAAAGTTTGCAAGTGGATGTCGCTCTGCTGTAGTCAGGCTCATCGTAGGAAATTTTCCGAACTTCGGCAAACATAATACCGTTCAATCAAAAGCAAAATATATTATAGTATACAATTTTGATACTTATTAATATAATGAATAATGTTTTACAAATTAAATTTTAAATTATTGTTATATTTAATAAATTTCAAAAAGTTAATACAATTTCTATAATACTTATTTCTATAAACTAATAAACGTCTAATACCTAATGATAAAAATAATGATCTTATATAGTTATAATATTAATAAAATTGTAAATTTAAATACTTCAACTTGAATTATAATGTTTACAATTCAGAGAGGTGTCTAAACTAAAAATGTCATGTCAAAGTAAAAACAAAAATTGTTTATATTGACGCAAACCAGTGTTACATATAATAAACTAAAAATTATAAATTCCCATTTTGAGTTTGTTACAGATTACTTACTAAGACAGAACCACAGATTATACGACAATTGACAGAACATTATTCAAATTTTTAATTCACTGGGCACCTTGAATTTACGAGTTATGGACCATAATAGTTATTAGTTTATGTGTAAATGCGTTGAAATTTGAGTACTTGACAGTATTTTACATTTTTATAACATGCCAAGACAGCATAAGGATTATCCACAGTCACTGTCAGTGTATATTGTATAGTATTCCCTAAATTGTCTGTAGATACCTTCAATTGTTAATTAAGGAAGCATTACACTTTAGTATTTGTGGTGTGGTTTCAAATTGAAATAAATTCAATTATTGCATGTAACATGTACAAACATTGAAACTTATTTTAAGACATTATGTGTGGCAAATTTAAGATTGAAATGATGGACGTCACAAATACTAGAGTGCATCAAGCAAAACTTATCCATGGCATACCTAACTTATGAAAAACCTTTTCCCTGAAATTTAGATGGGCCTCAGAACAAAATATATGTGTATATCTACAATATTATCTATACGAGTGTTACCCCAGATATTGCATTGAGTTTACTGTAACTGTAAGTGAATATAGTATAATATTATATTTTACATAAAAATACAACACAAGACAGTGTAAAAGGCCATTAACAATTATATTTTATAATAACAAGGCAAAAACCAAAAAACAAATTATACATTTTTGAACTTATTTATTTTACCTTTAGGTGTAATGCTATCAGCTATACACTACTTTTTTTTATATATAAATATTTTAAAATTTACTGTTTCATACAACATTTTAAATTGAATATTTTTTTTTTATTTAAATATTATTAAATTTTTACTAGAACATTATAAATTGTTTATAGACTAAAGTGTATAGTGTATACTGTATATAATTTTGAACAAAATGTTCTTAATTTATTTAGTTTGTATTCTAACTCCAGGACAACCAATTGTACAAATATTAGATTCAAAACCATAAATTTTTAATTCTTGCATACATGTTTGTATTTTAGATTTATGAATATTTGGAGGAATAAGACATATAGCATATCCTCCCATTCCAGCACCAGTTAATTTCGCATGGAGGTCAAACTTTTTTAATATTGCCACAATAGCATCTAATGTTTCATGGGATACACCTAATGCCATCAGCAAACCTTGATTCATATCCATGAGAGTCTAATTGAAAAAAATGGTTATGTTATTCATGAGAATATAACATTAAAAAGTAATTACTTACTTGCAAAACACTAATTTGTTTAAGTTCTTGTAGGGGGTTTTGAGCCATTTGATCAATTGCATTTACTGCTGAATTTACAATTTGTCCTATGGAATTAAAAATGGCATCAAAAATTGGTTGATAAGTGTCATCATTGTATTTTGTGCGTACACTCTGCACCACATTTCCAGTAGATCTTTCAATACCTTAAAATAAATCATTAACCTTATATTAACATTAACTACAAATTTTAAAATGTATTTATTTTTTAGTGAAATTATACATAGGTAAGAATGTAAGATACTGTTTACAATGAGTGTCAAAGGTGAACATGTTATAGTAATTTAAGAGCAATTAAATCCATTAATACATTCTAAAGATTGTTCTGAGAATTGTAGTCAACTCTTGACAACCTGTAATTTAAGAGGGGTGAAAACAATTGTTGAGTTAAGCTAAAAGGTTGAAATTTTTTTTTTTTTAAATTTATTATCATTAAATTTAGAATAATAATAATACACATAGAAAAATATTAAAAAATAAACAACTCACTGCTCAGTCTATTTATTCTTAAAATTGTATACAGGTTATTAGGTTACTTACCAATATTAATTTATTAGTTCAAAAATAGTTTTAAAAACAAACCTGAATATATCAAAAGAATTTTCAATTCAGGAGCTTCCAATAATTTATGGCTGTTAAGTTTTGTGTACTGGACCATTGTTCCATATGTGCAAATAGTATTATCTAATCCTGAAGCTTTAGTATGTATAAAATTTTCTGCTAACAAAGCCCATCTGTTTATCAAACATTTTTCCTGAAAAAATAAACATGAGACCATAACTAATTTTATTTATAATAAAATTATATAAAAACCTTTGAAATTAAAAAAAGCATTTTTATTGGGTAAGCTGTAAACAAATAAAGTTAATATTTACAAAAATATATTACCCCGTCACTGAATGTTATGTTGTCAGTAAATGCCTCAATAATTAGCAGGTTGTCACCACTCTGTGAATGGAAATCATCCAACAATGGATCAAATTGTATTTCTACATTAGAATTTATTTTAAACTTAACGTAGGCCAAACAAGCTGCTACTAGAGAAACACAATAAGATGCAGAACTGCCAGTTCCAGCTCCCAACTTCAATACAGATGTGATTCCAATGGTGAATGATACATTTTTCAATTGCTTCATATAGCATGACAAAATTCCTCCAAAAATAAAATGTAAAACAGTAAGTGTTTTTTTTTCATTAGCAGATAATGTATCTAATTCATTGAGAAATGGTTCATTTTTGTTTAATTTGTTTAAGGTTTCTTGAAAATATGTGGTAGGTGAAAATGTCGGTTTTGCATCCAAATGAATTGTTAACATTCCTGAGTAATTTATGAGTGGCAAAATAATGCGACATGGTATAGTATTCAAATCTTGGTTATTACAATAACTTTCAGCAAATGTTAATGTAGTATGTTGATCAATAGCACATGCGATTGCTGGTTTCCCATAAACAACACTATGTTCACCAAAAAGGATTATTTTTCCAGGTGCTGTTACTTCAAACTGTATATTAGAACTCATTTTTTATAGAATAAGAATAATGTTAAAATGTCAAGACTTAACAAAATGTAATACTAGGTCTTGATCTATAATTTATAAAGCAATTAAACTTTATTTAAATTATTCCATTGTTCTGTTGTCAATGTTTTCTGTGAGAACGCGTGTATTTCTTTTAATTCTTCAGCTAGCACTTCATTTACCATCCTGAAAAAAAAAACATAAATTAATAAATTATACATTTATGTATAGTGAATGCCTAGAGTGTTTTGAAACGTTTTATGCAATTTGTACATAAGAATGTTTCTCTAGTTTCTAAACACATTGTATTATGTTTCAATCTAGTAGTACTCAATCAACGTCTGTATTAATAGTAAATTTATAATTATGTAATAATATAATAACTCATTAGGTAGTGATTTATAAATAATTTATAACTAGATTATTAACCAACTTTCTTTTTATTATCTTTAACTATTTAACATTACTAAAAAAAGGCATATAAAATACAATTAAAAGAAAAACTTGATAGTTAGTTTTTAAATTGAATGACTCAATTAATTATTTGAATACTGATAAAAATTGGAAATTTTAATCAGCAATTAAAATAGGTCAGTTTCAACTAGGCCTCGCTCATAAAAAATTGACCTTTGATAACTTAAAATACTTAAAAATATTTCAGAGCAACATATGTTGTCCCTTTTTATTTAATATATATTAGTAAAATTGCTCTTCTTATTTCTTATTTTTGAAAACAAGCAAATTAATGATAACAAGTGCCTCATGAAATAATAATTTTATTATAATACACAAATATTGACAACCAATAGATAAGACTATATCATTTACACACATTCAAAATCCTTAAAAATTTGAAAAAAAAAAACAAACACATCAATGGGAATTTTAAGAATAATTTTTCTGTCGCGTGCAAGGTGTATTTTATAAATGTACAATATAGAAAGAGATAACACAAAAAATCCATATACAAAATAAATAATCATGATAATTTATATAACGATTAGTGATATTTTAAAACAAATAAAATAATTTTTTTCGAGTACCTACTTATAACTTTAAGACCGATCTTAATTTTTAATACTTACAATAGTCAATATTAATAGCTAAAATAACTATTTTTGTGAAGTACATATAACTGATATAACAGATAATAAAAATATATCCCTAGTTAAAAAACACTTCAGAAAATAATGAATCTAATTTGTATGACTCAGCCATATGTTAATTATTATTTTTTAAATTAATTTACACTAATTATTACTAACTGTGACACTGAGTTACATATTAAATAAACTATGACATTTGTATAAAAAAATTAGTAATAATAGGTATCTAATATATTTTGCAAACAATAATTCACATAATATTATACTATTCAATTATAATACTAATTAGTGTACAAATACAATATATATTATAAATTAACTTCCTATGAAATTATTAGCTGTAATGATGATTTAAAAATAAATTTAATAGGAAATAATTACTAAGAAGCTACTCACCGATGACGTTGTAATAATGTTTTACCAATAAATTTATCAGATACCACGACTACGCTAAATTTAGCACCACATCCATCGGAATCATCATTGACAGACTGAAATGAAAAATGCATAAAATAAATTAATATTTATATACCATTGAAAAATTGTTATTCAATCAATATAATATCAATATACTATAAATAAAAATGTTGTAAGTTTATTTTATAAACATTGGGTCTTAATAATTACATAAAAACCTGATAAAATAAAAATAATTTATGTAGTTTTGTTTTATTAAAAATTGATAAATATATAATGGATATTGATAAGTAGATAGAATAGTATATTTTATAAATAGTTATTACACATTTTACTTTTCATGACATTTGTTAAACTATTTACATTTTTAAATCAATTATACTGACTGTTAGAATAATAATATTTTATTTATATAATAAATAATCAAAGTTCAAGCATAAAACATGACATTGACAATAATCTATGTACTAAACTATTGTTTTACCATTTTTCTATTTTAAATTTATGGGAACAAAATGAAGTGAATTAATTAGTAGGTCATTTTGTATTTACCTACACAGAAAAGTTTTTATTAATGCATTAGAATTTTGAGAATATTGAATAAGAAATTCAAATTGAGTGTTTATAAGAAAATTCTGTATTTATATTCTATATATTAAATAAATGTTAACTTTTTTTAATAATCCAATATTTTATATCTTATGTAAAAATATTAATTAGTGTAGGTGCTCATATGGTAATAACTAGGGCCCGGATTTAAATGATCTAAATACCGTTGGAAAATGTCATTAAAACAATTTTACCTCAGTAATAATCTTAAAAATTATTTTTATAATGCAATGTTTTATTAGGTACACTTAATTCAAAATGCACGATAAATTAAAAATAATTAACTAAACATTTATTAAAAAAAAATTAACCAAAATTTGATTAGAAGTTCAGACTTCAGAGTGTTTATTCATTTTAATCACAGCCTACAAATTCTAATATCGGATACATGTTTTTTCCCCTATATAGACATTATTATATTCTATGGTACAGGCTTGAGTGGATAAATAGTTAAAAGAAGACAAATCAAATTTGCTACTGAAGTCGTATGATATATTCTGTGTGTAATAATATAAGTAATATATTGCATAAATAAATAGTGGTCGATCCTAGACATAATAATAATAATAATAATAATGAACTTTATTGCAACAAACATAAATAATACAAAAAATATACATAAATACCATGAGTAAAATATTGCGGCACCCTCTAAAAGCAAAGCTTATATAAACATACATACTAACAAAATTACCAAAAAATAGTAAAAAATGCTCAGAAAGACATCCAAACATGCCACAAAATGCAAAATAAAAGGTTCACTGTTGCAGTATCTATTTAACGAATCAAATTATGTACTTGGACTATATTATATATTATACTTTATTATCATACTGAATAGATACCAGACTTCAATAATAGTTCTGTATATTTTGTAGTTTTGTTCTTATATATATTATCTATGTATTATATTGTGAACTACAACGGTTGTCAGTACTGAGAGCCTACCTTCCGTACTCAGATTGACAAATAGTTAGTAATGCAAGAGCTATATTGTGTCGCATGTAAACCCTTAATTTTAGTATTTTTTTTATGTGTAAATGTGTAATATCAACAGTATCATTCTAACTAATAAAGTATTTGCAAGTAGTTATTATCCTTGCATTGGATATATTAATTTTGATAACATATATAGGCTAGAGGTGTAAAATAAAAAGAATAAAACTACATTTCACATTGATATAATTCATAACTTTATATTTAACGATTGTACAATAACTAATTTATTCAAAACATGGTTTTCTTAGAAACTACTTGAAAATACAAACTATAAATGTTTTATCAGTATACAAAACAAATTAAATAACTATGGACAGTTGACACAAAATTTGTATTTTTAAATTAAAGACAAAATTATTTATAAATTAATTTACCAGTACATATAGTATATATTTTTAACATTTTAGTCTTAAACAAATAATCAAGTATAAACTTTTATAATACATTATTATGATGTTCTTTTTAAAAACATATTAAATGATACTAATCAATTTTAAATATTCATAAAAATTAAATTAATATAAATTTATAAAACCCAATAACAGAACCATTTTATTTTAAGTAACTTAATACAATTTTTTTTTTGGAATTTGCAACATTAATTGACTAAAATTAAAATAGATCAAAAACAATATAAAATGCATACAACTATAAACAGATATAATCAAAGGCCATAAATCTGGATACTTTGGAGGCGGTTTTAATGCTATGGCACACAAAGTTAAAATAACACATCCAAATAATGATAAATTACGTAATAAATGTAATTTTGATGTTTCTCTTTGTTGTAAAATTATTTTTTCAATATTAAAGTGTATAATAAAATAAATTAACGATAAAGAAATAAATGGGACCAACAAATTATCCCTTATCAATAATGGAAGCATGCTAAATGTTGTCAAGGTCACAAACCAAGTACACATAAATACATTTTGAGGAGCATACATCAAAACTGGTATGGCAACTAAAAGTATGCTCTTTTCGTGAACTTGAAATGAAAATAGGAAAAATGACAATGAACAATTAATCAAGGAAAGTAAAAACTTAATTTTTGAAGGATTTTTTAAAAGATCCAGGCATGTGGGCATCACTGAGATGAATGTTGTTAATAGGCATATAGTAGCCATGGTATGATTATTCATATTCCTCAACTTATATAAAACATTAATTAGACACCATATATTGGAAACTTTGTCTTCGAAAACACCTCGTTCTAACGGGAAAATTCTGTGTATGACTTGAAACATTTGTTTGGGATCACTAATAAAAGGAATCCATAATAATAGAAATGTTATCATTACACTTAATACAAGAAGAGACAATGTCTTTAAAGCTGTAACGAATGAATGTTTTTTATACGTTTCATAAATAAATCCAATATAATAAAAGAAAAATGGCAAAGCGTGGTATAACTCCATTTGCTTGTAGTTTAAGGCCATACTGAACAAAATGCAAGTGAAGATCTTGTTATAGGCAAACATACTACCAACACTTGCCACAAATAAACCAAGAGAAACACAGTTATACTGAAAATGTCCATGATCTATTAATATTAATCCTGGGTACAACAATGTCATTGCAATGCTCATTGTTTGACTCATTTGGTTAATATTTTTGATTTTGAAAAACTGTCTAAAAAACCAACAAACGGCTGGTATGAATATCAACAAGTCAACTATAAGCACAGAATACCTCATGAGTAGTTTATGAAACTTTGACTCAAAACCTCTAGACGTATTAAGCTGTATGGACTCTGGAAGGATTTTTTTAAGCACTAAACCGTTTAAATAACTATGGTAGGCTGTCAAAGGTGGATAGTCGAGACCCCAATATAATAAATCATTGTCGGATGAATTAAAGTACCATTGAGTGGTTGGTATAGAAACTGTAACTTCCATCCAGTGCCGTTGGGCTTCATAATCACCATACATTGGAGTTTTTGATTTTCCAGAATAATCATGCAAGCTGACAAACCAACGAAATAATACAGCAATCATTAAGATAAGTTTTTCATCTAGTACTTTTTTCAAGTATATAGGTATTAAGTTTTTGTAAATCATTGTATCACAATATAAACTCATAAATCAAAATGAGACACCTGCTTTCACGAGAAATGATGATTGTTCTGGAAAAATAAAAATGGAAATTGTAAACAATACGGTCTTTTAATATCTAAATTATAATATATATAAAAAGTTTTATAATGTATATATTTAATTAAACTAATTTGAATTATTTTTTTTAAATTTTATTTTATGTAAAACTTTCTTGATAATTTAGTTTTTAATTATTTTTCTTAAAACAGTAAAATCCTAATGAACTATGTTGAATATAATATACTACCTAGTACCTACCTATAATCTATATAGGTACTTTAAATCATTGTACTATGTATAGTGGTAAATCAATTACAGTAAAACCTCCTTATAACGAAATTGCACGGAACCTACTGTTTTTTTTCCATTAAAGGCGTTTTCATTATAGGGAGAACAAAACATACAGGATATATTATTTGGGACAGTTGTTATTTTCTGTTAGAAGGAGAATTCCGTCTTATAGAGGTTCCGTTATAAGGAGGTTTTATTGTAATACTAAAAAAAAAAACAAAGGGCACATGTTTCAACACATTATTTTACAAGAAAATATATTCAATAAGAGCAGTCTTCTTCAAAAAATTTTCAATTTATAAGATTTACTTTTTGTATTGTACAATATAAAAAAACCACTTATCATAATTAGCAAAATGTATAAAATACAAGTTAAAATAAATAATACATTTTACAACATTAATAATTTCGAACATATTTTTATTTTACTATTTGTTGTATTATATTTTGAAAAATTATCATTAAATAAAAAAACGATGGTATCTAATTAAGTTTAAAATAAACTTAATTATTTACACTTGTTGTTTTAATTTTCTTCTTTTTAGGTTTGACTGCAATGGCTGATCGTACTTTGAATACTGCTTCACAAGTAGTGCAAATAGGACTTATTTTGCAATAAATAGTTAAACATAATGAACACACAAAACCAATTGCTGTTAGGGTTCCATGACAAAAACAAAAAGGTCGGAAGTCTAACTGTGGAGCTAATGGTATAACTAATTTTTTCCTAGAAGAAGGTTCCGTCAAAAATATCCACTGTAAATACAGCAATAATCCTTCTAATTTAGGCATACGAAAATATGAACCTTCTGTGATGTAACATGCTTGTTTCAATAGAGTAACATCATGGGTAAGACTACAGACATCAATGGCTACATTCTGTTTTTGAGCTGTGAAAAATGTATTCATACAACGTATGTATTTGTCTCCTTCATTATCACAACCGGATATAATTAATATTCTTGAATTCATTGTTTCGCCCGGAAATAGATTACTCTGTAATCTATTTATATAGCATAAAGCCTTAGCACAAGATGCTCCAAAGACGGTATCTCTAGACATATGTGGTTCTTCTGCCGCATCCTTGAGAAATTTCACAATGTTAAATTTGATAGAACGATCTATGTGACTGAACAGTTCATATTGGCTTCCACCCATTTTACAACTACTGACTGTTTTCTTTTTAAAATCAAGTTCATCTTGATCGGAATATATAAAATCACAACTATTTGGGTCAGACGCAAGTACGGCAACTTTATTATGGGTTCGAAGCATTAAGTGTGAATTAGCAAAAGCTACAACAGAACTAAGTATAGATGATAGCTTTATTTCTCCGCTAAGTAAAGTATCTTGAGCTGGGTTAACATCCAGGATTATTACCAGAAGACTGGAAAATATTTTCTTTGGTGTTTCTGATTGCATTCCGCCAACATTCAATATCGATCAAAATTCAAAATATAATAATTCACTATTTAAATCACATACAAATATACAATATTTTGTCTTTTAGGTAATTAAAACAACACTATCAATTACAAAATAACATAGACTAAACAACTTAACATAAACTAAACCCGGCAGTAAATTATTCGAATGGAAAATCGTAATTCAAAACAGTGAATTAATAAATATTATATTATTATTTATTTAGTTTTAACTTTTAGTGTTTGTGGTCAAGAATAATCAAAGAGTATGAAAATAAACATTAAATAATACTAAAATATACCAACATTTTACTAAATTATCTAAATGCCGAAGCTTGATCCGATATCGCACAACTGCCGCAGCCAATTAGAGTAATAACTAAAAAAGTGCCAAGACTCTATAAAAAATTGATAAAAGTTACAATATCTTAGAACGGTTAGAACGGTATAATATTATATTATGTGGTCGTAAATACAATTGGAGTATAACCAGAACCGAGGTTAGTTTTTTTTGACATAATATTATACCACAATTTTTATCGCTGATAAACACGTTTATAATATATTAAAGGCTGATAAATGATAATTGGAATATTGAATTCATGATATAACTATCTTAAATTCTTAAATCGTAATCAAATTTATTTTCATAATTTCACGGACGCCCAATATAATAGTTTTGTAATACTATATATTATATACACAATAATAATACGATACTATATACAACATGGTATATTTTATGTATTTACATCAGGAATTAAAGTATAAATAATAAATATATAATTAGGTATATAAATATAAATAAATTAAACGAATGTCGGACTATTAGAATTCAGAAAAGTTACAAAAATTAAAGAAGCTAAACATATTAACATATCCAAAGATTTAAACATAGTATACAGGGAATACTATTTACTTGAGAGACAGACACAAGAGAAAGCAGATATTACTCGATACTCGAAAAGTATTGTTTTTGAAACTATCTTTTCTACATAATTTGAAGTGATAACAAAATTAAATTTTTGGATAAAAGATGAATATTTTTCTAAATTGTTAAAGCATAGGTCAATTACCTATCATTTTATCTTATTTGCTTATTGTATAACTATAAATACAATAGAAAATAAAATAAAATGAAAACAAAAATAAATAAGATATGAGGGAAAGACGCCATTGACGGCACCGCTGCAATTTTAACTTATAAGTATACTTATAAAACATACCTAAAAATTAAAATGTACATGACACTACTTTATACTAAGACCAATTGTTCTATACAGCTCTGAAAAGTGGGCTTTGAGAAAAACAGAAGAATCGAGATTGATGATATTCGAAAGAAAAATTCTACGGAAAATTTTCGGTCCTGTTTGCGATAACCTAACTAAAGAATGGAGAAAACTTCATAATGAGGAACTCCAAAGACTTTTTCAGAGGCCGAATATAGTGAGAGAAATTGCCAAACGAAAACTAAGTTGGGCAGGTCATGCTTGGGCGCTTGGCGCAAACAGGGTACTTCAGTCAAATCGGTGATCGAAGAAGACCGTTAGGTAGACCTAACTACCTAAGCTAAGATGGGAAGATGGGGTGAAAAGAGAAGTTGAAAGAATAGAGCCCGGTACCAATTGGAGAGAAGCAGCGGAGGATAAGGATAGGTGGCAAAGTTTATCGTTTTCAGTTTGGTTTTAAAGGCCGAAACTAAAAAAAAAAAAGTATACTTATAAAATTCACTTGAAAGGCAGTTAGCGGGTCTCTACATCTCAAAGACAAGTTAAGTAACTAAATTCCAGACTACTAAGACCACTCCTTCACTCTAACCTAACTACACTCATCAAAATCATTCTTTATAAAACTTCTTCAACCATTATGTGAGCACGCCGTCGTAATTTGGGGCTTTGCTAAGTATTTAAATAAAAGAACTAAACGATCTTTTCAAAACATTTTTCAGCGCAATGGCACACCCTGGTTTGTCTCCAATGACTCCTTAGATTACTCTCAATCGACGAGACTGCTGCTCTCTATTACAAGCACTTCCAAGCCAAACTGGTGAATAATCCCAACCAATTGATTAAAGAGTTAGCATTAACTATCTAGTAGTTGCTTGATACTTCACAGAAAATATAACAGCCCCAGTTTGAAATAAATACGAGTAATGTTTTATAAATAGTCCAAAATTGTAAAATGAAACAAATTTCTTTTTAAATGTTTGATAAACCACTATTTCCTTAAACCAGATATATTAGAATTATGATCTTTGTATTTGTTAAGTTTTTGAATAAATTGTATAAGGTTTTCAATTAATTCGTTAAATCTTATGGAATAGATTTAATGATTGTTCACTTGAATTAAGCAGTAAAGTATAAGTAAAAAATTGTTTTTATACTATAAACAGGATGCAACCAATTTAAAGAATTATAGGTTAGCAAATGTGAAACCCAAATGTGACAATTATCTTAAGATCAGTTATGATAAATAAAAAATGTATG
The DNA here is from genome assembly GCA_027563435.1 of Nasonovia ribisnigri. NCBI lineage: Eukaryota > Metazoa > Arthropoda > Insecta > Hemiptera > Aphididae > Nasonovia > Nasonovia ribisnigri. The sequence goes on along the minus strand of JANEHU010000146.1, from coordinate 235,085 downwards.
AAGAATATATCTTATTCAAGTCATATTTTATTTACCTATTAGTTATATTAAATAAAATATTATGTTCCAAGGGTAAAACATTTATAATATGAATATTATACATAATATTATTATGTACCTATAATTTACAAAATGTATTTATTTAATATACAATTGTTTTTATCAAGCACAAGTTACATTCTTTCCCTTTGGACGTGTATATACTTATAATATATTAAAATTAATATATATACATACTAAAATTATATATTTTGTCTTTCTGTTATACAATTTATAACCCCCCTTCCTCCACCCATTTCATATTTCTAGATTCACCCATGCAGACACCCTTTTTTGTCAATTTTTTTTGTTTCAACATATTATGTAGTTAAACATGCTGAAAATGATTATGAATTTAAAATTTAGTTTTAAAGTTATAACTAATTTAAGTGTAGAGTATTTTAATATACACCCGGCATAGTCACTCCATCGCTCGGACATTTTAAGCTGAATACAACTCTTGACTTGTTATGTAAAATCACCTTGAGTGGTTCTCGTTCTCAGACTTCAAAACTAATAACGACCGCCAAATACTGACTTCGCCATCATTTTCTGCATGCTTAACTTCATTAATTACAACAAAAAAGAGTCAACAAATTTCCTTTTAATAATATTTAAAATAACATCCAAGAAACTAGTAAACTATAAATAACTATAACTATTTATTATTCTCTACATATAGTCACATAAACAAATAAAAAAAATATATTCTAGAACCAGTATTTTTTTTTTTCAAATAATTTATTATTTATCCAAGTATTATTAGCTTCAACAATTTTAAATATGAAATAATTACAGAAAAATTACTATAGTGAAGCGCACAAATTTTAAGACATCGATGGACTAAAAATATTGTATTTTATATTATTTTTATGATTAACTGCTAAGTAAAACTGTACACGGGCATAAGTAAAATAAACTACCTCAATACCTAATAATGTATTATATTGAACTTACCACATATGATGCATCAAGTGCAACTGTTAATTTAGATTTTAATAAATCTTCACTTATGGTCATTACAACAAGTAATTCAAAATATAATTGAATTAAAAAAAGTGTAGCGTAAAATATTGAATGATCTAGTTTAACACAATATTCGAACCCTACACAGTACTCGAACAGTTGAACTCGACACTCAACAGTATAATAGTATAAAGTATAAACACTGTAAACTTTAAAATACAATTTTTTTTTTATGTACCTATGAAAAATAAATCGTTCAATAATAAACTGATAATTTAGTGTACCTACATAAATACAGAATACAACTGATTAGTGATTACAGGAAACGGCCAACGGTGATGCAGTATTACTCTATGATGCAGACCCTGTATCCGGTAGATTGGTAGACACTGATAGGACAGGTAGTGTACTAGTGTGTAGACAGCTGAACTTACTTTACTCATATGGAGTTACCCATGATAAAAAAGCAAATATATTATTTTATCATGGTGTTACCAACACTTTGTTACCTACTTACTGACAATTATACTATTATAGTCCGATTAAAGATATAAAAAAATATTGTATGGAATGGTTGCACAATAAACTTTGAAAAGTGTCTACCGAAATGGCGAAATCACAGACTCCTATAACAGTCCTATAGAGTACAAACTATAAGTACTAAGGGTTTACGTATAATACGTTGAATACTGTCGAATGGGTGACACCATAGACCTATTAAGTATTAACTAACTTAGTTAATAAGTCTATGGGTGACACCTCAAAAAGCTTCTATATACCGTCTATACGGTATAGACCACAGATATATAAGTAAGATATATCATATATATCTGTGGTATAGACAGTTACAAGTTATAACTCGCCTCCGTTTATTTTGTGATGTTGCGTTGCTGATTAGTGATTATATTGGTGTGATACGATAAGACATTCTATGTTTTTATCAATTTATCATTATTGTTAATTGTTATTTAAAATTTAAATTCTAAATATTGAATTCAAATTTCAAATGTTCATCGTTATTTTAGCTTAAAGTTGTAACTTGTAATTACTATGTCATAAATTAATTTAAATACTGAATTCGCATTTACATAGCATTCATTTAACATATTTTATGTTTATTTATCTAGAAATAATAATTATTATTATGAAAATATACCATTCAATAATGAATTATTCAAAAATATTTTCCCAAGGAAAATTATTCAAACAAGCATTAAATTTTAAAATTCAAAATCAAGTGTCTAAAATTAGTTCAACTAACCATGATAGAACGACGACCGGAGATTTTTTCGTTTCAAAATTTCTAGACAGTTTTAAAGTACCATTCAAAAATCAATTTACTTGCTTATTGGTGAGATGTGGTTTTTGTAAAAGCACATCTTTACACATTAATAAAATTACTGGTAAATAGTTTTATGAAAAATTCTATACAACTAACTGTTAACATATTTGTACTTATTGAATAATATAATATTTAAATGTTTTAGGTTGGTTTATTTGTACACATTGTTTGAGATGTGGCGATTGGTCAATATTTAAGTCACACATAAATAAGAATAATGAAAAAATTTGTGTACCCACTCCTAAAATTTTTGAAGCTGGTAATGATTTTAAGAATAAGGCTGATAATTTAATGCATTTCAAATCATTAAAAACTAGTAGTAAAAAGAGTATTTTAAAATCTCTTAATATGGAGGTAATAGTTATACACTATTTTAGTACCTAATACATATTATATAACATGAATTCAAATTTAAATAATGAAAATGATTCAATTTTAAATATGATTAAGTTCTGTAGGAAATCCACAAGGTATAGTAGGTATTTAATTTATAACATAGTATATCTGTGAAAGAAACCATTTCAGTTTGTTAATTTGTTGTTTTTTTCTGATATCAAATTTACCTTTCAATTTATTTACAGTTGGTGTATAAGTTATTACTTTAGTTTATAAATAATTCTTTGATCTATTTTGATATGGGTGTTACAGAGAAGCAGAATGTTGAAACTCAAAACTAATCAATCAATAATGATTTATAAATAGATGATTTAAATGTACATTTACAAAATTATACTTGTCATAATAATAATGAGTAAATGATTAATTTTTATTGGCACAATTAAAAATTTCAAAATAAATAAAATGACCCTGATTAAATTTACATTTAATAAAATAACTCAATTTTTATATTATTATTATTATTACTATCCATTTATTTTATTGCTCAGTTTTTTTTTCTTTTCATTTCTAATTTTTTAATAATAAATGTATTTAAGATTTACATTTATTGGGAATTAAGGTATTTTGTGGGTTACCTATACCTAGTTAGAATAAATTAAATTAGAAATATTGTTTTCAAGTGACAGTACAACTTCTGTGATGAGGTCAATTTATATTAATATTTTAGAATTTTCATTAAGTATTTAGATAGTTATGTATGCTTAAAGCTTATTGATATAATTAATAATACAATTAATTAGCTCTTTTGTAATTTGTTTTATTATTATTTGTATTTAAAGCATTTTATAAATTATAGTGTTTATTTTGCAGGAATTAAAAATACAAGACCTTGATCGTATTCCAGGTTTGTACGTTAATTCAGAAAATAGTTCCTTGTACTTGACTATGATGCTTGATCGTAAAATAGTTGTTGGATATAAAGAAATTAAATTGGAAAATAGTCTCAATCAAAATACTGTACCAGATGATTGTTGCTGGGGAATTGCTCAAGTTCCTCCATTCACTTCAAATCATAGTCAAAGTGCAATTGTTGTTGATGACTTTAAACATTTATTAGTATTAGCCGGTCATCAATCATCTCATCATATTATTTGCTTACCTCATGGTATAAGTATTATTCTACATTATGTAAATTAGTTAGTAAAATCTTACCTCTTAACTAAGATCAGTGTTGTTTAACATTATTTATTTAAATGCAGTTCATTTAAAAAAAATTTAACAATGTTTATTTGATTGTATTTTATGTTATAAATAATTATAATTATTCCAATCCAATCCATAAAAATCTTATATTTAAATTGTTTGTTACAAAGTGTCTAAATATAATATTATGTTGTTAGATCAATTTATAATCACTACAAATAAATTTTCATCAATTATATTTAACTACCTAACAATTTAATGTATTCCGATTTTACTTTTACAAGTATATTTTAATTATATTTGTATACTGAAAAGTAAATTTAAAAATAATCATTTTATATTTTTAAGGTGTGCGGAAATTACCACAAGAATTACTGCCATCATTGGAGCATTTCAACAAATTAATCTTATGGTTTGGAAATGATCAAATTGCATGGAATTCAGCAAGAACATTCGCTAAGAAATTAATAGAAAATAGATGTTATTTTATTAGACCTACTGATGATCAACCATCCCCTTATTTAGCATTTAAACTTGGTTTGAATATTGACAAAATACTTAAAACTGCTGATAAAATGGTTCATCCCAGTATTATTCAATTTTCAACAATACGTAATGAAGTTTATGCAGAGTTACAAAACCATGATAAGGTAAAGCATAAAAAAAATACGAATAGTAGTGATTAACAGTTTTAAAATTAAAAAACTTTGTTTAGACTCTTGGAATGAAATGGACAAAATTTCCGGCATTAAATAAAATTATTGGAGGCCATCGTCGTGGAGAACTTACTTTATTAACTGGTCCAACGGGATCAGGAAAAACAACTTTTATAAGTGAATATTCATTAGATTTGGCTGAACAAGGTGTAAGTCATTCAAATAGTCTCAATTGGATACTTAAACACTTTATTTAATTATACATTTTTTTAAAATATATTTTTGTTTATAGTAGATAAAATATAATAAAATTGTGATAATAAAATCTTTAGATAGTTTTTACTTTTGAAATATACGCTTGTATGTACAGAATGATGCAGAAGTTGTCCAATGTTAGTTTCTTGTATATTTTTATTTTTTAGTGTTTTTTCAACTTTAAATCTAACATTATTTATGGTCTGTATGGAATTTTGATTTAAAATGTATTTATTTATTGTTAACAGTATAGTTTAAATTTAATTAATTGAAATTTAACGTAATTTATGATGAATTGAAGGTAAACAAAATTATACTTAGTTGGATGACTCAGAAGTTCCTTTCAACTATAATACCTACTTAAAATGAAAATATTTTGGATGATGATTATAATTTGTTGTATCTCTTTACTCCTTTATAAAATTCAGTTACTAACCTAAACATATACTACATATTTTTTAAATAATATAAATGTTGTTATTCTTTATGTGTTGTATATGTGTAGTTGCCAACATTATGGGGAAGTTTTGAAATACGTAATCAACGTTTAGCAAAAATCATGCTTCAACAATTTGCTAAGGAACCTGTGCATCTTAATTTAAACTTATTTGAAAACTTAGCAGATCAATTTGAAAAGCTTCCACTGTACTTCTTGACTTTTCATGGCCCCCAACCACTAAATATGGTGATGGACGTAAGTTTAATTTATACTAGTGAATTTATAAGAATCAAAGCTTATTTGTCTATTTATTGATTTAAGCTTTGAATATTATGCATATAAAAGTAATTTAGATTAAGAAATTAGAAGACTAAATCAATACATTCATACATTAAAAATATAAATATTTAAAGTAGTTTGTCACAAACAATATATTTATGGTATAATTGGTTTAAATATTCATTTATTTACATTTAATAGGTAGGTATCATAATTTAATAAATTTTTTTGTCTTATATAAGTATTTTTCAAAACTTTTTGAATGTCCTAGTTTATTACAATGTATATTATACATATTTTGTTCTAACACTTTGTTATTATTAGGCTGTATTAAATGCTGTCTATGTATACGATATTGGCCATGTTGTCATTGATAATGTACAGTTTATGATGGGCATTGGTGCCAAGTATGATATGGGTTCAGAACGATTTTGGCAACAAGATTCAATTATAGCAGAGTTTAGGAGGTTTGCTACATATTCAAACTGTCATGTGACATTAGTAATGCATCCTAGAAAAGAAAAAGATGTCGAACAGTTGTCCATCAATTCTATTTTTGGTACTGCTAAAGCCACTCAAGAAGCTGATAATATTCTTATAATACAAAATAAAATTATGGAATCTTTACAAATTAAAAAATATTTACAGGTATATATTAGTGTTTTAGTTAAGGGTTTATACTACAATATATATAAATAATAATTTATTTTTCCAGGTTTCCAAAAACCGATACAGTGGTAATCTTGGAGTTATGTCTTTAGAATTCAATAAACAAAGTTTAAGTTTTTCACAACAACAGACTTAATAATACAATTTTTATAATATTTATCAACTTCTCTTTATGTTCAATGCTTATAAAAATAAAAAATAAATGTTTTAAATATTTTTGTATAAAGTGTTTAATGAAATTTCTGGTATTATGCACAATGCACTATACACATTATCTCTAATTCAATTACTGTGGTAAGTGCATGCCTCATCTATGCTCGTTGTCCAGTAATTATTTCCAATTGACAAATAGCGTGACTCCGGTGAACTCTTCCTTTTTTATAGAGGTAGAAAAACTTGTTGGGAACCTTCTATTAAAATATTGTATGTTAGCTATGAAAAAAAAAACTTTAATGAATTTCTAACTGAAAAAAAATGTAGAACATTTTAACAATCTCTCATAGTAATAATAATCATGACAATAAACAACCAAAAAAGAGTCAAAATTGTTATGAAAATGTACGGAAAATTATGATTTTAACATTTGGTGAACATTTCAAGTATTTAGGATTATTCGTTTTAGAATAATGAATGAAAAATCGTTGAAAATCAAATGTCGTAAAAATTTTAAATTTCAATGCTCATAAAAAATATTTACAACATTTAAAAAATCTCTTAAGTCAAAGAGAGTCAAAATATTTCGAAAATGTAACCATTTTTATGTGAAATGCTAAAACAAATATTTAGTGAACATTTCAAGGGTGTACGATTATTAATGTTTGAGTTGAGCCAACAAAATAAAATCGAAAAAAAAGCGATCAAAAATAAACAATAAAATTACCACTTATTTATCTCTTTATTTTTGTTTTTTTCTTGACGCTTTCTAAAATTAGTTGGAATTTTCAATTTTGACCTCCCAAATGTACCAACTAGATTCACCTATCTACCAGAAAAGAAGCTGATCTCGAGCGTTTTTACTATTCAAAAAGTTGCCGACAGACAGAAAAAAAAAACATTATTGTAAAATCAATACATTATTCCGCTTCTCTCAGGAGCTAAAAATAAAAAAGTTTGACCCATCATTTAAACTCACTTTTAAAAGGATTGTTTTTCATAACGGAAGGTATACTATTAACTATTAAGGCCGGTCACTTCTTCACCGGGCACATTGTATTTTTTATTATAAAGACTATAAGACGACAATTAATGCATTTAATTATTAATACATAGTGAAGTATAGTAAAATTATATAGATATAGTGCTTTATAAGTCTATAATACTATGCATTGATGACATTAATTAGGTGGCCTATCCACGACGCCGCGGTAATGTGTTATAGCAATTTTTCGGTTGAAATGCGTTAAATAATATTACAGTCGGTCGTGGTTTGAAGTTACCTCGGTCGCATTCGAAGTTGAAGGGACCGACCAGAATGTTCGAGTTGTACAAGGATAGTACAATATTATTATAGAAAATTCTAGGGACCGGGGGAAAAGTCCGAGGTACCGACGATTTCGAGTTAACCCCGTTTGACCGTAAACTACAACTGTCGGAATTCGATTGTAAACGTTATTCTGTTATTTAACCGTGATTTAAAATTTAAAAATAAAATAAATATTAATAATAAAATATTTAAATAATACTGTAATATTATAGTACATAATATTATGAAATAAACTTCCTGTTTCAACTTCTTAGTTGTAATAGAACGTTATCAGAAATAACTAATAGTATATTAACTGAAAAACTATAATACATATATCATATTTTACACAAATATAGTGCAAATAAATCAGTTGGTACATTTTGCTATAATGTTATTGTTTTAAAATCTAAGATCAAATTTATTTTTGAGAAAATATGTGCATCCCGTAAAAAGGTGAAACCCGTTATAATAATATTTTATTAACATTTTCCCAAAGAGATTCTACAAACGATTAAACATCTTTGGAACTAAAGTTTGGCTAATCTGATTAGGGCAGGATAACTTTTGTTTTAATTTTTTGAATTTTTTATTTTAGTGTTCTCTTAAAATAATGTTTCTATAAAGTCTTTACTTATTGGTGCTTTTTTATGAAATGTATTCATTTAATACAATTTGTATGTTTATAAAAACATATGGTTCGTCTGAGGCCATTCCAATTGGATCTACAAACACTGTCTTTGTCAAAATTTAGGTATAATAGTTGTATACACTAAAATACTATAATTGGAGTAAAGATTAGGATTTTACTAAATTTAAATTGACATTTGCTACCACTTACTATCAAATAAATAATAATAATTAAACATTTTTAAATATTTTAACATTAAGCTAGTGGACTGGCTAAATGATAAAAATAATTATCATTTAAATTTGAGGAAAAGAGAATCTTAACAACTAAGTACCTACTAGGTACACTGATATTAACTATTGAATTTAGAATGGTTTAATAAATGACTGGATTAAATATTAGCAAAGTGTTCAGTTTATGTGTATTAATTGAATATAAACATTTTAAGATGTTCAACTTATGTAGGAATGTGTCATGTACCTAGTTGTGTCATCAAATAAACATTAATATATTTGAGTGGTGCATACATTTTTATTTTTATTTTTATTTTTCATGAGCACAATCAAGTGATTTTATTTTGTTGTAAATAATTTTTTTAAATATTCATTTGAACTAATATACTATTGGCTTTTAATTAAAGTTTAAAACACTTATATCTTGATATATTTAGACATATACGTATTGGTATGTTGGAATGTATAAGATAATAATTAAAATTAATCAATGTCTTAATTTATATTTATAATAATATTTAATTCCTCTCTCATACCTTCATACATTTTGTATTAAATCCATTCTTTAAAAATTAAATTACATTTAACAAATAATTAATATTTATTAATAAAAACATTTATGCTATGAAAAAGGTACCTATCTATTATATAATTGTATTTTATAGAAAGTGAACTAGCTTTTTAAATTATTTGTGTGTATCCATGTTGGTACATTTTAAAATTAATTTAACAAGTACTTGTTATGTTATAAGAACAATATATTATTTATATTATTTTTTTATTTTTACTAGAAAAACTATTTTAAATATTACGTGCAATACATTTGTGTTGATTACGGATGACTTGTTAACAATGTTTACCCCTTAAAAATATTTTTGTATTTAAAAATATCTTAATCAGAACTATAAATAAATTATGTGTTTTTTAAATTTTGAGAATGATTTTTTTATTTTTAGTCGACTAGGGTTGATATTTATTTAAAGTTATACTCCTGGACACTGCAATGACTTCTCCCACCGAAAAGAACTTATATTACTTACAATAATAATTTGATTTCTGTAGAATAAATAAGAATGAATAGAAATATAATGTGACACACCTTAGTAACCAACCAGCCTTTATTAGACCATATCTCAGTTATGTATTAAATTAAACTTATTTATGTCAATTGATTATGATAGTAACATATTTTCTTTTCTTGTACCTTCTCCTTAAAATTATTGTAACACTTATATTTATATATTATGTTATATATGTAATGTTATAATATGTACAGTAATTGTCGAGCTATAATAGTTTTTGCTGATAGCCCGAAATAAAAATTAAATAAAAAAAAAATAACATATTTTGATTTAAGAAATGTATAATTTTAGTTGTCACATTACACAAATAATTACACGGGACTAATTATTAAAAACCCATTTTTTTAAATTTGATCATGGCTTAAAAGATACTTAGATACCAGCATTATTCTGGCAAATTTGGGACAAATGGCAACCCTATAGTTGACTTATGTCTGCAGAAAACATTGAAACTGATTCTTTTTAAAAAATTATCAACATTTTGTAAAGTATTAATCTATACCTAGTTTTGTTGTATTTTATTTTTATAATATTTTCTTTTTATATATTAATTTATATTTGTCTGAAGGAATAAATGGATGGATTCATTTGACCACCTATTCAAAACAAAAATCATTTCTTCAGGATGTTTTCTATAAACCAATACAGAATCAATCATTATATTATGTACTCTAGTAATTTATTGTCAAGATAAATAACCTAAAATGGGAACGTTGCAGTATTCTTCTTATTCAAAAGTAAGAATTTCATAATAATAATAATAATACAAATATTTATTTTTGAATATTTTATATGTATATATTACTTGTGTGCTTTTTTTAGGACCCTAATATTGCTATATTTAATAAAACAATAATTTATGTAAAGTTGATTGCAGTGTGAACTAAAATACTAAAAATGACTATATTGTTTTGCTAAAAATATATTTTTATATTGGTTATTAGTTTAATGGGTATCTACAGAGGGAGTTGTGCAAGAAACAAGTGCTACAAATAAGATCACAATCACTATTTTAAAATTTGAAAGAAAAGTTTTTGAGGGTAGTGTTAAATATTTATAACTATAAAAAACTATACATATGAATTAAAAGGGATAAATACACTCTATGGACTTTTATTGCTCCTTATGGTATTTGGGTGACATTTTATTCTAAAGGTGTATTAATTATCAGATAACTTTTTATATATTGGCTGCTGTCTGCCTAAAAAATAATGGTTCTCAAAAGTACTAAACCTTTATGTGTATAATAGTAAAACTACACTCATATTAGTCATCTATATGTAAATTTTCAATGCAATGGTTTTACTTAGGTCTAAGTTACGCAAAATATACAATTATTTAATATATATTTTATATTGTTTGCCAATAGTTAATAAAATTTATAAAAAAAGTAATGAATCCATAATTTGAATTGTTTCTTTTTTTTTTATCAAAAGGAGATTAAAGTACATAGTAATTCTATGGCTATTGCTTCATTTTTAGCTTAGTGACTAATGAATCATTTGTGCTATAAAAGTAATGACATTTTTAATTATTTATTGGATATTTCCTTATTTTAATTATTTCTGGAGAAGAATACAAGAATCTATAATATATTTTTCTTATATTTTGATGTTACAGAAACTTAAATAATTGGTCAATTTTCAGACATCTCTCAAAATGCCTGATCATACTCTGTTGAGTCGAAATTCTGAAGGAAGATCTTCTGGAAGCAGTGTTGTTAGTAATGGAAGTATGCGCATGGCCACCTTACCTGTGACATCAATTGATGATGGAAAGTCTAGGTTTCCAAAATTAGAAGAGTGTGCTCATTTTCATTATGAACATGTTGAACTTGGACCACTAAAAGTTAGTAATCTGATAAAATTAATTTACTTAAGAGGATAGCACACCTGCATGTGTTGTCTCCGTCTTACAAATGTACAACATAGCATAAACTGTTTTGCACGGGAAAGAACCAAGAAAGCTACAGTCATAACCAAGAAACAAAATTTCAATCGCATGAAAAGGAGAAATTTGAAGGTACAATATTGTTTTTTTTTTTTTTTTGATATCATTTGTACAAAATAAGTTATTATTGTTTCAAAATTCATTTTAATTTGTTTTTTATAAACTTTAATAACCTTTTTTTGAATTTTAGATATCGAAAAAAATTAAAACGATTTTGCACAGGCAAAGTTCTCCCGTTCATGTGGTGAAAATTTAATTTCTTAGTTATGACTAACTTCTCGGTTTTTTCCCAGGCTGATACAGTTTTTGCTATGTCGTACATGTGTAAGACAGAGATAACATGCGGGTGCTACTTCTAAGGGTTTAATATAGTTTATACTAAATAAATATTTTTATTTTAGTGACTATTTTTGATATGATATTTAATTGTCTAATTTTTTGATTTAGTAAAAAATATAAATAAATGTTTTTTTAACCATTTATAAATTATTTTATGAATACAACTATTAAACATAGAATTAAATAAGAATTCAATTTGTTTTTTCTTGCATATTTTCATGATTTTCCATGCAATAAGTCATTTAAGAATAACATAGTACTCATAGTGTCATGTGTGGTTACTTAAAAACGAGATTACTATTAAAAGTGCAGTTAACTTTATTAATTTTACTATTCAATTATGGAATCAAATATACACTAAAAAAAATTGATTAAAACCAATAAAAGTTACATTGTTAAATTCAAGAACAGAAACCTTTTAAATTAATAATTACTGCACCTCACAAGTCTTTGGGTTCTTTTGGACTTTTGGCGAGTAATTACGTTTATAAATGTCACACCTCATACATATATAAAATATTCTTAATTATTGTTTTAAAAAATGTATTTATTCTTTAGTTTGATTTGATTGAAGAAGATGAACAAAAATTTGGAAATGTAGATAATGATAACGATTGTTGGTTAACTATTAAAGTAGAATCACAAAATACAGTTTGGGTTTTAAGACGATCATATGAAAATGCAAGAACCCTTGATCATCAATTACATAAATGTGTTTATGATAGAAAGTTCAGTCTACTTCCAGAACTTCAACCTGTACCAAGTGATTGTGAAAATCCTAATGTAAGAAATTTAGTTGTAAAGATTTTTTTATTTAATTATAATATTGCCATTATTTATTTCCACATTTTAGGAATATTTGAAAGACTTGATTAGTAAATATTGCAAAAGATTATCTCAAATAGCGGTGGGAAGTTTAATTAACTGTGGACCTATTCTTAGCTGGTTAGAACTAGATAATCGCGGTCATCATCTTTTAGTTGCTGATGGAGATCATTGTGCGATAAATACTCCTGCTGTTGCCGCAGCTTATTCAGTCAGAAAATACACTGCACATGCTTCTGATGAAATTTCATTTGATGTAGTTTTTATACATTTATGATTCTTATATAAATATTATTAAATATTATCTTATTTTAATAGATTGGTGATATCATTTCTGTTATTGACATGCCATCGCCTGAAGAAAGTGTTTGGTGGAGGGGCAAACATGGTTTTTTAGTTGGATTTTTCCCATCCAACTGTGTAGCTGTTATAACAGACAAAGTTCCGAGAAATCTTTACATAAACCCTCATATGCTTTCTCTTTCTGAACCATCAAAACCAGTATTAAGGTAAATCCGTGCACTATTTATATTTTTGTGATTTCATAATATACTTTTGTATTTAATGTTACTCAATTAAATAGGTGTTTATTTATACAATTATATTACTTAAACAATTAATAATATTTATATTGTGATTAATAAAATATTTGTCAACATTTCCAGAAAACATGGTAAACTGATATCATTTTTTCGGTCTTTTATATTATCAAGACCAACTCGAAGAACGTTAAAACAATCTGGAATATTAAAAGAAAGAGTATTTGGTTGTGACCTAGGTGAACATCTTCTAAATTCTGGAAGAGATTGTTAGTATAATTCTTAATTTTACACTAAATGTTATGTAATAGTAGGAATGGGTCTAAATCTAAATTTATTATTTTATTGAAAATAATAATAGGAAAAACATACATTTTGATTGAAAGAAAACTTGTAAAAAGTTAGTTATTAAGTTTGTGGTAAACAATATTTTATTTATCATTTATTTATACTTTGTAATATAATCCTTGTTTAAGGTTATTTAAGTTATTTAAAAAAAATATACATATAGCCTATTTCTTTTTATTAGAGAGTTTGAATAAATGTATATACAATTGAATTAATATATTATTTATCATTTTAGTAACAGAAATAGTAAAGACAAAACATCCACATGAAAAACAATTTTTTTTAAAGATTCCTTCTCACTATTTTCATATCAAACAACTTGAATTAACTACATAAATATTATATAATCCTTAAAAAATGGTTGTACTAATTGTGGTAAATTTTTATTTTAGTACCTGATGTGTTAACTAGCTGTGCTGAGTTTATTGAAAAATTTGGAATAGTTGATGGAATATATAGACTTTCTGGCGTTACATCAAATATTCAAAGATTGAGGTTTGTATCAATATTGAACTAATTTTATAAAATATTTTCAAGCTTTTAAAAGCTGAGATATTATTGATACTGTATTTTTTGCTGGGTGCTCTTATGCCAAATGTCCGTAGTGCAGCACTTTTTACGTGATATATAACGTTTCTTTGATCTTTTTACCATAGATACAAATCTAAAATGATAAAACTGTTTTGAGTTAAATTTTAGTTTTTTCTATCAATTTATAAATAAGAGAAATAATTTTTTGCTATACTTGAAATTTTACAAGTTAAATATTTCGTTAATACATTTATTTGTAACAAACTTTATTTTCCTTCAAATTTCTAACATTACGCATATAATATATGCAGAATATGCATTGTGTTTCTCACTTTTCCATAAAATGAATACAGTACAACAATTTAACTCTTATCCATTATATAATATGTAATTTGTTCATGTATTAGGTCAACATTTGATGAAGATAGAGTACCAGCTTTGTGGGAAGATGAATCTATAAGACAAGATATACATAGTGTGGCCTCATTGTTAAAATTATATTTTAGAGAACTACCAAATCCACTATGCACTTATCAACTTTATGATTCCTTTGTGAATGCTGTACAATCAATACCAGAGAAAACTACTGAAGTCAGGTTACAGCTTATGCGAGAAACAGTTCAAAAGTTACCTCCACCTCATTTTAGGTAAGTAAAGTAAAACTTATTTAAATAGATATTTCTATGGACCAACAAAAATGTCCTTAAAAGACAGGCTTTTGGTTTATTGGATAAATATGGAAATTCCTTTATTATTTTATCAATAATACAAATTGTTGCTTGTATTAGAACATTGGAATACTTGATGAAACATTTATCTCACGTGGCTGCTCTTGGTGAACAAACAGGCATGACAGCAAGGAATGTTGCGATTGTTTGGGCACCTAATTTGTTAAGAAGTAAACAACTAGAAAATGGTAGCGGTGTTGCTGCTTTACATGGTGTTGGTATTCAAGCTGTAGTTACTGAATTTTTAATTCGATATACAGACTATATTTTTAGCCCTATTCCTAGTGTTGGAGCAAAATTGCCACCTACTAAAGGTAGGTACCAAAGTTACATGTGAATGATTGAAAACCAAATTTGATCCCAATTAATTCTTTTTAGGTACACCCAAAAAATGTAGACCTAAATCTTTAGCAATATCTACTCAAACAAAACTTTTAACGCTCGAAGAAGCTCAAAATCGTGTTCTAACTTTTGCAAAAAGAAATGATCCTAATTATATTGAAGTTGGTAAGTAAATTTTAATTAGTTTAAATTAAAATATATTAGTATAGTATAATTTATGGATAATATTTATCGTTTACATTTTAGGTGGGGGTCCTTCTTGTTTACCTGAAAAGTATCATACTGTTATTGATTTACCATCAAGAAGATGTAATACTAACAAAAGGCGTTCACCATCAAGATGGAAATCATTATTTACTCGTGGTGGAAGTAGTATTTCACTTGGAGTTCTGCCACTTCGTAAAAAGTCAGAACCAAACTTAATACCTAAATATATGGTAAGATTTTTATAAATGTAAAAAGTTTCTAAATAAGTACTTAAAATTCTATTGAGTTTATACGAGTATATATATATTTTCTAAGTTCTTTTACGTTAGTGGTTAATGAAAACCAGTTATCTATGTTTGAGGATGGCACACCACGCCATGTGTTGTGTCTATCTTAGAACTGTATAACATGTCAACAAAGCTAAAACCTTACTTATGTTGTTAATATATTAAAATGAATTGTTGACCTATTGTCAAACTCAAAGTAAGGATATTAACTGGGTTTGTATCATACTACCACGGAAATATAAAGATTATCTATCTAAAAATGATTGTTATATATTACAATTATCTTTATTTGTCTATGATTTTACATACTTATAAGTTATAACTTACATAAAAGTTGAAATATCATAAAAGAGTCAACATACAAATAATGATAAAATTCTGAACTTTAACTTTTAAGTTTGACTTTTGGCTAATTCTCTCTTATATTAGAGGTAATAATATAAAATTGATTTATTTATGTCATCTCTATGTCTTGTCTTCATTTTCAAAGTGCATAATAAAGCAAGTTCACATTCAGCAGTTCTCGTTTAGCTTAGTTATATTTAATATTAGTGTGAATTTAGATAAAAGGATTTGTGTTAGTGGTAAACTATAAACTAAGGAAATTATTAAAAACCATGAATTTAATGAAAATAAAATGTTGGAAGGTCAACATTTTCAGAAAAATTAACTATAAAATGTGGGTATCTTCAATTGTTTCAAAAATAGTGAAAAAAATTTTTTTTTAACTTTTTACCCAAAAATTTATTTAAATTAAAAAATTGGTGTAGCCTTTGTCTCTCTGAGTAATAATAAAAACAAATTTATGATATATTTATAATCTCAGAAATCCCCGTGGACATATATCACAATATGAGTTATGTTTACAGAAAACTGTTAACATTTTATTAAGAAAGATGCTGGATTTACATTTTTTTTAAAAACCTCTTGAAATATTGAAAAAAAGATTTCAATTTTATAGATATGGAAGTGTTGCATAAAAGTTATTGCACTTTTACTGCTGTTTTTGTCTGTTCTTTTTAATACCTTGTAGAAATCGTTTATTTGGCATTTCTTATAAAATTTATCTAAAATAAAAATTTTAATAAATTCTCATTAATTTTATCAGGACTCAAAAGAATGTGTACGTCAGAGTATAACTGAAGGTATGAATATTCCAGACACACCTAAGTCTTCCAAGTCAGTTAGTGAAACAATGTCTTTACGAGAAATAAAAGGTACACCTCCATGTTCTCCTCCTGGCTTCTGTGGTTCCAACTCAATTGGTCATAATCGTTCTGTGTCACATGATTCTTATTTTGATCAACTCGCTGATCAAGAAGATCTGGCATCACCTATTCTTCGCCCAAGTCAAGAAGGTACAAATAAATAATAATTCAATAATATATGTTTGTTTTTAAAAATCTAAACACCTACTGAATATTATTAGTTCATCGTAACTTTTTTTTTAGAGCTAAGTGATTTACAAGTTAACTTTGATTTGGATGAGTCTGATATGAGAGTATTTTCTGATGAAGATACCAACCATATTTTTAGTAACCGTTCAAGCATGGAACACTTACAGAATGTGACTAATAATGTAAGTTTAAAATTAATAGTTAAAATGTTAAGGAATTTTATTTGGCACAAGTTTTTAAAGCTTCCAAATTACAATAAGATTAAAGTATTAGATAATAGCTTAAAAATGTATTATATTTTAATATTAATTACATTTTTTATGATGTAGAAAACTGAAAAATATTACCCAAAAATGAAATTATGTTAGTATTTTTTAAACAATGTTAATTACCGAAACAATATATCCAGATAAAAATTTAAAATAATAAAAATTTTACAATTTTACAAATAAGCTTAATTATTTGTTTTTCATATGTTAAAAGCTTATTGATTTTTTTTTATTCCTATATGTTTTAGTTGAATAGTAGTGCTAAACGTTTACCAATATTAGCACATGCAGAAGATTCTTTAAGTGCAGATCCTTCACCAAAGAAAAAGAAAACCACAGATTCAAGTAAAGACAACGATCATACGAAAAATAATAGGCTATCATATTTAGAAGAACGGTTTGCTTCACCTGATATTCGATTCATTGATAGTCAGTCTCCAGAACATGTAATTATTTCATTATTATTTTATTTACTCAGATTAAACAAGCAAACATTTCTTTGTGTTAGATGACGGTTGTTGCAGACATACATACAGAATGTGATCAAATAATGACAGATGTTGAAAGTAATGAAACTTGTACAGGTTCATTGTCTACTATTACCACACCTACACTTTCATACTGTCCATTATCAGAAGAAAGTTATAGTGACAAAAACACTACACCTGGTTATCAGACAATCATGATTGATTTTTGTGTATCAGATGTTTTGACCGAAAACCTTCTAACTACACCTCGAAATCGATTAAGTTACCAAGGTGACTTAAAAAATAAAAGCTTATCAAATGACCGACGTAGTTTTCAAGAAATAAAATTAAGAAATGTTCAAGATAATGCTCCAAGTGAATCTTTTATCAACAATGGAATTGAAGAAAAAGTGAAATCAGATATTTCGATTTTAACTGAATCCCTGAGTTCTCCTAAAAAAACTGGATCTATGTATGAAATTGTTATGGGTAACAATTATGAACGTTTAGGTCACAAAAATTCAATTTTTCATCAAGATGATTCTAGTTATGAAGAAGTCATGCCATCCAGTAAAAGTTCTATTGATTCAATAGATAACTTAAATTTTGAGAAAGAAAAATCTGTTGAAAATATTCATTATGAAATATTGGTTGTTACTAGTCCTGAATCTTGTAATTCTAGTCAATGTGAAATATCAATTTCCTCACAGGTACTTAAAATTAACTAACTTATACAGTGTATTTTATATTCTATATTTTATACATAAACATATTTTTTTATGTTTAGGATAATTTAGAGAATGAAAATTTAAAACATAAAGAAATCACAAACAATCAAAATATGATAGATAATAATGATTATCTGGTTTCACCTACAAATGAAGATACTGAAATGTTAATACAAGATACACTTGAAACAATAATTTTACCAATTAAAAATGTTAAGCATATTGACAATATAAATAATATAACAAATAGTGCAAACATTTTGGTGATTTCTACTGAGGAAGTTTCCGAGAATAAAGTGGATTTAATATTAGACTCAAATAGACGAAAATTTGAATCAGAAATTGGAAGAGATATAGTGCATGAAAGACGTATGAGAAAAGAATTGATGGAGAATTCAAGTTCTACTGGTAAATAATGTTATAGAATTTCAAAATTAACACTTTTACTTTATTAGTGTTCAACATTTAGTAAATGCAAAACTATAAATTTAATATTCATATCTCATAGTATTTATTTCAAATTATAAACAAAGTAAAAAAGCTATTCATTTTAATATATGTAGAACAAATAATAATATATACAGTAGAAATCACTATAATGAGTATTGCTTAGAACGAGATACTGCTTACAATAAGCAAAACGTTACGTCCCGGCACGAGCCCGATTGTGTGTTAAAATATACGTGTACAACGAGTATGGTTATTACGAGTTATCGGCTATAACGAGTAAAATACATTGAATTATAAAATAATTTTTCAGTTATTACGAGCCAGTCATTATCTTTTGCCTAGTATATACATATTTAGTCAACCTGTTAGTTATATTTTATTTATTTATTTGTTGATATATTCATTTTATCTTTAATTTTAAAGCATAACATAGGTATTGGCAAAATCTCGGGTGAGCCATCAACAGTTAATACTCAATTGTGTTCTGATTGGTTCACTAATACGTTAGGCCATCCTTCCAAGCCGGTTACTGTGATGATTGATCGGTTACAACTGACGCTCGTTATAACGTATACAACAAGCTACCGGTTACAGCGAGAAAAATTAGCTGGCCCTTGAAACTCGTTATAACCGATTTCTACTGTATTTAGAGAAAAGTAGCTAATTTGTTTATGCACTACAATATTAACTTTGTAGATTGAGTATTGAAAATAAACTAACTGGACCTACATAAAAATGTATGAATTAATCTTTAGTGATATTACTATTACAAAAAACAAAATAGTAAAGAAATATTTGGAAATACCCTATTCAAACAATTTTATTACTTTTTTGAATAGGATCAAAAAGATCCAAGTGAAAAAACACTTGCAGTAATTTTTATTAATAAAAGTATATTAATTATTATATCACCTATAAGTTCTCCACTTTAATACATTTTATTATTCATAAACAAAAATATATTATTTTGTTATTTTAGTACACAGTTGATGAATATCATAATTTAATTATTTCATGTATTATAATGTATTTTATTATTGTTTATTACTGTTCTGTAGTTAATACAAATATTTATTTTAGGAAATAAGGAAAATACAAAAAAATTTCATGAGTCATTAAATAAATTTGACTCAAATAAATCTCCTAAAAACAGTTCTACATGGATAAAAAATAGAAGACTACGTAACAATTGTCAGCATGTAACTAGTACAGTTTCATTAGATGCTTTTAATTTTCCAATTGATAATCAAAATTTGGAACGTGTAAAAACATCACCAAATCTTATAAGCTCAGAAATTAATTGTCAAAAATCTGAAATGTCTATTGATATGGATGCTACAAGACGTGAACGTATTGACCGTTATAAAGAAGAACGTAGGCAAGCTCTCCGTGAACGTTTTAAAACATCTGAAAGTATTCAATATGATGATGATATAATTAAACGCCTAAGAGCTAAGACATTGAAATCTCCAGATGAATGCACTGAAAATAATATTAACACATCCATTAAACAACCAAAACATTTAGTAAAGATAATCACTTATGATGAACGTGATACTTTATCTATAGATCCCGAACAAAAAGAATGGTATACACAAAGTTTAGAACGTAAAAAATGTGCTAAAAAAGAAACTAAAGGTTTAGTTGCATCAAGAGTAAATCAGTTGATTGGATGTACAACTTCTTCTGACGAAATTAATAACAAAAATACTTTGAAAACAAAAACAGATAAACAGACCACAAAGTATATATTTTTACATGAGCTAAAATAAATTTGTATTAAACAGTAAAGTAATTAATATTTTAATGTATTTTGTTACAGTTCAATACGACAACGAGCACATAGTACAAGTGATAGACCACCTCAATTTTGTATAAAAGATATGGCGGCATTCTTTGAACAAAAACAGTAAAAAAAAATTTATATATTTAACTAGTTTATTTATAATTTGTTTGTTTATTATCAGTTTTAAAAAAAAATGTAATCGTTAGAAAGAATGGTTTAATTTTTGCTAGTTTCAATTAAAAAGTTATTTTATAAATTAAGTTACTAAATTATAATTCTGTAATTTCATGACAAATAATAAAAAGTAAACCGTTAGTCCCTAACAATTACATCATTTTAGTTATAAGCTGTTATAATATATATAAATCATATATTTATGTCCTAATTAAGTTTAAAAATGTCATTTTGTTATTAAAACTAATTCTGTGATAGTGATTTTTATCAGGTCTGTATTTTAGACCTTGTGAAATAATTTGTAGAGTATAATATAATGTTTGCTTTTCTTAATCATATCATATTTCTAATATAATATGAATAATCAAATGATGACACTTTTAGTGAAAACCTATATGTTCTTTTATAAATTATATTGTTATTTAATGGTTTTCTTTGAATTTTCTTAGCAGTTAATTGCTAACTAAGCATTATTTATTACAAACATATTATTTTCTTTTCAAATGTTATATTATTTTTTAATAAAACTCAATTATTAAATGAAATATGTATTACATAACTTTGGCCAAAGATAAAATTATAGTCAATACTCAATACAATTTGAATGTATGCCAAATGACTCTTTAGTCTGAGAGAATAATATAATTTTGATTGTATTGTATATTTTTAATTATTTTTATTTTATAATTGTTATAATTAAATCTTTCTGAGATGCTGTGTGTGTGACAATAGTTTTGTTGACTTTAAAAGTACTTTTTTTTACCAGATCTTCTATTACAATAAAAGTATGATAATGTACAACTTGTATTAGTAACTTTTAAATAATCGATTATCGTATAGTTTATTTTTTTTATTTAACATGACATATTACACTGTATTCAATATTTTAATACAATAATTCTGTGTTTTAATCGTATTTAAGTATTTCAACATTGCTAACTTAGTTTTACAAACTAGCTACTAAATTTGAATAACTTTGTTTTACTATTATTTTATTTTATTTTTTTATCATTTCTATTATTTTGTTCAATTTAATACTTATAAGTTATCAATTAACTAATCTAACTAATAATATTAATATTTAATACATATTACATTATAGAAGTGTGGTCGAATATTATGGTAATACTTGTTTCTTTTTTGTTTTTGAGGTTGTCCGTCGTTTGTTATTTTTATTTGAGAACAACAATATTTGGTATGTTAATCTTCATTTAATTAAAAATGTATTTATTATTATTAGTTATAGATTATCAATGTATAAAACAATATTTCTAATTAAGTATTACGCCTATTACTCTGTCTCTTTATATATTTTTCACAGTTTTAATTTTATGACTGTCAATAACTTAAAATGTTAATTTTTAATTTTTAATTTTGCTGGTTAAAAATATAGTATCTAGCTTAATAATTAACAAAATGTTAAGCTACTCTTATATTGTTATGCACAAATTGTAAAAACATGTATACTTAAGTGTTTTCTTTTAAGTTTATATTATTATTATATATTTTTTTTTACTTTACCTGTAACACCAAGATTAACAAAAAAAAAAAAAAAAAATACCAATTTCTGTTTGGCTTTTAAATAAAATACATAACAATCATTGAAAACAAATTTTGAATTATTTATATTATTATTTAATGGAACAAACCTGTTAAAAAGAGGTAGCTTCAAAAACCGAACAGCGATGAAATAGAACAATCAGGAAAAATATACACCAAGAGTTATCTGAAACAGGACTGTAACCTGTCTTTAATTACAATCCCGCCAACGGTAGCTATACATCTTTAAACTTTAATTTAAAATATCAAATAATAATTTCATTAATCTTGACTATAAACAAAGTGACTTTTTCATAAACTACTATAAGGTAAATTATTAAATCATGTAATACTATTCATTAATTTTATCATTAGTCAGATTTTGTTTTCTTATGTTTCAGCCTTATTGAATGTTAATGAAACTGAATTAAAATCTGAAATTTTTGTCACGAAAAATTGTTATGATAATCAATTAGAACAGATTAACAATCATCAAGAGCATTTAAAAAGGCTAAATAGAATTGTTCAAAAATTCATTTTCCCAAACTTACATAAAATGTTACATTTAGCACTTTCAGTTCCTACAAGTTCTGCACCTTGTGAAAGATCAATGCAATGCGTAAAATATTATTACTTACATATGGTAGACTTTGTTACCAAATCGTTTTACTAAGTTGTCAATCATAGCTATTGAAAGACAATTGTCAAATACCATAAAGAAGATATTTTAAATAAATTTGCCAATACTAAGCAGAGGCTTAAGCTATAATAACTAGTGTATTTATTGTTATAATGTTACCTATAAAAATCCTTTCACTTATGTTTTAAGAGAATTAAACTTGTATCTAAAATAATATTTAAATCATTAAATAGTTACCTCACTACCACTTTTTTGTTATTATTTGTTTTATACACACAACACATATTACACACATTGTATAATAATTAAATAATATTGTAATTTAATAATTAACATAATACGATTGTTAGGGGTGTGGGAGCCCCCAATTTTGTTATTTCTTTTAAATATGCTAGGGCTGAAGCAGCCTCCCCCCCCCTAACCTTAAGGTCTAGTTACGCCTATGATGGACAAGTCCCTTTCCCGAACGCTATTTTCAGATGCTTGGAAAGTTGGACGATCGGATTTGACTCCTTCCTGCAGTAAACGATTTATTTACGTGTGCTTAGCACAAATTATAATAAAATTAAAATTGATTCGTATGGACTTGCCTCCTTTTTGTAGTTAGCGATTCAAATATTCTTTAAATTTCCAGTTAATAAACTTATGTAAACAAATTACTCGTATCAAATTTTTAAGTCTTAGCCCTAAGGTGTTCAAATTTAAAATCAAGCTACAAAATAATTTGCTATTATTCGAGATTTGAATGAATTTTATAAAAGCTTAAACCCTTATAAAAAAAACTGTAACTTTTTGGTTTTTGATATATTTGAAATTCAGTAAGTACAGCACCTTATGAGGAGCCTCTTATTTTATTTTCATTTTTTAATCAAAACAAACATTTTATCTGTTTATCATACTTAAACCGAAAAAAGTATTTATAAATAGCACGAAATATTCTGAATATTTTGCCATGTTTTTAAAATAATATTTGAATACAACTATTAGGTACTAAATCCAGCAACCCACGCGAATTTGTTGATTGGAGCTCATTATCTTTTTGAAAGAATAAAGGAAAATAAATAAATAAAAATATTCTCCAGTCGTTTGTTTCAACTGCATACTATCGATCGAACTGGCGATGTCGGTAAAAAAAATTAAAATCACGGTAAAATAACCATACTTATCAAAAATCTGGCTAGATAAATAAAATTGTTCCATAAGCTGTTGTTGTATAAGTTTGAAAATCATACATTTAAACGAATAAAGGGGGTCAAGTGGATGTTGCTTTGCTGTACAGTAGGTTACAATTAGATCACTGTATAATGGATGGTATTAAATTTGAATTCTACGATATAATATCATTGTATACGAAAAACGATTCTGAGCGGAGACAGTATGTCAGTCTAGGATATTTTAAATTATATTGATATTCTTATTTTACGGTAGCTGCTAAGTTGAATTAATATTATTTATATTATTTAATTATTAACCTAAAATTATCAGTGATGCTAGAAAAATATTATAATATATACTTTTACTCGTTAAAATTGATTTTAATATGTAATTTCGTCCAAATTTGAACTCAAAATGTCTGTAAAAAATAACTGTGTTTATATATTTTTTAGATTTTTTGATTACAGTATGAACTATTTATTAGATTTTTTATTAAAAATTTTCAATCCTTAGTTATAAAAACTGACCATTTAATAATTGTTAATAATTTTCAAGATTTTGATGAATTCTGTCAAAATTTAAACTTTAAATGCTTATAAAAAAATGTGTGCCTATGTATTTTTAATATTTTTCAATTGCTCTTGTAACAATATATCAGGAGCCTTGTATTAAATTGTCATGATTTTTGGCCCAACAAATAAAAATGTATTGGTATTTATATAAAAAAAAAACTAAAAAAAATGAAAATTTTAGCTCAAAATAAGTCAGAATATTTTGAAAATGCTATGACGTGTAGAAAATGCTTATATATAATCATTCGGTCAAAATTTCATGTATCTACGGTTTTTTTTTGTTTTAGAGTTATACCAAAAACCAAAATCGATTTTGTCGAAAATTGGTTTTCCGTAAAAATTCCCGTTTTTTCCTTAATTTTTTATTTATTTTTCACGGCGCTTTTGAAAACTACTGTGAAATTTTAACTTTTGACCACCCAAAGTACCAACTAGGTTCACTTTCCTATCGGAAAAGGTAATATTGAAGAAAATCGAAGCATTTTTACTGTCCTAAAAGGTGATGAGACACAAAAAAAAAAAAACACATTATTGTAAAATCAATATATTCATCGATCCGCTTAGAATTTAAAACAAAGATTCTAATAAATAGTACATACAGTAATCAAAAAATCTAAAAAATAAATAAACATAGTTATTTTTACAGACATTTTAATTTAAAAGTATATATTATAATATTTTTCCAGCATCACTGATAATTTTAGGTTAATAATTAAATAATATGAATAATATTAATTCAACTTACCCGCTTCCGTATAATAACAATATCAATATAATTTAAAATATCCTAGACCGACATACCGTCTCCGCTCAGAATCGTTTTATTCGTATACAATGATATTATATTATTGAATTCAAATTTAATACCATCCATTATACAATGATCTACTTATAACCTACTGTACCGCGGAGCGACATCCACTTGACCCCCTTTTTTTATATTGACAAGATTTTACTCTTTTTTTCTATTTATATTTAATCCCGAAAATTCTGAAATGACACATGTTGGAATATATTAATCTAATTACATAAAGATAAACATACATTTAATCATCACGATCTTATCGACTTTTTCTCCGAAATTTCTATGGTAGAGCCGGATAGAGGTACATCCAATTTTGATCAATTAAATATTCTTAAATGGATGCCTCTAAAAACCAAACCTTTGTGAACTGACATTGAAAATAGCATTTTATTTTTAAACAAATATGATCTACAATTAAATTAATCTTTAATATTTGATCAATCTTAAAACTCAAATGTATTTTTGTCACAGTTCCATCTGTTTTTTCCATAAAAATTATGATTTCTCATCGTTATTATCAGATGAAAAGTGGGTAAAATATTTTAAACAAAGAATAGCTGTGATACAACTTCAGAACTTTTAAAAATATACACGTTCTGTTCTACTTCACCATACCTTATCAAAATGCCAATGCTGAAAGAATATTTAGTCTTATGAAAGCACAATGGACTGCAGTCATGGTGATAGAAATAGACTTCTATCCGATTCTTTAAAACATTTGTTGATGACACAATATAAATTTAAACATTTTGACCGTACTCAGTTTTATAGCTACTGTATTAAGGATAGAAGTTTGTTATTAAAAATTTGAAGCAATGATAAATACTGAAACTAAATTCTTGATCTTTAAGTATATAAAATGTGATGTTAATTAAATGAATATTAGCTATAAAAGTAGATTTTTCTTATTACCTTTATGGCATTATATTATATTATGTACTATTTTCTTTTTATCATCCTTATTACTTATTATTTTTATTCATGAAAATAAATTGTAATATATTTTAATTAAATAATAAAAAACTATTTAGAATTCAAAAAACAGATAAATATTCGTCAAGAAATCAACTTTAGATGCAGCTGGTAACCACTTTTCCTCTCTTTTTCAAATAAAATATGTGGAAATAAGCACATTACCAAAAATTATTTAGTCTTGAAGGAGCTATTTTTAAGTAAATACTTATTTCATGGTGAATATTTTAAATAAGTTTTTCAAAATGCTATGGTTACCATACTGACGAGTTAGTTGCTTACTCAGTTCTCACTTCTTTATCTATATTCTATGGTGACATAGTTAGTGACCATCATAGACGATAGACCTATAAACTAATGGACAGCGCTCAGTGAGAGAAGTCAGTGGTACGATATAGAATGAGCGAGAAAAGAAACAAAGTAGTAAAAACATGTATACAGTTCTTTATGCAGGTTCCTTCACTACTTTATGTTCTTTCTCAGTTACATGGTAGTATTATGATCGTCTAGCATTGATTGCAGCATGGAGTGGAATGCGCTGTCCATCATTTTATAGCCTATATAGGCCTAAGGTAGGGACCACTTAAGAGTTAAGGTTATTCGATACTAATGTCTAATAATAATTATTTAATAACCTTGGTTAAAACCGACTGTTCTAGTATTCAGTCCATGGACCGATATATATCTTACTCCGTTATTTAATCTATAAATCATTAAAACTCGAAATATAGTATTTTCTTTGTGTGAGGTTTTACAGTTCCAAATTCAAATAAAATTTTTCAATCCGACATACATATTAGTTATTACATCCAGAGTAAATTGACGAACTATATATATATATATATTGATATATAACATAATAATACGTGGACTGTCAATTAACTAATTAAATTCTTATTACATTATAACGATTTATGACAATTATTATAATGACATGACAATACTTTGTTCAATTATACCATACGAAGCCGCGCCATATTAAATATGAATTTTCCATTTGGTAACACTGTTATGTGGTTCATACCACAGAATACCAATGATCGCATACTATAGCGTACCATATTATTGTATGACCGAAAATGGCCGAAAAATAATCATTACCACGGTTGTAGCGGAATGCTTGCTATCGTTTTGCTTTTCCATGACAATTTATTATTGTTTGATTACAATTTACAATATGTATCCATAATTCCTATTTAATTGATGTGTCTGCCGCTTACATTGGACGTTTTCACAATTGCCATTTGCCACAATTGTACCTTCCCGATATAATTTTCACGTTGCACGATATTTCGATCGGCTTTTTTTCTTTAACTATATTTTTCTATTAATTTTCGTATCGTTCCATTTAGTGAGTTTTTAATTTTATGAATTCGTTCAAAACGTTGCCCATCAATACAATTTAAGTTCATGTGTGGTAGGAGACCCATAGCTGAGTTTAGTGAGACGTAAGTGTTCGTTTTAGCATTTAGTGTAGATGATATTCTGATAAAGGCTGGCCACTCCAACCAATTGAACCTAATTATACTGTAATTTAATAATGTGGTTTGTATGCTGCAGTGCACCATGTCAAGAAGCAAGAGCCGTAGTCGCTCTAAGAGCAGAAGTCGCAGCCGTTCGCGCAGCCGTAGGACATCACGCAGCTATTCTAGAAGCCGTTCGGGGTCAAGTCGCAGCCGCAGTCGTAGCAGGAGCAAGACACCGGTCGATAAACACAGGCTCCATGTCAGAGACATTGGTTAGTACTTAGTCTACCTATAGTTCAAATTGACTAATGACTATTTAAGGCTATTAAAATTTTTTGTTATTATAAAGTAAATAGTTTTAGAAAAAACAAAAATTTTTGCTTTACAGTACCTATAACACCTTTGTACATCATCCATTCTTTGAACTGAGTCATTTAAATACATTAAAATAATAAGAATAACATAGGTAATCATAATTTATGAATTAAAATTTTTTTAATTACAACAATTTTGTGGAATTAGTTCCTACCTACCTATATATTTCATAATTTATAATAAAATAATATGAATATCCTACTCAAAACTTTTGCTAACTTTTGTTTTTTTTTAATAAAACATGAATTAAACAGGGATTCAAAATTGGATAGCTTTGTTTATCTTTTGAATACTTTCATGGCTATAACAAAAAATAAAAAAAGCGTATGGTATTTTGATGGCCCATTTTTAGAACCTTAACATATGCCCTCTACTTGTTGAGTTTAAGGCATAAGAATTATTTTTAAAACAGAATTATACAATTGTAAATTTACATTTAAATCAAGATTAACTTAAATTCAAACACAGTGCTATTTATTTATTGCACAATAATATAACATAGTTATATTGTATAAATATACTTTACATAACAAAGTTTAATTTTAAATAGTTAATACTCAATAACAGAAAAAAGCCTCTCTTCACACAATCTTCCCATCAAAGGCAATGTCTGCCTAGTGGTTGTTTCCTATCGGCCCCTCCTCAATTACTGCTTTTGTCATTGTGTCTTTTTTCGCCAGAGTTCAGCTCACATTAACCTTCTGTTAAGTTATATATATATTCTGTTTTTTCGTCATTTATTATGAGACCGACTTTGCTCGCAGCATCCATTAGTTTCTTACATTGTTTCTTCATTGTCTCCTATGATAGCAATATCGTTTGCATATGCCAGCAGGCCTATCTTTTTCTGATCTAATGTTAGGCCTTCTGATATGTTCATCTTTAACTACTTTTTCTAGTACTAAGTTGAAAAGAATCAAAGAGATTGCGTCTCCTTGTTAAAAATATTTGAATACCTATTTAATATTATTTTAATTATAAAAATGTAATTTTAATGTTTTATAATAATAAATTTAAAAAAAGGGCGGGTAAGTGTATGTCGCTCTGCTGTACAGTAGGTTACAAGTGAGCCACTGTAATGGATTGTGTTAGATTTTAATAATTTAATCCAATGATATAATATCATTGAATAAGAAAAACGATTCTGAGCGAAGACGGTCAGTCAGTCTATAATATATTACTAAGTCTAAATGTATTTGATGATATTATTGTGAATAAAGTAATTCATTTTAGTATTATAGGCATTAGTATTTACTATAGTTGGTTAAATTCATTTTTCTCAAAAAAATTATATTTTAAAATGCCATTGCGTGTATATAAAATATAACAATATATTCTAAAAGTTTCATATACCAACAAATAATATTTTTAAATTATATCAAAATAACTAAAATCATTATTCTTGGTTTAAATATGAAATTTTGTCTAAATTTGAAATTAAAATGTCTGTAAAAAATAAATGTGTTGATATATTTTTTAGATTTTTTGGTTACAGTATGATTTATTTATGAGAATTTTTGTTTTAAATTTTCAACACTTAGTTATAAAACTGAACATTTTATAATTTTTTAATTACAATGATTTATAATTTTCGAGATTTTGACAAATTTTGTCAAAATTCGAACTTTAAATGCTTATAAAAAAAAATCGTGCCTATGTATTTTTAAAATTTTTCAACTGATGTTGTAACAATATATAAGAAAGCTTGTATTAAATTTTCAGACTTTTTGGCCCACCAAATAAAATTTTATTGACAATTATAAAAAAAAAAACTAAAAAAATTGAAAACTAAAAATGTCTGTAAACAGCTCAAAACAAATCAAAATATTTTCAAAATTGAATGGTGTATAGAAATAGCTTATATAAACATTCAGTGAAATTTTCATGCATCTACAGTTATTTGTTTTGAATTGCAACAAAATAAGAAAATCGCTACATGAGAAATCGAGTGAATATCTAATCTTGTACAAATTTGAACTTAAAATGCTCATAAAAATTTATTATGACTTGCTTTTAAACTTTTTTTTATTGATAAAATTAGGCAAACTTATGAGGAATCTTGTATTACATTTTCAAATCTTAGATTTAAAAAGAAAAATTTTAATGAATTTCTAACTCAAAATAAATTGCACATTTTCGTCATTTTTACGTATTTTGTCAAAATTTGAACTTTGAATACCTAAAAAAAAAATTGTGACTACAGATTTTTAATATTTTTCATCTGCCTTTGAAACTATATATTAGAAGCCTACTATTAAATTTTCAAGATTTTTTACCCAACAAATAAAATTTTATTGACATTTATAGAAAAAAAAACTAAAAAAATTGGAAACTGAAAATGTCCGTTAACAGCTCAAAATAAGTCAGAATATTTTGAAAATGATATGGTGTGTAGAAAATGCTTATATAAACATTCGGTCAAAATTTCATGTCTCTACGGTCATTTCTTTTAGAGTTATACCAAAAACCAAAATCGATTTTGTCGAAAATTGGTTTTCCGTAAAAATTCCCGTTTTTCCCATAATTTTTCATTTGTTTTTCCAGGCGCTCATGAAAACTACTGGGAAATTTTGACTTTTGACCCCCCAAAGTACCAACTAGATTCACTTTCCTATCAGAAAAGGTACTATTGAAGAAAATCGAAGCATTTTTTCTGTCCTAAAACGTGATGACAGACACAAAAATAAAAAAAAAAACACACATCATTGTAAAACCAATACATTCATCGCTTCGCTCAGAATCTAAAAAAATATTAAATAATAAAGGAGGCCAGAACTCAGGAATATGTGTTAAAATATTTATTTCCCCATTTAGCAAAACTAGTGGCACAACTAAGGCAGGGACTTAGCCCCCTGACAACAATTTACCCCCCCCCCCCCCCCAAAAAAAAAAAAATTTCTTTATTGATTTATATATAAGCCGCCTATGGGATATTTTAAATTAACAGTTTTGTTAGGTGAGCTAAAGCTCCACACAATTTTAACCCTATTTGCACCTTTGAGCAGAACCCCACACCTCTCTATAAAAAGTTTTATTAAATATTTAGTAGGTGCCTATAGCACATTATTTGTAAACCTTGTGAAAATGTTAAAAGCTTAAAAGTAATTATTTTATTAGATAATGAAATATATTATTGTAAATTTCAGTTAATTACTGATGATGTATTTATTCACTGAATTAGGAAGCAGCATAACAAGACGTGATATTGAAAAAGAGTTTGAACGATATGGTACATTACTTGAAGTATGGATGTCAAGAACCAGACCAAGTTTTGCTTTTGTTGTGTACAAAAGAGATAAAGACGCTGCTGAAGCACAAAAACGTACTAATGGAATGTAAGTTGTAGAAAATAATATTCAATAATTGATATATTTCTT
Organism: Nasonovia ribisnigri; assembly: GCA_027563435.1. Lineage (NCBI taxonomy): Eukaryota > Metazoa > Arthropoda > Insecta > Hemiptera > Aphididae > Nasonovia > Nasonovia ribisnigri. The sequence continues at coordinate 203,222 of JANEHU010000146.1, read as the reverse complement.
TATAATCAATTAATTTTTAAAAATCTTAAGTTCAATAATTTATCTATAATAATAACTGTATAAAATAAACCATACATGGTTTTTCAGTTCTTAAACTCCAAACAGGTGGTATAAAGATGGTATAAAATAGTCATTAAGAGGATGCTATACCTGCATTTGTTGTTTCCATTTTACAAGTGGGGAATATAGAAAATTTAAAATCAGTAGTTCACGATTACCTTTGTTTAGAATAAATCGATCTATTATAAAATTCAATGGTAAGAACATTAATTGCATTTGCAAGTTGATTTTTTGCAATAGTTCATATTGTTAAGTGAGTTTTGCATACATAAAATTGTACAATTTAAAATTGCTCAACTCGCTAAAAATTGGAATTACCATAAAAACAAATATGCGAACATCGATAATATTCTTACCATTAAGTTTCATATTTGGTCAATTAATTTTAATTTTTAAACTAATGAAGCTAAATATGAATTGCTGACTGTAAATTTGCTATGTTACACACTTGTAAGATGTAGACAACTTTTTTTTTTTAATGTGGGTATAGTGATCTCTAGGGTATACTTTTAAGTATAGTGGAGCATCAATTATGTGTATTAATTGAAACAGAGGGTGTGGCGGAAATCAAACAATGATAAAAAAATGAATAAAAAACATCTATTTAAAATTTTAAAACAATAATTCATTTTTTTTTGTTGCCCTTAAGGATTTTTTGTCTGCCAAATGTTTTATTCTTATTAATATTTAGAATAAGGTTGTGTGTGCCACAGATTGTTCATACCATAGCATTATTGACTCTAATGCTGACAATGTAACGCCTTGTGTAAGATCACTTATATATTTATTATTTAGATAAAATTTCAATTTCTTTTACGGAAGAACTTGACTCTCTCAACTAGCTACCATAGCCCCCAACTATCAATCTTCAAACAAATTAATTTCAGTATATGAGTAAGCTAGTAAAGACTACTTATGAGTGGTTAAAATAAATATTTTTGAACTGATTATTTGTTTGAATTAAAAATACATTTTAATTAGGTAGGTAATTAAATGTATATCAAATTAATATTTTTTATATTATATTCCATAACTGTTTTATAGTATTAATAAGTTGTACTGAAAATGTATTAATAGAATTTGAATATATTTTTCAATAGAATTTCGTAGGATAAAAATTACAAAAGTAATGTACCTAGATAAAAAATATTTTTATAAAAAAACTTGCCGTTTCCCATTCCAATGAAAATAATTAGGTATGGTGCTTTTAAAATATAAAAAAATGATTTATCACTGATTTTAGGGAGTTTGAAAGTGTACTTATACCTATGCTGTACAAATTACTCAAATATGTCCTTAATAATTACTTATAAATAATAAGTACCTATGCATAACATATTATTGTAAATAATTTTTATTTTTTTCCTAAGTAAATGGTTAATTTTACATTCAATGTGTTTGTATATAGGGAATTGTATGGGAGCTTCTTAACTGTTAGTTTTGCAAAAACGCGTGGACTCAGTCGTAGGTCATCAAGAAACAACAGCTATCGTGATTCACTTAGATGCTACTCTTGCAATCGAGTAGGACACTTCTCACGTTCCTGTAAAGAAGTCAACTATGGTTACAGACGTTAAGGTAATTATGTTTAACAATAAATAATTACATTTATTTTTGGAAATATATTAATTCTTATTTGTGATGTGTATTTCTCATATTGTAATTATATATTGATTAACAATTGAATATTGATCAACCACTGTAACAACTTATATAATAATACATATAATATATAATATTAGTCTCACTAAAAGTAAAAAAAAGAAACTAAGAAATGCTCACACATTGGTTAATTGGTAAAACAGTTTTGATTTAATTTATTCTATATTTTAACATTTTCTAGGTGTAATAGGTACATAATAAAATTTACTATTTAAATGAATTATATTGAGGTTTATTTTGTTTATAATATATTATTTTATTGGTGCCGGCTCTATTTATTAAAGCATAGAAATGTTAAACTATTTTTGCTTGCAGTTTATTTAACTATAACAGATTTTAATTTAAACATAATATGTTTAAAAAAAATTCAATTATATACTTAAATAAGTTTAAAATGTGAAAAGTTTTTCTCATATATTAAACTTTTTAAAGCTATATAAGTTTTTATACCTACAATAGCTTCTTTTATAACAATAATTTAAGTTTAGTTGTATTAAAATACCTGAAATGCAATCTTTTAATAAGTTGAATTTATGCATTCGACTATTTTAAAATTATAATTACAAAAAATATTTTAACTTATTATTATTTTTGTTAATTAATTATTTTTATTTTTAATAGGAGAAATACATTTATAGTATATTAATTTGTATTCAAATATGATCCATTCTTCACTTTTTATCACTTAGCGTCTTAGCATGCTGTTTAGTTATCACTATATATTATATATTTATTTATTTACCACTAAAATCACAAAAGATAATTGGATCATTAATTTTAAATTTCATTATACTATGAAAGAAAATCAGTAAAAAAAATAATAACAATTAAATAATGAAGTTGAAGTATAGATACACTACTATGGTCGGGAGAGTGGCCACATACAAATATAATAGAAACATTTTCATTAGATTATTATATCCATATCTAATATTTCAAAATGCGCGCTTTATTTTGCAAAACCATCACAGAAATCCACTACCGAGAGTGTGCGCATCAGTAGCAACTTTTCATTCTCCCGACTATAATGTTTTGCTTAGTTTAAAATCTAATATTATATGATTTATTTTTAGTATTATATAACATACAGACGTATGGTTTTAGTATTTTATGTTTTGCTTTTGGCTTTTATGCATTATATCATATAATATACAGATACATAGATAATAAACTAGATAGAAAATCACATCTTGGAAGAGTAGTTTATGAATTATAACTTATAAGTATCAAAATATATATAAATTATATTATATCAAAAATTACTGTTTTGGTAAATTAAATAAAAATACATGTTCTCATAGGTACACAACAGTAAAAAACTTGAGAATTATTACAATAAAAAATATAGAAAAAAATATAATTTTTTAATCAAAAATGTTCAAGATTAGAGATAGAGTCTTTAATAAAAGAATTATCCTATGTATTCAAAATGGTGAATAGTGATTTGATTTCTTATTATTAGTTAGTGACTAGTGTGTTATCTATATCTGTGATGATGTTATATGAATTATTATAAATTATATTACTTGCTTTGAAGAATATCTTATGCAGCTTTTCTAACACTTTTTAAAAACTTACTAAAGTAATATTTCTAATGAAGCCGGTAGATTTTTATCTTTTATTTTCTTAAATATAAAGAAAAAGACTATTTCTATTTTTCAAATAATTATATTAGTAGCCATTTTATGCATTCAAGTTGAAAAATTATTTATGTTTCAGACAACTCAAATTGTGTTTAAAAGTAATAACATATTTATTTCCATATTTATATACTAAAGTACTAAACATTATTTTTTAACTCAATAAATTTAGCTTTGAACACTTTTTAAACAAAATGTATACTTCTACAAAAATAAAATATATTTTAGCTACTTTAATACAAATATTATGGCATGTGGTTTTATTCTAGAATAGTAGCATTGACAGTAATTTTTTACTGGAGATATTTTAGTAGTAGATAAAGAATTTAAAAAAGGTTATATCTCTTTACATATTCATTTATATACAATTTTAAAACTGACCAATACAGTTAACTGATAATAGTACTGTCCTATATTGGATTTCATATTTAATAAATAAAATAAGATGTGTTTTTAATTAAAGTTAAAAATATTAAAATGGTAAACAATGCATTTATAAATATATAATTATACATATTTATTAATTTAATAAGTTAACCTTATAATACAATTGTGTAAAACATCTACCACCCTCAAATATAATAAAGTATAAAATTCTTCTATATTCTTCCTGAAATCTCAAATTTATATATTTAAATATTAATAAACAATGGATTAATTTTTTTTGGACTGTTTTTATAGCAAATAACATCTGTAACTTAATTTAACGTAAAATTAAAAAAAGAAAGCGATTAAATAATATTTATTTCTTTTTGTAATTATTATTCTTTTCCTTTTGATATCTAATTTAATTATATCCATATAAAATAGTTTGAATTTTATATTCATATAGGAGGAATGTGAGTTGTTATGGTTAAATGAACTTAATTGGGGCGTCATTTGCCAATGATGATGATGGTGTTGTTGATATTGATGGTGTTGATTTGATGGTGTTGATTTGATGGTGGTCATGACACCAGTATGTTCCTCATTGTTGGCACAACATGATGGTGTGGTAGATTTTTATACAGGGCGAGCTCATCGAACGCCGTCCAATTTGCAAAACTGTAATATGGTAGGTATAAGGTGTGTATTTAATCAGTGAAATGGAAAGTCTAGGATGTATAATTTTTTATTTGACCTGTTCTATAATTTATGTTGTATTCATTTGTACTGATAATAGCCTATGTCTCAAACAATTAATGCATGCTAAGAAAGCAATAAATATTTGATTTTTCTTTTAAATGTTTAACTATTTGTTGTATCCAGATTACAAATTTATTATTTATATATTAATAAAATATGATCAATAATTAACATTTTAAATATTCTTACACACACATATATATATATATATGTGTGTGTGTGTGTGTGTGTATATGTACACTGTAAAGAATATTCTTTGAACACAAATGAATTTGAAGTGGTGTGGTAATGAAAATTATATTATCATAGCAATACAAAATTACTATGTTTTCATTGGATATACTGTATAATGTACTGTATTGTCTGTATTTATGTTGAATATTAAAAACATATAAAAGAAAAAAGTTATTTAAGGTATTTTCTTCAATTTAAATACTACAGTATATGATTTTACAATAGGCTTTAATATTTTTATTATTTTCATACTATATATTAATTAAGTTTTAATTAAAAATGTTTTTATGTTTATACAGGTGCTGCTGTCTGTCTCGACATCATCTACGAAAAGGACAATTTGTTTATAATATTGAATAATATTCTCACATCAATTTTGAACGATAGTAGTTTATATTTTTATTTTCATGAGCCAGAACATATATTGGTTATTATGTATCACTTAATTGATTTTGTTTGCTTATTTCAACCTGGATTTTTTTTTAATATTATTACACCTACTTAAATGGATTCAATTGTAGGTATGTTATGAAAATAAATCTTTTTTTATAGTTGGAAATACTTTAATTTTTTGTCCACATAAATAAATCATTAGAAAAAATTGGATTACTTATAAGTTATAATTCATAAATATTAACTAAAACATTATCTTTCTTTACAATCGTTGTAAATAGTTTACAATTGATTAAATTTAAACAAAACAATAATTTCTTTATTTTTTAAACTCTTAATTTCTGATTGATCCAATGAATATGATGGTTTTACAATGATGTGTGTGTGTGTTCATATTTTTATTAGCTTTTTGGATCAGTAAAAATGCCTCAATCTTCAACTTTGAGAGTGGTTTCTAGTTGCAAATCAGATCTAGTTTGTATATTATATATGTCTTAGGTACAAATTTCCCAGTACTTTTCAAAATAATTTTGAAAAAAGAATGATAACATTTTTGTTTGTTAGTAGAAAGCTTGAAAATGAAATAAAAGAATCCTCATAAATTTTTCTTACCAAAATTAAATTTATCGAAAATAATTAGTTACATTTTTTTATAAGCATTTAAAATTCAGATTTTTATGAAAATCATGAATAAAATATAAATTATTTTGTTGTTGAAAATTCATCACATTTTTAATTTTAACATCTAAGACTTTAAAATGTAATATTAAGTTCCTCATAAGTTGTTCTTACGGTAACCTAAAATATATATGCTCACATTTTACCTGATATTTAAACAAAAAATAAGAATTTTATTTATTTTGTGTCGTAAATCAAAAAATATTATTTGTAGAGAGTTGACATTTTTAGCCACATATTTTTTTTTCTCTATGCAATTTTCGATACATTTTAAGATATTTATTCTACAGTTATATGGTACGTGGGTGTCGTTTTTATTAGATTCATAAGTTAATAACAGTTAGTATGATTATAATAAATGATTAGTAAATAATAGATATGATAAAAGTGTTAATTTTCATACCTAAGATTTGGAAATTTAACATATTATGGTATTTCTTAAGTAGTAATACAAATTACATAACATAACTTGTACCTAATTTACCTAATTTATTATGAAAACAATTATTGTACCATCAAGGCATTAATCAGTAGGTAGTTGAAAGCAAAACAATATTCTTGTCTAATGTGTAATTGAGGTAATGGAGTGTGGGCTTACATTCAAGTATGGAATTATTATTTACCTACCATATTAACGTGGCCTCAACTCTACCAACTGTTAACTCAATATATGACAAATATTTGAGTTGTCAATTTTACTGTTATTCAATCATCATTATTAAATATCACAAGTTACCTTTAGGTTGATACCTGATTCTGGTTTGGTTATTAGTTATTTAGTGTTAAATAATTGTTTAGTTGAAATAATATTTACATAATTAGGTTATATACTAATATTATATGATTTAGAAGGTTTAAGAATATTAACTATAAGTATTCAACTATTTTAATATTATAATTTTCATTTTAGAGTAGTAAAATTAAATCTCATGTTTATAAACTTTTTTTATAGTTATTACTTGGGCATTAGTTTTGCTATAATTATTTGCTACTATAGTTGATTATTGTAAAAACATGCCTAATCAATTATTGTTTGAATTTTTGATGAACAATATCAAAGGTAATTGATGATATTATATAAAAAAAACGATACCTACCTCTCAATTGCTTAATAAATTACTTTTTGTCACTCACTAATTTTATATGTTACACGCACTATATTTATATACCTAATTGTATCTATATTCTATAGACTATAGAAGTATACTAAGTACATGCATTGATATACATTACGGGTACCATTGCAAATTACAATTTTACGAGAAAGGTAATATTGGTCAGTAGCCGATACTAAATAGGAAAGTGTATGAATGAGAGATGGATGACTACTTGTCATCATGATGAGTCATGGCACTTGATAATTTTTAATTTATATATCTACGTAATTTCAAATTTTTATTTGGCACTGAAACCGCTCTAAGTGGAATATTTATTATAAATGTAGCCAATATAGCCATGTAGGTACCTAATAATATATACCTAATTTTACATATTTTTTCATTTTTATTTGGAACATTATATACTTTTCAGGTATTTCATAGTACCTACCTACCTATTAAAAATAATATATATTACACAGAGTGATTCACCAAGCATGCTCATCCCCTTTGGTTCTTTAATAATCAGTTGGTATTCAAAATCTGATTTTTAGAATTTTTAAATAAATTTAAAGAATAAAAACAATATTTTAAAATTCTTGAGATTTTTGTTCTCCTTAATATTGAAAGAGGACCTGTAGAGGAACAAACTTTGTTTTTAAAATGAGATTATAAGAACCGTTCTTTTATACTGTAAATTATTTAGGTACATACCTATTTCAAAATTCAAATCAGTAAACTAGTAGGTACGTTTTCGAGTTCTTCAACTTTGTGTACTCAGGATAATAGATCCATGGTAATGGATTTGGAGGATATAGGCTATGACGATTTGTGAATGTTAGTGATTAATATTAATCTTACATTCTTACAACATTAATAACTTGTAATAATGGTCCAAATAGGTACCTACTAGACCCAATATAACATTAATTTTATATATTTTTGTAAAACTATTTTTATGGACTATTAAAGTATAGGTAGGTATCCTTAGTATAAATATTTCAATAACTGAGAAACCACTCGTTAAAATTTTGAATTAGGTTCATCAAATGTTCGAACAAGTTATCCACTAAATAGTTGAAAGTGAAAAGAGGGGGGGGGGCTTTCATTTAAAAACAGAAGTTTGTGTCACCACAGTACCTACATTCCTTAAATATGTAGGTAGTTTAAAAGAATTTGAGAATTTGAAAAAATGTATTATTAAAAGAAAAAATGGGGGTTAGCTTGCTTGGTGAATCGCCCTATATATTAAGTAGATATTTAAATATATATTTTGAACGAAATCTGCTGGTTTTACTAGGTACATGCGTATAAAAGAAGGAACCGTGGAGATAGATAGCTATAGCCAATATTAAGGTGACACAATTTAGGTAGGTCGTTGGTGCTCGTAATTGTAAGATAACTGTGAGAGAGATAGGAGCAAAACTAAAAAAAAATGTGTGTACGAATACATACAGTGTATGCATTCTGATACGTCCCCTATCCATAGCAGTTAGCACCCATCTTAATTTTATCCTATAAATTATAATCCTGCGTCATTGACATGTATAAGCCAATACAGGGTAGGCGAGTGCGTGCTATCGGTACCATATAGATATAGGTACCAACTACTGGGTAGTCTATCTATTTGCTCCACGGGTAGATCTAAAAATGAAAAAAGGTAGGTAAATATACTCAAAATATGAACCTATAATAGTGTATATTAGCTACCTATATTAATTATTGCATACCTATACTTACGTATATTGTAGGTAGGTAATGAAATATATAATAATATAATATTGTAATAACTAAAAAGTGATAAACCCTATAGGTACGCGTATTGTTATTTGAACTTGGTAGGCATTTATTGTTATAAATTATAAATATAAGATACTATATTACATAGGTAGGTAATATATAAGTATTACATATTTTTATAAATTAAATATACAGCAATAAACAAAAAAAGGTTTTTTGGAATATATTCAATATGAAAATCAGAAAATGGGTATTATATCAAGCCTTCAGCCAACGCATAGTCATTCATAGCTGACCCTAGGCTCGTAAGAAACTATCATTATAATATTATATTGGTATAGGTAGGCTGCAGCAGGCACATCATAATAAAACAACGTGTATATCGATACGTATCTGTACGAATTTATATTTTCTTACTAGTATATCTTGCACGCGGTTAATTTCAGATATCTTTCGAAAACAATAGTAAGTATACCTACCAACAAGGTTTATATATGTAGCCCCATAATAAACGCCAACTGGTTATACGCGAACGTTAGACTTGGCGAAAAAAAAAAAAAGCGTTTTGAAAGAGCTTGGGGGCGTATAATATAGGCGACCACCTATATAATATTATATCACACGATATATACACTATTTATATTACGTATATATACATACTGTATATACAATACTTTTATATTTGTATACGGATATTTGCGCGCATGCGCACACAAGAGTTGGGTTATATGACGTGTATATATATGTATACGCGGGTTTTTGAGTAAATGCGCGCGCACTGTCGTTTGTGCGTGTGTGAGAGGAGCGTATATGTACAGAAACGCCAAGAGCAGACCGCGTCTACTGGAGTCAGATAAGCGCAGCTACGACACGGACACACTGGAGCCGCGAATGCTGTGTCGTCCTTTGGCTGACGTCACGCGGCGGCGTCAGTACAAACTTTCAAAGGGTAGGTACTGCGCCCATCGGTGATGGGGTGGTTGCCGGGTGGTGCGCGGAGGGCGCAGTAGTGAACTGCGCGCACGCGCGCGATTTTGTGTGTGTGCGCGCGTGTAAGGCAAGGCCGAGAAATTTGTCGGCGAGGGTGGTTAGAGTGAGCGGGTAGCAACGAGTGGAGGGCACGGCGACGGTACGTTGTGTGTGTGTGTGTGTGTGTGTGTGTGTGTGCTTTCCCACGCTCGTGTGTGTGTGTGTGTGAGCTTTCCCATTTGTGTGTGTGTGTGTGTGAGAGTGAGCTTTCCCGATCATGGGTGTGCGTGAGCGGGTCGTGGGTTCGCGGGTAACGGTCGACGGTGTTGTGGGGGGGGGGGGGTTGCGTGCTAGGTGCGCGCGTGTCAGAAGGGGAGGCGCGCGATTCGGCCGCCGCAGTGTATAATAGTGGTAGTAGTGTAGCTCTTGCAACATTCCGTGTACAATATCTTTCTTTTTTCTTTTTTTTTTTTCTAAAACAATTTTTTCGCTTTCCACGTCTACCCATTAACAATAATTATAATATACACACTATGTTTCGTACAATATCCATCGCGTTGTAAATATATATATGTATAATATATAAACATTATAATATATAATCATCACGACAATTACAATTATTATTCATCTCATCCGCTGCGGCACTTCGACCCCGTCAGCGCGACCGCCATGTTACCGGAATCTGGTGAGCACACACACACTCGTACACTCGTACACACACACACGCGCACGCACACACACACACACTAATATAATATATTGTATGTGTAATAATATGTATATTCTATCGCGATATATATAACATTATATTACATCGCATACGGGTAATTTTTCAGTTCGTGTACTTATCAACGTCGCCGTCGTCGTCGCGTAATGATCGTCGTCTCGGACTGTAGCGTATAGTTTTGATGCGTTCCGTCGTCACTCTCAATGTCTAACGTTATTATCGCGGTGCAAACGTCGCCCGTCGCTATTATTGTTGGCGAGTATACGCATCCGACGGCCACGCAGACATCGTCTCGGGGGTAGGTCGAACGCGCGCGCCGGTCCGGGTCAAATTTTTTTTTTTTTTCCGACTCGCCGTCGTGTCCGCAGCAGTAGGTTGCGGGTATACGCACTGCACTCGGATCCGACGACGACACGTTCTCGCGCACCGTCAACGCCGACGCCGTCGCCGCCCGGCCGGGATGATTCGTCGTCATCCCGTTTAACGACGGTTTACACCTCAACGGCAGTACAGCGGGCGCCGGAGCGATGTATGCGCGACGAGTATAATGATATCAAAGAAATATAATATATATCATATTGTATTATTCGCGGCAGCGACGAGTAACCCAACGAAGTATACCTACTGTCTATCATTATAGTGATAAGTGGTATCGACAAATTATTATTTTACCCACAGTTGACAGTATTCTAACGCGGATCCCGAAGTCTCCGCAATAACGTTGTACATATCATTTTTATCCACAACACTCCGTCGCCACCACTGCAGTTATGTCGTCGCCAATCGTGCTGCACGCTTCGAATATAGATACGCGCCCTACGCCGTCGCCGTCTGCCGCAGGATTATGCGCCGCAACGACGGTCGTCTGCTGTGAATAATAATGGATTCGTATCGGTTCCGGTGATTTTTTCGAGTGTAATGCGTATATATTATGACGTACATAGGTGTACACGCTCGCACCGTTTAGATTTCCGCGACCCGACCTTTCATAGTCACCTCGCCGCCCCCGCAACTTGCACGGTCAATTTTAGTCGTCCGTCGCTGCTGTAACAGTCTCTCTTGTTTATTTATTTTTTTTCCGATAGATTTTTCTCAAAACACTCAATCGTCATCCTGTGCGAGATATCTTGGACACGGCGGCGCGTCTATGTACTCCATAGTACAATAGTTCAAACTTCTCGTAAATCGCGCGTAATCGTTTAGCCAGGTCGATCGTATTAATTTTCGTATGTTTTTTATCGCATAAAGCGCTAAACGGGTGGTCGCGAGTGTAATAAAAGTCTAATACCCGTCGTCCGATCGATATGCGTCTATGATATATCTTTTATCTATGTCGTAATGTATATATCACGAGGTATAATATTATTATAGTAGTATTAATATATTATACTGTAGCATAGTAAATAGTATTAATATAGTATAGTAGATATATTATTATAATGGCGGTAGGTAGTAGTATCAAATAGTACAATGGTATTTATAGCTTATACATCACCGACTATTAAATATATGATTATATGTACGACTACACACATGTAATTATATAGTTTGAACTTTGTCCCCACGAAACTAGACGATTTGTTTTATTATTAGCGTCCACATTATTTTGTGTTCTTTAATGTGTAAAATAATTTAATTTATATTGATGACAAATAACGAACCACAACCTTAATATTATTATTTTTATTTATAGACATTTTATGATTTCGAATACATTCATAACAAGTCATAACAATGCAATCAATAAGTTGATTTTAATAGCTACAGAATATAAAGTATATGCTTGCGTATATTTAATACGCACTTTAGGCTTAAAGATAAATTTTCACCAATTCGCAAATAAATAAAAATTTTGATAAATCGTTATTATTGATTTTCACTTCTATTAAAATAAATATAACAGTAGTTATTAAAGTTTTATTATTTACATACTTTTAAATAGCACTATATGTACTATTAACTAAATGTATAACTGTATAAGTCTATTAATGTTATCGATTGGACACATTATTAGCGTTGATTTTCTGTTAGAAGCCATTGAATATATTATATTTATATATATATGTAATGGTTATAACTAATATATAAATATATTATACATTAATAAGAGTATTTTAATAAAATCAACTCCACAATCTAAATACGTACGATATAATGTAATTCGAAGAATAAACTACCCTATTATAGTTTGGAAAATATAGTACCTATATATACTATCTATTTATTATTGATTAATATTTGTTTTGAAACATTTTCAAGGATATTTTCAATGAATTTCCTATTTTCATAAGGGAATGATTATTATTTAGTTTATGACTACCTATTTAAATCGGATGAATGCATCGGTTCCGTTATATCGTTAGTGTTAATTAATACATTATATATAATTGAGTGATTTTTATCATAGTATCTAATTATCATTTATACCTATGTTCTGATAACAAGGTTACTTATATAATAATCGTCTAATGATACTTTTATATATTTGTGTATAGGCTGTGATGTGTGACAGATAGCAACAATGGCGGTGGGCACGTACTACTGAAGCCCACCCCCACCACAACCTGGAGCCCTTAACCCAGGCATCGCTGGTGCTCACCATGGCGGTCGCCATCATCCTCCTTAATATCCTCATAATCGCTACGTTCACCAACATAAGAGGTATTATTATATGCATTTATATGAACCATTTCATATCATAACATTATTGACATTACTGAGGCAGTTGGCGACACAATTTTTCAAAATAGAGAGAACATAAAGAGTTATTTTAAAACGATTAATGCCATCTCGAAATAAATATATATAAGCTTTTTCATTCGAATTGCATCTAATTTTTCTAATAACCCCGTCATCTGTCTATACGTTTGTATGCAATAGGTGGAGGAGAGGTGATGAATGTATACTTGGTGTCACTGGCTCTGGCCGACCTGCTCTACGGTGTGCTCGTAGTACCATTTTCTGTGTATCCAGCACTCGTGCAACAATGGGTTTATGGGAAAATTGCTTGTAGAATAATCGGATACATCGAAGTCGCACTGTGGACCGTGTCTGCATACACACTTATGTGGATAAGTGTGGACAGGTAACAATTTTAATGCATTTTGATTCTATACAGGTTATATAAATTATTTTGGTTTGTTATAATAATAAAAAAATGGTCTCTTAAAGATAACAGTTATTATTACACCGGTAAACAAAAACTATATTTGTGTTAATTGTATTTAATAAGTATTATAGAATACCTAATAAAAATTAATAAATAATACCTATACGGCTATACTATTCCAGCCAGTAGAAGCCACACAACATTAATAGTGTTGTTAAATTGCCTATACATGACGCCGTCATACAAATTATCGATTAACTGCTTTTAAAAAATAATTCATCCTGCAGTATTCGAGGCGACGAGGTTACTCTTTGTACAAAGTATTAATTAGTTATTGACAACTATAATTTAAATTTAAATACTTAATTTTTCCAAAAAACATTGACTTTAGTTCTTTAAATTATAGTTTATATAGGTAATCGCTATAAGCCTGATGTATAAAATTATACTTCTAAAGGAGAAACCGTCGATTATTGGACTAAAATTTATTATTTGTTTATAAATAATGCTGTTATTACATGATTTGAATTTTAGGTAAAAATAGTGGAGGGTCAGGGTAATATAAGTGCATTTTTAATTATCAGAAATTCACCAATAAAATTATTCAGCATTGCTAAACTTTGTAAATACTTATAAAAAGAATAAACTCCTGAGTTCAAAATACATATCAAATCATACTTGTTCATTCTTTTTTAAAACATTAGGTAATCCACTTCAAAAGTTTAAATTAAAATTTATTTATTTATTAATTAATTTACGGAATAAAAATTTCTTATTTAGTACAGCACACAACAATAATTCAGTAGTATAAGATAATTAACATATACAAGGGGCGATGGCCTAAAAATACAGCAGAATTACAGGTACAATAAATATAAATTAAAATAATTAGGACACAAAATTTAGTTAATATAAACTATGTGTTTCAATATTATAAGTATAAAACCCAAAACAATTTACTTTTTATTTTGCCTATAGAAATAGCGTCGCGCTTTAAATGTATCACCTTCAGTTAGTTGATATAACGATAGTTTTTCAGGAAGTGCGTAGGTAACTTTATGCAATATAGTGGTATACCAACATAATATTATGTATGTTTTATATGATTTCAAGCGTCTGTCCCACCGACACGTGGTATATATTATGTACTCAGAGGTAAAACACTCACTTATGCGTGTGTATGTATAGACGTATACTAACCTATAGTATACGTTCCATGAACTCACACACCTTCCCTCCGCCAATACTGCGACTAGTTCGTTGCATGTAAGGTGGCAGAAATTTCTCATACATTTGTTTTAACAATTCCTTAATAAGTTATTATTTTATACTCAATATTATGTTTTATTTAAACAGTACAGACAATAGGTATCTATCAAATTTTGTATGTTTATGGTACGTCACTTTGACTAGGCATATATTACTTCTAACACACCATTTTTTTCATTTTTAAATCCACCCCTGTAGACTTATTATACACAAAATTGTAAATATTAAACTAATTGTACTACTTACTATGCATATATATATAATTACACTGCAGTTCTATTGCATGTCTTAGTCGCGTGTTCTGCATTTGTGCACGAACGATATATACATTCTTCTCGTCGACGACTGCAGCACGAGGAGGAACAAATTAAATCCACCAAAATATAACGCATTAGACATTTGCGTGTGCACAACACCGCATTATGATGCGATCACGTATAATAGCTAAGTTCATCATGATATTGTACAGTGGCATCGTTGTAGTTAACGTACACCTTATTGTATATATTATATTCCAAATAGCCTGTTTTCAAATCAGGTCTGAACAAAAGAATACTAAGAGAGAAAAAATGTTTAAGTTGCAATATTTTTTTGTCAAATTTCATGTTAAGTTAAAGCAGTTTATTCTGTTTAATATATAGCTATATAGTATATACACAGCAAACACTTTTTTCATAAAATAATGATCCACTTCCCCTTTCTCCGATTAGATTTTTCACGCTCACGATTGGGTATTAAAATATATAGTGACAAAACTCAAAACTCAAGGAGCACAGAAAAAAGTTTTTTGAGTTTATTGTAATGCTAATTATTTCAAGGGGATTTCAATTGGGTTCGAGATTACGAAAAATTTAAGATATTGAGGTTTGACACAATAATAATCTACTGTATCTTGAGTTTTGACATTGGTAATGACTAATGGGAGTTTACTGCACTGTTAGTATATAATTATAATATACCTAATAACCTTACCCATCTAATATTATATGATAATAAATTTTGCTAAGGCTAATAAATTATTAGATCTAGAAAATTATATATTAGACTCTAATGTAGAGTGATAATATGTAGTTCTCGAACCCAAGTCGGTCTATATTTACAATAATAAATGGTGCGTTGAAATATAATAAATAATACATATCGGATATCTTACAACTTACATAATAATACATATAATATTGTACAGGGCGATACTTTTATCGCAGAGCACTCGATGTTATTCTTCATATAACTATCTACCTAACCCACAAGAAGTCTTGGGGACGTTGAGTGAAGTGTGCGTGAACCTCGCTTTGACCGCGATGCACACGATAACGATATATTTTTATGCTACAAAAATATACTCGCAGTGAATTAATACGCGTGACGGTTTTTCACAGGTACATAGCCGTACGAAAACCGGTCCGGTACTTTACGGTGCAGACGCGCACCAGGTGTCAGTGCTGGATGGCGTTCACGTGGATATCGTCGGCGATGCTGTGCAGTCCACCGCTGCTGGAGTTCGGCGATCCGGTATTCGACCAGGACACGGCGGTGTGCATGCTCGACTGGCAGGGCATGGCGGCGTACTCGGTGACGCTGTCCATACTGGTGCTGGGGCCCAGTCTGATCACAATTCTGTACACGTACGTGTATATTTACGGTGCAATCAGACGGCTGCGGCGCGGCTTTCTAGCACACGACAAGGTACGATACAATTTATCATCACGTCCAAGTCATAGACGTGATATATAAATTATGTATTGAGCCGATATACGTTACATGTAATATTATATAGACGTGTACTGCAGCTACGACGAGCCGGCTCTCGCAGGACGGTATAAACGGAGGGGTTGAATAAATAACAGCTATATGGACAGTCGTTTAGGAGGGTCTGTGGATACATTTTAGACTGGTTGTATATACCCAGAAGCCAATACTTGATTATGGGCTCCCCCCGATAACAAATTACAGCCCTAGCCGTTATTACGGATCATAGTTGAACGTTATGACTATACTGTGCCTTTTATGTGCAGTAAAAATCTCTATTATATAGTTGTATGTATGCAAAACAAATTCCTGAAATATGCATGGATAATATCAATAAATATGTACTTACCAAAAATGAAATGAAAAAAAATCACTTTCGATAGTTTGTTTATAATTTAAATAAACTATACCATTAATTCAAAAATGTATATAAAAGTAGTAGGTAACAATGATATTAATAATAATAAAAAAAAAAATTTGTAGTAAATAATAAATATTGATATTCCATAAAATATATGAGTATATAACCAGTACCCGATATAGTTCTCACAGACCATGTATCAAGTAGCTCCATTGTGAAGCCTACAAGTTTGTCTGCTTGAATACAGAAAACGAGTGATCAATAATGCAGGACAGTATTTAAACTTAGAGGATATAATATAGCTATAGTTATTGTGCGCCTAAACGATTAAACGATATATTGTATTATTGTATTAATATTATCAAAAACTCGTTAGTAAAGATTCGCCTATATAGGTATATAAATCGATAGATAGATACTCTTCCAGTTGGGCAGTGTTGAACTATCGGATTCGTTTCGTGTAGATGAGAAAGGAGATTGTAGTCCATAAACACCACGAACCCATGAAATATACATTTCTTGTATAAAAAGGCGATTATATGCACCATTTGCATACCTGCATATGCAAATGCATAATATAATCCGTGGTATATTTATAATATGGGCGTGGCGTCACTTGCTTGTACATAGGTACATAACTTTACAGTTTAAATTATTACACCTACTGCTAAAATAAACAATATTACTGTCATTGCATAATATATCTAATACTAAAATAAAAATATATATTATTAAACATCAGTATAGAAGTTTCATTTTTAAAATTTTTTTTAAATAAACCAGACGGTTTAATTATAACAAAATTATAACAAAAATGTTTAATAATAAATCTTTAAAGGGATTATATTTCAGACTCAGTATAGGAATTAGGCATTTACAATAATTTGTATAATATTATAATGAAACAAAAACAATAAGAAAATTATTATAAATGGTTTTCGTACTAATAAAAAATATCATATTTGGTACGTGGCTCACGTTGGCAATCTTAATCCGAAGTTGGCTCTATATTTGTATGCTTTTAAAATTATATTTTAATAAATAGGTTACGAGGTTGAGCCTAGGTTCACTTGGCGTATGCAAGTTTTGTAGTCAATGGCTACGGTCATGTCTCAATGATATATGCAAATATCATTTACGAATCTGAATATAAATTATAGTTTACACCCTATTTATTGTCTATATTCTACAATAATTTAACAAGCAAAAAATCATAAAATATTAATTTAGATTATATCGTTCCATCAAGTTTTTCTAAAACTATTGGTTCTATTGCTTTTCACGATATCTATAATTCTATATGTTATAGTACCTACTAGTGTAATAATAGGTACTATACTACTATCGTAAGTAATATTGTTTATGTCATTTAGTTGTCCGGTTGAAAACATAAACTATTGCATACGAGTTTATTTATGTAAGGTTAAAGATAAAAATAAAATATAGTTGCTTTTTCTTTGATTAGACACATTTAGTATTTTGTATGTCTATTGTTATCAATAATTTATTGCACGCATTTATAATGCGATAATTCAAATAATATTTTTTTTTTAAGAATGTATAGAAAGTATAATTTAAACAACACTAAGGATTAATTTAGTAAATTTAAAAATAATACAAAAACAAATAATTTACATTTTTAGAGCTGGGGTTGAAAACTCTTTGATTTTAGATTCGAAATTTATATGTAGAGTGTTGGTTGGATATTTGCATGCTCTAAGAGCCTTAGTTCACCTTGACAACACTTTAAGTATTTAAATAATTCTCAAACTTGATACTTTTATTTTTTGAATAATATTTCTTAACTTTACTCTTGGTTATCATCTGAAGCTTAACTTTTTAAAGTTTCCGTGGATTATTTGGCTTTAAGCTGATAACGTGAAACCTTTGAAAATCTTAATGGTGGCATGATATTTCTTGAAAACTTTAATCACATTTTTTTTTTTTTAAATCATTGGCTTAAAATAATTTTTTTAGCATTATAGGTAAAATATTGAATTTATTAAAGAACTTATAATAATTTTAAACAAAATAAAACCATTGTTAATTTAATATTAGCGTTAAATGTATAATTATATATTTGAATAGGAAATGCCTTTTTTTTTACATTGAAGTTAAAATATTCACAAATAAGCTAGTTAATTGTATACTAATGCTATCGTAGTAAAACATACAATTTCAATAATTTAGTGAGTCGTATGTATATTATTATAATTTATTCGGGTTCTAGTCAAATTAATCAAGTTAAACTGTTAAATTGTTTAAACGAAATTACGGTAGATTTCTTATTCAATTTTGACTATAATTAAAAAATTAAAGGGACCGTTTGTCCTTAATTGGATTTTATTGGAATAGTGAACTGAAAATTCACCTGGTGTTTTTGACATTATACATACTTGAATAATGTATTGTATTACACTAGCTAAAATGTTATAAGTTTATTACTATTAAAACAATATAGGTAAAACTTCAACACACAAAATAATTGAATATTGTAATTGTATTCATTAAGTGTGGTGACAATATTATAAGACACTAGAGTCTAATATGATGTTCACAAATAGCATAACCCATTTAATTCATATTTATTTAAATTAATTTTTTTTAAATTTTTACTTAAACTATAATTTGTTGTGAAAAAAAAACAGTTTATCTAGTTCCTACTTACCTAACAGTGGGTATACTGTATAGGAGTTGATTATATATAGTGTAACTATATATTATTTTATAATGCTAATTGATTATATTATAATATATTAAAGAATATCATAACATAAAACTTATTTAATCGTCGCATATTTACCAGACGGTTCTTTAAATAATAACGAGTGGTCAATACGAATATCCCACTGCCTATATCATATACATTTATTTGTGGGTATATCGATATAACTATAATATTATAAGTCGTACTATTAATTATTATTATAATTATGGTCGTTCATTATTATTATCATTGCAAACAGGAATACGTAACAGCGTTGTCTGAAAACTTGTCCAATCCTACACACGTCACGTCATTCGTGTTGATCGTAACGTTTTGGATTTGTTGGACACCATTGATGTCCATCAAAGCATACCAGCAGCTAGGCGGTGTACCGGCGGTGCCCGGCCATGTCCGTTTCGCCGCCCTGTGGCTGGGCATATCCAACTCGGTATGGAAGGCGTTTGTGCTCATATTTCTTAGCCCGCAGTTCCGCGTCATGCTCAGATTGTTGTGTTTGACGGTATTTTGCAAACGGAAAAGTCGCGCAGAACTTGAGCTACTACAACTCGACATGGAAGATCACTTCCTCTAAGTTAAGTATTATGTTGATGTTTTTTTTTTAATAATCATTATTGTTGAACTTTGTTTTTGTTATTAATCGAATGTTCTTCCCGAGAACAATCATTCGTCCATTTGTTTACGTTTTATTCAGATAAAAAAAAAATTGTTTCAAACGAAATCTAATTTATTAAAATTGTCGTTGGTTGTATGCCCCGAACTCATGGAGATATCCATGGATTAGGAGAATTTTTAATAATTTTAGTGTGCCGATAGAGCCAGTAATCATACATGTCATACTAAATGGTGTTTTTCGGAACATTGTAGAAAAAATTATTTTTTATAGACTGTTTTTAAATTATTAACAATTGTTTTGGAACAACTTGTAAATTAGTAGATCAGTAAATCACGTATAAATATATATTTTACGGGCAAATTAAATTTGTATGAATAATATACATCAACAGAAAGAGTTGGGCAGCAATTTAAAAAAAAATAACTTTTCCTTCTTAAAACTTTTAACAATATATAAATCATACTAAATTACAGGGCTTCCAGTCAATAATCTTAATACATGTAGGTATAAGTTATCAAATTTAATCAGTTTAATGGAGACTTATCATTTTCGATATTGAATAATTTGTTATAACCACAAAATAATACTAAATACATACTAAGTACATAGGTACTTTTGTTTTTACGCCCAACTCTGAAATAATGGTATGACTTTTATCGTGGTTTTAATTACCACTCCATAAAAATATGCCTACAATTTTTAAATCGCACTGAATTCGTTTTGTTGAGGTTTAAAATGTATGAATACATAGATGTAGTCTAAATAATATGTAAACAAACGAAATGCGTATTTTAATAATAATCACTTTTGGAATTATATTTTAATACGAGTTGTTTGTTCCTATTGTAGTGTTATTATTATTATTATTATTATTATTATCATTATAATTATTATTATTTTTACTATAATGACTTGAGCCTGCCACATTTTTAATAAATCGTTCAATTTAATATATTAATCGCACCGAATGAAAAATAAGCAATCGATATAGTTAGTGTCATTCTCTAAATTTTAGTAATACTACCTAAGTATCGATATTCGATTGGAAAATTAAATTTTTGAAAAACACCAATTAATAATTATTCTATGTTCGTGTACCATAAATATATAATATATACTTCTATGTACTTATATGATAGAAATAACGATCAATACGATTTGATTATAACAAAAAGGTTCATCAATCAGCATAATAATTTGTTTAGACACCCATTTAAAAAAATGTTTTAACTTCAAAGAATGAAAAGTTTTGCTTAAAATATACTTTGTCCCATGAATAAATTATGATGTATAATGATTTTATGGAAAATTCCAAACTCGAATCCATATAAATTCAATGTACTATTTTTTTTTTAATAAATAATTATAAACATTTTCTTGTACTAAATTTAAATAATTTCAAAGCACTCGTTATGAGGAAAAAATTTAAACATTAACAATTTGTTATAAAATGTGTAATCTATCTGTTCTATTTGATTGGTGTTTTCAACTATCAAAAATGTAAATTGTGTTTTACACTAACCAGAGCATAAACCAAATAGTATTGATATAACAATAATAAAATCACAGTATACGACAGGGTTAGTTTACTTTATCAATATTGTGGTCGATCATCTATTTTTCATCATAATATCATGTTATTAATTACTAACTATACCTAGTAATCAATAAAATATTTTAATAATGTGTAGGAAAAATTCAAGCTTCATTATAATAAAAATAATATGTACTTTGGATAATCAACGAGGCTCAATGAATATGTTTGATTGTAGTTAATTTTAGTGAAAAAATATTAGTATTATAAAAGTTACCAGAGAACCCCTTTAGGTTTTAGGCGCGCAGTTATTGTGATAATAGCGTTATGGTAAAATTAATATTGTTGACTTTTTTTATTTATTCGCTCTAATCACCACTTCAGTCATTTAGGCGCTTACATAAAATGAGATTCGGTCGACATGTTTTTAATTATAAACATTAGTTATAATATGTGCTATATGTTCGATATACACTTCACGTGGCTGGATCGACCGGCATCAAATATTTTGCGACAGCCCTTTTTTATCTGATGTACGATATAAAATGCACTTAAATAGAGAAATTATTGTAATGATATTATTGTATAAACATTATGAGGGAAACGTGTAGCTTTTACATCATATAGAAATGTTTTATTGTGATTAAATTGACCTAGTCGTACATAATATGTTGAATTTGAAGGAGTTAGTATTGAAAAACAATATTTTAAGCCTGTTATTAGATTTTTTTTCTAAAAAGGTGCTTACATTACAATCATTAATGAAGCATTGCTAAGTCAATATATTTTTTTTTTTATTGTTATTATTATTATTAACATTATGAAATGTATATTAAGTATATATTATAATTTCATTACATTAAAAAAAAAAAAAAAAATGTTTTCGATAATTTTTATATCGAAACCGTTAAAATACAATTTTCATTAAAAAACGGTTTACTTTGATACTGACTCTTTCAACTATACTATTCGTTGTTGGTTATTCATTTTATTTTTGAATCGATCATTGGTCAGTCGTCAAGATTGTTATTATCACTGCTGTACTAATATACCGATATGCAATCAATTTGTACGATTAAAACCACATAAATTGTTATTTATTTATATAAAAGTTATCCTTATAAACAATTAATTAAAAGTAATCGTAGATCAAAAATACATTTTTATCACTCCTGTATTTTTAAGCACCAATTTTGGTGAATACCAAAAGTTAAGCGAAGAAACTTTCTTATAGTGAAAGTTGACTGATAAACATTAGGAATACTACTAACTTTTTTAAATCTATTTTAAACAAATACTTCATTAACATGAATGTTGGACAATTTTTCAAAATACTAATGTTTTTTGACAATATTTTCTTCTAACTCCTAAATGACATCATGTAGTAAAATGAGTAATATTTGGTTATAGTTTACCAATTATTTAATTTGAACTAAACCAAATTACTGACATGCTTTTATTTATTATTATTTATTTTTTATTATACATATATTATAATTGATCATATTGTTATTATTATAAGTGTATGTTTAAGACTGAATCATTTAGTAGATTTTTGATTAGATTCGTTTGTTTACATTGTTATTACACAGCTAATTATTATTATTATTTTATATTATTAATATTTGATTATTTTTAATTGGCTTGAAATATTTTAAAGAAAATGTTGATATATGAGTTCTTTGGAAATGAAAATGTCCACAAGTTTAAAAGATCGAGTTATTTGTGACCTAAAACGCTTTGTTGTATATTAATTATTATAATTATTGTCTTTTAGGGTGTGTCGATTGTTAATCAGTTTTTACAGAACTATGTGTGCATATATTATGTCGGGATGATAATACCTATTACACATTTTTCTTTTTATTTATTTTATAAATAGTTACTCACTATACACATCAAAAAAGTTCACGAGCAGTTATTGTTTATTGTCATTATAAATAATATATTGTAATGTGCTTTAAGAAAAAAATGTAATGTTTTGTTAGTACCTACATCATGTATTATTATGTATGTTATTTCTATTCTTTATTCATTATTAGTATGATAATAATATTTAATGTGCCATAATTTTATATGTTATTCAGTTGTTGGTAGTGATTTTGAGATAAAATTATAGTACAAACAAGGTTTTTTCAACTATATTATATAGAAATCCGGTGTTTTTAATCATGTGTTATTTTAATACAATATTTATTACCTTTTAATGATAATTTTTATTCTTTGACAAATCAATTCTAACATAATATATTGTTAACAATAATTGAACAATAAATCATAATTTTTTTTTTTAATAATTAATAAGTATCGACACAATTGTATGGATATGATATATTTTAAATTTGATTGATTTAACTATTATTTTTAAAACTATGGACACCAATCTACAGACAATTTATTTTAATGCCGGAGTAAATGAGTTCAAAAGTTGTAAAATAACGGTACCTATACTACCTATTGCATTTGTAACTGCGCAGTAAGCAAACTGATTACATTTTATCAACCGTCCAAAATTGAAATCTTACGATACGTAATTTTGAATATCAACATTTATAATGTTATAATATAAACCACTATTTTTTACACAGCTATGACATAACCTTAACACTGATATTCTAGTTTCAAAAATGTGTCTTCAATTTGACTTAATTAGTTGATGTTCTATTATAGCATACTTTATATTTATAATATAATATATTATATTCATATGGCGACAGTACTACCACAGGAACATTCATACAAGTTATAAATAAAAGTAATAAAATAAGTTATACAATTATAATTATGATTAATAATAACAGTACATAATATTGTATATAGCCAAACATAGGCGAAAATCGTATGGGCTTAGCTAAAAATTATACATTTTTTTAGTTGTGTGGGATTGAAGCCCTCTCCCTCACATTGATGTTAAAAATGTTAGCCCCCCCCCCCAAAAAAAAAAAAAATGTATTGGATTTGTGCCTATGTTTGCGCCTAAATTTATATGTCGGTAACCATAGTCATTATCCACTCAATGGATTCCTTTGTAACATCACTGATAGCCATTTTCCTCCAAAAACGAGATACCGTTTTCCTCCACTGTCCATTTTCCTCCAATACATGAATCTATTAATATAATAATAAATTAGTTAATAATATAATATGTAAAATAAAAGATATACAATATAGTAAAATCACTGCAGTAAATAATATTAAATTTTTTCATAATTATAAGACATCTCAGCAACAAATGAATACCTGTTGGAAGAAAATAGAAATTAGATATAATATGAATATGTATCAGTGGATTTATTAACTAGAAGACAAAACACAACTGGTATATAATGTCCGTTTTTAAAGCCATGTATTGTAAACATTTGGTTAAAATGTTTAGCACTGTATGTAAATGTACCATCGCAATAAATATTTTCAGATTCACATAAAAATTTCAAGTTTTGGTAACAAGAAAATACTAACACATTTTTACTATCATCATTAACGAGTAAAAATTGTTCTTCGGAAGTAGTTTTAATGTCCATATTGTTGATTGCTAAATGTACCGCTAAATGTTTGACAAATCGTTAAACAACATCGCCAACGTAATAATTCAGATTTTGACTTATATGCTAAGAAATACTTGTAACTATCACGAATTATTAAAGGTTTTCCTCGAGAACTTTCAATAAACGTCGCTTTTTCAGACATTTTAAAAATTAAAATTTGCTAAACTATAAAACACACTATAGGCACTATTCGGCGTACGGTAAGCTACTAAAAATATAGTCTTATTGATACGAGTATTTAGTGTATTCGTGTGTCTGTCCATCTCAATGTGTTTAATCATAATAATCAGTGACAATTTTATTGATGAGACACAATATAACAATATAAGTATAAGTATATACGTATATACCCGTATGTTGTATGTACGTATCTTTATTAGGCTTAATCAAAGTTACAATCGACTGCGTGTGCTGTCGGACACTTGGACTAGCGTTTTTTCCTAGCCGATAAGAACGTGACTAGAATTTAACAGATAGGTACGCGCAAAATGTGATCCTAGCCATACTCTATTTTTATAATAAAAACACTGACTAAAATATTGGAGGAAAATAGACATAATTTTAGTTAAAAATAATGTGGAGGAAAATGGTCCCGCCCGATACCATTGATGCCAAACGCGAACCTTATACTTGGACATTTGTCTGTAATATGCCTCATAGACTGACTGTCGTTCTCACAATCACATTCCGGTTGTCCTTTAATTTCCACTTATACATCATATGCCCACATCTTTCATATCCGGTTCTCATTCGGTTAAGGATTGCCTATTCTTGACGGGAGAGTTAAAACGTATTGACTCTTTGTGTGGCATCCCTTATTAGTTCTTTATATAATACCGTTGTACCTAGCCACTCCTTCTGCCATTTTTTCACACTACAGAATTGCGACTGAGTTAGTTCTCTGACCTTGATCCATAGTAGATTTAGCGACTTAAATCTTATCTCAAGCGTATTTTCCAATTGCTTGTGAGTTGTGGGGAATTGAGATCTTGTAGGTATCAGTCTTCATAAAATATGGTCTCACCTCTCGCTCATGCTTCATTCCTTCTAATTTCTGATGGTGTAATATTTGAAAATACCGGTAACCATGTTAGTGGTGTTGATTGTACCACTACGCTAATTAACCACATGGTACTGTTTAACTGTGTATCCATCTTTCCCGAGCGCGTGCTATTTTACCAAACCGGATCTCCATATTCAGCTGTTGCGTACACTAGTGCTATTGTTACAGATCTCAGGGTATTAGCATCTGATCCCCATCCGGTTCTTGCTATTGTATGTACCTACTAGGTTCACTCGTGTCCTTAATTCCTTTTGTAGCCTTTCGATTTTCAATGTTACTCCCAAATACATGATGCAAAGTTATGGTTTACCTTTCTTTCTTTAAACTGAACATTAAGTTCTTTATTTGTTTCTCTGTTATTTAAATGACATCCACATACCTTTGTCTTTTCTAGGTTCAGTCGCAGTCTCCTTTTATAAAAGCATCTTTCCAAGATGTTGAGGTCATTAATTGTCCTCCTACTATTATAATATTTTTATTTTGTTGAATTTTTATTCATTTTCGTATGAATAACTGTATGTTTTGTTGATTTAATGTAAGTTTAAATATAGTAATCTAACCGATTTAAAATAAATAAATAAAATACCCAGGGAAATGGCTGAGTTGTCAAATGTATTTCGTCATTAAGGAATAAGTAGACCACTGTAAATCGTAAGGAATGCGATTGTTATCAAAAATATATTGTGCATTTTTTACTTTACAATTTAGATCCTCTAAAGTATTAACTAAATTAGATTTTCTTCCAGAAATCACACTCAAAGTTGAAGATTGAAGAATTTTTATAGTATAAAAAATGCCTTTACACATAAAAAAAAATACATACACATATTTGTTAATTTAGGACATCCATCGTTTGACTCAGAATCTAAAATTATCATATTGTAAGAAATATTAACTACATACATTATGTTTAGACAAATCATAAAATGAAAAGTTGGTTTTTATGATAAAATTATTAACTTGGAATATGAAACTCCTCTGACTTCCGAGTAAATGCATTTCCTTAACCTTTAACTATGTGCCATATATTTTAGAACCAAGAAAAATTTTTTTTCGGCATTTGAAATTTGATTTTTTAAAATAAAAAAATTATATATTTCATATGAATTCTTATTGATGTTTTGGTACACATTTTTAAATTTTAAAGTAATGAAACATGATAAATAAAAAAAAATTACATAAATTTAAAAATATATACAAATATAGATAATCCATAAGTGATTGATTGAATTATATATTATATTAGTTTTTAATTTTTAATTAATTTTACTCCTGTCATATCCGATATCGTAACTATAGTAATTTAAATACAAATGATAAACCATCTAGATTAAATATTGATGTATTCACCAGTTATAATGCTATATAGTTACTTAAATTACAGATGAAATTTTTTTTTACTTTTATTTATTAGTATTTTAAACTATATTGGATATTATAACAAGATATGTTACGGATTCAATTCGAAGTTTTGAACTCAAACATCAAAAAATATGTGTTCGTGAATTTAGCCATATGTATTGTGAGTAATATACTTTTATAAATTCTATATTTCTGTATAATTACTACTTTACTAGTATTATTTTTTTATTATTATTTAAGATACCCAGAGCAGTTAGCCATTGGCCATCGGGAGTGATTCAATTTCGTATAATATAATTTATAATATACCTATATTAACGCGGCCACGGAGTTATATATGTTATATTTTTTTTCGTTACCCGTTTAAATACAGTATAACGCAGGCACGCAGAGTCTAAAATTTACCTAAGTTTACCTAATTAGGTCTGCAAGCCAATATATCCTAAATCATTCACTGTGAACCATAATCAAGTGGACGCTTTACATTCATATTCAATAATATTACTATGCTTACATTTTTTTAACACTAATATATTTTAATGAACATGTATCATCGATGTAGAAACAACTTTAGACCCCTGCTTCAAATTAAACTTAGCCCAGTGAAATATAATACAATATATACTAAATTAGTAGAATATAATAAGTAGTTTCATTGATAAAAAAATAATAATAATTGTGAAATTATTTACAAATACCTGGCTAAAAAAACTTGAACATAAAAACGCCTAGCCTGTTATTTTATACTTATACCTCTAAGGATTAAATAATATTATACATACCATGTTGATAAACGTACTGTCGATAATCTTATATCAGGTGTTGACGTATTTTGAGATGACGAATTCAGTAAACTATATCGCAATCGTTATTGTCTTAGGAGCTCTATTGAAGGTAAGGTCGAGTCATAATAAATTATGTATATAAATAGTAGGGAGTTAAATCTAGTTATTGAAACAGATATTTATTACGGTAATTGGTAAAGAATTATATTTTTATATAATATCGTTCAAAAATATTTTTTAAATTATTTATCAATAGATTATGATATAATACTATGACATATGTATTTTTTAGGGGAACACCAATCGTGCAATGCCTTACGCACTGATCTTAACAGCAATTGGATGCGTGTTTGACATTTTTTCTGTTCTTTTCCGCACCACTGAGTACATAGCTATATTTATTATCATTATTAATTTTTTTTTAGTTCAATTTTGCAGTCAATATGTTTACTATTGTTATAATGCCAATTAATTGGTATAGGATTAATTTAAAATAAACATCTTATGTTGAAGTGATAATAGTTCGAGTTGGGCCTATGTCAAATTCTTCCATTATATTATGCGCATTTTCAGTAAGTATATAAGTGTATATTATACCTATAATTTATACATTATAAAGTAAAATAAATTAGTTAAACAATATTATTAAGTACCATAGTCCATAAGCTATATAAGTACAATCTAGCATTTAACAAATGGTAATATTTGAAAAATGTATCTAAAATAATACTATACAATTTTCAAAATAGCATTAAATAAAATAAAAAAACATAAAATTGTGAAAAAAAATTTTGGGATGTAGATGAAAACCAGTGTTGTAAAAAATACTTTTAAAAAGTATTTGAGTAATTACTCAAATACTTATAAAATAAAGTATTTAAAATACCATCCAAATACTATGTATAATAAAGTATTTGAGTATTACTCAAATACTTTTTAAAAGTATTTGAAATAATTTTCAAATACAAAACAAAAAAAATCAAATTTAATTCTAATCATTCATGATATATTACATTATTACATTAATCGAACATTTGAGTATTGCATTTTAAGAACATAATTTGTTCGAAATGCTTATCTGTCATATTTGTCCTTTTTTTTGTTATTGTTGCACCGCCAACACTAAACACTCTCTCTATTGACGCACTGCTAGGTAGTGGAGTGTTGTACTTCACAAATACCTGAAAACAAAGTACAAATGTTTTTGTAATATTATTACTAATAGTATAAGAAGTTTTCAACTAATCTTACTCTTTTGATAGTGGGTAAATTATGCAAACATTCTAATGTCTTTGTTGGGGATGTGCCCAAAAATCTATCGATTTCATCACTAACTGTTGATTTTTCCTCTCGTGAATTTTGTGACCAGGTAAAAAAGCTAGATAAATTATCATTCATTTGGTTATCTTCTACATCATTATTGTCATTATCATTGGTATGTAACTCATAACAAGCACTTTTTAAATATTCTGAGGCCAATTGTTTTTTTATATAATTTTTGATCCATGCTGTTTTAAATAGTGGGTGGCAGACTGCAGCAGTAATTAAAAATTTGTCTATCAAATAATCGGAAAATCTTGTTTTTATACCTAAAAACAAAAATTATTATCAATGAATTTTGTTTATTTTAGCTCAAGAGTATATTAATGTAGATACTACACAGAAATATAAATATAATGAATAGATCAGCTAATTAACATTTTACATCAGTAAGACTGTAAGAACTAAGAGATACTAAATATTTACTATTTGGTAAATAGTATTTAATAATAAAGTATACCTAAAACAGCTAAAATGAAAAGAAATTAAATGTGTAACATTAAAGTACTTGGCTAAATAAGGATAATGTATTTAAAAAATATTAATTATTACATACCATTAAGTATGGCAGTCACCAGAGGTTTCATATAATTAGAAATTGTTTGATCACTTGACATTAATTGATATTTATAAATTAATTCTTCAATTGTAGGTAGGAGATGACCAAAATACATGTTAGTATCACCCTGGAGTAAATCCAAGCTTATTGAAATTGGCCCCATAATTTTTTGATATTGACACATGAAATCAATATCATTTTTATTAAATCTGAAAATATTATTTATAAAAAATATAGATAAAATAGTTAAGTAATATTTTATTAGGATTTACAATTTACCTGCCAATAGCCAATTCGTCCATTATTATTCTAAACTTAGGTTCATTATTTCTAAGTAATTTATTAAGCAACACCACTGCGTCATACAATGAATTCCAACGTGTCTCATTTGGTGTAATTAAGTAAACGCCAAGATTTTGTTTAACTAAATCAGCTGATTTAGTTGAGCGACCTTGTTTGTTCCATAAAGCGGTAGACTTGGCAAAAGTGCTTCTTGACTGTTTTTTGTAAGCATCTATCTGAAATTTCAAACTCGGTATAAACTGCATCCATAGCTTTGGCTAAAATATTATATGTGTGTGAACCTTCTAGACGTCTCAATGCTAAAAGACGAGTACTTCTCGATAAATCTTCATTAATCCATGTGACCGTTATGCCAATGTATGATCTAACAAAATATAATATTAAACTAATTGGTATCTAACTATGTACATGATTATATAATTATTATACTAAATAATAAAAATTAACTTTTTAAAAATCGACCAGCCGTCCGCAGTCGTAGCAATATGGGCACATTTAGACATCTCAAGTTTCATTTTTAATGATAATTCTTCAAAATCTTTTTCAATTGTTTTCATAAGTGTAGGTCGAGACATAATTTTTTTGTTTGGGAAACCTCTACCAATTATTTCCCTCAAAACAGGATTTTCTATTATTCTGAAGGGTACATTAGCACTTACAATAAATTTTTGTAATAGTTGATCTAAAGTACCTGCAATCAAAATCATTAGTTACATAACTAATTGATAACTATATATAGTATATAAATTATATATTGTATACTGGATAAATAAAAATTCTTACTTTGACTAGTTAATTTTTTGTTGTTTAAAAAATCTTCTAACACTGGTTGTTGTATCTGGTTATTTTTATCTGAACTACCAGCGTTACGCTTCAATGATCCATCATTGCATCTCTTTGTAGTGTTTTTGTTTGCTGCGTTATCAATTTGATCAATTTTCTTCAATATAGTAGGATGTTTTGTCTGAATAAAATGAAATGATATAAATATAACCTTTTAAGTTTTGATAAATAATTTGAAAATACATAATATAGAATAATGAAATCTATGATACATCTTAAGCACTTGAATTTGACTTTTAAAAAGCCGTGCGCCACTGTTTTTATGTACTTTTGTACTATATTATGTATTTCTTTGGTATTTAAAATTAATTTTACACACGAGACATTAGATAGGTCAACTGTCATAGGCAGCCAGGCAGGTATGAAATTAACATTGTACTTACGCTTAAATGTTTTCTGATATTAGAGTTAGAACGTGAATCCACCTTGTAACACTTAGTACCGACACAACTTAAGCACTTAACTTCCAGCTTCTTATAAAAAAAATTATCTTCAATGACTCTTAATACTTTAAAATATTGTTGATAATTTGGCCAAGGTAAAATTGGTTCTTCTGAATCTGCAACCTGATCAACTTCGGTTGGAGAATCACAATCCCTCATTGTATTATACTCAATTTAAAACAATTTAAATAATGAAAATACTGAAAACAGGAGTATACGCATACGGTTGATAGTTGATACAATACAATTATTAACAATCTGTAGCCTGTAGGAACGTCAAGCAGACAACAGCGAATACGATACAAATAACGGAATAACACGAACCCAAGTAATAACTAATAAATATTACAATAGTGTAAACCAGCGTCGGACTTCACATGCAATATTGTGTATAAATGTATAACTGATTGTGCGCTAATGACCAATGGGAAATTTGTTATTTCCCTATAATATAATATTATATTGGTAGGTAGGTACCGATAACGTACCGTTGCGATCGTTGTCGACGATAAACAGACGGTTTCTCGGAGTAAACAATATTTATAAAAAAATCTATTAATAGACGAAAACTAAAACCGATATCGAATTGTTCATAAATGATAAATATGTATAATTATATTATTATGGCATTATTATTATTTGTCTATGAATAAAGAATTAAAGGAATAAAAAAAAGTATTCAATAAAATAGTATTCAATAAGAAAAAAATGTATTTAAAATACCGTTCAAATACTTCAAAAATAAAAGTATTTTAAAAAGTATTCAATACTGAAAAAAGTATTTGAATACTTTTACTCAAATACTTTTACTCAAATACTTTACAACACTGATGAAAACCCACCTTATCTAGAGTATTTTATTGAAAAAATAATCGCTCTCTACGACTATGTCGTGCTTCATTCATACTACTGACCTGCTTATATAATTGTTGTGTATATTTTATAGTCATCATGTACGTGCTCCTCTACATATTGATGCTTTATTGTTATTGGCTGCATTCCATGGCTGTGGCTCAAAAAAAACAAATAAGACTTCAATTGGGTTTATATGAAGAGGATAAGAAATAGAATCGCACTGTTCAGAAGAAAAAATATCTACTATAGATTAAATTGAATTTTATTTGTTTATTCGTGTAGCATTTAATAACGATTGACAGTTACGTACAATAATAATATATAATACATAATTGGTAAAAATAAAAATCAATACAGAGTCCACTGCCCACTGGAATGGATGTGTTAAATTTTAATTCAATGATATTAGGTATATCATTGTATTCGAAAAATGTTTCTGAGTGAAGATGTCAGCCCATATATTGCTAAATATATTATTTAATGTATTTATATTGCTATTAAAGTAATTTATTTTATTAATACAGTAATATACATTAGGTTGAAATAGTTTTTACCAAAAACATTGAATTTAAAAATATCATTGTCATAATTGCGTGTAAAAATATTATAATATTATATAGTACGTAAAATCGTTGAAGTACCTATCACAAATAATATTTTTAAATCACAACAAAATAACTAAAATCAATATTCTTCGTTAAAATATTTAATTTAATTCAAATTTAAACTTAAAATGACTATAAAAACGGTGATTATATATTTTATATTTTTTATGATTACAGCATGAATTACGAGAAACCTTGTACTAAAATGTTCAATCCTTAAACCGGGTTCACAGCTACATAGTGTGTTATGTCGATCAAATGGCATTCTGATTGGACTTAACGTAATGCGATTTTAGTATCATGTAGTAACCAAGTTGCAACCCACCATACCAAGTATTGACTAAAGCTCAACTTTTAAACCCATATGGTTACCAGTTGTAACCGTAGTTACAATACCAATGCACGACATGTATACACAATACATGACGTAGCTGTAAATGCGTCAATAAAAATTGAATAATTTATAAATTTTCAATTTTTGAACTACAAAATCATTTGCAAATGTTTTCAACTTCAAATCCATGGTTTTTCATTTTTAAATTACAAAAAAAAATACAAAATTGATTCTGTCAAAAACTTATACTCTTATAGTTGGAGATTGAAGCGTTAGTATTACCTACTGTTTCAAACTTCCTCCTTATGGTAATGACTGACACACACGTAATGTCAAAATCATTATATTTATCGTTTCGCTCAGAACCTTAAAGTGGATGACATTCATGCCACGCGAGATTTTTCGTCTCCTTAGATTAGGTTTAACATAATCTCTACACTCATTCCTTTAGTTAAACCTCAAGACCTAATAAATACATCAAACAACATTATTTTGTCACATTGCACCCACAAAACACAAAAATAACCAAATTAAAAATGTCGATTATCTCATGGCTGCGTCCTATTCAAACACAAAATATCAAACCAATACTACACCGGATAAAAATTATGGTAACCCACGTATTCCTGATGGAAGGAAACACTAGCTATAGTCCGATTTCCACATGTATGTATAAAGAGTGCCTCACCATTTTTATAGCATGACAGATTACAGAGCGCATCGGAGATCAGATTTTAGAATCGATTCCAAACTAGCCCATAAAGTTATCTACTTTTATACAAATTAATTTAAACAAATTTCAAACGTATCGCTCAATGTATTTCAAAACATTTTTTGGTGACAACCAATGGCCATGTTACACGGCTTTTCTCAATAAAAATATTGAGAATATTGGATTCATTATATTATTGAGATGTTATATTAATTTGACTATTAGACGTTGTGTCAGCCTAGCAAACTTGGACAAATAATAATACAATTTCTAGTTTAAAAAAAAATTAATAAAATCGAAAATATCTCAAGGCTGCAAATAGCGTACATTTCTGGTGAACTTTTTCTTTTTGATAGAGGAAGAAAAACTTATGTGAAATCTTCTATTAAAATTTTAAATCTGAGGTGTTAAAGGAAAAACATTTATGCTTTTTTTACTACTTACGAATAATATAGTAAATATTAATATAATATAGTAATATATAACTTATACATGCACCAATTACGAGCAGAATGAAATAATAAATGAATATTTGAATTAGATGTTGATTTAGTTGATAGCATGTAAGCCACTCTAAAATAATCGGTTCATTCTTTTATCTGAACCTTCCATAAATTGTTAAAATCGGTACAAGATTTTTCAATGTTTAAACCTCAACCACGCACTTTTCGGCTAATAGAATATAATTTAATAGCTGGTTGCTCAATTTTACAATTTTATTTAATATCTTTGTTAGCCTAAATGTCAAAATATAATGAGCTTCAGAAAATGATGTCCAATCATAGTAACTATATATTATTACCTGTTAGACTATAACCGTTAGCAACCATTTAAGTAAGCAAAACAATATTTGATTTACGAGAGCTAATATAAAATTCATGTGTGAAACTTTGTATAGTGTGATATCAGGGTCAAAAAGATAGATATGAACACTCCATATGAGTCTCTTGAATCTATTGATATAACTTTTACTGAAAACGGCTAAGTTGTTCAGATGTTACATGATCACAACTACAGACGCTCAAAAATATGTTATAGAATATAGGGTGTAACAGAGTGAACTGATTGATTACATTTTTAGATTTGAGCCTGAGCGTAGCAATTAATGTATTGTTTTAGATTTTTAGCGGAAGGATGAATTTTACAATGATGTGTTTTTTTTTGTGTCTATCATCACCTTTTGGGACAATAAAAATCTTTTAGAGTATATTATTATATTTTATAGACACAATGACATTTTCGAATGTAATTTTTTTGGCAAAAATTAATTTAATACACTGTTGTACTAATGCTTAATAGTAAAATAAATTACTTTAATCACAATAATAGTATCAAATATACTTTGTAATATTATAGGCTGACAGACCATCTTCGCTCAGAATCGTTTTCATATACTATGATTTATTATATCATTGAATTCAAATTTAACGCACACATTAGTCATTACACTGACTCTTTATATACCTAATATACAGCAGAGCGTTGTTACCTACTTATCCGCATTAAGACAAAGGACATTTCGGAGGATGGATATACCTGCGAACGGTTATATCGGTGAAACCGGAGATTTTACTGAACTTTAGGAGGGTCTAAAGTCTTTCTTTACAAAATAAGAAGAGGGGCTGATGTCATACATTAAAAATTTAAAAATTTAAATTTAATATTATAGAATTCAATAATTATTTTGTAAAAATTTAAAACTCAATATTGTATGCCAAACTAAAATTTAAAAAAAAAGTAAGCACGCTCGATTTTTTTTTCATATTCTTATAGAAATATAAAAATAATAAGAATAAAAGCAATTGACATTTTAATATATATTAAACACTTTTTTAAAGTATACCTACTTATTTTAAGCAAAATTAATTGACAAATAAAAAAAAAAATGTGGAGTATACATATAAGTACCAGCTATTTAGAGTTCACATTTTCAACTTTAGTAATGGCTGTACTCGGGTAGCAATCGCAACAGCTATTTATTCATTTTTCTTATTCTTTGAATACAAAGTATACATTTTTTTAATTTATATAATATATGTATATTAATTCCAAATTATTTTACTTATAAAATATAAATTAGATATGACAGTTAATTTAAGGTTGCGTTGTTGGTTCAACCACAAAAAAGGGTAAGATTAGGTATATCTTAAATGTGGTTTTTCCAATTATTTGAGGGGTCCTCTATGACTCTCTACACTCAATCACCATAATCTATTATATGAGCAAGGTCTAATATTATGGTTACATCCACATTATAAATCGGTAGATATTAGACAATATAATTCGTGACCGTCGTTGCAATACCGCTTGACTCAATTTTTTTTTGAAAATGAGATTTTGGTACCACTGTATAACTGTTATCATTGCGCATATTTTTTATTTATGACTGAAAATTCTATTGTTTTTTTTCCCCTCCAAAAAGCGTTTGTAGTGATACCTTTTAAGTTATACTGTTTTAAATAACTCGTATTTCAGTATTTATTATGTGGTGTCGTGGTGATAATACCTCTTTAGTTACACTGTTATAAATAACTCGTATCTTAATATTTATTTTGTCGTGGTAATACGTCTCATCTAATTACTCTGTTAGAATACCTTATATTTTTGTATAATATCATTATGAAATAACATGTATCTCGTATACATTTAAGTAATAACACTTATCTCATCAAATAAAATTAAAAGAGGTAAAATTTTGAAATATAGCCAATATGCCTAAGGCATTATTGTTGTACAATTAAATTAAAGTCCAACAATAACATTTTTCCGATTAAAAACCGATTTATTTAGTTTAATGTGTCTCCTGAACAATTTGAAAAGAGAGAGTTGAGTGGTATCGCCACGACGGTCGCGATATATCCTATGCGTGAATTAGTAGCCAAGCAGTAAAGTAAACACACCTTTTTATATTGTGAATAAGAAGAATGATAAAACAAATGTTTAGTTATAACTTATAACGAATAAAATATGCATGATTTATGATTCCATAGCTACTACAATAGTTACTTTGTTGATTTTATACGAATTTTCTTGAAGAACTATAGATACACGCATCTATAGTTTCACATTTCTAACTTCTGTATTATTTTTTCGCACGTATTATTTTGATATTTAAACAATGGATAACCTCGACTGCCTAGGTGAAATTGAATTACCTACAAAACAAATCAATAGCCAAATTATGATAAATGTAATTGAAGGAAGAGATTATTATAAAAGCCACATTGACACGTATGTTGTTGTCGAAGTTCCGCTATATTTTCGTGATAAAACAGCAACCAGTAAACCATCATCTTCTCCATCGTATTTCAAAGTAATAATTAATCGTTACATTTTATTTAATTTAAAATATACAACTCGTGTAATTGAATAAATAAAACATTCCAGACATTTATAATTGATCTTCCGACATCGTTATTGAACAACGTATTGAACACGCACATAACTATTACCGTAAGTTATAATATAATGTTATAACTTATAACTAATATAACTTATATAACTTATAACATAAATGTTTATAATAATTTATAAGTGTATGTAGGCACTATCTGTATTATAAGATTTTATATTTTTGAAGGTATATGAAGCTCATAACGTATTATCGTTGACAAAAACAGCTGTTCTAGGGAGTGTTGTCATACAAATATCTACAATTTGGTCAGAACCAAGTAATTGACAATGTGTTTCTGTTTTATTTTATTTTAACACAGTTTAGTCATTATAATAGAATCGTTGATTACAACTTACAACTTATCGAGGGTTAAAACTACAAGATAATTTATTTTTACAGTAAATAATTATTATCTTGAAAATGATCAACGTTCTAAAAAATATTTTTTTTTACATAGAAATCCTTACAAAACTCAATATATCCTGAGCGGAGCGATGAATGTATTGATTTTACAATGATATGTATCTGGTTTTTTACGTGTATGCATATAAGATTTATAGTAGAAAAAATTGAATTTCAACTTAAATTTCTTTCTTGGTAGAAAACTAATTCTAGTTAGTACTATTGGAAGGTCAAAACTCAAAGTTAAAAATTCCAAGTACTTTTCAAAATAATCAGGGGTAACGAAATTTAAATAAATGATGAAAAAACGAAACTTTTTATTTTTGGTTCCTGATTACCTTACATATATATTACTGGAAAATTTAGATCCAATTTACTGTCAGAAACCTCCTTCAGAGTTGAAGATCGGAGCATTTTTTCTACTATAGAAAGTGTTTTCAGACAAAAAATATTTTTAAAAACACAAATCATTGTACAACTAACATTGCACCACTCAGAATTTAAGATGAAAATGTCAATACTTTAAAATATTTATTATTCCAATTGAAAAATACAATCTAAATACTTCCTAACCGATTTATTTTCAACAGACAAATCGTTTCATAATAAATGG
This sequence comes from Nasonovia ribisnigri, assembly GCA_027563435.1. NCBI lineage: Eukaryota > Metazoa > Arthropoda > Insecta > Hemiptera > Aphididae > Nasonovia > Nasonovia ribisnigri. The sequence continues at coordinate 164,393 of JANEHU010000146.1, read as the reverse complement.
TTGACTTTAATTGATTACGGAAAAAATGACTTAGGAGTTAGAGGATATTTAAAATGTGATATAGTTATGTTCTATGAGAGCCATTTGTTGAATAATTTAATCCTATCAAAACCATTAAGTTCCACAAGAGAATATATTACATTTAATAAAAAGTTTGTAAAATATACCTATGTTATAGCCTAGAGCAATGGCGTCGAAGTCCATGTTGACGTCAGGCCACGGCCCGACCTATTTTTTTTCACATTTTGTTACACCATAACATTATTTTGAGCATGAGTATATTTAAGCCATGATTTTGAGTAAATGTATATTAAAGTTAGTACCTTTATATTAAATAATTAAGATGTTGAGGCCGCGAAGTTTTGAAATTGCCCGACCACATTTTAAAAACTTCGGCGCCACTGGCCTAGAGATATTTATTATAACTTGAATGTATTTATTGGTATATAGTATACACTATACTTATTTGTAGTGAATGTGGTAAGATATTTTTCATATAAAATAAAAATATTTTAATATCAAAAATACATTTATTGACAATTTTTTTTAGAATTATAAATATTACGTTTTTACAAATTTGTTATTTTATATTATACTTTCACAATAAACGAAACATTTTGATACATGAAAAGTTAATCACTGTATTGGATGACGTTAAATTTAAATTCATTGGTATAATATCATTTTATAGGTATGAAAAATGATTCTGAGCGGAGAAGGTTTGTCAGCCAGCTTATATTATAATAATATTTTTAAATTACAACAAAACTAAGATCGTTATTCTTCGTTTAAATATCTAATTTTGTTCAAATTTGAATTAAAAATAGCAATAAAAAAACTGTGTTTATTTATATTTTTCTTGATTTTCTTGTGACAGTTTATGAATTACTTACTTTTACCTTGTTTTAAATTTCAATACTTAGCTATAAAAGATCCACATTTTATAAATTTGTAGTAAATAAATACGAAATTTTTTAAATTTTAAACTTTAAATGTATATTAAATAAAAATCTTGCCTAAGTATCATCTTTATTATTTTTAACTGCAGTTATTATAACAACTTATAAAGAACCTTGAATTTAAAAAATAGAAAAAATAAAAAATTGAAAATGTCTGTAAAATGCTTTAAAACGAGTAAAAATATTTTGAAGATTTTATCATTTCCTAGAAATGATAAAATAAAGATTTGGTGAAAATGTAAAGTATCTACGGTTATTCGTTTTTGAATCACAATAAAAGAAGAAAATCGTTCGGCCATTTCATTAATCAAAAGCTGAAAATCGTATGTCGATAACATTTAAACTTCATACGTTCATAAAAATTAGTTTGAATATCTGGTAAGCTTTTTTTTTGCTAAAGGTATGAAAAGTTTTGAGGAATCTTGTATTAAATTTTCAAATCTTCGATAAAAATAAAAAAATTATTTCTAACTCAAAATAATTTACAAATTTTTGTGATTTTTACGAAATATGTCCAAATTCTAACTTTAGATACTCATAAAAAATTATAACTTTTTTTTAAATTTTCACTGACAATAGCTTATGGAGAACTTTGAATTAAATTTTCAAGTACATATTTTGACTGACCGTACACTTTTTTATCGATAGTAATTTTAAAACTAATATAAAGTGAAATTTTACCATGCCTAAAAATAGATCAAAAGAGTTAACTTTTTTAAAATGTAATAGTGTATAGAAAATAGCAATAAGTAGTATACATTTGTATGTTCTGAGCCAGCCCGTTTTTTTCCTCGGTAATTTCAACATGTTCAAGTGGCAATGTCCTGCTTAGAGCACACCGATTTTACCGTAACATAAATCATGGGGAGATTGTACATTAGTACATTTGTCCACCTATTTGTCGCTCACGGCCTCACGCAAAACATTTTACCGTACAACATTTTACAGGGAGATTTCACATTTTTTGTGTACATACAAATATGTATACTACTGCAGTATAAATATTCATTGAAAAACTATCTACAGTAATAAAATTAGTTTTTTTGTTGTACTGATTTTGTCAAAAACTGGTTTTTCTTTTTCCAGACGCTTTTGAAAACTCCTGAACATTTTAAATTTTGATCTCTCTGAATTACCAACTAGATTCACTTTCATTAACTTAGTTTTAAGTCTAATTATTGTGTATACATAATACATATAAAAAAAAATACACATCATTGTAAAAGTAATGTATTTGTCGCTCCGCTCAGAATCTAAAATATACATTGAAAAAAACAATAAAAATAATATCAATGATATGAATAGAAATAGTTGGGTATTATATAGTAGGCGATATCTAATTAAATCGTCAAATATATATTTGCTGTCAAAATATAAATTATACTGTATTTATATCGATATTGTTCTGCATCACTACTCCATTTTGTATGGTATACCGCAATACTGCAACAATTATAAATATATATATATATATATATCAACTATAAATTAAAATCAACATGTTTAGTGATTTATTTATTCCGAATGGATTTAAAATGGCTACGTCTCATTTGGCAAAGTATACTATTAAATTACACAGAAGTGAAGTGATTCGATACTTATATGAAGAAGGTCCTAAATGGTTGTCGATTGATTTCGGAGAAGCACACGAAGTATCTTACTATCTATAAAAAAAATAATAAAAAATTAATGTATTTAATTAATTCTACTTCAAATAGACAAGTATATTACTGAACTTGAAGGGAACAGAATTAAATTGGAACAAAAAATATTCGACAATAAACGTATATCCTCCATTGTGCCCAATTATAATATTTAAATTAATTTTATCTGGAAAAATCATGGCCAGCCGAGTGATATCCATGCAAGATTTTATAGGAGAAGGTTGTTTCAAATTTAAACGAATAATTTTAATTTAGTTTTATCTATATTATTTTTGTATTTTATATAACAATATGGGGCATGCCCATTGCCCGATTTAATACAATATTAACTAATATCTGTTACCAATTTCAAATAATTACAGATGGACTCCCGTGTTTTGGTCCAGCATTCTTGCATTTTACCACATTGGAAGCTCAACAATATTTTGGCAGGATACTATTATCTGTTGAAACTGAATTGGTACCATCTGAAATTGAAAGTGTTGAAAGATTGCAAATTGATGATATAGGTTCAATTCTTGATGAGGTAGTAAATATATAATTACTAATTTGTATTATTTATATTAGATTATTGAAATATACTAGTAATTAAGTAGGTATAGCAAGATATTTGAGTATCTATATTCATACATTTGTCACAACAATATTTGACTCTTTGAACCTACATAAAATGATGTAAGTCAAATTCAAAAATTTAAATGTAGTAGTTATATATTCATCGTTTGAGGAGAAAAAAATACTGTCCTGGCGTTTTCCTCGACGTATCCCAAGCATTCGATAGCGGATAGAGTAAGGCAACAATGTCTACTTTTCGAAATTAAAAAAAAATCTACCAGCTCCACTTTATTTAATAATTCAATTATACCTCACAAATGGCATATTTGCTGTCAGACAAGGTAACACATTCTCGATTCTCTCCCTACTTCAAAATCGAAGCAGGAGTCCACTAAAGAAGCGATCTGCTCCAGACCCTTATGACTTATAACATATTCATTATGTACTGCAGACATACCAAAATAGGTTGATAATATTCTAATCACCACATACACAGATGACACAACAATATAAAGTGAACATAGTGATAACATTGCACTACTACAGCATCCTCCAATCTCCAATATTCTCCATATCAGATATCCTATTTGTTTATTGTACAGATGCTGCAGATTGTAAATTCCCTAATTTAATAAAAAAAAAATGTAGTAGTCTCAATACATTCGTAGCTGGATATTATTAATTACCTATACAATTTAATGATTAAAATAAATTATATGTTATACGAATTATTTATAACAATAAAATTCGTCAAATTGTTATTTTAAGCTCGAATTTTCTTTAAAATGTTATTAGGACTTAATGTACATTCGAATTATAATATTTGGTGTTATATTGAGTGTTAACCAACTGCATAAAAATCTCACCAGATCAAAAAGTATGACAATATCAATGGATTATGGTGAATATAATTTAGTTACGGAAAGTGAAAAACAACTAGGTGAGTACCTACTTATTTTTTATTATTATTATTATTAAAAATAAACAAATAACTATGAATATTTACGACCTGTAAAGTTAAAAACAATAAGTAAGTTTGGTGTGATCTTATAAAAATAAAATGGATGACGTGATGATCCCCTTTGTTTAGTGACACGATTAATGCTTGATTGAATTAGATTATACATATTAGTAAAATTGTATATAATAGGTACTATAATATAGTTGAATACATTTATTTATTTTTTTTGTTTAGGAGGTCGCCTGACCAATTTTATTGACATTTGAAAAATAGACTGAATCGACTATATCAGGCACGTCTTACCATTATCAACTAGCGGGCCACATTCAAAATTCATAATTATTATTCTGCGGTCCGAATATATTTTACGGTTTTTTGTTCATTCTGATAAATACAATAAATATTATATTATCTTTGTTCACTGAATATTTCCACGCTATTCGCTAGTTAATAATTTTTTTCGTCATTAAGAACTACACAAGTGTAAGATATTTCATAATTCTTAAAAGCTTATAAAAATTTTTTTTTTTAATTATAATTTAATTTTTATTTATATTACCTACCTATACAAATTTCTAATTTTTTAAAATGTCCATGGACCGAATCCAATTATTAGACCAGTTGGAATACTTCCAGTTGGGCATACTTGGACTATTAGTACTATATAGACCATAATTATATATGTTATATAGGTATATAGTCGCATAGGTATGCACACATTTACACAAAACACAAATTGATTAATACCATGCTATGAATTGTTCGGAAGTAATTGTTTTGTTTGGAATGTATACATCTGTGACCTGTGTGTATACATATTATATAGTATCAACTAAGAATATAAATTAAATCTAATTATATATGGCCTATGGGTGTTGTAACTGTTGTAAGTAATAGAATTTCAGGATTATAAATTTTTTCAGAGCTTATTAACACACAGACACCAGAATACGATGTAGTGGGATTAGAAAATGATTTTTATAAATTATTGATTGAAGAAGATAGAAAACCATGTCTATTTTTGGTTACAAATTTACCAAGTACTGAATATTACACAATGTTTTCTATGAATTTATTGTCTAAGACTATTGTTAATATGGTAACTTTATTTTAATGATTTAACATTCAATTTATAATATTTAACAAAATTTGTTTCGTCTAAACAGGAAACTTGCATTTTTAAGACTTGTCGCCAACTTAATTATCAGCAGTCTAGTAATAGTAAAATAGAAATTATTCATGGAATGATTAAGAAATTAATTGTATACCTTGAAAGATTTAAACAATCATACGACAAACATATAAAATTGCATAAACATATTCATACGTCTTGTGTCAATAATATGGTATTTTGATGTAAAAATAGAATTATACTAATTGAAATATTGAATAATGTATTTAATGAACATTGATTTTTGCCATAATTTGAATATATCAAGGGTAGAATACCGTTTTACACTAAATACCTGTAATACAATTTGGATCGATCTCTCTCATAATTCAGTTTAGGTTAATTAAAACCTCGAACCATCAAAGACTAAACCAAAAATTAAATTTTTATGAATATATTTAACATGATTTTAATTCCGTCAATTCCAATTAAAACATATAAAAACACATACATTGTAGTAGGTACGTGTAGGTATGAAGAGATGTTAAACAATTTAATTGTTCTTATATTGAAGTACTCAGGTACCTCATAGCTTGCAAAATAAAATCCGAATTAATCCGTATTTTGGCTCGTTTGGTGGTGGTAGGAAGGGGAGTGTTCCTTCATTAATCTATTACTCTAGTATCCCACCAGTGGCATGCTGATTCCTTAGTTATATATTGATATAACATTTCAAACTTTTGCAGGAGCAATTTTAAACTCTCCTGATATTAATCAATATGTGTGCTGGTTTTGCTTACAGGAGTTATTTAAACAATATTGTTCAAAAGAAATTAAAACAGTTATGAACCTTCTTACATATACTGAAACAGATGTATTCATTTTAGTGAATAGAATTAAAGATACGTTTGATCAATTAATTATTTGCCATAAGAACAAAGTAAATATTTTCAGTTTATTGTTTATCTATTATATTATATACCTATATCCTATTATATTTTGCAGAGTGATTCACTAAGCATGCTCACCCCCATTTTCCTTTAATCATGCAGTTATTCAAAATCTGATTTTTCGAAGTTTTAATATACCTACCTACTATAAGACCATATTTTCAAATTCTTGGGATTTTCAATTTGTTTTATTACCTAAGGAGTGTCCTGTGAAGATACAAACTTCCGTTTTTAATAAGAACACCCCTTTTGAACTATAAATTAAACAGTAAATAATTTTTCTTTTAATAACGAATTTATCCAAATTATGATTTTTGGAATTTTTAAATATACTCATAAGTCATAGACTAGATTTTCAAATTCTTTAATTTTGTGTACTACTTAAAGAATGGCCTGTGGTGATACAAACTTCTATTTTTTAAATGAGAATCCTCTTTTTATTGTAAATTATTTACTGAAACATATTTTTGAAAACTTTGATGTATCTTATTCGTATGAGTAGTTTTTATGTCAAGTTGAATTTTGTGTTCTAAGGATAAAATGTCCATGGTAGTGGGCTTATAAAATATGGGCCCATTGCTTTGGTGATTTCAAAATTGCAGTCATTAATATTAATCTATGAATATTAACAATTTGTAAAAATTTCTCAAGCATATTAAATACTAGATCCAGTTATACGTCTATTTTATACGTGTAAAATCATTTTTAAGGACAATTATCCTCAATACAAACATTTTATTACCTAAGAAACTACTCATTCAAATTTTGAATAAGTACATAAAAGTTTTCGAAAAAATGTTTCACTAAATAATTTACAATAAAAAGAGCATTCTCATTTAAAAAATAGAAGTTTGTATCACCACAGGCCATTCTTTAAAATTAAAGAATTTGAAAATCTAGTCTATGACTTATGACTTTATGAGTATATTTAAAAATTCCAAAAATCATAATTTGGATAAATTCATTATTAAAGGAAAAAAGAGAGGCGAACATGCTTTTTGAATCTCCCTAAAGATACACAACAAAATTTTCAAAATATTATAACTATTGTTTCGAGCAATTTACGGAAATTTTTAGTTTCCAATTTTTTTAGTTTTTTTTTCTATGAATGTCAAAAAGTTTTATTTGCGGGGTAAAAGATATCAATTGTCACATTTTCTTTATAAACATTTAAAGTTCAGATCTTGACAAAATACGTAAAAATCACGAAAATGTGCAAATTAATTTGAATTAGAAATTTATAACAATTTTTCTTTTTAAATCTAAGTTTTAAAATGTAATACAAGATTCCCCATAAGTTTTTCTACCTTTATCAAAAAAAAAAAAAAAATGTCTTCAAGAAAGTCAAATTAAATTTTTATGAGCGTTTGAAGTTCATATTTTTACAACATTATATATTCACTCGATTTTTCAAGTAGCGATTTTCTTATTTTATTATAATTCAAAAACGAATAACTTTAGATACATGACAATTTGACTGAATGTAATTTTCTTTGCTTGATAAAATTTAAAAAATATTTTGACTAGTTTTGAACTATTACGAACAATTTCAAATTTAAATTTTTAGTTTTTCTTTATATAAATATCAATAAAATGTTATTTGTTATTCATGAAAATGTAATATAAGGCTCCTGATATATTGTTATAATAGCAGTTAAAAAATATTAAAAATACATAGTTACATTTTTCTTAGAAGTATTTAAAGTTCGAATTTTGACAACATTTATCAAATTTAAAATTAAATAATAATTTTGTAGTTAAAAATATATGAAATGTTCAATTTTTATAGGTAAGAAATGACAATTTAAAACATAGTTCCACGTAAATAGATAAATAAATAACTTTATACACAGTAATATCATCAAGTATACTTAGTATATCTAGGATGACTGGCCATTTCCACTCACAATCGTTTTTCGTATACAATGATATTCTATCATTGAATTCAAATTTAACACCTTCCATTACAGTGACCCACTTGTAATCAACTGTACAGCAGAGCGACACCCACTTGCCCACCTTTTTGTGTAATATTTAAATTACTGAACTTTATTTTCAGTTGTATAATGGCCCACCTAATATTTTCTTAAATTTACGTAACGGTAAACAAATTCTATCAAGATGTCAAATTCAAACAAGGCACTTTTTGTATTCTAAAATTTCAGAATGTAAAGGACAATTTTGTAAACAAATTCGACCTTGGTTTTTGGTAAGTAATGTATTCAAACAAACGAAGTTAAAATAAAATATTTACTATCAAACATTTATTGTTGAATTTAATCAATTTCAACCGATTGAAAAATAAATAGTATAAATATAGTTTATTTTTTTAACGTGTACCTAATTATTTCATACTTGACAGGCAACTAAAAAAAAAGAAAATGTATTCGATGGAATTATGGAAACTATATTTTGGATAGGGCCATATGAGGATTTCAATGTGGGAATAAGAAAAATTCCCGGACTTCTATATAATAATTGTAATGATCAGCCTTGCTCACAATATAATTTCAAATTATATGACAAAACAGTAATTTTTTATTTTTATTGACAAGTAAATGATGTAATATGCTTGTAAATTATATATTCATTTTTTTACCAAAACGAATTTAGTTTTTACAAATCAAAGCACATGTAAGTCAAGTTGCCCTAACTGAAAAATGTTACAAAAAATACAGTCGGTTACATTTAATGGCACGAATAATTTTTAACGGGCATTCAATGACAACCGAAGTATGGATATTCTATTAGGTCTTATAAATGTGTAATAATTTAATATTTAAATATTAGTATATAGTTGTTAACTATTTAGAACCGTGCCGTATTCGTATACCCAATTTTTTTTATAGACATTTATGTCATAAGGTAACAGGCAGCGGCGTATTTACGGTTGAGTGTGAATGGGGGGATGGATCCCCCCAGTTATATTGATGTTTTTTTAGGCATTAAAAATTATTTTAGAGTATTTTTCGGTTGTTTTTCTACTTTGTAATTAAAGTAAGAAAAAATTAATAAATATTTATAGGTAATGTAGGTACCCCTATCTCACTAGTCACTGTTAATGCGCATTTGCACTACCGCCACTGAAACTCCGTAACAAGCAGACTGTACAGTTGTAAATGTGTAATATAATAACAAGATATTAAATTAATTTATGTGTTTTAGACAAAATAAAAATATATATTATTATCGAATTGTAGGTAGGTATTATAGTAGTATATTGCAAGTAATCAGGCTATCGGCATTCTTATTTGACGAGAATAACAACATTCGTATTATTAGACCAAAAATTAGCTACCTAATTGTAATTAATTGTATTATAATATATTTACCTATTTATTTTAAACTTAGTAAATACTACTCAGTAGCGTAGTACTTGAGTAACTATTAACTACTGGCTTTTGTTTTAATCCTAGACCCTTGTCAGTGTTGGAACTTGTATCTTGCAGTGTACTGGTTAACTGTTTAGCTATTAACATTCAATTGATTTAAAAAAATAACAACAGATATGTATATCGATAAAGTTATTGATGCGTTGGCCACCAAAAAAACAACTGAATTTTACTATTTTAGACCTAATAATAATAATCATTGCTATGTAGGTAGTAAGTACTAAAAATAATGATGAACTGTGTCAGTTGGTATTCAGTGTAAAATATCGTGTACATTATACACATATAGCAGAGGTTCTCAAACTGTGCTCCAGGAAGCCCTAGGGTTTTTCGATACTGCGATAATAATCTAGGGGCTCCATACATTATATAATACGAATGACATATCTGAATTAAATAAAAATAAAATAATGTTTGATTTATCACGTTTATTGTATTAATAATAACCGGCATATTTTGTTTTGTGGTCGAAAACGATGTCAGAAGAGAGTTTTTTGAAGAATATATTGCTTTAATCGTTAATGTTTATATTATAAAGAAAACAATTAATAAGCAAATCTTATATGCATAATTTTTCATGATTTATGTATTTTTTATAAGAATTAAAAATGTTCGGGGCCAGTATAATTATTTAACAACATTAAGGCTCTTCGAACAAATAAGTTTGAGGACCACTCCTGTACAGTATAAACATAATATGAAAATATCGTAAACCCTAAAGGTATACGTAAAAGGGGTGAAGCTCCCTCCCACTTCCATATTCATAATTCAATGCCTTATCCTTTCCCTAACAGAATTCCTAAATACGCCGCTGGTAACAGGTGATAAGTATTCTAATTATACAAAATTAAGCAAAAAAAAAAATGTTCTGGTTACGGCACGCACTGATTGAGAATGTTTAAAATTATTATAATAATAACACTACACTTAAAATGTATAATATTATTTCAATATGTGTATTTATGCTATGCTGAGAACTGAAAATTATTTAAAATGTTAGGCAATCGACTCAAATGTATCGACATCGTGGAATGTATCGATTTTGTTTAAACCAATTTTGTTTACGAGGTACGGAGATACTAATAAAAGGACACCCATATATGTAATTATTCAACTATGCCACATAGGAACAGAAAAGAAAGAACTAATAGAAGTAAATATGCGCCATGATAAAAATGAATCGATTAATCGATTCGATGTAAGCAATTATATTATCTTTTATAGGATGTAATCGCCTTTACTATTATCAATGTAAAAGAAATTGACAATTCTTCACGTAAGACATTGGATTGGTATGATATTGTGGATAGTTCAGAAAAAATTGGTAAAATTTATATGGCTGCTGAAATCACACAAATCGTTTCTAATGAATTAACAGAAATCGATAACGATTTGAGCGTTCCCTTATTGAAACATGTGCAACCAAATTTACGTGTTTATCAGTTAGTTTTTTTTTACAAAAGTTGGATGAAAAATAAAAATGACTTGTCAACATATTTTATTGCAGATTAGTTGTACTGTTTTGGGGTTTGCGACAGTTAAATGTACATTTGCACGAGCCATTTGTCCGATTATTATGCTCGACTTCAAGTATTGATTCTGATATAATTAAAAATGTTAACTCCTTTTCAAATTTCCCAAACATGGTCGATAAAAAATGTGTACTTAGTTTAGTAAGTACAAAACAAATAAATATTATTTTCACAATTTGAATACCAAACAAAATACCTTATTTTAAAGGAATTACCTGAAGATCCATATCTTATACCTCCTATAAGTTTTCAACTTTTTACTAAGTATATTATAAAAAATTCTCACACTCCACTCGGAATATGTGTTTCTCAGTCACTAGATGAATTTATGGTTCCTTCTATATCAAAAACTCAACAAAACGAACGACCACATTATTCGAGTACAAAACAATCATTTAAATTTTTTTAAATTTTTTTTTAATCACTTAAAAATAGTTTTAGAAATGGAAGAAGACAAAGAGGAAACAAAATCAAAAATTAAGAAAACAATAAAAAAAAAAATTAATTTAAAAGTAATCAATGCATTCGTTGATTAAAAAATAGTGTTTAAAAATAAAACGTTTTCCAGGATAATTTCAAATTGTATTGCAATGTTATAAAACAAAAATGTTGTAGTATTTTTCCAACGTGCTTAAAAAACATTATTTCGTGGATAATTGAACACACAACATGTGTGTTAATGTTATTATACAACGCTATATGTTATGTACTCCCATGTGTAAATAAAATCACTTATTGGACTTCAAACAATTTAAAAAATTATATTAGCTATTTTGGAAATAAATATGATCCTTTGATTGATGACGAACTTGAAGAAGACGAAAAAGAGTTTAGCTGGTGGACAAAATACTACGTGTTTAAATATCAAAAGGTTGTAAAATGTTGCAGTTCTATCGATCAATATAATAAAGGATCGGCCATCGTGTTTTATCGTTTTCATATACCTATGTTAATAGTATAATGAAATTACAAAACTCTGTTGGCCTATTGCCTATACATATAATATAATAATTGATTTATATTTTTTTGAGAAAATCATATCTAAATAACATATTTTCTATAAATCAATTGATTACAGAAAACATTTCAAAAGAATAAACATATAAGTGTGATGTTAAACATTCCAAGCAAACTTCTACCAAAAAAATCAAATAAAACTCATATGCCTAAATATTATTCAAAAACTAAATCAACAACAATACACGTATAGTTTAAAATAATGTCTAATAATTATAAATTGAATAATTTTTTTTTTTCAATCAGTTATACGATCATGAATTAGAAAGCGTTCCAGAATTTAACGGATTTGAAGACAGTTTGAAAAAATTTAAAATCTATGATTTTGATAAAAAGGATGAAAAGGCAACAGTTGTTGCTATATTAAAAGTAATTATTATCGATTTGTAATAGGTTTTTTACGAGTAATGACTTATATATTATTCCATCTTTTAAACCAGTGATTGCAAGTACCTATTATCTTATAAGTAAAATACAATTAGTATTGCTATAATGTTATATAGTATATACTAGAATTTATTCCATTCGTGACAAATTTATGCCCACCCGCACTTGTAAATTGTAATTCGTTTATTATTTTTCCTCATATGTTTACTCTTATACTGCTGTAATATTAAATGTTTATTTTCGTTTATATTTTGTTTGTGTGCGTACTCATATAGGGAAATGTGCATTTGTATCCAATGCCAGTTGATAATGACGAACACGGCATGTCTCAAGAACAAATATTTTCTAACACGGCATCTCAAATATGGCCAGGATTGAAATCGAATGCGAAGTGCAACGTCATTGTGCGTATTTATATATTGAGAGCATACAACTTACATCCCGGTGATATTAGTGGACTATCAGATCCATATGTAGAAATTGTCTTAGGGAAATCCATTCGTATATCGGATAGACAGAATTACGTCCCTAAAACATTAAATCCTGTGTTTGGCAGGTAAATATAAGTTAGACATAAAAAATGTATTCATAATATTATAGCGTAGTTGTATACGTATAACATAATATATAAATACAATATAATATATCATGTATTGTATTCAGCAGTGTGGTTTACATTCAGAGGCGTAACTAGAACCTTTTTTGATATTATGGATATTTGTCAATAATATAGCAAGGAAAACATATATTTAATATGTTTTAATATAACTTAAATGTTAAATGATATTAAACATGGTATAAAATTATATAAATAGTTTTAATATGATACATTTTATAATTGTAAATCGAATACGGTATCTAACTAGGAAAGTGAGCATCCAGTCCTTCACGCCCCCATTAGAGTAAAATTGATTTGGTGGCAGTATATGCCATATGGTGCTGCCGTTGTCGAATTAATTTAAATCTAATTAATAAACTGTTTGGTTTTGCGGTCAATACCCTAACCAAACCCAACGAAATCGCAGTATAGGTAAAGCTAGCCCGTGTCTGTACCGAGAAACTGCGCTGTGGGAACGTATGTCGTATGAGACGAGCCTCGCGCTATAGCTAGGTACCAATCCATTCCCACGAAAGCGTCTTCACTCTATGATATCAAGTCACCACGAGCCACGAGCAGAGCATTATATCATGTAGTATTTTATTGGAGATAATTATAGGTACCTATTTACTTTTAAAAGATAAATTAAATTTGATGAAGTTAAAATATAGTATTCTGTATTTGTAGGTATTCAAATACTTTTCACTTATGTGTTCTTCGCAAGACTGATACCTATAAGTCATAAGGTGATTCTTAATTAAAGGTTAACATACATTTTCTCGGAAATGATTATCAATTTAAATTTTAAAAAGTACAAAAGAACATAATTTTTTAATACACTAAATATTGTTATTTACGTTTCATTTAATAAGTTAGTTTCTAACTGTACGATTTAGACGATTTTGACAAAATTATCGTCTGCACAATTTTTCTGATATTTTACAATTCACCCCAAGTGATTCAGTAAGTAGATAGTAATCCCGTCTGACAAAAAACACCAATATTTACATGGTTTAAATGGGCAACTCATGTTTCGAGATAATAATATGCATTAGCTGTATCATCAGTGTATCATGCCACCGCTATTATTTTTAATTAGCTTGGGCCATGGCCGTAACGCTGGTTACATTAATACGAGAATATTACACAGTTCGATATGAGGATGATTCTCATGTTATTGGGTTATTCAGAATTAACAAAAAAATATGTTGCTTTTATTTATTTTGTTACTTTATTTATTAGTTTAAGGCTTCGACGATTGAAGTCATTAGCCTGTAAGGTAGGTAGGGTTAGATGATAAGGTTGGAACTGTTGATACGGTTGGTTAGAAACCCGTGTATGTGTGTCAAGGTTTTTGCACACTATATACGAACCCGGGTGGTCACCCATCCGAGAACTAGTGGCAGCGGCCGTTGTTTACTCTCTATCACGTAGCTTGATTGGTTTCAGCCACTGCGCTACACCGAGTCACTATTATTTATTTTATTTCTCAAAAAAAAGAATACTGGTCCCCATCGAGACTCTCATGTAGGTGCCCAGGAGGAGCCCCAAGTACCTATATTTTATTTATTTTCATTTGTAAAAACAAAACACAAATAGTTTATTTTCGTCCATAAAAAATATCTATTTTTATTTTTGATAAGGTGTTTTGAAAGAGTAATATCGTTCCCAGAATGTTCGATGATGAATATTAGAATTATGGATTACGATAGAATTGGAAAAAACGAATTGATCGGTGAAACGAAAATTGATATCGAATCAAGATATTTCAGCAAACATAGAGCTCACTGTGGACTACCAAAGCAATATAACAAGTAATTAATAGATGAATACATATCAGTTATATTCCCAACATTGGTCCTGAGACTAATCATATATTATGCAATGAATAAAAAAATGAAATCCTAAACAAATTCACTATAGTATACCGTACTACAGATACCTGATTTTGATAATTTATCGGTATGGTATTTTCCCTCGTGTCGCAATTGTGGATTTGAAAGCAATCGCCTAAATATCGCCTATAGAAATCGCCATAATTCGAAAATATTCTGATAGGAACTGTTAAAACTGCTGTGTTGTTTATAATTATTTTAAATTATATACGAGGTATGATACAACCAATACGAGGCTTTCTTTTTTTTTAACACTTCAAAAGTAGTTAATAAATTATAATTCAAATTTAATATTTATTACATTTAAAGTAGTCGAATTTACATACATCGCTGTCATTGTTGGAAACAATACTGTTAATTACTTTCAAAAGCTCACCTTGTTAGGCCTCTTAAAAGTTCTACCGTTTTCATTTTTACTATTTTTCAACTGATTGAATATGGGTTCATTCAATAAACTTTTAATTTTCAAAAAATGTGTGTTAGAAAAATGAGTAATTGTAACATTTTTTTTCGATTAAAAACGTTGAATTGAAAATACACTGTAAGCTGGTCATTGTCTTGGTTAGGGTTGTTATCCGTACTCTTTTAAGAGTACATGTACTCATTAGGGGTCTTAAAATTGTTGTACTCTCACTTTTTTACATTGGCAAGATTTTGCTCTTTTTTTCTATTTATATTCTAAAATGGATGTCTCTAAAAACCAAACCTTTGTGGACTGATATAGAAATTATATAGAAATATACCATTTTAAATATGACGTATCATTTATATTTTTAATTTTTAGTTTTAATATTTTAAAAACTTGGTCTATTATGTATAGGGATGGATACAACCGTTGGAGAGATAGTGAAAAACCTTCAAAAATTTTACATAATCTGTGTTCGTTATATTCATTGAAACATCCAATATACACGACAAACAGTGTTACAGTTGGACTTAAAACATTTCATGTTCACGATGAAAATACTGAATCCGATAGACAATCGTTGGCATTGTATGTATTAAACCATTGGCAAGAGATGCCAGTTGTTGGTTATCATTTAGTGCCTGAATATGTAGAGACTAGGACATTATATAATCCAGATATGCCTAACTTACACCAAGTATAATAAATAATAACAACTACACATAACGGTTTAAAAATAAAATCAAATTTCTTTAAGGGCACCTTAGAAATGTGGGTTGACATGTTTTCTAAGGATAGTAATATCCCTGAAATGGTAGATATTAAACCTCCAACTGTTGAACTCTACGAACTTCGTGTAGTTATTTGGTCCGTCACTGATGTAAAACTCGTGGATAACAACTTTTTTACAAAAGAAAAACACAGTGATATTTATATCAAAGGGTTCATATTATAGCTAAATTTGTCCATTTAAACTTTAATTACGAATTATATTTTTATGTCTTAGGTGGTTACCAGGTGTCGAAAAACGGTCTACAGACGTTCATTACCGATCATTAAACGGCGAAGGATTGTTCAACTGGCGATTAAAATTCTTGTTCCCTTATAATAAAACGGAAAATATTATTGTCTACAGAAAAAAAAATTTTTTCGGTTTGGACCACGAAGAACAACAATTTTCTCCCAAGTTAAATCTTGAAATTTGGGACAACGACCAGTTATCCCCAGATTTGTTCATAGGTAAATTAAACATTTTGTGATGAAAGTTGTGGGTTGTTTGTACCTGTATAGACTCAAATCTCATGTACCTTACAATTTAGGATCTTTGACTTTGAACTTGCGCAATATGCCCCGTGGTGCAAAATCTTCGTGGATGAGTAACTTATCCGATATGTCCCGAATAAACTTGTTCAAAGTAAAAAAAACAAGTGGATGGTGGCCGTTCATTTCCACGGAAAATAATAAAAATACTATTGTAGTAAGCGTTCTACTAATTAGTGATTAACCTTTTCCTCCACAAATAGTTATAAAAAAAAAACTGGTAATTATGTATAACAAGGGTAAAGTAAATGCCGAAATTCAAATAATGACCAAGCAAGAAGCAGATAAATTTCCAGCTGGATTTGGTAGAGATGGGCCCCAACCTTTGACCGTACCGAAGTAATTAGCTTTTGTTTCATAATAAATGGCTGCGGAATAATAATCTCTAATTTAACATTAACAGGAGACCTTCAACTCATTATTTAAAAACAATTATGGATCCATTTAAGTTTGTATTCCGAAGTTTATTCTCAGCTAACAAAACGAAGTTTTTATTTGTTTTATCACTTGTTTTTGTGGTATTATTTTTTCTCATAATGATTTATGCGATTCCAGGAAACTTAATAAGAATACTATTTGACAAGTTATTCAAAAAAGTATAACATTATTTTTTTTTCTTATAGAATAATATTATTATCTATGGTAAATTAAATCTTAAATAAAATAAAACTTAAATCTTTAAGCATAATTAGCGTTGCAAGGTTGTTGAATGTAGTTTAAACAAAAACCACGATTACCCATGTCATTTGGCATTTCCACAGAATTTGTGTGAAAAGATAATCGAAAAGGTCGAACACTACCTGTAAACAAAACATAATTAAATATTCAGAATAGTTATTAAATGAATAATTTTTAGTTACAGAGTTTTAGAATTTTTAAATATATTTAAAGAAAATATTATCAAATTCTTGGGATTTTTTTTAGGTAGGTACTACATAAGGAGTGTTCTGCGTGAAGATACAAACAAATGAGACCCCCTTTCTCCTTTTCTACTGTAAATTACTTAGTGAATAATATAATAATAATATATACCCTATATTATATTATAAATTATAATATCTGTAAACCATTATAATATGTAATTGTTGCACCCTGTTTCTCTGTACAATAACTATCTATGTAAACTAGCTCATTGTATCTAACTACAGTGTATATAAACACTCATACAATATCTGTACAATTTTACATATTGTAATATGTAAAATTGCTGCTTGGCATATAATAAACAATAATAATATTAAGAATTTTACGAAAGTGTTGACGTGTCAAAATCATAATTCGAACTAGTATTTTTGAGTTATGTAACTTTGTGTACTATGGATCAGGTCCAAGATAATGTGTTCGGAAGGTTTGAGAAGTGAGAACCATCATGATGGTGACTTGAACATTTTAGTAATTAATATATTAATCTATATCAACAATTTTAATTTTTGAAAATTGTCGATGTAAAATAAATACTATAAAATTTTTATAGATCCAATATTAAATATATTTTATATTTTTGTTAAACCATTTTTAAGGAACATTCTTAGTAAAATTCCAAAACAAAGGCTTTTAATGATGCCTTTATTAAAGGAAAAAATAGGGGTGAGTATGTTTGGTCAATTACCCTGTATAGGTAGGTCACGAGTCATACATGTATAACAGGCCACCGATTTTTAAAGACAATAAAAAATTATATATACAATATTATAATATTATACCTACTACATATAATACTCACGTATTGCCATTAACATATTGCCCAACATAAATTGCGTACATATTATAATAACTAATTGGGTATAGAAATTATATTATATTAAGTCATTGTGATTTAAAATAATATCAATAATATGTATTCTTTATTAAACTTTCTTACTCATAACGGTCGTTGGAATTGTAGTGTAATCTGTGTTTAAAGTGCCACCGCATAGTCTGTCCACGCAAGTATTCATGCCAGACGCTACAGGCCCTTGCTTACTCGAAACGCATGGTATAATTAGGTAATCAGAATTACACGGACTTGATCCAACGCTACCCACATTCGCTTGTACCGGATTTTGACCCAACGTATTTCCCGTCAATGTGAAAGCGTGGCTTCTGTTGTTCACTATGATATTATATATTCATAAAATTAGTTTTACATTTAATTTCATATTTAGTTATTACTTCGTTTTTGTTTCTCAACCGGTGAACATAATATTGCATGCCACACAATCTAAATTTAATCACTCACTTTGATCGTCACAAGCTGAATACTGTACGGAACAGAAATTTCGCTCCGTTCTCAAGCATATTGTATAATCCTGGTTCGACAAATGGAGGCCTGATGAGGATTCGTAATTGAACGACTTCAGTGTACCCGATACTCCGGTGTAATATTGCAAGCAACCAGTGTCGGCTATAGAGTTGAACACATAACACATAATATTACTGTAAATACTTAAACAAATCGGTATATTAATGACGGCTGATATGAAAGGTAGACAAACTTGTAAAAATTATGTATTACATTTTAGATTTAAAAAGAACAATTTTCATGAATTTCTAACTCTAATTAATTTGCACATTTTCGTGATTTTTATTTATTTTGTCATGATTTGAATTTTAAATGGTTATAAAAAAATTGTGACTATGGATTTTAAATATTTTTCAAATGTCATTGTAATAATACATTAAGAACCTTGTATTAAATTGTCAAGCTTTGTTACCAAACAAGTACAATTTTTTTTGAAATTCATAGAAAAAAACTAAAAAAATTGGAAACTGAAAATGTCCATAAAATGGTAATATAAACAACCAATGAAAATGTCATGTAACTACGGTCATATGTTTAAGAGTTACACCAACAATCAAAATCTATTTTGGGTAAAAATTCCCGGGTTTCCTTATTTTTTTTTCGTTTTTCTAGGCGCTTTTGAAAATTACTGAGAATTTTAAATTTTGACCTCCTCGATGCACCAACTAGATTCACTTTCCCATCAAACAAGATACTGAAGTTGAAAATCAAAGCATTATTTCGACTACTTGTCGTTAGGTTAGGTACACATCGTTGTAGAATTAATACATTCATCGCTCCGCTCAGAATCGAAAATCCTAATATTATTATGCATAATATAAATATATCTAGGTAAATTAGTTCATGAGAATTAGTAAACTTAAGTATTAAAAAATGCCTACTTAATTATTTAAATTATTACACAATTGATTTGAAAATATCTGTAATTTATTGTTGTTGATTAAAATTTAAGTATGTATTTATTAGTAGTTGCATGTATAACTCGTGTAATGTAAAAAATAGTTTTACTATAATACATTTTACACCTACATATGTTTAGCTTTTTCTATGAATATGGTTTATTTATTTAGAATTTAAGTGTACCTAATATAATTTCATGATTGTTTTAAGTTATGATAGAAAACTTCGAACGCGGTGCCAACATAATGTTTGTAACTAACCTTTTGTAATAGAATCGCAAGGTATCTGGCTAACTTTTATCTTCCAGTTTCTTTTTAAAAATATGCCACTTGTAACCATTGTCAATATAATTGGACTTGTGCCCGTGCCAGCATCCACGTACACTATAGTTATCAAGACATTTATAATTAATTGCCACTGTTTATTCGTGGGTGCGTTCATAAAATGCGTCATTTTACAGAGTGATTAATATATTGCATACATGTTTATAAGAAAAAAATTAATTTAAATAAATTCAGTATAAAAAAACGTAAAATTGTTTCTGTAATATATATACATACTATGGCTGCCGGTATTCAATCCGCAGATAACAGGTACGGGATTCGAACCAGAAACGATGAACTGGTCATTGTCGCATTGGTGGTTGACTGGCTCGGGCCCCGTAATGGAAAAACGTTCAAAATCCAATCTAAAAAAATGTATTCCATATAATGATCAATTCGATGTCCCTTTATATATTAAGTAGGTATACATAACGTATAATTTGTATATTTTTTTTTCGTTCTCTATGCATACCTGAACTGGCAGATGTACGGAGATAATTTGTGTATAGTCACTTGACACGTCCCTGTGTTATTTAATCCGTCTGGATATCCTGCATTCACAAAATATGTGCCGTTTTCTCGGATGGTCTGGCCACATGTAGTCAAGGCTAGATGTGTATATATAAATAATTTTAATAATCGTATGTAATATAGAACAGTAATGAATAAACGTAAACGTCGAATAATTATAGCAGGTAGTTATACATAGTATTGTGTGGTACTGTGGTGTAATAATAAAGCACCGCGAGCAGAATTATCACTCCTAATTTAACGGGCCGTATTACTCTATTATTCAGCAAAGCTGCGAGCAAGGTGGTAATTTTTTTAACTACTTTAACATGACAACCTACGTTAATCTTATTATTAAAATAATAGATACATAAAACAAAACAAGGCCCACCTCCTCCCAAGAGGAGCCCTGCCGACTGCCTCCTTGCGTGAGATTAAATAGAGCAAATTATTTTGTACTTTGGTATAGTTTTTAATTCTTCAATTTCCGGCGGGCGGGTACGGACGAGTGCGCCCGCAAGATAAAATCCCACTCTAGACAAAATATAAGAATTACTTGCGATCTAATAGTACTTATAGTCACATTGATATTATAGTAGGTACGCATGCAGTTAAAAATTCCCTAGAGGGCTACGGCCCCTTGGCCCCTCTGCGGACGCGCTTGGGTATACGCAGGCGACATGTCTTTGGCATTTTGTTCCGTATTATGATGCATGTTCAAGATATATATTGATAAAAGATTATACTATTGATACGGCCATACAGGTATATATTAGTCTAAAATAATTGTTCTTACACAAACAGCAAACGCCGTACGAATTAGCGCACGATCCGATAGGCACTCCTCGGTGTTGATAGCATTCAGTAGATGTCATGCAGATACCGCTGTCTCCGGACGACGAGTAACACGGTTCGTTGTCAAATTTGACGATTGTGAATAGCGATAGAACTGTAAGGTCAATCGAAAATTTAGAAACGACAATATTACAATTTCGTCTACAGTTTCATATACTACGACACTCGTAAAACACAATATTATAATATATAATCAGGGGTGTATTGGAGCGGGGTATATAGGTAGGTACTCGTAAAGTCATGACAATATTGAAAAATAAATTCGTGTACGTGAAAAAAAAACATATTCATTTGTTGAGTAGGTACACGGTGGGTAGGTATACCATGGTAGGCAATGAGTATATTGTTTTGTTATTGATTATTTTATTCGGTTTCAAATTGTATTTTTTCTCTTAAAATTCTGCGGTGATTACCCGTAACCTGCCACGGCCACATCGCCACCCCACCATAGACTCAAGAACTACCTATATGAACAATATGGAATCATGAGTATAACTGATGTGGTGTTCTGATCGCCAGAAGAAAATATTTACAGTGGATAAAAATAAATTTATGTTATCTAACTATATTCAACGGATAGTTTGTATTGATATTATTTTTTTAATGACGTGTGGTTCGAGAACTAAGGTGTGTGCAACAAAAGTGCATATCTATATGTATTTTAGCTAATTTCTTAGAGCCATGAGAACATTTTTTTCGAGATATATTTTTTGAAAATATGGCGTGTACCCAAAACACTATTTGCCAATACATCCCTGCAATATAATATTATAATGTAGGTATACTGATGAGTGATGACTTACGTCGATTTTGTTTTTTTGAACTGGACTGTCGTTTTGTTCCTGCTCTTAAAGGACGGTTACCTTTAAAGTTTTCAACCGCCCTATCGTTATTTGTCTAAAATAGAATACAGAATATTTAATTTCTCCGCAGTATAACAATGAGAATAAACTTTAAAAAAAACGGCCAACCTATACGTTAATTCTTAACCCTTTAGAATAACATTTAATCAATTTGATACTGTAATAGTTGTATAGATAATGGGAAACGGTAGCGTAATATCATAAAAATATAATTTTCGAAGGCAATATAAACATTTTTAACCCCTTTAAGTGAAAAAAATGTTTATAGCTAAAATAAAGGTTTCCAAATTCTGAAACCTGGTTTTGAAATGTTTTCAATATATTGGTGAAGGTTTGAAGTTGGTCGTAGAAAATGGGGAGCTGCGTGAAGTTAGTCCCAGTAGCCAACTTCACACCCTGTCTATACTTATACAGTATTCCTATTAAAATCAATGTTATACGCTACACTGCTACACAGAGTGATCTAATTAACGTAAGACACGTATTATTTTGGAAAATAATTCTTTAAAGTAATTTTAAATTGTTATAGAACAACATTTTTTCAAAAATAATTATATTTTTATTATTTTTTATCTTTACAATTTTAAGTTTTTTTTTTTTTTTTTTGAATGACAACACATTTTTAAATTTGCATATCAAGTATTTTCCGAAGTAGAATAACATCGAATAGTTCTCGATGTATAATAATTAATAAGTAAATTTCTGACAAATAGAATCTTAGTTAAATTATTTTAAATGTTATGAATGGAGAAGTGAACCAACATTTTGAGGGGTACCCATGCACCACTATACTCCATTTGGCTAATCAAAACTTTAATAGGGTGTCTATGTCATCTAGTACACAAAAATACACTCTACGAAAATAATGATCCTGTCCTATAGAATCACCAAATGGTATTTTTTTTTTTAACTTAGAGAGGGTAATATTTTATAGGCCACATTGATCTCCGTTTTTCAATATTTTAACCTCAAACTTTATAACAATCTTTGAAAATAATACAGTTTTAAACTTTTTTCACAAATTATTCTGTATCATTATTTGTAATAAACTAAAAAAATCAGAGTTCAATGCAGGCTGTAGGAGTCATCTTCTTTTAGATAAAATAGCAGTTACCAAAATCCGATAATTCTACAAAAACTGAGAATTTTTCATGTAAAGTAATTTTTGTTGATATAATACTCCGTATCGACCCCCCCCCCCTAAATAGGTAGAAGGCAGTAGATTAATGAAAAATTATAATAATTAAGATGGAACTAAGATATAAAACATCATTTTCAAAATATATAGAATTATGGAAAATTTTAAAAACCAGTACCAGACCCCTTAAAAACTTAGTAATTATTATAAACTATTCATAAGCTACTAGTCTAAAATTTTATTTTTTTGGAGTTTTTGGACGAGTACGTTCTAATTATTTCAAATTAGAAATTCATAACAATTTTTGTTTTTAAATCTAAAATTTGATAATTTAATTCAAGACTCCTCATAAGTTTGTCTGCCTTTATCAAAAAAATAATGTTTACCAGAAAATTAATTATAATTTGATGAGCGTTTGAAGTTCATATTGTTACAACATTGGATATTTACTCGATTTCTCATGTAGCAATTTTCTTATTTTGTTGTTATTCAAAAATTACTGACTGTAGATACTTGAAATTTACACCATATGTGTATTTAATCAATTCGTAAATTTGATAAAATTTTCAAAATATTTTAACTCGTTTTGGGCTGTTTGAGGACGTTTTTAGTTCTTATTTTCTACAATTGTCAATAATATTTTATTTGACAACTAAGTCAATAAGCTTGAAAATGTAATACAAGGTTTCTATTATATATTGTTTCAATATCAATTGAAAAATATTAAAGATCTAAAGGCACAATTTTTTTTAAGTAGATAAAGTTCTAATTTTGACAAATTTTATCAAACTAGAAAATTGTCAATTATTGTACTTATCAAAAAATTATTAAAATATCAATTTTTATTTATATTTTTATTGAAAATGTAAAACAAAGATACTTATAAATGGTTCATTATGTAACCAAAAACTCCAAAAAAATTATAAACACAGTTATTTTTAGACATTTTAAATTCAAATTTGGACCAAATTACATAGGTATTAAAAGCAAGAATAATGATTTTAGTTATTTTTTTTTAATTTAAAATTTGTGGATATATATGAAACTTTTAGAGTATATTTTTATATTTTATATACACAATGACATTTTATAAATGTAATTTTTATGACAAAAATTAATTTAACCTACTGCTGTGCCTTAAGATTCACTTTACTATCAGAAAAGATAATGTTGAAGAAAATCTAAGCATTTTTACTGTCCTAAAAGGTGATGACAGACACAAAAAAAAAACATACATCGTTGTAAAATCAATACATTCATTGGAGCAATCAGAATAGAAAATTCATGTTTTCATGAAATAATTCAAAAATATAATAACGATAAAAGTAAAAAATTAATTTTTTTAACTAGGTAGGTATGAAAAATAATATTTTCTCAAAATAATGGGTTACTAACGTTAAATGGATCACCCAGTAAAAGCTTTATTTTCAATAGAGCGCACAATAAAATGTTATATAATATTAAGAGGACGCTACACGGATATTTGTTGTCTCTGTCTTACAATTGTGTAACATAGCAAATTTACGCTCAGTAGATCACGTTAAGCTTAGTTAGTGTAAAAATTTCAGTGAATCGACCTATTATAAAACTTGACGGTAAGAATATTATCTGTGTTTGCAAGAGGGTTTTTTACGATACTTAAGCTTTTAAGTGAGTTATGATCTTTTTTAATTTACTCTATATTATATACGCGTAACTTGCTAAAATATTGAACAATTGTAAAAAACACATACAAACACAGATAATATTCTTACCATCAAGTTTCATAATTTATAATTTCGATTCACTTTAATTTTTAAACTAGCGGAGCTAAATGTGATATACTGAGCGTAAATTTGGTATGTTACAAATTTATAAGACAAAGACAACAAATGGCCGTGTAGCGCTCTCTTAAACCTATTTTATATTTTAACCTAACTTAACGATTAGGACAATTTATAGTTAAGAGTAGGTACGTAATATTTCTATCTACTTACAGTATTTGAGTTTGGAGTATCAAATGAAAGATTCGAAGACACCACAATTGGTATTGCTAAACTTATTAAAATGAACAATTTGAGTTTTGATCTCATCACGCATTCAAAAAACAACATTTTTGAAGGAAGCTGTACAGAAGTTGTCTGTATAACTATCTGCCAAGACACATTTTACCGTTTACAATAAGCGTATGCAATGTTTACACCCGAGCTTGTCATTTTTATACAAAAACGAATTCAATAAAGCCATTGTTTCGTTATACACAATAATAATTTTCATTTTCACTAAAGGTAACTACTAAAACAACAATGAATGCGGACGAACTCGTTATGCACACATTAACATTGTAAGTCACTTGAATTACGTTCCAATGATTTCTTCTTTTATTTTTGAGACAATTTTCCGGTTGAAGATTTAACGGATGTTATTATTATTATACAACGCTAAGTATTAAATTTGTATAATTACTGTGTAGGTTGTCACTATTTTAAAACTAATTAAAAACGTTACAAGTTTCTATAAATATAAAAATATACAGTTCATGCCGATAGGAAAGTTCGTACAAAAATAATTTGAAATGTCCCACTAACGACTCATATAATAGTGATTTAAGAACAGAATAGATTGAATTTATTCAGTGAAAGTATACATTTTCCCGTTTAGCTATATGGGCCCCCAATATCGAAATATATTCAAGAACCACGGACGATTACAGGGTGGATCATTGATGATGTATAGGTAGCCTACTATATTATATCATGCAAAATAAGTATAGCTGCAATCTGCTGCATAACATTAAATCATACATTGTCCATCGTCGTAAAATAGTAAAATAGTTAAATAAAATATTAAATAATACGTGATTTGATAAAATGTATTAAAACGTGTACAAGTACAAATATAGAAAATAATTCAATAGCATTATAGATGTTATCAATAACTTAAACGGGGTGCCATCAAAATCTTGAACTCCAAGACATTGAACGTCGATATCTTGAAAACATTATTTTCAAGAATGGCAAAATCTTGAATTAATAATTCTGATCAAACATTGAATATTCAAACTGTTGAATGACAATATTATCTTGAACGGCAAAATCTTGAATTAATAATTCCGACCGAACATTGAATATTCAAACAGTTGAATGACAAAATCTTGAAAGGCAATATCTTGAACGGCAAAATCTTGGATTAATATTTCCGATCTGGTTTTTTAAATACATGCCTAGGAAAAACTGTAAGAGTTTTAAAGTTCAGATTGGTAGTCAGTAGAGCCCTCTAAATCTCGTTTTTGAAGTCAGATACGAATAATCAACTAGGACCAAAGAATATGTGGATTAGAAATGTAAAAATAAAGCAACTTGGTTTAAATTTGAATTTGAATATTTTTTTTTTAAAGTAATATAATTCCAAACGTCATAACTCATAATAGGACGTTTTATATAATGAAATGCACGATACTCCGACATAAAGAAAATAACTAGTTAGGTACATACAGGGTTGAGCAAGTTACTCAATTTATTGTAACTGGTACAAGTTAACTCTAAAACTATGTAACTAGTTACAACTTACAAGTTACTACATTAGAAACTTTAATGTTAAGTAAATACTAAATAGATAAAAGTTACAGTTATAACTATGTTGTAACTAACTTACATTGGTAAATATACTAAGAATTAATGACCGAAAAGGGGCTGGGTAAAACAACATTATGGCTGTTGTGTTAAGAAATAAAAAGATAACCCAACCAAAATTGTACAACCACTGAATATCCGCAGGCCAAATTAATTGTAAAAACCAAAATTAACGAATTTTCAGACCCACATATATGTAAATAATATGATATTCCCAACCCTGGGTACCTACTTATTCAATTCTCACTACAAAACAAAAACAAAAAAGGGGGTCAAGTGGATGTCGCTCCGCTGTACAGTAGGCTACAAGTAGATCACTGTACTATAATGGATGGTATTAAATTTGAATTCAATGATATAATATCATTGTATATGAAAAACGATTCTGAGCGAAGACGGTATGTCAGTCTAGGATATTTTAAATTATATTGATATTGTTATTTTACGGTAGCTGCTAAGTTGAATTAATATTATTCATATTATTTAATTATTAACCTTAAATTATCAGTGATACCTACTAGAAAAATATTATAATATATACTTTTACTCGTTAAAATTGATTTTAATATGTAATTTCGTCCAAATTTAAACTTAAAATGTCTTCAAAAAATAACTGTGTTAATATATTTTTTATATTTTTTGTTTACAGTATGTACTATTTATTAGAATCTTTATTTTAAATTTTCAATCCTTAGTTATAAAAACTGACCATTTATAATAAAAAATAAATATATATTGTTTAATTACAATGATAGATAATTTTCGAGATTTTGATGAATTTTTTCAAAATTCGAACTTTAAATGTTTATAAAAAAAATGTGTGCCTATGTATTTTTAATATTTTTCAACTGCTATTGTATCAATATATCAGGACCCTTATATTAAATTTTCATTATTTTTGGCCAAACAAATAAAATTTTATTGATATTAATAGAAAAAAAACTAAAAAATTTGAAAATTGAAATCGTCCGTAAAAAGCTGAACAACAGACAAAATATATTAAA
Source organism: Nasonovia ribisnigri (assembly GCA_027563435.1). Taxonomy (NCBI): domain Eukaryota; kingdom Metazoa; phylum Arthropoda; class Insecta; order Hemiptera; family Aphididae; genus Nasonovia; species Nasonovia ribisnigri. The sequence goes on along the minus strand of JANEHU010000146.1, from coordinate 136,161 downwards.
AATTAGATGGTGTATAGAAAATGCTTATATAAACATTCAGTGAAATTTTCATGCATCTACAGTTATTTGTTTTTGAATTGCAACAAAATAAGAAAATCGCTACATGAGAAATCGAGTGAATATCTAATCTTGTACAAATTTGAACTTAAAATGCTCATAAAAATTTATGTTGACATGCTTACAAACATTTTTTCATTGATAATTAGGCAAACTTATAAGGATTCTTGTATCACATTTTCAAACCTTAGATTTAAAAAGAGAAATTTTTATGAATTTCTAACTCAAAATAAATTGCACATTTTCGTCATTTTTACGTATTTTGTCAAAATTTGAACTTTGATTACCTATAAAAAAAAATTGTGACTACGGATTTTTAATATTTTTCATCTGCCTTTGAAACTATATATTAGAAGCCTACTATTAAATTTTCAAGATTTTTACCCAACAAATAAAATTTTATTGACATTTATAGAAAAAAAAACTAAAAAAATTGGAAACTGAAAATGTCCGTTAACAGCTCAAAATAAGTCAGAATATTTTGAAAATGCTATGGTGTGTAGAAAATGCTTATATAGACATTTGGTCAAAATTTCATGTCTCTACGGTCATTTCTTTTAGAGTTATAACAAAAACCGAAATCGATTTTGTCGAAAATTGGTTTTCCGTAAAAATTCCCGTTTTTCCCTTAATTTTTCATTTGTTTTTCCAGGCGCTCATAAAAACTACTGTGAAATTTTAACTTTTGACCCCCCAAAGTACCAACTAGATTCACTTTCCTATCAGAAAAGGTACTATTGAAGAAAATCGAAGCATTTTTACTGTCCTCAAACGTGATGACAGACACAAAAATAAAAAAACAAAAACAAAAAAAAAACACACATCATTGTAAAATCAATACATTCATTGCTTCGCTCAGAATCTAAAATAATTTTCAACATTATAATACGTACGTATATCTATATATAGGTACTTAACGATATTCTTTCGTGTAGACGTTTTACGACGAAAATTTACATTGGCCAGAAACGGCGCGGCTATGCGGTTATAACTTATAAGTTTCTGGATCGGCCATTTTGTTTTTATTCGTAATCATTATATAAACATAGACAACTATGTTATAGCTAAACATATATTACACCTGCACAACTATAGCGCCGTGGTCTAACGAATTTAGGTGTGTAGTTTTTTATACATATTATATATCTACTCGCTTCACATCATAGTATATTGTATTGGGCTCGTATTTCGAACAAATTATAATTATTTCGTACGTTAATAATTATAGTAGCGGTGTGCCGGTGTGAAGCCATATTAGTTATATATTTAGTTATAGGTATATTATTAAAAGTGATGAACAGGAAATAAAATAATATAATCAATATTGATCCATAAATTATTATATTTTTCTCTATCAATCTAAGACATCGTTTAGCTTTTTGAAGCTTTTGTCTAAAACTGATTCGGATGAATCTCCGAGTAGAAACGCTAGTTTGGAATCGGGGAATGTCCATTGCCGCCGTCTCCAGACATATTGCTCAAAGGACAACGATAGGATCGCGGTGGACTGTCGGACCAGGACGCCCCGGGGTTCTCGTTGGGCCGCGACGACGGCGCAGTGCACTACAACGTACGGCCGACTGCGGTTCAGCCGGCAGATGCTCTCGACTGAGCAGGAGGATGTGCTCGACGGCGATAATTATGGCAAGCAGCAGCAGCAGCCGCGGGATCAGGATCAACAAGTGGACGAGTTTGACAGTCAGCCTTTGCCGAAGGACCACGATCGCGGAAATGCCACCCGCGTCCGCCCAAAACCGGCACGTGTTCGTTCTGCAGCTGGTAAGGCGCTCGGCCGGGCGGTTCGGACCATGGAAAGCTTGGCCGGAGATCGAGGTGCTAGCCGTGTGTGTCGGAGCAGGAGATGGTGACTCGAGGAGGAACTATTAGAAATGACGGTGAAACTGTTGGAAGGGTAAGAAGAGAGACGGTGATGGCATATTTCATTGAGTAGTGCGGAAATTCGTTGGATAATCGTATGCTGAAATCATAGTTTTACCATTTTTAATTAACAAACTTGATTTTTTTCACATTGTTGTATTATGGTCTATAATAAGACGTGTACAACACTTTTAGTTCATAAATACTGTATACTCATAACTTACTTATATATATGTTGTCATTATTATATTAGATACTATTTAATTTGGTCATGGATTAGGTTGATGTGTCGCTGCCGGCTTTTGGCCGGCCTGGTTGTAATGTAAGTAATGTTTCCGTAGTCAAATAGTTTCTGGTCACGTTTCTTATAAATCAAATGCTTAAATTATCTATATTTTTAGTGAAAATTAACAAACATTATTTTTTTTTACATTGTTATATTATGGTATATAATAAGTTGTAACACTCTTAGTTCATAAATACGTTATAATTATAACTTACTTATATATATATGTTGTCATTATTATATTAGATACTATTTAATTTGGTCATAAGTATTAGGTTGTGCTGTCGCAGCCGGCTTTTGGCCGGCCTGGTTGTAATGTAACTATGTAAGTGATGTATTCCACTGTCAAAATATGTTTTTTGGTCACGTTTTGTATACAGTTATACAACTGCCATGCCTCTCTTCTTACCCTCGTCGTTTCACCGTCACTTCCTTTATAGTTCCTCCATCGGTTGTCACCATCTCCGGTTCCGACACCAACTTGGGCGCATGCACCTCGATCTGCACAGCCTGGCTTTCTCGTCCGGTCCGCCCGGCCGCTTTTTCAACCACCGCTGCAGAACGAACACCGTCGTCGCTCACGGCCGGTTTCGCGGGCGCGGGCAGCATCTCCGTTACATATATTATGCTTTCGGTGATCCTCCGGCGGCGGCTGATCTTAAAACTCGTCCTGCTGATCCTGATCCTTTTCCCGCGTCCGCGGCTGCTGCAAGTGCCGCCGCTGCATGCTATATTTTATATTTATATCCGCCGTCAAGCCATCCTCCTGCTCCGCCGTCCGATTAGCTTTCGGCCGTGTGTGTTGTAGTGCACCGCCCTGAGCCGTCATCGCGGCCCAACGAGTCCGTGACCAGGTCACCACAAAAGCCGGTCACGTCTCTCCGCATCAGCCCCGTGGCATCCCAGTCCAAAAGCCTGCCGATAGTCCTCTCGTTGTCCTTGGTGTTACAATATATGTCTCGTTATAGGCGCCACTCCAGTTAGGCGCCTCTCCAGTTCCACGGAATGGACATTCCCCGAACCAGCGTTTCTTCTTTTTCCAGTTTGTTCAGTATTCGTTAGATTGGGCGACTAGCTAGTGTAATGAATTAATTCTAATGATTTGTTTAAATAAACAAATCTTGTTACTAGGGTTTATGATATCATTTCGTTTTCAGCGGAAATTTTATTAATTCAATTATGGCCAGACGCCTTTATAACTGTGTCTATGATATGTAAGTAAGTTTGTTGGACCCCTTTTTAAAGTTGTTGGTGGCCAGAGTTCAATATTATGAAAATAATAAATAATTTATATGAATTGTAGTTTAAAATGCATATTGTAGTTCTATAGGGAAATTGGTCATTATAAAATTTCAGAAAAATGCTGGTTGTGGAGTTGGCACTACAAACTTTGTAATTGATAAATTATTTTAATATTTTCAAACAAATTCCAATAAATGTCCAACAAGTTTGAGAAGAGTTTGTTGGAATGGTTTTTGATTGTTATGCCAACGCCAGTTTCACGTAGGTATGTAATTGTTGTTGTTTTTTTTTTTTTTTTACTGCCAAAATTAAAATATTTGTTTGGAATATTAAATATAAATACTGATACCATACTTAGTAAACTTATGTTAACTTGTCGGAGATGTAGAAGGAGAAGGAGTATATTACAACAAATAATTAACAACAAACGTGTTTATTTTTAAAACTTTTTAATAAAAGACGTACACGTTATACAATAATCATAGTAATAAAATATAATCAATTTAATTCGACGTTGTAAAAATTCTATGTCTCATCATAGTATTATATGTTGAACACAATGCTCCAGAAGTGTATATCACTCCGATTATTAAACAACCTCCGCCGTATACGTAAAACTAAAAAATTAAAATGTATTATTTATACGACGTGTTATACACAATTTTACAAAACTAATATTTACAAAATTTGCAATAATTAGGTAAAATAATATATTATATACTGTCATATGACATGTATGGAAAAAAGACACCCAACGGTGATATACTTTATAATTCGATTAGTCTAGATTTAATTTTTTTTCGTCATTAGACTGGTTACTATAGTAGTATAGTGGTTAGTTAAGATTTATCTGAGGTTAGTTAAAAAAAAAATAGCAAACTGCCTGATCTAAAATTGAGAAATACAATAATTATAACTATTTGTAAGTATGTACCTACATACAAATTTTTCAAGTGTATGATAAATGAGTGCGGGAGGGGGTTAAACTCCCTGATTGAATTGACGTGGTTAATTTTTTTTTTCATTTTAAGTTTTCCACTTAAACAAAAAAATAACTTTAAGTATTTAGTTTTACCTAGGTATTATTGGGTAGTTAGGGGTAGTCAAAATATAGTCAAAAATGTTTTTAATAATTCAACTAATTTCAAATAGAACGATGTATGTACAAAACATAGCAAAATTATTTAAGAGAATTTGATGTTATGGAAACTAAAATGAATAAATTATGATAATATTTAATAACTTTACCTGTGTTCTAATGTCTAACACGAGTCCTATCGGACTATTTACAATCACTGTCAAACACGTTTGCAATAAGAGAGACATGAATGTGTTAACTCCAAATACTAATGCATAACTGTCTGCAGGTATATTTTTTGCTACTTCACAACTAAAACAAATAAATATTTCTCATGAGGTGATCAACATAAAACACGAAATTAATTAAATAAATAATAAATTTAAAATTGAATTCGAAAAATGTAAAAAAAAATATATTTTTTAAACTACCTATTATTAAATGTATATTATATTAGATTTCCTAAGTCATAAAAAAGGTTTGTGGCTTGGTGTGGCGCGACACGCATACACTCAACTGCGGAAAAGCTCTGAATTAACGTATCAGTCTGTGTTACTAGCTCCCGGACGGGTGACCACTCGGGATTTTTAGCAACAAATCCTTACCACATATACACGTGTTCCTAACCGTGGTTCCCAACCCTGCCAACCTTACAGGCTAATCACCTCAGTCGCCGAAGCCTTAAGGCCAAAATAAAAAAAAAAAGGTTTGTACATTTTTTTTTTATAAATTATGCTGGACAATTTATTTTAATATTTAAAACGAAAAAGAGTATTACTTATTCATAGTTAAAATACTTTATTTTAATGAGTTGAACTTCACTATACTTACTTGGCTGCAGTGGCCATAATATGATAAAATGTTCCAAACATAATGTAGCCAACATATGCGTGTGATAGTAATGTATCTTGAGCCATTATCAACAATAATATGCCTTGGCCTAAAGATAAAATACCTACTAACCACCAACTTGGTATTGTAATGATACCGACCAAATAAACTCCCAGTGTACCTTCAAAAAACACATTGATACAATTAAACTAGGTACTCATAAAGATTTAAATTTTTTGAAAATGTATGTGATAATATTATTATACTGATGACTTTATAAATATCTTGGCTATTAAAGTATTGATAAATAATTGCATTAAACGGAATTTGCAATTAAGCACAATTTGAAGGGCTTTGGTGCTAAACCATTTTGGGATTTTAGTCACCCAAATTGTAAAGTTATCTAAAAAACCAATAACATATTATTTTTTTTATGAAAATCTTCTTACTTGTACTATTCTACATGAATATAATTGTTATGTCTGTCAAATTTTCGGAATTGGCAATGAAAGATACATTTACAAAAATTTAAATGTTAGAGGGAAAAAATATATTATCCAGATTCCAGATGCTATCCAAATATAGAAGACATATAGAAGAATATAAAAAACTTATGGAATATTGATTATAAAACATAATAAGTAGAAATAATATTATTGTTATTTCTACTTATTATGTTCCTCTATTATAAGACGCTACACCCGCATGTGTTGTCTGCGTCTTACAATTAATGTAATACATAGCAAACACTGTATTGCGCGTTAAGAACCACTCGGACTGTAATGGTCCAAGCTAAGCAACCAAATTTTCACACTATAAAGAAGAGAACATTAACTGTGCAAAGTGCAACGATGTCAGAACTAAAAAAAAAGTTATTCAAGTTTAAAAAACTCAAAAATAAAATGAATTTTTAAACAATAAGAACTTATTTCGTATTTGTGATATTGAAAAAAATAAAAACATTGCACAGTAATAATAATTGTTCTCCTCTTAACAGTGTGAACATTTGGTTACTTAGCTTGGACTAAAGTCTGATTAAGCGTAAAACAGTTTTTTCTATGTATTACATTTGTAAGACGGAGACAACATATCGAGCTAAAGTTCTTAACATTATATTATGTATTTTTTTATAATATAAAGTCTTTTCTAAAAAGACATTTTTTTTAATCTGAAAGCACAAAAACATTGGGCAGTTCTTAATAATCCTTGTTCCAAGCTCAAGGTATGATGTGGCTATAGCTCGACCAAGATTTTTGACTTATAGCTGCGCCACAAAACGACACTAAAATTAACTTAGTTTTTTTTTTTTAATTAATCGCTACATCTTAAAGTTAAGGACCAATTAACAATTATTACAAATCCTATTGAGAAAGAAAAAATGAATAAACAATGAAAATAATTATTTACGTACTTATTATCGTATAAATAGCTTCAACCAATCCATTATCGGTCACATGCAAATCCGTGCCATTTCGGTATATTTCTTCCCATAATGATTGGGAATACGACATACACTATATAAATTAACATTGTTTAAAAATTAAAATTTAATATTTAAAATTTTTTAGATAATAAATATGAAATGAATAAACTCAATTAATATATACTTATATACTTATTATAAGCAATACATTTATATTTTCATGGATTGTATAATTTAATAATAATTAAAAAACAATATAGGTACCTATACAATTTATTTTACGATAAGAACATATTTCATATTTTAGATTTAAACTTCATCTTATAAAATAACTTAAACTGTGATGATAATGTATAAAAAGTTATAACATTGTCAACTTGCTTCCTGCTTATGAATAAAATGATAATATGACTCCTGATAAAATAACAGTACCTAAAGCCCATATAAATACTTAAAAATACAAATTTGAATATACTTTATTAATTTAACTTTACATTTGTGTTGAAGACTAAAATGTAGTAAAATTTGTTACACTAACAATAGCTATAACTAAAAAATTCTTAAAAAAGTATTTTTTGAAGTCAATATTAACATACATCGTATTCTTTGTTTATTTAATTCACTAAATTTTTTAAGTTGTTATTTTCTTAACATTTTAACTTTGAAGCATATTTTCATATTTAAAAAATTTTAACCTTCAATATAATAATATGCAATGGCTTAATATTACACCACACAAATAAATCAATTTTTCAATTTTTGAACAACGACTTAATTTTAGATTCTGAGCGAAGCGATGAATGTATTGGTTTTACAATGATGTGTGTTTTTTTTTTTATTTTTTTTTTTATTTTTGTGTCTGTCATCACGTTTTAGGACAGAAAAAATGCTTCGATTTTCTTCAATAGTACCTTTTCTGATAGGAAAGTGAATCTAGTTGGTACTTTGGGGGGTCAAAAGTCAAAATTTCCCAGTAGTTTTCAAGAGCGCCTGGAAAAACAAATGAAAAATTATGGGAAAAACGGGAATTTTTACGGAAAACCAATTTTCGACAAAATCGATTTTGGTTTTTGGTATAACTCTAAAAGAAATGACCGTAGAGACATGAAATTTTGACCGAATGTTTATATAAGCATTTTCTACACACCATAGCATTTTCAAAATATTCTGACTTATTTTGAGCTGTTAACGGACATTTTCAGTTTCCAATTTTTTTAGTTTTTTTTTCTATAAATGTCAATAAAATTTTATTTGTTGGGTAAAAAATCTTGAAAATTTAATAGTAGGCTTCTAATATATAGTTTCAAAGGCAGATGAAAAATATTAAAAATCGTAGTCACAATTTTTTTTTATAGGTAATCAAAGTTCAAATTTTTACAAAATACGTAAAAATGACGAAAATGTGCAATTTATTTTGAGTTAGAAATTCATAAAAATTTTTCTTTTTAAATCTAAGATTTGAAAATGTAATACAAGATTCCTCATAAGTTTGCCTAATTTTATCAATAAAAAAAAGTTTAAAAGCAAGTCATAATAAATTTTTATGAGCATTTTAAGTTCAAATTTGTACAAGATTAGATATTCACTCGATTTCTCATGTAGCGATTTTCTTATTTTGTTGCAATTCAAAAACAAATAACTGTAGATGCATGAAAATTTCACTGAATGTTTATATAAGCTATTTCTATACACCATTCAATTTTGAAAATATTTTGATTTGTTTTGAGCTGTTTACAGACATTTTTAGTTTTCAATTTTTTTAGTTTTTTTTTTTATAATTGTCAATAAAATTTTATTTGGTGGGCCAAAAAGTCTGAAAATTTAATACAAGCTTTCTTATATATTGTTACAACATCAGTTGAAAAATTTTAAAAATACATAGGCACGATTTTTTTTTATAAGCATTTAAAGTTCGAATTTTGACAAAATTTGTCAAAATCTCGAAAATTATAAATCATTGTAATTAAAAAATTATAAAATGTTCAGTTTTTATAACTAAGTGTTGAAAATTTAAAACAAAAATTCTCATAAATAAATCATACTGTAACCAAAAAATCTAAAAAATATATCAACATATTTATTTTTTACAGACATTTTAATTTCAAATTTAGACAACATTTCATATTTAAACCAAGAATAATGATTTTAGTTATTTTGATATAATTTAAAAATATTATTTGTTGGTATATGAAACTTTTAGAATATATTGTTATATTTTATATACACGCAATGTCATTTTAAAATATAATTTTTTTGAGAAAAATGAATTTAACCAACTATAGTAAATACTAATGCCTATAATACTAAAATGAATTACTTTATTCACAATAATATCATCAAATACATTTAGACTTAGTAAGATATTATAGACTGACTGACCGTCTTCGCTCAGAATCGTTTTTCTTATTCAATGATATTATATCATTGGATAAAAATCTAACACAATCCATTACAGTGACTCACTTGTAACCTACTGTACAGCAGAGCGACATACACTTACCCGCCCTTTTTTTTATTTAAAATTCTAGAAATATTAAAACAATCACCATAACCAACTACGTATACATATTATAAATTTTATACTTAAAACGTTGTGATTTGCCTCAATGAATAATATCATCTCTTTGTTATTATCAATATCTAATTTATTAGTATGCTACATTGTTGCAAGTACTATAACAGAGAACTTAATCGGGATAATCGTTCATTTCGTGGACATTTATTCAAAATTATATTTAAGGAAATTTCTGCTATCATACATTCAGTAGATACTGGCTTTTTCTAAGGAATTATTAAATATCATATGACACCATGCGCTGCAGTTTGGCTTTTGGCCGAGTATCATATTATATAATGTATATTGTCACGCGCACACGGTATAGGTATTTAATAAAATCATCCTTATGTACAAATCGCCAATATTGATGTATATAATACACTATACATAATACATAGATATAAATAAATATAAATAAAGATGTGGACAAAATATTACTATAATGGTTATTATTATGAACGATTTTTCAATTATTATCTGATTTTTTGTAAGTATAGGTAATAAATTACCATAAATTATTCTAAATATCGAATTTAAAAAATTAAAATTTGTTTAAGACGTGTTGTGGGACCCATATATTTAGCTAATACATACACTACACGTGAGTACGTTACTATAATACCAATATGCTAGGGCACTAGGCTTACATAGGAAAGGATACAAAATAGTCTCTGCCTTATGGGCTACGATAAATATGTTATAGAATATAATAATAATATATTTTGTATTATTTAAAAAAAAACATTTGTCGTTGTGGCCAATGGGAGTTCCAACATATAATATTATTACTAACGTAGTAGTATTATAGTATTTCACGATAAGTACCACCTATAGCTGGATTTGGCGATATTAATATTATTGTGTATTTTCTGTGTTAACTAAATAACATATACAATTTTACGAAAAATAACAAAAATGTATGGGGAATACAGTACTCAATATAATATTAAATATATAAATGTATGGAATTTCTTTGTATTATTAAAAAATGTTATTGTAGTACTCGAAAAGAAACCGGTTAATATTATTTTAAATCAAACATGATACAAATCATAGAATATTTTTCAAGAAATTTTGGTTTTGTGAACTTGTACTTAGAAAATTCCATTATCAACTTATAATATTTAAAATAATATTTATTCTTCGCCGTCCAAATTAAATTTTTTTATTAACATGTAAAAATATCTACCCAATAAAATAAATTATTGGCATAGGTACAAGGTACGATAATGCAAATAATTAGTTTAACATCATAGAATGAACTTTTTAATTTTTGAATAAATATACTATTGAAACTCCCAATTTTTTAAACATCAGCTGTTTTTATCAATTTAAAAAACATAATATAATAGAAAATTTAGTATATCTACCATTTTTTTTATAAATGTATCTTACTAGTTATGGTTTAAAATGTTGAAAAGTTAAAAGTGAAAAATAGAGGAAGACACAAGTAGACACTAAGTAGTACACAAGTTGGACATTTTTAGCACCAGTTTCAGTTTATATATTACAAGTTATCTTTTAAGCTTTCATGTAGGTATCATACATTTTTAAATCAATTCATTGTTATATAGTAATTAATGAAAGTGTATATAAATTAAGAGGATGTGTTGTTTCCGTCTTACACACGTACGACATAGCAAATTTTCGTTTGCTAGTTTCAAAAGGGTATTATCAGTTTTTAATATTTTTATATTAGAGTGAATTGACCTGAAACTTTTAGGTAACAACATTTCATGTGTGTTCTCTCGTTGGTTTTGTACGATATTTTAATTTTTACGTGAATTATAAGCATTTTAAAATATTAATACTTTACACATCAATATCTCACTTAAAAATTGATATATCGTAAAAGACCAGAGAGAAAACAGAGATAATGTTATTACTTCAAAGTTCGATAATAGGTCAATTCACTCTAATATCAAAACTGACAGCACCCTATTGAAACTAGCGAATAGAAATTTAATATGTCATACGTGTGTAAGACGGAGACAACACATGCGGGTGCGACGTCCTCTTACTAGCATTATATATTTTATGGTGGATATTTTTAATTTAAATAAAGTAAACAAATCCGATTTTGGCAAAAAATGTTCATAGATTTACCCCAGGCAAAAATAGAAATAAGAAGAACATTAATAATGAGCGTTTGAATCATATAGACGCTGTAATTACCATGTATATCTGCTTTGTTGTAGATTTTACGAGACAATGTTTTACATGTGTATGAGAAAGTCGTGATGAAACAGAACATAAACCTATAGATCATAATCATAATATAATGCAAATTATTTTAACAACTATACTATAAGAAAATTATTCCCATTCAAAAAATACATCTTATTTCTTATAAATTATTCAATTTGATTATTACAAAATTAATCCGAACCTGATAATAAAAGCATGTGCCTAAAGCCCACCAGATGGACCACTGAAGAACATAACGGTTTGTGAAAGCCGTGATGAAGTCGGACCACAGTCTTTGACACACAGTTTTAGGTTTGGATACATTAACATCTATGAATTATATATATTTATATATACACATAAGTATTATAAATGCAAATGATATATTTTATGTACATAGCTATATGTATACTACACTGAAAAAAATGTCAAATCACCATGTTAGTTAAACTCCACAACCCTTATCATTGATTTTTATGAATATTAGTATTTAAAAAAAATTTAAATCTGTACCTATATAAGTAAAACGTACATAAATACTTATTTATGCAAAACATAATACAAATGTAATTAGAACTCTGCATTTTTTGCCTCTTCAGCGTTTATGCATAAAGTGAATAACTAAATATGTTAATTTAATATTAAATAAGCTATTTGATAGAGAAATTACAAATTTAAAAAAATACTTTTAATTACTTTTACAAGTATAAATATAGATTATTATATTAGTTAGTAAGCAGGTCAATCAGTTAGAAAATAAATTGTATGTTGTATTCATCAGGATAATATCAAATTATATTTATTAGTACTATTTTACTATAATAGCCAATAGGTATAGTCCATAATAATCCATGTTATAGAATATAGATTAAAGATAATCGTAAAAAAAACACCATAAAATTTTTTTTATTTTTTATTTAAAATATAAATTGGTATAGAACATTAGGTATTGTAATATAAATTATAGTTCTAGTATTCAGTAGGTAAGTGTTCAGTTACGTAGCCTTAATTTGGAGAGAGATCATTGTGATAAATATTTTGTATCCATAACATTTACTATTAAGTATATTGTACGAAGGCTGTTACGGCAAAGGTCTAAGTGTCCAGACCCCCCGGTTATGCTAGGTTAGGTAGACCCTCCACCATTGCAAAATTAATAAAAGAAGAAAAATTTTAGCTGTGAATATTATTTATTGACTATATTATTAAGAATAATTTTAAGTTTTTTAAATGCAGGAATAACGAGAATAAATATTTTTTATATTTTGAATGTATAAATGAAGTGTCAGTATATAATATATATACAGTGTGATTCCTTTTAAAGGTAACACTAATTATAATTCTGTCCATTGACATCGGATTGACGTGCGGTTTTCGGGAGGAAATAGGGAATCGGTATACATAAATACACATTTATTTATTTATTTATTGATTTTTACATTTTTAGATTATTACGTATGCGCATGCGCAGTACATCTTACATTTTTTTAAATGGTACAGGTGTTTTGATTACAAAGTTCAGATAGAACGAATTTTTTTAAGTCAATTTGATCATTTTTAAAATAGCTTTAAAATTAAAAAAATTGACTAAATGACAACGAGTTAAAGTTTAGATTAAAATTATTTAATTTTTCAACAATCATACTAAAATTTTATGAATTATTATGAAATTTCAAGTATTTTTTTTGTATCCGTAGGTTTGCAGATAATATTAAATCATTTAAATCATTTAAATTTAATTTTGAGGAATTTCATAATAATTCATATAATTCTAGTATAATTGTTGAAAAATTCATTAATTTTAATCGAAACTTTAACTCGTTGTCATTTAATCAATTTTGATTTTAGTGCTATGGTAAAAAGGATCAAATTGACTTAAAAAAATTCGTTCTATTTAAATTTGGTATTTAAAACACCTGTTGCCATTTAAAAAAATGTAAGATGTATTGCGCATGCGCGCACAGAAAAATCTAAAAATCATCAGAAATGTGTATTTATGTACCTATTCCCTATCTTCTCCCGAAAACCGCAATCAATCCGATGTCACTGGACAAAATTATTTAGTGTTATACCTTTAAAAGGAATCACACTGTACGAAATACACTCGTATATATTAAAAATATTGGAAAAAGAATATTTTTTTTCAGATACAGATTTGTATTGTATATATTATAGTATTCATCAATAATAATAAAAATATTGAGTAATTTACCAAGCATGCGCATTCTTATTTTTCTTTTAATAATGAATTTATTCAAATTCTGATTTTTGGAATTTTTAAATATAATATCCTTAAAGACCACATTTTCAAGTCCTTGGAACTTTATGTATTTTTAAAGAGTGTCCTGAGGTAATACAAACTTTAGTTTTTCAAGTTTTATAAATGTTGATCGATTAATATTAATTAGTAATTACTTAATATTTTTAAATCACCGTATACCTCATATCTTCCAAACCCATTATCAAGGACCTATTATCCTTAGTACGCAACACCAATTTATGACCAAATCAATTTTGTTTTCCTGTGTTAATTCAAAAATGAAAAACCGTTAGGTTAACCTATAACATTACTTTGTCTTCGCTTAGAATCATGTTTTGTATAGGTGCAATGATTTAGACTCAAATGAATTACATTCAAAATAGTAATAACTAATAACTAATAAGTGATACTCAACAGTAATACTGAATATTCTGAAAACATATTACCTAACAAAGCGAGTTTTTTAAATTCAAATTTATAATGAAGACCAAATAATTTGTGTTATTTGTTGTATAAAATTATTCTTGAAATTTAAGATTTTAAAAATATATTATCATAAACAATTTGTATAACATAAAATTTAAAAGTAAACTGTGAATTTTAATATTTTTACTAAACATAAATTAAATATTCAGTCATTACTTGTATCAGAAACACCTTATATTTTGTATACCTATTCCATAATTTTAGCTAACATCGACCGTGCATTTATTTCATAGGTAACTACATAATGCAAAACACAAATTATTTGAATAACATTTTTATTATTATAGGTATTTATTTTGAACATACATGCATAGTAAATTGATCAAAATATTAGTCAGAAACTACATGTGCTAGGAATTTATTCTAGGTTCGAGCCTTTTACAAACATTTTCAACTATACAATTATCATCCAATAATTAACCAAGAATAAGTATTGAACATTCCCTCAAACCACAGAACAATTTGTTCAAATCAATTAAACCGTAGATATATAGTATATTCTACAAAATATCTACCATGGCTCGGGCACAGCTACTATAAAGACCTGTGGACAGGTGGATCAAGACCTCAAACATCTTGCTGGTATAGCACAAGTCCGTGGAGGGCGAATAGGGAAGCAAACCAGGCTACAGACCTCAGGTGATGACTTAATATTATGTGCTGATCATAGGTATAGAGTTGGTGTCCTGTGTGACTGCGGCCCATGGTTAAAAGGACGTCATACCCGCATGAGACCTTGCGGTGAGCACTGAGTGTTATGCTCAAGGTCTGGTAGTCTGGTTTTTAGTCGATAACTCGATTGTCCCCAAATCATGTCCAACTTTGACGAATTGGAATTACGAAAGGTAGCACGGGAAACGGTTTTCCACCTGTGAGTACCACAGCCCCAGCTCTGCAGTTTTTTTAAGATATTTTATGCTGGTGAGGTCAAATTAGTGAGTCAATGGCGAGCTAGATAGTTCTACCGAGGTTACTGGTCTCGACCGGGATGTCAATCCAGAACGTGGGTCAGTATTACCACTTGACCACGATTTAGCGAATTGAATAGCTTTTGAGGGTAATATGAGTTGCGTGGTTGTAGGTAGTAGCCATTAAACCAGAAGATAATCATGGGATGTCATAAAGATCTGCGCATGCCTAGCACCTATCGACTATTCATTTTAATATAGTTCTACATGTAAAAGGCAGAAGGAGCGCAAGGCACGGCTAAAACTTTTTTAAGTCTTGTGCTATAATTATTTAACAATTTTAGGGGTTAATCAACCCTAAAATTGACCCTCCACTGTAAAGCATTGACATTGTATATTGACCATATCACAAATGGATAACAAAATAATATATCAATATATAATAATAAATATGCAATATTTTCCTTGTACACTTTACATTGTTTTAGATTTTAAGCAAAGCAAAATAGAAAGCTATTAGTTTTACAAATATTATAGGCATGTTCATTATTTTTTAATAATTTAAAGGCCATAAAGATTCAAATATTGTCAATATCTATGAATCTATGTCTCCATAGATTTGAAATGTAGTTAAAAATATTGTACTAGGAATAATCTAATTTCTCAAATCGTTTGATTGAATATCAAAAATAAAACCAAATTAAACAGCAAGCGTAAATATTCAATAACAAACATCAATATTAAACTCAATTTGGTATCAACTTTTAAGTTGACAATAATTGTCACATTTCAATACAGCAAACACTATACAAAACAAAACAGTAGGTGAAACACTATCCTACACTTAGGTAAGCAAAGTGAAACATATTCCCTAAATAGGAATAACTCACTTAAAAGCATTATACCTTTATTTTCTCATCTATGATGTGGTTATATTAGTATGATATAATATACTGTATTCTAATATACGTAATAAGTATAATGGTATAATGTGCATGTATTACTATTGTATACAGTGTCTCCAATATAACTATTAACACTCAATATCTCGGAGTAGAGTTGTTCAATTTTAATAGGAGTCTTTTTTTTGTTGACCATGAATCCAAATACCGTAACACTCATATTTAGAAGTATAAATAAATAAATATGTAAAAAATTATCGATGTGATTTCTATTTACGATTGAAAAGAAGAGTAAACAACAGCTAAAAATTGAGAAAACCTGCAAACCAATCAGATGATTGCTGTCAAGACAAAAAAAATATCAAAGATCAACAGACACAAATAGGAATTACCCGCAAAAATATAAATATAAATTCTTAACACATGACACAAACAACAAAAGAAACTAACTACTCACTATACTTCTTTGAAATAATACAAAAATAAAATCATCAGACAATTAGATTCTCAAATATTAAAATAATAACAGTGCTTCATAAATTTTTATTGATTATATTAATTTTTTCCAAATTTCAAAGGTGATAGCATCACAATTTAACCACATGTTTAACCTTCTAAACCTACCTAATAGCTATCTATTAGTATTTAGTATATTACAGTGACGCCGAACACGTACTTCAGGTAGTTCGATTGAACTGCCTTAAAAGTTGGGTGGGTGGATGCAGGGTGAGTAAAATAATAGAATATATACTTCTTAGTCTATCTGCTATAATTGTATTAGAAACAGAAATATCATCAAATTATTTATACATTGTTAGTTAAGCTTATTTCTCAATCGCTTCAATAAGGGGTGGGTCAATCGAACTATTTGAACTCCCAGTTTTAATTTAACTTGGGCGACTGGTATATTACATAATAACAGTGGAGGCGTGAATAGCTATTTTATGAGGCGGCTGCCTCCTGCATAAGTGGAGGGTGGGTATCCCAAGACTCCAGTCTCCAAGACCTATACGGCTAAACTAGTTTTAAACTTATACTCACATAGTCACATATACAACTTGCATTTAAAATGTGTGAAAAGATAAATGTAAAATGTGAAAAAATTGGTGTGGGTACTTGTTGAAGGTAGTTGCTTCATGAGAAAAAAAAGTTCACGCCGCCACCGCATGATAAAGAGTATCTTATACTAAACATATTTACTTATCATCAAGAAGGCATGCACTCGGATTTTTATTTGGGGAGAGGACACTTACAAATTGTCCAACTTCTCCTTACACACAAATACACAATTAAGACTAATTCGACTTGCATGACACTGACAATCAACCGAAATAAATAATAATAATTATTATTACTATTGTTCTTACAATGTTGCTAGCAATTCATCAAAGGCAACAGCCTAAAACTGCCCCACCTAACTACAAGTATATAAAACTAAAAATAATTTTCAATGAAATAATTGATTAGAGATTGCCATAAACCTTCTCATTCTCAACTATTTATCAATATTTGACATGATAATCAAATTAAAAAAAAAAAATATCATAAACGTAGTGTATTTGTGACACAACAATAAACTATAATAATAATAATCTAATAAAAAAAATAGTTTAGGAGGAGCTTCAGTCCCAAACCCCCAATCTTAGGGTGTGCTACTGTCATAGTGTCATCAGGTATAGTAAACGCTATAATAATTTATCTTCGATTTAAATATGTTATTGAATTATTTCAAAATTATTAATTGTTAAGCACTAGTGTTTACTTCAACTGGAAAACTATTAGAAAATGATGCATTCTATTAATAACCAATAAGTCATCTACTACTGTGTGTTTTAAGCTTATGAAACAAACAATAAAATAAGCCAGACATATTATAAACATTTTATTTTATGGAAGAATGTGTGTCTTTTTACCTGTACTATCTCTTATGTATGTATGTTCAGGGCTTTGATGAAAATATAAGCTACTTTTAATTGAAGGTAATCCAAAAGCCCAAAATATTGATGCAGTGGCACCTGTAATGAAATAAACATGTACAATTAATTCGTTACAACCTTCTACAAAACAAAATAAGAACAACATGCCGTACCAGCTAATGTCAAATGGTTTAAATGAGGTACAGTTAATATATGGTTATCAATCAATATTTGAGCAAGTAATGCCGATACAAGTCGGCCTATAAGACATGCCATTTTCATGTGGCTGGAAACAGTTTTATAATATTTTTTATCCACTTTTGAGTAAACGTATGTATAGTATGCAACTTCGCAGGCAGTCATTGTGCCATAAAATACTTCCATTATCTACATAAAACAACAGTTATATTAGAAATACTATTATTAATTGTAAATAAAATAAAATAAATAGAATAAGTAAGCTAGAGATTTTAATTTATAATTCATGTTTCCTAATAAAATGTATATAATATATAATTATATTACAAAATATAATAATAATATAAAACTATTTAAAAACTATTTAAAATCACTTATAAAATGTATGATTAAAAGGATGTCATACCCACATAATATATTGTATTTATCTTACTAATATATAGCATGGACAATTTCACATTCAAAAGAACCTATTTTACTCTGTTATTACTTATTTTTAATAGTTGAGTGATTGACCCATTGCCAAATTTAAAAGTGTGAATATTACCTAATGCTCCAAGTAGGAATTTTGTGATATTTTAAATTTGTGCAAGCTATAATTGATAATTTTAAAATTTAAAAATATTTGTAGGTACATTTTAAAATTAAAATATAAAAAAATAATAAACGTGGGACTAGATAATATTTTTACCATATGGTTACATCATCCTCTAAAGGACAAAAAATAAATATTTTATCTTTTTTATGTTGATGATAGCTTATAATTAAAGTTATAAATACTTAAATGTAGACCAAGAACAAAATAAAATTGTAATGCCTATTTAATTGGTTATATATTTACTACAAATTACTTTAAAATAATTATTAGATACTGGGCAAGTAATACAAATAAGTATATTATTCAAATAACAGCATTTTATTTACCTATATTAATACCTAACTTAATTATAAACATATATACAATATGTCAATATACAACATCCTAATAACTAGTAATTACATTTTTTAATAATTATTTAATGACTTACCTACCTTCATGTCAGTCTTGGTTCGAGTAAAAATCAAAAATATTTGAACAGTAAAACTTGATAAAGCATTCAGGATAACAATTGGTTTGTATCGTAAATAATCAGTAACCAAAAACATAACAATTGTTAGTCCTAGACAAGTATAAGTTGACACTGGAAATACTTCTTGAATTACCTATAGTAAAATTAGAAACATTCAATGTCGAGTTGAATAAAACTAATTTTAAATATTATAAATATTATTATATTAAAATACACTTACTTCATGATTTGTTAAGTTCATTGGGGGATTTGTCAAGTATTGAGTGATGTAAGGATCTTCGGGTCGAAATTCTTTCAGAAATCCAAACACAGCAATCCATATAGACTGAATCAACCATTTCTCCATTTTAAAAAATAATATCAAATTGATCTTCTAGTACATATTTTTATAGTTGTTCAGCAGACTGCTGCTAAGAATCACATTTAGCATTCTATTGTACATGTATGTTTACAATACTTATAGTATTTAAACTTGAATAAAAAATGTAAGACATGTCACACCATACTGTAATATTTAAATCCATAATACCTATTTAAGATAAGATAAATAAGTAAATACATTAATAGAAATATTATAATAATGTAACACCAATTTGTAAATTATTAATACATTGTGCATTGATAAAACTACACTTTTCTTTAAAACGGACTACTTACTTTTCTCATAGTTTTATCTAAACATGACCTCGAATACCGATAATCGATCAAATATAATAAAAACTAAACTCGGATAGCATAATTTTTATCTACTGAATTACCAGGTATACATGATACATCATATACAACAGAGTACAGACACAGAAGTACACAGTTAATATGCTACATAAATAATAATATTATAATAAGCTCTTTTTAATTTCGTTACAATCAAATAAACGTGACCACGTTATGACAACGTTGGTAAATACTTGTAAATTGTAATTTGTTCGATAAATGATAACCAATAACCATAAAAATATGATGATGACGTAATAAATAAAAATTATTCATAATATCCTATATTCCTATCTATAAACCACGGTCAAGACTCTAAACCGCGAACAATCAGATAACCGCGATGTCCACTATGATAGTATGAATGTATGATGGATAATTAATAATACTTAATAATTAATAAATGTATTAATATTATACAGAAAAACAGAAAACGGCAAGGTGGATTGATATCAGATATAATAATATTATAGACCTATAGAGTATTAACTAGTTTATAATAAATTTATATAACTAGATAGGTATTAAATAGTCTGTTTTCATTTTGTTGAAGCCGTACTCGTGGTACAGTTGTAGTATGGAATGAATCACGGACTAAAAAATAATCATAATGGACTGGAAACGATCGTCATTAATATGTCTATGCCCTATGATGGCCACCACAGATTTCTATATAGCATAATATAGTACAGACTACAGAAGCGTCTAGTATCATACATTATACTATCTATGCTGTACTCCGAATCATATTATTATTACTCTGAGGATGAGGAATCATATTACTCCAATTAATAACCCATGGAGTAATATTACTCCAATATAATCACAGATAGGTCATAGGTATGTATAATAACTTACTAGATACCCAACTTCTTCTTATCAATGACGCTAGCAGCCATTTACAACTTTGGCAATGTTTACCTGATAATAACCGAACGATATCTTTTTATCAATATTTGTGTATTGATAAATGATAAGTGGTATCAAGTTATAATGTAAGAATGAAATAGTAATATTCAGACTAATAATAAGTCGACTATAATTAAAGTCTACAACACAGTAGTTAGGAGTGTTGGCACAGTGTCTAGCTAAAATCGACATGTCATAATAACAACCATCATGAATTCATGACTAAATAACACGCCGCAGTGGTATTTAGCGGGAAAATTGTTTTCGTTATCTGCATAGATAATAATCATTATCAGTGGAGTTAAAACAATCTATGTACCTTTTTTTTCGGGGTCAAAGAGTTAACCCGGAGTCTAACAACTCAGCGTTACCCACGATTAGAGATATACCTATAAAGGTATATCTTTAATCAAGGTATTACCGAACGGTAGTTAACTCTGCTATCCCGAAAGGGTAAACGGACGTTTCGTCCCCGTCAAAAAAATCAGTCCGCGGACGTATTGTCCCCGGCAATTATTAAGACAGGACGTTTGGTCCCCGGCATATTTTGATTATATAATAGAACATTCGGTTCTCAGGTTTTTTTAAATCATTATTATTTATTAATTTCTTCAAAGTTCATTATTTTACAAACAACTATAATACATTTATTTTTAATGAACAATTCTGTAATGTCTGATATAGTATATATTTAGGCTATAGGTAAGTAATAAAGATTTTACGTGCACTATACAGCCAAACAGGTTTGTGAACGGAAATTCTAAATTTATATTAATACATTAAATGATGGAGTTTACAAATAGGTATAAAATATTTAGTTGGTATATCAAAAGTTATTAAGATAGACCTATTCGATAAAATGTGTTTATACTTACTATTTCCATAATTCTACACACTCACTGTACACAGTTATAAATTGTTCATATTGTAGTGCGTATATATAGTACAATTATGGAGTGTTTAATTACAAAAATAAATTTAAAAACATTAATTTACAACAATTTTTTACACTATGAACAAAAAAAAGTAAAATTAGGAATCCGGTGGGTGTGTGTTCACAAAGACTTGTGCAATGGAACAATTACAAATGACGAAGAAATAACTACCGTTTGTAAATTTGGAGCTCACAGGCATGAAGTTGATTAAGATTTTATTAACGCAGAGAGAGCTGCCATGAAGAAAATAGCAAAAGAAAATTATGATTTACCATCTCTAATTTATGCATGAAATGTGGTCATAAAAATTTATCAGAAGAAAGCAAACAATTTATTGAAAATTAAAATTCGATAAAAAGATGTTTGCGACGTATTCGCAGCAATATCTATCCAAAAATATCAAAAATAAATGATATTTTACTGGAAGGAACACATTGGAGTATGATTGGTAAAGAAAATTCAGAGTCGTTTTTATTTTATGACATTCAAAACAATGAAAATTGTATTATAATTTTCTTTCTCAAACGTGCATTGACATTTGACGTATTAAAACGTACTAAAATTATTTATGATGGACGGAACATTTTCTACTTGGCCTTCCGAATTGTATCTAGTTTATATATTACACGCAAGTACAGACAATATTATTATTCCTGTGGTGTACGCTTTGCTTCAGCGTAAAAATAAAGAAACTTATATTGAATTACTCTAAAAGATAAATTAGTATCACTTTCAATAATTTTGATCGATTTTGAACATTCTGTGGTACTGGCAATTAAGCAAGTATTTAATAATGAAGTTTCGGCGCAATTGTGTTTTTACCATTTAAACCAATCTATCTGGTGAAAAGTTCAAGAGTTTGGATTAGCCGTTAGATGTAGACAAGACAAACATTTTAGAGAGGCTATAAAAATGATTCCTGCCTTAGCATTTCTTCCTGAAAATATGTAAAAAAAAAGGTAATTTATAATTTTTTAATGTATAAATGTATGTAATTGTTGAGTATTTAAAAATGTATAGGAATGTCATTACTATCCAATTCTTTTAAATCATTGGAAGGATTAGACGATATTTTAGTATATTTTGATTCAACTTACGTCATATTGAGACATACAAATCCATAATAACGGAGTACGATACAACTCGCTTTTTGCGACAACCACGAATACTTTCACCGCACACGTGGAACGTTTACAATGCCACAAAAGAAGGCTATGGTCGGAGTGTCGGACCAACAACGTGTCAGAAGGGTTCAACAATAAATTAAAAAATATTGTAAGAATTAAACATCCTAACTTATATATATTTATAAATTTATTAAATCAATACAGATGTGAAATGCGTCTGCACTGTATTGGTATAAAAAAAAAAATGTACCAAAAATAGTTAGTTTTAAGGAAAATAAATTGCAATCATATTGTACAGTATTTAAATATATTGACGATAATGACATTTTATACTATTTAATTTTAATTTATTCATTTTTACGACATTTTGTGTTGACTTAATATAATTGTGGTTATTACACCTTGACTATTTGATTATATTGTATGAATATTGTTTATGTATTTATATATTTTGTAGTATTGTTATTTAAACATTAAATTGTTCATTCAAAATTAATGTATTTAGATTATCAAAGTATACAGGGGACCCAAACGTCCTATGGCTAATAATTCTCCGGTACGAAACGTCCTATCTTAATAATTTCCGGGGACGAAACGTCCGTGGACTGGTTTTTTTGACGCGGACGAAACGGCAGGGGCGAAACGTCCGCGATTCTCCCGAAAGACGTAGTTAAACTATAATGAGTTATTAGTTAACTAGAGTTGAGTTTTCGAACGCACCCCCGCGTATTCCTTATTATTGCGCAGATTGGTAAAAAAGAGCACAATAGATGCTTCATAATTTAAAAGGCGAATAACAAAAATGTTTGGGGCAAAATTAAAATATGTATAGATTATTTATAAAATATTAGAATATTTTATTTTGTTTTGATAAAATATTGAAAATACGTAAAAAAAAACATACTTAGGTACCAAGTTACAATACAAGCATTCAAACAAAATTGTACAATACGTCAATACCTACTATAGATTAAAAACAAATCAGATCAAATTTTAGATGAAATATTTTTTTTTAGGGCAAGGGATGCTGCAGCATCCCGACATCCCAGCAAGTCCGCGCCTGCGTATTTAATATAATATTTTGTTATTGAAAAACAAAAATAATAAATTATGACAAATTACCAGGATTTAAAATTCTTATTATTATTGGTGCTTACCACATTACACTAGATGGCGCACAGTGGTCGGAAATACAAATTTAGGCGGAGAAAATTATTTTATTTACAATATGTATTCCTAATGTTATTAAATTTTAATTTTAATTATTGTAAAATTTCAAATATGATGAAAACGTACTAAAATGAAAGAAAATGTATTTTTATTTTTACAGTTAACAGACCAAATAATTTTATAATTTTGGTTTTCTAAATATTTTACAATATTTCATTCGGAATCATCGTCTTTGTTACTGTCACTGTCAGAGTCATTATTTTTGTGTACCTCAACAATTAGTAGTGCCCTAATATCTTCATCTAGTGATTTTAAGTTAATTTTCGATGTTTTTTTTAAACTTGAAATTTAGTGATCTGATGATATAAGTAGCATATGACCTAAATCCTCATTTTGTAAGATTCTGTTTATTTTTCTAGTACTATTTTGTCTTATGTTCCTGAAACCTTTATTTCGGGCCCTTGAGCCTCTTCCGACAACTGGACTGTAAAATAAACATGTTCGTTGTTATTTAACTATATTATATAACCATACTTAATTTTTAAATATTATGAAAACTAACCTATGGGTAATAAGGCAGAACGTATTACATCTGTACCATGTATTAGAATTTTGTGAACTGAAGCTGCAGGCCTGTATAATACCTCGGGTACAGGCGTACAGCGAAACATAAATTCCGCGGTCTCTAAAGTATAGTCCTCAAACTTTTCTAAATTTATGTCATAACTCCTGGACATTGTCTTTAAAATCACCCCAAATCGTTTTATGAGTTGTAAATCTACATTTGTTATAGCGGATGTTAGTTCCGCATTTTTGAAAAATCTACGAGCGGTATTACCGTCATTAGTTGTTCCTTTGCCTATATAATAAAAACACAAATTAATTTTTGAGGTCTGCCGACATATTTGATGATGGTGGTGGTGGTGATAGAGGTGGTACGACAAATAGTTTTTTTAGCCATTCAACATTTGATTCGCAAAGTCTAATTATATTTCGTGAACTTTTTATCCAAAGTTGGCTTAAAACGGCTGTGAAATTAGAAATTGTTGACTTAATTTTGTTTTCGTATTCTGCTTCCCAATTGTCAGTATTATATTTTTGTTTAATATATTGTAGTAAATATCGGTTAGATACCACACTTCTTGGGTCCAGAGGTCCCTTTGTTTTTAAGAAAACAAACAAATCATTGTATTGTATACGATTTTGTTATTTTCAACAATAACTGAAATGTGAAAATAATAATCGTTAAATAAACAAAATTTAAAGGGAAATAACGGATATGCTAATCATAGACGCAACTCGATGCAGAAAAAAATTATGTCATTCAAAAGTTTTTGAATAATACCTATATATTTTTATATGATCATTTTTGATCTCTTCTTATATAATATCTTTTAAAATGTAAAACCACTACTAAAAAAAATGTTTAATAGTGATGCAATATATATATATTTATTAGAATAGTATATATGAATTGAAATTAAACTTACCGTTTGTATTAATGTCCATTTTAAAATAATAATTAAACTTTTATAATATCTAAGAAACACTCTGAACACAATCGACGAAGAAATGAATTGATATTCTTAATCAACCGTAAATATTGTACATTTTGTCTCTAATCATTTAACAGTTATCGCGTTTTTAAACGGATATTGTTGTTATAATAACCCAGAGTCTATTAAATGTTGTTCTATTTATTGTACTGTCGACTGTCGTACTGATATAATATAAAGTGCTAAATATCTAATTTTTCTCTTTTTTTTTTTTTTCATTTTGGCCGCCTAAATTTGTATTTCCGACCACTGTGTGGCGCCTGCAGTTTTGCCGCACGGTGAGGAATTTTGTGAACGATTCTTAATCGACCGTTTCGTATCCAGTATAGCAAAATTTTCAAGGAAGACATTGGAGTTCAAGAAGTTACACGTGCAATATACAAACGATACGTACCGGACCCGTATCGTACTCAGAGATCGATACGATTCTGTATGTAACTATTCCTATCAGTACGTAACTATTCCATTACGATACGTATCGAGTTTTCCTCCTTGAAAATCTTAATTTGTGGTAATCGCTAACAATTCTATCGTGATTTTTTCCCGCCGAAAAATATTTTGTAGTGATACCTTCACTGAACTCATTGTAATAGTGATACCAAGAATGAAGACGTATAGTATATACTATACTGTATAGTATATATTTTAATTTGTAACTTGTAAGCAATTAATAATTGTAGTTGCGTAATAGTGTAATACTAATTACTATCGTTCTATATCTATGGTAATACAGTTTTGAAATTTTGAAAAGCTTGTATCTCAGATTATATTTGTTGTAGTGATACCTCTTATCTAATTACATATTCCGAATACCTCGCATTTCTGATTTCCTAATAATATGGTTTACGGTTTACGAAGGTTTTGAATGTTTTTATCTAATTCTCAGTTATTACTTCTTATTTCTTGCATTATTTTCACTAAACACTTTGATCATTTAATCTATTCTGTGCTTTGATCAAACCAATATCTAAACTTTTTATATTGTTAATATTAATATTATGTTATAACTTATAATGAATTATAATATTATATTATACGAGGACAAAATGTATATTAAGTAAAAAATGTACATTTAACTTGTTTAAAGTAATACTGTACAATATTATTGTTGTTTAGCTATTGTACATCATGTTGAGTCAACATTCTCGGACTAACTAATGTAAATTATCATTGAACTTGGCGAGTCAGTATCATAAGTGTACCACATCAATACATCATGCCAGGAGAAAATTACAGTCCGTGGTATTTTACCTAAATTAAATAACATGAATAATGACAATGAAATCATGGAAGATGTCAATATAGTTTCACTAGGTAATATTTTTAATCGACAAATATATTCTATGATATAATTAGTATAACATTATTTTATTTTAAATTTATTTTTTAGATCCCAATTATGTGAATGAGTTGAATTTTATTGATGATTCTAAGGAAGAATTAGATAATGAAGGTTTTACTGAATATAATTATATTATACATTGTGATTATAAACAAATTAATACCATGTCAGAAAAAAAGTTTAACAGCAATGGAAAACAGAAAAGAAGACTGTTTGCAGATAAAAATGAACGGACTAGAGAACAAACCAAAACAAAACGAATGCTTGGACAAAATTACACAGGATATCATAGGGAAGGAAAATCAGTATTCCATAATACTATTCGTGAAAAAAGAACATTAAAACCGGCTTGTACTTCAATATTCTGTAGTAATTCAAAGACCCGACACTGCAATCGATTTAAAGAGACCGAAAGACAATTGATGTTTGATTTTTTCTGGAAATGTAGTTGGGATGAGAAAAAAACATACTGTACTAATTTGGTGTCAAAACATATAAAAAAACAAGAAACATTAGCTGCTGGAGAAGCTAGTAGAAGAAACTTCTCTTATATATATCATTTAAAATCTGGAGATATGAAATTTGTTGTGTGCAAAACAATGTTTCAAAATACACTAGGTCTTAACGAGTGGATGGTAAAAAATTGGCTGGATTCTTCTAATCATGATTATAAACAAATTAATACCATTCCAGAACAAAAGTTTAATGATATTTGTAACAGCAATGGAAAACAGAAAAGAAGACTGTTAGCAGATAAAAATGAACGGACTAGAGAACAAACCAAAATAAAACGAATGCTTGGACAAAATTACACAGGATATCATAGGGAAGGAAAATCAGTATTCCATAATACTTTTCGTGAAAAAAGAACATTAAAACCGGCTTGTACTTCAATATACTGTAGTAATTCAAAGACCCGACACTGCAATCGATTCAAAGAGACCGAAAGACAATTGATATTTGATTTTTTCTGGAAATGTAGTTGGGATGAGAAAAAAACATACTGTACTAATTTGGTGTCAAAACATATAAAAAAACAAGAAACATTAGCTGCTGGAGAAGCTAGTAGAAGAAACTTCTCTTATATATATCATTTAAAATCTGGAGATATGAAATTTGTTGTGTGCAAAACAATGTTTCAAAATACACTAGGTCTTAATGAGTGGATGGTAAAAAATTGGCTGGATTCTTCTAATCATTTTGACAAACTTTCTATAAAAAAAAAGAAAATTACTGATTCTGTTGAAGTGGCTGTTGATGAGCATATGAAAAAAAATGACAGAGCCAAGAAAGAGGTTACTAAAGATACACTTGAAGCACACCAAGATGAAATTTCTCTTCAAAAGTCTATTTCAATGAAACATGATCACTTAAATTCTTGGTTTGACAGTTTAGCCAAAATGCCCAGCCACTATTGTAGGCAGAAAACTAACAGGCTTTACCTTGAAGGCCCTTTTATTTCTAAAATGAAAGTTTACTCTGCTTATTTACAAAAATGTATTGAAGATTCTGTTAAAAATCCGTGCAGTAGGAGTATTTTTTCTATAGTTATGAAAGAAAAAAAATTATCAATATTTCAACCAAGAAAATGTATGATATACCAAGATATATGTGACAAATGTTCTAGTTATGGAGTAAACCTGATAAGTGATGATGTTTATCAAGAGCACATAAAACAAAAAGACAGAGCACAGGAGGAGCTTACTAAAGATACACTTGATGCCCAAGCTTATAAAAAAAATGTATTCACCATGAATTTGCAGGCAGTAAAACTATGCCCAGCATTTAACGCTAGTGCACTTTATTATAGCTCAAAATTAAAAGTTCATAATTTTACTATTTATAATTTAAAACCAGAACATCAGTGTTCAAGTTATTGGTTGGATGAATCAGAGGGCGAGTTAGAATCATCTGTTTTTACATCCCTTATTATTAAACATTTAACTCTAAATTGCGTTAAAGAGTCTACAACACAAAGTAATAATGACATCATACTTTATTCTAATGGGTACCAGAATCGTAATATTGTTTTGTCAAACGCTTTACTCAAGTTTGCAATTCAAAATAATATTACTATCGAACAAAAGTTTGTAGTTGAAGGACATACACAACTGCCTTGTGACAGTGTCCATAGCGCTATAGAAAGGGTCTTGAAAAATAAAGAAATTTATTTACCTTCAGATTATGTAAAACTAACTAAAATTGCACGCCAAAAACCAAATCCTTTCGAATCAACTTTAATGTCGCATTCAGATTTTCAAGACTATAAAGACATCATGTTTTATAAGTCTATAAGGCCAGGAAAATCCAAAGGAGATCCAGAAGTACGAGATATAAGAGCATTAAAATATGACCCAACTACTCAAAAAATGTATTTTAAGTTAAATTTTGATGATGAGTACCAAGAGATTCCAAAGTATCATAAATCTAAAACAAATGTTGATATCAACAAAGAAGTAACAAGTTTATACAAGAATAGAAAGGTACTTTCATTTTCAAAATGGAGTGATTTACAGAAACTTAAAATAGCTTTGCCTAGAGATGTTCACGATTTCTATGATAATTTACCGCATGAACATGAATGACTTGTAAATTTGCCAAAATTTAACAACAATTTTCATCTTTTTGGCTGTTTCTAATATCATATTATTTATTAAATGACTCATGAATAAAGTAAAGTTTATTTTGTAATCATATTTATTATTTATTATGACTGTTTTAATTGTAATAAATTGGTTTCTTTTCTATATAATACTACATCAATTGTTTATATTATATAGATATAAAATCTTTATTACTGGATTCTAATCTCACTTAGACTGTTGAAAGCAAACCATTGTTAAGGGGTCAAATTCAAATATTTTTCAAAATTAATATATTGGACTTTTGGAAGTATTATTTATTTGTCTTCTGCTTATTGGTCTAAATGCACAAAAAAAAACCTGCTTTCAACAGTCTTAATGGAACAAAAAAGTCTAATGTTGTCTATCTACTTTAAATAAATATTGATAAGTTTTGTAAAAAATAAAATGCAATAGGTATGGCGTTACACAATATATTGTAATGTAAAATAATTGATACATAATATATTTATTTTGATTTTAAACTACTCAAAGTCTCAATATAATATGAATTATTTAAATGTGATTTTAAAATTACAATAAATAAACTTTTAAGTCACCCAAGTAACCCTATACAGCCTTATACAGTTTAATAAGAACTAAAAACTTTAAACAATAATATTAAAGAAAAAAAATAATTTTAGTATTTTTAGTGGTTTTTATTTTACCTGTATTTCTTTTAAACAATTATGTGATTTATTAAAATTATTAAAGATTTGCTTTTGAACACTTGGCCAACTTCAAATTTTCTCTAAGTTGTTTACCTAAGCCATCATCAATTTGAGTGAAATGGTAAATTGCTTTTTCCTAAAAATAATAAAACATAAAATAAACAACACTATAATAAAAGAAATTTGTGTGTACAATTAAACTATTAACAAAAGTAGGTACTTGTAGAAAATCAGCAGCATGTTTTAAATTGTCAGTTATATTTTCTACCAATCTAGTTTGTTCATCTTTAGGCAACACGTTTCTATAAAGTAAACCAGCCTGGGTATAATTATCATCATTACTTGAGTCATATCTGTAAAATAATGTTTAATTAAATACATATAAAATATATAAATATTTATAATAATTTATATAATTATATATCAGGTTTTACAGTTTTATATGTATTTTCTTACTTTGCAACAGCACCAGAAACATTGAATGACGACATATTAAAGTGAGGTTGCTGTTCTGGTCCAGAAAAACTATTGGGATAATAGTTTGGAGCAGACCCTTGATTATCATAAGCTTGAGGTCCATCACGTTGATAGTTGGTGACTTTTGTACGGTATGGGCAATTTACAGGCAACTGCAAATAGTTAGCTCCTAAACGATGACGATGTGTATCACTATAAGAAAATAAGCGTCCCTAAAATCCAAAAATAGAACAGTTATACAATATAACTCCAGAAAAATAATATTAATAAAAATACAATTTAATAACCTGAAGAAGTTTATCAGGACTAGGTTCGATACCAGGCACCATGTGCGCTGGGCTGAAAGCAATTTGTTCAATATCAGCAAAATAGTTAGTCGGATTACGATTCAACACTAGCTTGCCAACTGGTATTAATGGAAAATCAGCGTGTGACCAAACTTTTGTAATATCAAAAGGATTGAATTTATTAGCATCAGCTTCTTCAAATGTCATCACTTGTATATAGAGGGTCCAGGTAGGGTGGTTGCCATTAGCGATAGCATTGAATAAATCACGGTTTGAATAATCTGGATCATCAGCAGCAAGATCACGAGCTCTTTTAACATCTAAATTTTTAATACCTTGATCAGTCTAAAAACAATTGATACAAAACATTTTATTACATTTATTATTATAAATATTGTATTCTATAATATACCAAATATTTATTAATAGTTATTATTTTTAATACCTTGAAATGAAATTTAACGTAAACTGCCTCATCACAAGCATTGACCATTTTAAACGTATGAGATCCATATCCATTCATATGACGATATCCGTCTGGGATTCCACGATCTGAGAACAGTATCATCACCTGATGTAATGATTCAGGACGAAGAGTCAAAAAGTCACAAAACATATTTGCATCCTAAAAATAATTTTAATATTACTCTGGTATTTATCACATTGTATATTAAATTGTCTAACCTTTAAATGGGTAACTGGATTTCTCTTTTGGGTATGGATAAAACTCGGAAATAAAATTGGGTCCCTTATAAAAAATATTGGTGTGTTGTTACCGACTAAATCCCAAATTCCATTTTCAGTATAAAACTTTACAGCAAAACCTCTTGGGTCTCTAAACAAATCATAAATATATGCACGATTATATATTTAAAAAAATTTAAAAAAAATATTTATATTCTGTTATTGGTAAAAAATAATGTACCCAACCCCGCCTCCCCATCCCCCAAAAAAAGAAAAGAATTTCCACCATGCCGCCTAGGCGTCATAAAACCCCGTCCATTATGCCACTGTAGGTAGGTACCTAACAGTATCAGCTGATCCACTCTCTCCACCAACAGTTGAAAATCTTGCGGCAACAGGAGTTTGTTTTCCAATGCTTGAAAATACATCAGCCTTACAGTATTTTGAAATATCATGTGTTACTTCAAAGTAACCAAATGCACCTAAAATACATTGTATTTTTTTTAATATAAATAATATATAATAAAAAGTTATTTTAAGTTTTAACCTCCTCCTTTTGCATGTACAACTCGTTCAGGAATACGTTCACGGTCAAAATGTGAAATTTCATCTAAAAGACTATGATCTTGAATCAACAGTGGTCCATTTACTCCAGCTTGAATTGAATTAGTATGATCATCAACTGGCGCTCCATTCCCAGTCCTGATAACTCCAGTATTCTGAAACATTATAAAACCAATAACATTATTACTTTATTAGGTATATGTATATGACGTATATGTAGAATAAAACTTAATTTTCAGTCAAATTGAAAAAAAAAACAAAATAGTTAATAATCAATCTATTACAGAAATCATCAATCAAATTATGTTTTTGTAATCTTCAAAAATTATACTATATTCATATATAAACATTTTATTAATATTTTACAATCATAGGGGTAGAACTCCATAAAACTTTATATAGCTATAAAAAAAATATGTGGAAATGTGGGATTATCTTATACTAAATTTTAAAGCTATTTAACCTAAATACTTTTATCAACACTTAAAAAAAATAAAAAATTCAAAATTTCGAAATTTAAAATACCAACTTATAACCTACAATAAGTCCAAGTATTTTGAACGAGTATAGAAGATGACAATTTAAATAACATTGAAATGTTTCAAGTTGTTTAAATTTTCACACCAGAGGCGTACGCAGAGGGGTGCGCTAACGGGCTGAAGCCCCATTGTCCTTATTAGTATTACTTAAAAAAATAAATATTAATCAAGTTTCAACTGTCGTCAACTAGTAAGCAAGACGTAAATTAATAAACGTCTTACCAGAATGAATTCATTTTTGCAAAATCATTGTACTTGTATACCGATTTACCTAAAAAATCAGTAATTAATTTTCAAGCCCCTCCCCATTGAAAAATACTGCGTACGCCACTAGAGTACACGATAAGTATTCGAAATAATGCTTCGATCTTGAATTTCAGTATCTTTTCCGGAGGTAAAGTGAATTAAGTTGATGTATTCGGGAGGTTAAAATTAAAATTCCCAATAGTTCCAAAAAGCGTCGGAAAAACTAACAAAATT
This sequence comes from Nasonovia ribisnigri, assembly GCA_027563435.1. Taxonomy (NCBI): domain Eukaryota; kingdom Metazoa; phylum Arthropoda; class Insecta; order Hemiptera; family Aphididae; genus Nasonovia; species Nasonovia ribisnigri. The sequence continues at coordinate 102,806 of JANEHU010000146.1, read as the reverse complement.
AAGAAAAACGGGAATATTTAAGCAAAATCGGTTTACGACAAAATCTAAAAAAATTACCGTAGGTACATGAAATCTAATTATGACCATTTTCAAATATTAATATTTTATACGGTGATAGTGAGAACTACATTAACATATGGATGCGAAGCATGGACGACTACGAGTGTAGCAGAACGATAACTTACCAAATTCGAAAACAAGATATAGCGGATGATATGCAGTCCCAAATTAGACGCAAAAACTGGTATGTGGATTATAAAGTTTAACAAAGAACTGATAGGAAAAACAGGAATGGCTCCAATTAAATACTACGTGAGTGGTCAAAGAAACCAATGGTTTAGGCACATTATGCGTGGGAATGATGATAGCATAAAGGATAGCATAAATGCATAATTAAAACAATTATATTCTGGAAACCGACAGGGAAGAGGCCACGAGGACGTCTAAGGAAAAGATTGATGGACGTGGCTAAGGAAAATTGAAAAAAGTATAGAAGTGAATAATTGGAAAAATATAATTCATGATCGGGAGGAGTGGCGTGAAGTTGTGATGGCTGCAAAAACTCTTGTAGAGTAGATCAAGCCAGAAGAAGAATATTTTACATACTCATAACAGTCATAACTCACTTAAAAATGAAAATATCGTAAACACCAACGAGATAAAGTTCTTAAATTTACTTTGATAATAGGTAAATTCACTGTAATATTTAAACAAACACAAAATTGTAACTGCTGGACCCTGGACGTACATTTTGATATATTATATTGTGTTAGTACTTGGTACGGAGACAACATAATATGCGGGTACGACGTCCTCTTAGCTTTACTCTTAGTGATTTCGGTCATATGGCATTGCTTTAGATTTTCAATAGATCTTAAAATAACTATAAAATATAAATTGATATTTGGTTTGTATATAATAATTTATTATTACTTCAAAATGTATAGTATATTTATATTTATATATTATGTAATATCTATAAACACACCGAGCGTCTGCACAGTTATTTATATATCCACGCTAAGAACATAACATGTAAGGCAAACCATAAAATTATTGTAATTAAGCTTTTGGAATTTATACCTACCATCGTATAATTTATATTATATTATATATTGTATTTTGTAATAAAAGTTACTTAGAAGTTAGAACTAATTTCATAATCATTATATTTAGTAAAACTGAATGTACAATATACAGGGTGATCTACTCAAAATATACAGCATGGTGCAGTTTAAACTGCCACGCGCTCAGATTATGTAATAAAAATTTAACATAATATATGACGGTGATACTGTGATAGTAAAGTTTGGAAGATATGGGGGTTAAGATGATCCGGAAATTATAGTTATTAATCCATTTACATTTAATAATTGTAAAAATGTTCCGAAAATAATAAATAGGTAAGTACTAGATTCAATATTACCTACATCAATTTTAAATTTTTGTAAAATAATTTTCAACGACTATAATTCTTAGTAAATACACATTTTAATAACTTCTAGACTTCTAGTTTGAATTTTGATTTAGATACATCAAGTATCATCAACATTTTCAAACATCTGCTAAATAGTTTAAAATAAAAAGGTTGGCTCTCAATATATTTAGAAAAATATGATCCGTAAGTATACTTAAAATTTCCAAAAATCAAAATGCTTAGTGAATCTTCCTGTGTGTTATGTAATATATAAATATTAATTTGTTCATTATCATTATTTAAATGGAAATAATGTATGAATGAGTAATGACTTGTATATTATTATGATTTATGACTATGAATTAGGTATAAGTAATGACATTGTTGACGGTTCCTTACGATTGTTTTTTTCATATTAAATAATTATTATTAATTAGACTATAAATTATAATTTATAGCAGTTTATTGTATAATTCAATTACGAAATACAATAAAATGAATTACTAGCTTAAAAGAATGTTGTACCCTCGTATGTTAACGTGTGGTTTCCATCTTTCTATAATTAGATATAGACGATATAGTTATTATAGTTTATATTATTCTATAAGTCAATACCGATTACGCACAACGATGTGAATAGGTTTTTAAATTTAATTTCGTATAACTGTATACAGTTCATAATAATAAGTACTAAGTAGGTAATAATGTAATATACAAACTCTATGACGTGGTGGAAAAGTTGTAAATGGTTATGACTTATGAATAATAATATTTTAAATGCTATACATCGTTATTATAATCGCTTATCCAATTTTATAATTATTTAAACTCGAAATGTCTTTAAGTAAAAATTGTACTTAAGTATATTTTATATTTTTAGGTTGCTATAAGGGAAACGTATAAGTAACCTTCTATTAAATTTTTAATCCTAGGTTTTGGAAATTTAAAACTTATTGAATTTTTACCTAAAAAATAGACTGCAACGTTATACAAAAATACTAATCCAAAAAAGTATGTACCTCGCCATTGAAAAAGTCACTGTAATGTTAGTGTTTAATTTGAATTCAATGATAATCAATAAATTAAAAAAATTATTTTGTGTCTGAATATCCAATCTCATCAAAATTTAAAGTTTAATCGCTCTTAAAGTCTGATTCTTGTAGGCAAAAAGCTCAAACAAAAATCAATTATGTACCTACATGAAGTATTGAAGTGCTTTCTATAGTTGTTATGGAATTGAGTAAAACAATTTAAAATGTATTCCTTATTCTCTAACATTAAAATGTGTACTTTGCATTAGTTATAATTTATAATACATATAATACATTAACTAAATAAGTAATCTATAAATAATTTAAAACTAAACGTCAACAACTCTTTTTATTTCATTATTATATTTTTATATTCAAACACACCTATACTATAAAGTAATAACTTGAAACTGATGTTATTATACTACCATATCAGAACATAATATAGATATTATAAGTTATTTGTATTATGACTGGGATAGGTTCTACTGAAATGACTACTGAGTTAAATAATTATTATTGAGTTATAATTTATAACTTATGAATAAAAATATTTTGAAACCAAAGTCAAACCAATTATTATAAAAAATCAAAACTATTTTTAAATTATCGTAAGTATACATGGCATTTAGTTAATTCTTTACTATTCAACAATATTAATTTTATAATTAAATATTCCAAATTATAATCAGCTATAAGCTATACTTTTCTGACATCTATTTTTAATTTACAAAATACTAAGTAGTATGTAGGTATTTATTCAGGCACTTACACAATATTATACAATTTTTTTAAATGTACCTATTTATAAATGTTAATATATTGATATTACGTCACTATAAGGCTATAAATTATAAGTATAAAATAACAATGATAATAGCAATAGAAAATTAAATTTGTAAAATCGTGAAGAATGGCTTAATGCAATATTAAAATTTCAATGATATTCAATACATTCCTTTTGTATTGTTTTACTCAATAACAATTTGTAGTTTAAAATATTTTGGAAAAATGAAATCACATTGGGCGTGGGACACATATGTCCTGACTCCATAAGTCCTAAGGCTATAGGTCAAGTATCTACCTCCAAACATGATTTACTAGAAATACTTTTACTCCAATGATAATTTAAAAGAATCAAGGTTGATTTCTGAGATATAATTATTTATTAGTCACAACTCACAAGCAATATAACTCAATACTACTCAAAACAAATTAAATCACTATTTAAAAAATTAAAAATAACTATAACAAATAACAAGGTTACCTATAAAAAGGGGAGTTGATTTATTTTTACCAGAATTTTTAAAACTTAACATTTATTAACGGTATTACTAATATTTCAATTAGGATAAGTAAATTTGTAATTATTAGTTTCAATCACTTGTTTTAAACAAATATAATATATAGGTTTTCAAGGTTACTATCAGTTGTATTATATTATATTAAGGTTCTATTCATTATTCATTAACATTTAACGTGGGAATTAATACATAGAAACAGTAAAAGACAGAACAAACATAGAAAAGGTGATTAAGTCATTTATTTAGTCTGGTTTTAAAATAAGACAGTGAGAGTAGAAATATTTTAATATTCATATTCTTCAATCATTACAAATGATAAAATATAAGAAGAGTATAATTATTTAACTTGAAACAATTCTAAATAATAATATATTTAAATAATGTAAGTTGTTATGGCCATTCACCTTTGCCCATTTGTGAGATTAAAACAATATAACCTAATGTATGTAACTTAAAACCTCAGACCAGGATAGAATATATTTAGTCTGTGTTTAAATTTAAAACAATAACCTTTTGTAGGTTTAAAATATAATTGTTTTATTATAATATGTATACGTGTTACTAGTGTTATATATACATAAATTCAATAATTTGTCTTTGTGACAACCCTAGTTTCCAGATAATGTAATATGAAAAAGGTGTGCAAGTGGGTATCGTTCTACTGTACAGTTGTAGTTGTTGAGTATCTCATTGTAATGGATTTGTTATATTTGAATTCAATGATAAACCATTGCATATGAAAAACGATTCTGAGGTGAGACGTTGTGTCATCCTAACAAACTTTTTGAATAATCAAATTTAATAATAAAAATTATATTTAAATATAAAATAATTTTTTTCAAAAATTGGTGATTGGTTTGCATAACAATTAGGTACCAAGTTTTGCACTTTTTTTTGTTTTTCCTGATGCTTTCTAAAACTACTACAAACAATATTCACTTTTCTTTTAGAAAAGATACTTATGTCTCTGCTCAGAATCTAAAATAAAACTTGTTTTGTGTTACAAACTCTATTATTATAAAAAGAAAAATGTAATAGAAAAAATAAAATAAATAAAGAATAGTAAAATTAAACATACCTAGCTACTGTCATAAATTTAAATTTGATATATTAATGATATACTTATAGGTACCATTACTCATTAGTATGAGTGTATACGACCTAAGTCCATTGTGCATCAATAGCGTCATGCATACTTCATATCATAGTTGTTAAAGTTTTATTGCAAAGGTAAAAACTAGTAGGTATTAGTCTAGTATCAAAAGTGCCTGGGTACTTATTGTATGCAAATTAAATAATAGTGTAAACATAATTTATAAAATAACAATAATATGATAAATTATTAGTGACAGCATAATGTACCAAGCAGTAGTTGTCAAGCACATATAATAAACATTATAATAGTAATTAAAAGTGTTCGGTTGTAAACGAGGAAAAATAGTAAATTCTAAATACAGGCAAAATATTGCAACATTTCAAGAATGCAAGTTGCAACATTTTACTCAATTATTAATTATGATCGCTAATGAGTAACTAATGACATCATACTATTATTTTCATACCTATTTTGTACAGCCAAGACTCGATAACTCGTAATTCAAGGGGAATAAAAATAAATTTTATATATTATGTATTTCTAAAGTTATATATCTAAACACAACTTAAAAAGAGTCATTCATGGTGTAGTCATGTACATGGTTTAACCCCCCCCCCCCTCAAACACAGGCGTTTTTGTACGTGCCCATTTTTTTGTGCTCTGATAACCCCCCTATATGTTTCTAGTTTTATAAAAAATGCTTGAGAACGCCACTGGTCATGTAGTATGCTAACTACCGCTACTTCATAGATTTAGTATGCTTACATTGCTAGTTACTACCTACCTACCAAATACCTACCTACTGATTAAATATTAATAAAAATTTATAAAAAATTGAATTAAAGCACTTGTTATTGTTTTTACGTTAACCTAGAAAACTTCAAATTATTTGTCGTGTTGTATTCTAAATTTCAATGGACCGCCACCATTTATAATTTAGTTGATAGTCTAACAAATCTGTTGCTTAACACAGCGAGGTGGAAGGACAAAACACAGACTAAAATAATATAATATCTAAATGTAAATTATCGTGGGACTTGATGGTCGATGATATTCACAAGTTATCACGATGGTCGATAGCTATTAAGCTATTATAGTAATGTATCAGTATCACAGTTATAGTGAGTTATTTCTTAATAACTCAAGTCACAGGCAATGTCCAGCAATAAAATGAAATAAAAATATAACATATAAAAGAGTTAGTATGACAGATAAGCAGGTCTTATTTTCTGGTCATACTATACGAGATGGTAACTAAAAACACTCACTTCAAGGGGCAAATAAAAAATTTGAGATGTTGAGGTTTTTGAATGATTGAGACTCAGCTGTATATAGTTTCTTATAAATTGTATTAATCACATTTATTTGATAAATACTTATAAATTAAAGGCAATAATGGAAAAAAAATGTTAGTTTTATTTTGGAACTGATTATATGCATATAAAATACAAAAATGTATACCTATTTAAATATAAGATATATTTATTTAACTTAATGGTACTTAAATTTAAAAAAAACAAAAACAATATTCATTAAAATAAGCAGTTATTTTGCATTTATATTTTTAATGATAAACTGCTAACATTTCAACAGGTATTCATGATTTAATATGTTGTCTTGGTTAATTTACCAAACTAACGTAATACATTTCCTTAGGTTAGTACTAACCTAATAGGTACTAGTTTATTCATTACCGTAAAAGATTTATGTTCATATTAAATATGAATTATAAATTAATATTAATAATATATTTAGTTATGTAATAATTTTTAGTTTCATTTTTTTATGTTTAAAATTCCCTAACTAAATATTAAAATCATCTAACAGATTTTTATTTATAAACTGATTCTGGTGATTCACTAAAAGCACTGTTACCACAATTTTTCATTTCATTATGATTTTATTCAAAATTTACTTTTTGGAGTTTGTAAAGATACTTAAGAATCATATTTTCAATAACTTAGATTTTATATGCAATTTAAGGAGTGTTCTACTTCTTGTGGTAGTATAAACGTATTTTTTCCAAATTAGAACCACTATTTTCTTATTGTAAATTATTAAGATGATTTTAATGAAATTTAAATGTATACAAATCAAAATCTGAAAGAGCAGATTATTAGATATCAAACTTTTAAAGTACTTTAAACAAACTATGGTTTAAGCCATTTAAGGATAATAAATAATAATCCTTAGAAAATGACGTAGGCTATGATGATTTAAAAATTAGTAATTAATGTAAATGTTTTACAATTTTATAATTCGCCTTGTATAATAAGGTATTTTAGAGTTATTTTAGACATTATGATAAATGTATATCATATAATATATAATTTTTAATTTATAATTACATATTAAGGTAGGTATGTACTACATACTATGTAGATAGTTATTATAATTTAACATTGTCTATGGAATATGTATATAACATTTATTAATATTACTCATACAACAAATATAAAATGGAAAAACATTATTTAAATTTTACTGTATAATATATTCTATATTTTTATGTTAACAGGAATTTTGTGAAGTTAAAAATGTTCAAATTAAAATTTAGAATTTGAATAATTATGATTATAAATTGTTGAAAAACACAACTTTACAACCCCGTTTACAGGAAATATGTTGTAAATTATAATTAACATAATTATTTCTTAATTTTAGCTATCTACTCAAATGTTAAGTTTTAATAGGTACATAGCAATTGTCATATTATTTCAAAATCAAAGATAACCTATATACCTAAAACATTTTTTTTTTTTTAATATAATAAATTTAAATAATTATACTCGTTATCATATGATACCCAGAAATTATCTAGGTCTCTCGAAATACAAAAATACCTAACTATGATGAAGATACCTATTACATTTTACAAAAACAATTGACAAAAATTAAATTCAAATAAAAATAATTAGAAAAAAGTTATTGATAAATGATGATCATTGAAGTATATATTATACTATTTAGTTTATTATACCGTTTTATACTAGAACATGTACCTAATCATTATAAGAAAATAAGCTAAACAGTTTTGTACATTTTCCATATTTGATATTAGCATAACAAATTATTTATTTACTAACATTTTATTCCAAGTACAAATAAATAAATTCAGAGATTAATCCATGATAATTATTAAAAATATAAAAATAGATATAATTATAATTGTATAGCCATATAGGTCACTCATATTCTTATATATAAATGTTATAAACTTATCTATATTAATAAGCATGACAAATCAAAGACAAATGCATGTATAATATTTTATATTTGTTTCTATGTATACTGGTATAGCGGTGAAAAAATTAAATAATTAATAAATTAAGGTACTAGTATCGTTCACTTATAATAAATACACAACTAAATTATAAATATCAAACAATGTCATATAATAATTTATTACCTCAACAGATTTTTTAAAATCTTCGAGTTGTTTATCGGCCGGATCTTTAGTGTGAGACATTATTTTTTATTTTATAAAATGTATAACTGCAGGTGTTTGACTTCTTTTGAAAAATTGTTAATTTATTGTCACAATAACCCACGTCTAACTCCTTCAACCATAGACCGCACACTGGCAACTATATGACTACCAAGCAAGACGTACCAGTCTACAGTCAACCACACCAAAGCATACCCACTCCTCTCTCCATAGGTATTCCACGCAGTCTGCATTCGAAATAATACATATACAGTGTATTATGTATAATAAAATATTGTAAAGTATACTGAATAGGTAATAATCGATGTTACAATGTCACTCTGACTCCGTGTGAATGTTGTTTTGTGTCCGTTGCATACTTGCGTCAACACTCCACAGTCCAAAGTCGACAATAACAACCCCACCCGCCCCTTGTTCCATTTTCATAATTTATGTACTAAGACCGACAACTAAACACTGTGCATTCCCGTTCCCACTGGCCACTACGCAGTACCATTGATATACGAATATTTTAATCAATAACTTATAAAACAATCATCAAAAATCAAAATAACAAAATTTAAAATGTCTCTTAAAAAACTAATCACCATATAATATTATCATGTTTCTGTGATAGTACCGCCGGTCGCAAGAAGTTTTTTATCATGATAATATTATGTTTTTTATAATCGTGGACGGGCCCAGGCGGCGTCGTCGTCATAGATAAAATTATTGGCGTTCGTACTTCGTACAAAATATTTAAATATCGTACAATGTACCATTAGATACCTAAAATTGGTAAATAATATAGATTAGAATGCGGGAAGCTCTTCTGTTGAAATCATTAAGTTTACCTATACAGTCCGTCCCTCACTATATATATAATCATATACAAAAAACAAAATAAACAAATTATTTGGCGCAAAAATTCGAATTTCCACCCCCGCTTTAGGTACATAAGAAACATACTTAGAAGTAAAGAAATAAAAGAAAACTTATTGGGCAGGTATATTATACTATTTATTTATGTTTATAATTTTGTTCTTTATTTATATACCTAATGTATTTATTTTCATACATAAGTAATCTTTATTTTTTTTTTTTTTATAAAAGTATATAATTGTGCAGTTATGTTCATTATATTCTTATAAAATTTTTCAAAAAATTAATTGGGTGTATACTGTATAATATAGTATATTATATTAATATATCAATAACAAAGGTTTATATTGTTATAGCCTTATAGCAACCAATGTATGCTGAGCTTAACTAAATTTTGATAAATAAATTGTCTGAATAAAAAAAAAAACATAGGTATTATTTTTTTTTCAATGGCAAGTAGAAAAAGGTAGCTTTTAAATAAGTATAAGTAAAAATACTTACAACATACAGTATCTTTATAATCTACTATGTTAATTACTGACTAGGTAATGTCATGACAAAATAGATCTATTAATATAATAGCCAATATATTATAATATATATTATACTTACAATTTACATAGTATTATAGTTAACTATCTTATCACAAAAATCAAAATAAAACAAGGGGTTTGACTAGCCGTAGTGTAATTTAGCGCTAAGGTGTCCCCAGAAATTCCACAATCTTCCCTTATTCTAATCTATGTTCTATAGTATTTGCTATATTGGGCAGTATTATAGTATAAATAATAAATGTATAATCGCTTCAATTTTCAATAGTTCAATGCAGTATCTGTCTATGGTTCAATGTTACATTCGGCACCGGCACGACTGCACGAGTACACGACCTTCATCCAAAAATCGTTGAGTAAAACGATTAAAAATTTCAAACTATATACCTAGCTGTTCTTTTGAGATTTCAAGGTTTTTCTTTTAACGGCTAAATGGTTAATTGATGACGATAAATACCTATTTGTACATAATATTATATTATTATTATATCCCGATCACTATTTTTATGTAATTATGTAGCCATATAGGTACATCATATGTATAGGTATACTAGGTATAGGTTAGCTATAGTCTAGGTATACCTACCAATAGTATTTGCAATTTGTATAGACCATCATAATTCATAGGCTCGGTTTAACACTTTAACTGCAATTTATTCACTACAACCATTATAGTATTATATATTATTTTTGATTGATAGTGGTCATACCAATTAATAACGTTTCGTATTTTTAGATTCTACATTTTTTTTCTTTTTAAGTGAGGGGCCGGTGAATGAATTGATTTAACTTTCGATTTGGCATAATATAAACACGATTATATAGATATAAGTGATATAATTAGGTATATAGCTCAGAATATTTTACACTAGATACGTAGGATTTAAAATATCTTTTCTGTAATCATCGCTTTAAAAATTGTTTTTATATTTTATTTATTTGTTATTTTTTTGTCTGCCAACACATTTGGCTCAAATTTCAACATTAAGGATGGTTTCTGATTACAAACTTGATCAATTTAAAAAAAAACAAGGTAATATCTATAACCTATTACTATTAGGTACTTATTGAATAATTATGCAAGAAAATATTGATTTTACATTGTATATATGTTACATAATTATTGAAGACGATTAATAAATGAAAAATGGTTAACAAATTAGTAAGTTATATAACATATTTCACCAAAATAATTATTTATTTTTAAGTATATCTTAAATATTAAATTTAAAAATATTCACTCTTTAAAATGATTGATTATATTGTATAAATAGTTTAAACTCGACTGCCGTTAAGATTTAATTTATATTTTAAAAATGTATGACATTGATATATTTTATGTGAATATTTTTAAACGTTGTATAGTCTCACACAGGGCAGGGCTAAAACAAGTTACATCCAAAATGTTAAAACTACTTAAAAGTCGTCCAAACAATAAATATAAACCTACATTAAATTTCAATATTGTAAAAATTAATAATATATTGTGCACAATAGTCAAAATATAGAGTCCAGTGCCCTGAGTGTATACTGTATACCAGTGTTTCCCAAAGTGGGCGATATCGCCCCCTTGGGGGCGCTAGACCTATCCAGGGGGGCAATGGAAGTTACAAGCTTAATTGGGGGGAATTTCATTACAAAAAGGGGGCGGTGATAGTTTCATCTGTCGTTATCGCAATAACAGAAACACCGTACGTGATCCAAATTATCTGAATTGTGTGTTTTGTATTTTTAGATTAATCGTTCGTTGTCTGTCGACATTCGTCGATAATCTGTCGTTATTGCGATAACAGAAATTTAAATTCTAAACGTTTTTCACATCATGGCATCTGAATCGAAGAAAAAATGTAGGCAGTATAATATTGAATATTTGAAGTATGGTTTTATTCAATCGCCTACAAATATAACATTACCAATGTGTCTCATTCGCCGAAAAGTATTTTCAAATGAAGCTATGAAACCGTCGAGACTGCAAGAACATTTAATAAAAGTTCATGCTAATAAAAAAATATGGATTTATTTTATTACATACTTTTTTAACAATATTTTTTTTAAGGGGGGCGTCTGTCGGATTTTTTTTTTGGAAGTGGGCGGTAAAGATACAATGTTTGGGAAACACTGCTGTATACTTTCCTAACTCCTATCACTGGTTGAATCATGGATATTTCCCCCGACAAACTTTTTGACGGAGACATTTTCCCCCCAATTTTTTTTTAAAGTCTACTACTTAATAATATTATATTACTAATCATCGAATAAGAAATTATTATTTTTTAACACATATTTTTTAGCTTTTGTTCATGTTTATTTTTTTTTCAAAAGAAAAATTAATACTATATTTAAAAGTTTGATAAGAACTCAGCATCCAAATATTTGGGTGTTCATTGAAGCACTTCAGATATCAAATTCACAAGCAAATATTAAATTGTTAAATATCCAAACTGGTACAGATCTTACAACAACAAAAATTATATATATATAAACAGACTAAAAAATATGTGTTTAGGAATAACAAAAGAATCACAAATAAAGATTTATTTACAAACTGTATCATTTTTATGTCGGAATTTTTGGTCATTTGTATTAATTATTAATTATATTTCATTTAGACTATATCTTTAAACTATACCTATTATAATTATATTTATTTAAAACTATATTTTTATTGTTCAAGTAGTTCAAATTATCGAAGACTATTGTACTATATTAACTTTTATTTAGACAATATTTTATTTAAAATTATATTTTTACTTAACTTTTTTTTTAATATTATTTATTATTTTTTTGTTAACATTTTCTAGTTAACTGGTACTGCTTTTACAAAATAAATATGAACAAAGACTAAAAAATATGTGTTAAGAAATAATAATTTCATATTCGATGATAAATAGTATATTATAAGTAGTTGATTTAAAAAAAAAATGGGTGGGAAATGTCCGCATTAAAAATGAGGAAAATGTCTTACTACACCGAAAAAAAGCAGGGGAGAAAATGTCCATTTACCCACTGGTGACTGGTCACACATGCTTTTAATACTATCGGTAGAATTAACCCTATGGGAATGGTTACGGTAATCTTTATTTAAATAAGTGGTTTGATAAAAACCAAAATAAGTTTAAACAATTGCCAATAAAATTAGAAGAAATAAAAAGTATAAATTGGTTACGCTCTACAAATTATGGTTAAACAACTAGTCGGTAAGACGGTAAACATCAGTATATTTATTTATTTTTAATTTTTCAATTATAAAGTTTCACCATTATGAGTAAGTTTAAATAATTAAAATATGCATAGGTATATTTGCATAAAAATATGTTTACTATTTAATGAAACAGGAAAATTAATTATTTTTTATCGATGAATGAATAGTTTTGAACAGCAAGAAAACATCAGAGGCATATTTCGAAAAAAGTTTTAACTTTTTCAGATAATATTTTTAATCTCTAAAGAATTTGATATTAATTATAATAGTTTTTAATTTATTGCGGCAAGAAAAACATTTGTTGTTGGAACTTTGTATTTGTTATAGACAAAAATTGTAATATTCATAAGTCAATAAAAAAACTAAAAAAGGTGAAAATTTCAAGTCTTTAAAATTATTTTTTAAATTTAAATTTAAAATAGAAAATTTACAATGTGTAACATATGTACAATAATAAGCAAATAGGTTAATTACGGAAAATATTTACAAGATGATTTAGTAAGAGGGAGGCTGTGTGACATTGGGGTCAGGGGTTTAGTATAAATCCCTGCACCAAAATCTTTTTAACCGACGGGTGTTATTATTATAGGTGGGTTTTCTCGGCCTTGGTTGGCTATACGGGGGTTGATTTGGGTGGCTAGTTTGGAGTGGAATTTTTTGTAGTGTTTGGATGCAATTGTGGTAACGGTTTCAATTTTGAGGTCGTTGTGGAATGAGTTGTTAGAAACATACCAAAGTGCAGAAGTTAGTGAACAGAGAGTATAATTGATTGAAATGCTTGTATTGTTTTTGTTTGGGATGGTTTGGCACAGCCCTATATCTGTATTCCATAAGCCCAGATTTATTTTTAAATAACATGTAAAAAACACAAAATCAATGTTGTCAAAAGCCGGTTTTGCGAAAAATGTATGTAAATCCCTGATTTTTTAATTTTTGTTTTTACTGTTTATATTCAAAAGTACTGTGAACTTATAATTTTGACCTCTTAAATTACTAACTAGATCCAAATTGCTATACCAGAAATCACTCTCAAAAATGAATACTTAAACATTATTTCTTCTTTTAAAAATTTAAAATTTAAAAAACCTCATTTTAAAGTTAATACATTTATTGCTCCACTCAGAATCTAAAACGTGCTTATAAATTAATAAAATTATTTATTTTAATGTTTGTCGTATTACTTATATTTATAACTAAAATGTAATAAATAAACATATTTATTATTTTAATAATAATGTCTTAGGAATATTTATCGATATAAAGAAAAAACATTGTCTGATTGATCAGACACAATTTGAACTTATTCTTGGGGATAGGTTCTTACAATGTACATAAAAATAAGCTATATAGTATATACTATTATAAATTCTCTATTAAAATTTAAAATTTATATTTTCCTAACCAAGACTTAGTCATAATATCTTCAAAGATTATAATCTTCATAATATCTAAATTCATTATGTTTCAAAAATGTATGCCTATTTATGTTTAATCATAGAGATATTGAAACATTGGCACATATAATAATAAAAGGATCAATATAATTTATTGGTCATATTTTCTAAAAACTAATTTTAATATTTTATTTGTGTTTTGTAAAATTTATACTACTTTAAAAATTAATTTACATTCCTTTGATAACAATTATATATTATTTAAACGATACATTAATACAATAGGTTTTTAAATCCTACCCTTAAAATTATGATTTAAATTAAAATTTAAGTTTATATTATGAATTTGTTAATCATATCTTATTATATTATTATTTTTCTGTTAAATATTTAAATTATAAATCCTATTCATATCACAGATATATAGGCTATAAACATGAGTAGACCAATACTGTTATCGTTATATCAGCTAATTGTAATCATTACTGTTTTTGGTGAAATAAATAAATAATTACTATATTTATAATAAACAAACATATTACAATTATATTAATAATAATAGATCATGATACGTATACTTATAGAGTAATTACGGCTAGAGGCATATTGATATTGTTCGAAACATCACGAAAGCAGTTCCGTCCCCCCCGTTCTCGGTTCAATAAGGTATATTGATATTGATACTTACGGAGTTACGTTCTTAACTCGCAATAACCTAAGGGCAATTAATAATAATTATTTTGGTTTATCAAACTTATACTATAGTGGCTACGTCTATACTAAATAAAATGACTGGTATACGTATATACTATATAATGTGACTGGTATAATTATATGCTCACACATCATTCATAAGCGCGCACCCAGGATTTTTGTTTAGGGGGGGGGCTTAAACATTTTTTTACTTTCCTTACACACAAGTAAACAATTACCATAAATAATACCAAAATAATCATTTTTTTTTTTTTTATTATTTCCACATACCTAGTACATAATGTTAATATGTATAATTATATTTATAAGTAATTATTATCAAAATTAAATTCAAAATTTAAGTTTTCTGTGTCCTTTTTCTTAAAAAACTATTAGTACTTCGGATTCATTTATTTTATTTCTCGAGGTATATATAGATTGGCCAATCCATTTAAACGCGACTATCCCATTATGTTTCGGAGGTATGTTTTAATTTGCGGCCGTAGTGTGGAAAACGATCTGTCAGCCGTACTTGAACTTACTGGTAACGTTGCAAATATTTTCAAAAGTATAAAATTACTGATTCAAATATTTTTAAATCAAATACCTAAATTTAAACCATAAATTGCGTTTAGTTGTAAGGTATTGCACATTTGCAACAGTATTTTTAATTTTTCATACCACAATTCGAATTCGTCTTTGTGACAGAAAAACTCTTTTATTGCATATTATCTTTTACATTTTTTTACACGTACGTAGGTTAGGTAATACAATACGTATTCAACACAACTGTCACAACGGCAAAATCGAACGGACTGAACTGTCCAAACGAACCAAAACCAACAGTTATAATTATTATTGTTATCGTAGTTACCAATCAAAGTCGATGAGCCGACGTAATCCCTAGTACCTACCTATAAATTTCCAAATAATTTTCAACGAAATAAGCGATCGGCGATTGCCAGAAACCTTATCACGTACCAATTGAACTATTAATGTGTAACTAACATAAAAATAAAACTTGGAAAAAAATATCATCTCTCATATTATCATTGTAATACTATATATATTTGTGACGATATGTTATAATATAATGTATAATTGAATGTAGCCTCAAAGCCCTCCCCCTGGGTGACGGGTGTGCCACTGACATCATTGCATTTTCAGTTTTTAACTTGAACTTTGGACTTTGGAGGGGCTTTACATATTTAAGCGAAGTCTAAGTGTCTAACTAGGCCCTAGGGGGTCATAACACTCAAAACAGTCATAACTAGTATTAAAATATTAATTGTAGACCCCCTGTCATAATTATTATAGTCCTGCCAATGGTAGCTACATTTTAAAACTTTAATTTTTTTTCGTTTTATTAAATAATACCTTGAAAACTATTTATTTATTTTTTGGTTATCAAACTATATTATTGCATGCAATGGCCCTTTGTACAACTTATCATGTCGTGTAGTTGTTACTATACATTTTAAATACTACTTAGAAGTTGTTAATAACAGATAAACTAAGCACAAAAATAGTCGTAAAAGACATACGATTTTATTTTTGTAACATAAATTAATAAACGGTGATAACGTTTAACGATTAATTATGACCGGACAATCGCTGTGCCTGCCGACCGCGTAATATAGGGACTTTTTGCTAAAAATCGAATCATAAGCATTTAAATTTTAAAGTTCGAATTTTGATCAAATTTATCAAACTTAAAATTTAATAATTATTTTGTAGTTAAAAATTTTAAAATGTTCAACTTTTATAGCTAATTATTGAAAATTTAAAATAAGGTTTTATGTAAATAAATAAATAAATAACTTTATTCACAATAATATCATCAATTAATATACTTCATAGGCTGACTGACCGTTTTCGCTCGACCAACGAACTTCCAAGACTGTTGGATGATGTTTCATTACATGAGAACGTATATGTTTTTCCAGCAAGACGGAGCACCAGCCCACAATGCAATTTTTGTTAGAGAACATTTAAATCAAATATTTCCGAATCACTGGATTGGTACTATAATATAGCGTTGTTCCCTAGCCTGCATCCCCAGATCCCCAGATTTAACGCAATAGAATTTTTTTTATTGGGATATTTGAAGACTTAAACTTTAGGACTGAAAATCAAGACTGCAACTTTGACTGAATTTTTGGGACGATTGGAAACTTCGAACAATTCATACGATAAATTTATTTAATAAATTTTATTTTTTACTATAATATTAATTACTATTATCATTATAACTATTTTGTTGTACATTTAATTAATACAGTAGACGAAATATCATACACTAAAAATAATGTTTAATTATTTCACACTTATTTTATTATTTAACTTGGTCAGTTTTAGAAATAGAAAAAAACTTTTTACCCGATAAATGTCTAAAAAAATACTCTACTCGAATCTGCAGAAAAAAATGTGGGTTGCCATCTAAAAAAAAGTAAGTTGTATTGCGCATGCGGCGTATCGAGATAACTAAAAATTTGAAATTGGTCTGAAAATATGTATTTAAGTACTGCCTATCACCTCCTGAAACCCCATTTCAATACAAGGTAACCTAGTTTAAATATTGAGTGGTACCTAATATCCTGATCACATTGTATATCCACCGTGCATAGACCTATAAACTGAAGTTTATATAGGTCAGAGATCTAAATATGTATAGTAGTATATGATCTAAGATTCTAAGATGATATCTAGATGATATGGTTACTGCAGGTTAGCACGGGTTACGATAACAATTATATCCGTGCTGGCTAGCGAATGAACAACAAAATACAATACAATAGGAACACGCGACACGAAGTATACGACATAGCTGTGAACAGTGTGAACCCAGCTACATGCCTATAATCTATCTATGCACATACATAAATTATATTACATACCCACCTACAATTATATAGTAGCTGCGATAACTCGGAGTTGAAGGGATTAAGGAGATAACAAATCACTTTGAGATAATATATAAAATATTATCTCAAAATAATAATATAATAATATAATTGGTATTATATAAAATACCAATTATTTGAGATAATTAAATCGAATTTAACATAATCTTCTAGGGGAATGAAACAAATCTAGTTGTAATAAGTTATCGACACTCGAGTACTCAACTTGTTGGCTGTAGTAGGTATTCATATACATATTAAAATAGTATAAATTATAATATTATGTTAAACTACCTTATGGTATCTAACTGTTTACGAACAAAAACTAAAATAATAAAATGTGTAGGAGGTATACGATGTCCCATTGCCATTTTCCACACAATATATTTTATAGTTCACTAATTTAATACCTAACTCATTGCCATGTATTAGAAACAATCATCAATATTTGACTACTTTCACCGAAGTTATATATACTTGAAACATGAAATTTCAATGCCACTTATTAATATAATTACTATATAGTGCATGCAGGTTCAGATGGTAATCTAGGGATTAATGAATTATGTATTATATTAATAGTATACTTGTTTTTTAACTGTTAAAACAAGTAACAACACATGAAGAACCTTGTATTACATTTTCAAGCCTAAGCTATTCAATTTGAACATTCTTAAACTACAAAATAATAAAAAATGTTCGTGAATTGAACAATTTTTGCAGAATTTTAATTTGATATGTGTAAAACAAATGTGATGCATATTATATTTATATTTATTTAAATTGCTGTTACATTTAAGAGGAATCTTATTTTTAATTCTCAAGTTTTTTATCTGAGCATTATTTTGTATCCATATTTGAAAAAAATTTGGTCTAAATTTTTAAAATTGTTTTATGTGCAGTGGCGTAGCCCGAGGGGTTTATTTGTTTGTTTTTTTTCCTTTTGCCATTGAAATTGTTTTCCCTAATAAAGCTATTATTTATATTAGTTACATACGAAAACTGTAAAAAACTTAATTTAATTTAAACGTATCTCCCGCCATTTCATAATCCTAGCTACGCAGAGTATGTAAGTAATAGTGGAATCCGGGAATGTTTCAATATTTTTTTAATAGGTAATACTAAAAAATAACAAAAATGGTTTGATACTTTGATAATAAATCGTAATTATACATTAAAAATTCAATGTGGCTATTAATTAACAGCATTTAGACATCTAGTAAAATCGATGAATTGTTTTATTTTGTCAATTTGTGTCAATATTATCAAAACAGCTAGAGGCTTATTCTCCATTGCTTCTCAAATGTCGTCAATGGTTATTTATACAACGAACCTATTCACACTATATTCCACAGACTTATAGGTAATTTAAAAGTTATATGTCATGTTTTTAGCAAAAATTTGTTCAACCATTGATTTTATAATATATTATAATACATATAACATATCATAGTTCCACCATTAAAAACTAAAAAACTTTAGTACGCTATAATACCATACGCCTAACGACTGTACCAATTTAATGGATAGTGGATTGTGGATTGGAAACCACCAGGTACGCCATTGTATATTATATACAAAATGTTATAATAAAAAATAGTTATAATACTACCTATATAGTACCTACAACCTATTATACATCATATACTAATATCGTTCTTGACTAGGTACTTAATAACAAATCTGAAACACAAATCTGTGTAAATTTATTATCGTCGGCCAATACTATGGAAAAAAAACTCAAATATGACCCGCCAATCACCGTATTTTATTTGAGCTTTCTTCACATCTTTTTACTCCATAGTATTTTATATTGTTTCGAACTTCATACTTATCATTCGATATTTAATATTTATTTTGATTTGATAAATTAAATGATTCAAAATAATCTAGATTATAGACTAGTTCTATACCAGTCACTACTCACTATTCACCATCATTTGGCAACCATCATTCATCACCGCAATTGACTCGTCTCACAACACTCGCCGCTTTACTATCTAGGTCGTTACTATCTACTCGCCACTCGCCAGTGTTAAATAATTAAATTATGATGTTTAATGTAATATGTAAACATTACAACATTTGTATTTATTAATAATTGGTACCTACCACCTACGTGTTTGTAATAACGTCTTAATCTGAAGATTATAGTTTCTGAATTCAATTTGTACCGTGTCTTATTTTATCGAGTCTGAAATATTTTAAAGCTTCTTGTATAGTAATTATAATGACAACATTTCAATAAATAAAAAGTTATATATTTCGCACAATCTTAATCTATATTTACTATTAGAATGGAATTATTGATTAACAATCCTTTTTGAAATGTCAAAGAAAAATATTATTGTATACTTATACAATTCACCATTTTTCATGAGAAGATCAAAACAAGAATCAAGTTTTAAGGAAGAACGTTGTTCTAACTGTTTATGTCAATGTGAGTTTATCAGTATTATTTGTATCTTTTCTGTAGTTATAACTGAGATATTTTTGATATGTATAAAGTTAATATTCAACTAAAATTAAAATACTGCGTTCTCATATACTTACTAAGAACATTTTTTTTTATAGAAAACTTCTACAAAAAGAAATAATATAATGTTGAGAACCTTACAGAATACAGTGTTTGATTTTGCTGAAAAAAATTTAACTTATGATTTATGAAGAAGCATTAAGAAACAATTGCTATTGAACAAGGTATGGAATCTTATAATTATTCACTTAGTGTACGATAGGTTACAATGGTTTACACCCCGCACTATAGCTTACTTCCAGTCGGCAGTCAATAATAATTTTAGTAAACTGTTGTCTTAAATAATTATGTAGAAAAAACAACACAACGAATATTATTGACAAGTAATATTTGAAAATTAATACAAACAAATTGAGTTCAATGTTTTTTTATAATATAATTAGATCAATTCACCTTAAATAATGGATAACATAAGTATGAGTTTTTAATGACACATATAAAATATAAGTGTAAGTAATAATGAGAATGAAAATTAAGTATATTTCCTCTGCCTACGTTTATTTTTTTTTGTTAAAACAATTATGTCATCATGTTCCTACCTAAAATATATTAAAAAATTAGTTTTATAATGTTTTCATTAAATTTAACCAACAATTTCAACAAATCAATTTTTTTATTGGTGATTTTGTTCTTTTATTATTTACATACAATACTTACATTTTCCTTGCATATAATTTCAACATAGATATTTAATATGTTACAAATAATGTTACTCTTTAGGTATATTTTAATCTAAAAAAATGTATGTTTTTTTTTTAAGAAGAAGAAGAAACTAATATTCAAACTGATTTGTACAAGTGTGATTGTTCAGCTAAAACTGTACATGGCAACCAGCTACCGCAGTAAACGAAAGTAGTAAAGTAAACCATTTCTTTAAAGTTGGTTGTACCATTTGATTGATGGTATTAAAATTTATCAGGTTTGTTTGTTTTTTTTATTTATTTATAATTGGTTTCAATTGATTTACTAAATTAAATACTGATTATTCATAATAAGATTGATTTAAGTAAAAACGGAAAAAAGTCTTTCTGTGTTCATTAAGCATTCTAGACTGACAGGTTTTGATTTATTTAAATCATTAAAATATAATTTATGTATTAAGTAAATCCATTTTGTACAAAACAATTAATTAAATAACCAGATTTCTCAACAGAAAAATAATATTTTTGGTTGAATATTTTAAAATTTGTTTGATAAAGATGTAATTTATCAATCTTGTAAAGTAATTTCGATTAATTATGCTGTCTTTTCAACGTAACAAAGTTTTTTTGATACTGTATTTTTAGCAATTGCTTCTAAACTTGTTTATTGATTAATTAAACCACAGTGGTATTATATTATTTTATACATAATATATTCCAAAATTAATTTAATTGCACATTATAATTTTGTTTAAATTATTAACTAAATGTAATATTTATATAACTCCTATTAGAAAATAGTGTAAAAGGATATTTTATACTTCACAACAGGATTGTGGTCATTGATAAATTCGTACAACTAATGTCATGTACACATGGCAATTTTTAAACATGCTCTTGTTTATATTTAATAACAGTTATAAACATATGTTCTATAAACAAATTATAATTATTGGTAATTTGTACATATATAAATATAATATAATATAATATATTTATTAATATAAATAATAATGTTAAAGAAAAGGTATTATTTTTGATGGATATTATTGAAAATTAATAATTGATGTTTCAAATATTTCATTAATTTTGTATATTACATATATTAAAAACAAAATTAGGATTAATTATTTATTCCCAATTTTCTCAAGAGTTGAAGACCAGTTAGACACAGTTTTTTTTAGTACAGAAAGTGTAACCTAACCTATTTTAAGTATATTTAAGAAATGTACAGTTTCTTAACTATGATATTTTTGAATACTAGTAAAATATATAGAATTGTTAAATGATAAAATTACCAAACCCTAATATTCAAAAATTTGGTTGACCCTAGCAAAAGTATTTAGGTATGTACATATCAAAAATAACATTTAATCAGGCACCTCTTTCCCACTGGGCACTTTGGGCACGTGTCTAGGGCCCCGCAATCGATGGGGCCCATTAGCTGCTTCTAGATCAACAAACGATAATTGAAATTTTTTACCGATAAATAAATTTATATCGGAAAAAATTAAAGGATAATTGCTAATACTAATAATAATAATAATAATAATAATAATACAATTGATGTGGGTTGGTCGTTCGACTGCACGGTACACAACTTAGATAGTACATACTGGATAGAGCTATGAGTATATCACGCATTATCTGCGCTTGAAGCTGATTTGGTTGTCCCGTTCAGCGTCCCTTATGAGTTTTCCAAATTGAAAAGAATTAAAAATGAACTAAGAAGTATAATCCTACAAGAAAGATTAAATAGAATGCGATATGCTCTAAGACATAGACTTCAAAGAAGTAATTAACAATTTTTCCCATCTTAAATCTAGAAGGACACCTCTTCAATAAAAATAGAATTTCCAAAATTTCCGAATTATTTTATAATTATTTTTTAATTTATATTATACTACCTATATTTAATGTGAAATGAAAAAAATTAAATTAATCTAGAATTTTTCTTATCTACCATCCTATTTACCTGTTTTAATGAAATAGTACTCTGACCAAGTCCTAGAGGCCCCATTATACCACCACTGCCCAGGCCCTCAAAAAGGTTAAAGACGGCCCTGTATTTAATGTATATACACTTGTAAAAACAATTTTAAATACACTTAAACACAATATAATTTTTATTACCAATTTTAATTAGTTAATTAATTAAAATTTATGTTTAAGCTATTTTTTCAGTAAATTTTCCATTCAATTTCAGTTTTTTTTTTTGAAAACTGTTATTATTATTATTTTCTAATTAAATTTTTTAGATTAAATAAACATAAATAACTTAAATTATAACAAAAAATCTAATAATGAATTAATTTTTTTAATTTTGAATGCAATTAAAAAAAAAATATTTGAGAACAGATCATTAGGCATTAATATTATAAATAATATTGTAACTGTTTTCTTATCTGATTTGATTTAAATATATTATTTGTTGATGGCATAAAATACGTCAATATTTAATAATTTTTGTTTGATAATGTGTTATTTAATTATTAGTTCTTCTCGTGTTTCATGAAATTTCTTGACCATTTTCATATTCTTCACATATTATACTTAGTTATACTAATATCTGTGTGTATTCAAAATAAGATATGATGAAAATATAAAATTATAAGATTATATTAAATGATCAACTCATCTATATAAATATTATTATAGTTTTGTAGCTTAAATTTAAAAAAAAACAATTTTAATACAATTTTAAGTAACTATCATAATAAAACATTAACCATAGCCCAATAGGTATACTAATATATATTTATGAAATAGATATTAGATATTATAAATTACTGTGTGTACATACTACATTGAATATTGAATCAAAACTATTAGCTGAAATAGATCATTATATAATATTGGTACAAATTTTTTTATATTATTTGTATGACTTAATATTGATTTTTTTAAATAAATTACTAAGTGGGTATGCCTTCAAATAAATTTGAATATTATGAATTAATTTTGATTTTTTTTTTTTAAAGTTAAAATTGTTTTATAATTTTCATTCTTTATACTTTTTAATTTGGAAATACTATTTTTTTTTAAATGATTAAATTTATTTCTTCACATTTCATAATATTATGTAATTATACATAAATCAAGTTATATACATAATATTTAAGTGATATAATTGTACACAAGGTACCTAGTTTTCAATAAGACCAGTCCATTTCCATAAAAGCAAGTTATTAGTTTTTGTTTTGCCATCAGAACAGTGGATTTTTTACGGAATTATTAGTATTTTATCCTATGTTTTCGATTATGAATAATCATTTTATTTTTAACATAAACATCGAGAATCGGAGACTATATACCTAGTATAATATTATATAAAATATTCGAGATAATTTGTGATAGATATTTTTAAGCAAACTTCCGATCTCGTTATTACTTGAGCTTTTAGTATTATCGTGAAAAAATGTCAAATTTTTAAATTTTGTCCCGCTCTCTCCTCCATACCTCATAACTACCTTCCCTGACTGTGGGTCCCGATGCAGCACAAAAATATATTCACCCCCCACCTAAACATTTCTGGGCGCGCCATCGCTTTTCTACGCATACATAAAATACAGGGGCCAAGTACCATACATAAATCAGGTTGGCCAACCTAAGCGCATGACTTGGGAACATAGACTTCTCCCTTCTCCCCTCCCAATCTTGCTTCGCGTTCTATATAATAAAAAAATAATTATTATAATGCGATCTAGAACGTTCCGCCATCATTAGAACGACAAACGAGGCCGTTTATCTTTTTTTTTTTTTCACACTATAGAAAATTGTTTTAATGGAAAATTGTTGATTTGACTGCCTCAAGCTTTTTTGCTGTTCGCACATATTTTTTATTTTTTTTTTTTTTATATATTTTGCTTTGCTATGACCAACATTGACGCATTTTGTTTTTTGGGGCAAACATTTTTGTACACTTTTTTTGTTCCAATACTGAAGTTACGATCGATATAATTAAAGCGTGTAGGTGTAGTAAGGGATTATGACGATTCGATTTAGTACAGTCAATCAAAGGCACGCGTGTCGTGTGACGAAAGGATCGTAACCCTCCCAGCTGGGTACCGAGTACTGAGTACCGGGTGTTCAGTGACTAGTGGCGTTACGGCGGTTTCGGTCGTCCGCGGCGGCAATAATTTTCAATATTTCCGATCCGCGGGTTTTTCCTTCCGTTCCGACATACGCCGTGCTCACCGCAGCCTGCAGGCCGTAGCTCTCTGCCCGCTGCCCCGTTCCGTGTTCGTTCGGCAGTATAGTACTGTAGTACGTTCCCGGTCGGTTCTCCGCCACTTCCTTTTTCCTGCGCTACGTCATAGAATTTCGTGATCACGTGACCGGCAGCGCCATCTTGCTTGATTTTGGTATTTTTGTTGGCTCCCTGTTGGTAATGCTCTGATCGCTCGACTCAACTACTGACTATTTCATACGGCGGGCAACGTTACTTACTATATCTATATCGTACCAGTGTACTACAACTACTACAACTACCGAAAAGGCTTTCCCCCAGTTTGCGTGACGTGTGGCTTTATGTTTGTGTGCGTACGTACTTGTAATAACGTCTTGCGCCCGTTAGGACGGACGCATTGCCATTAATCGCCATCGTGAAGTTTACGGTTTTTTTTTTTAATATTTATAACATATATATATATAGAGGTACCCGAGAGGTATTGTATTTTTTTTTCCCATTTTTTTTTTTTTTTTTTTTTTACCGTTTCCGAGATAGTGAGTGTTTGTTGTTATTACAAAAGGTGCGCGAAAATGATTTCCGCGAACGTCGATCCGTACGCGCGCGTTAATTCGAAAGCAAAAATGTGATCCGAATCACGACCAACAAAACAGTACATGAAGCGAACAGCAGTGCGTCGTCATCGGTCGTCTCGCCGCTGCGGCCTCGTTCGTGCGGCGCGTAAACAACTCCGCCGGATAACAACCGCCACACGGAGGGCCACTTTACCCCTTCGTCGTTTAGATATTTAATACGCCGCTCCACCATCGATCGATCGGCGATCGCATATTAGAACGTGAGTGTCGTCGGCGTACATAAATATTACAAATATTACATTACACAAGGTACGCGGCGTACCGTCCCGTCGGTCGGTTTCTTTCCGTTTTTCTGCGTCACGAATTCGATTCGTTTCCGATAATTCTGTCGCGCCCGCCGAACTTTTCGCGTCCGGCACGCTGTTGGCGAATTCGTGACGACGGAGATAATAAGACACACCGCCGACGACGTCGGTCGAATACATCGTTACACGTACCTTGTAACAATGGCATCGTAGACGGTATGAGACATGAGCAGCGATGGTTCGTACCGAATAATTCAGCGTTCGTTGGCGTCATATCGCCCGTTTTCTAGAGAGCTGTGGTGTTAGGTTAGGTTTTCAGCTTCCGTTCGGCCGTGTACGATTATTATTATTTTTATTTATAATCAAAAAAATCTTATCAACACAATATCGCGGACGACCAAAACGGCTACTCTTGACGGGGCTTAAATAATAATAATATACGTTATTCGAATGTCGGCCAGACGTGTCCGATGACGATTATCTATATCAAATCGAACGAACCGACGGGTGATTACATTACATTAATTATAACGTTCAAAATCGTTTCAATTGCGTGTCGGAATGTTTTTGCATGTTCGATTGTCGATTCCTCTGAGCAAATTGGGCGAGTTGAGGCGTTTCGATAACTATTTCTCCTACTGATTTGGCGATAAACGATTTAGGTCAATAATGTTAATCGAATGTACTCGCCCTGTAGGTATAAGTAGAACATGTTCTCAAATGTCAAATTTGTTATTCATTTTTAATGTTGTAGGTAGCTTTTTCAGTTTTTTAACAAAAGATGAATTACGAGTTTGGGCATTAATATTCCACACTTCACTGAAACACCTAATTGAAACATATCAAACAATTTGAATTCTAATAAAAAATAATAGATATCTTGAAACAATTTTTTTTAAATATTTCGATCAAAACTTTTAGTGTTGAATTTCAAATTGTTTTATTAAGTAAATACCTAATTTTATATAATTTAATAAATTACTTTAATAATTTCTTTGTTAATATTAACTTGAACCATGTATATACATTTAAATTTATAATAGTTATAACTGTAATAAATAACAAATGCTTAATAAAAATAGTTGAAAATGTACTTTACTGTGAGCCTTTAATTTGAATTTAAAAATATATGTAATATTATAAAATATACTTATCCTGTTATAACAGTTTTTAATTTAATATTTAAAGTTTTATTAAAGTGTAATATTGTACAAACAACAAAAGCTATTACATTATTTTGGTTTCTACTTTATCAACAAATTATATCAATCAGCAATTTAAATTTGATCAACAAACCTACACATTATTAATACTAAGTAGTTTTTGTGTTTTGGGGATTACATATATCATATTGTGGGTTTACCTTTTGATTAAAAATTTAAATGTTTAATATCATCTTCTATTTTCAGATTCATTTTCATTCGTTTAACTATTCAATGAAATGGCAGACACAGAAATTGAACAGATAACTGAAACGGATTTAAGTACGTAAATCTTAATCTTTAAAATTTTAGTTAAATTTCTTATAGGTAATTTATTATTTGTTTCGCATGTCTAATTAAAATTTATATCCAGTATATATTTTTCAAAATAACTAAATTTTTGATTTATTGAATGTTCTAGGTGTCAAATTAAATGGTAACATTCGTGCAAATACTGAACAACTTAAACAATCGATTGATTCTCGAAAAACCAATAAAATGATCGATAAGAGTGAACAGAACCGTGATTCTAGTTTAAATTCTGATAAGAGTCTTGTAGAAAGTAGAAAATCTTTATCTAATTGTAGTAATGATGGAGAAGATGATTACTGTGAAATAAATGATGAAGATAATGATAGTGAAGATGAACATCAAATTAATAATACAGATTGTAAATCAGATAATAGTATTATCGAAGATGATCAGACTCTTGACAGTGAAAATGCAACCATAAATAGTGACGATTTGTGTGATCCAGAAAACAGTTATAATGGTACCAAAGAAATAAATAGCAATGACAATGAAGAACAAATGGAAGTCGATGATTCAGTCGATGAACAAAAAACAGAAGATGATGAACAAAATATGGACGATGAAGAGGAAGATGAAGATGAAGAAGATGAAATAATTGATCAAAACGATACTGAAAGTAGGTCAAATGAGATAAAAAAATCATTAGAAGATTCTAGAATTAATCTCGATAAATCTGTGACAATTGTTAAAGTTCCAGATCCAAAGCAAAATTCTAGTAGTAGTGGTAAAAAAAAAATGAAAAGTTTACCCGACATAACCTTAACTCCACGTAGAAGTACACGGAATATAAACAAACTCAAAAGTTTTAGTGATAAAGACGAAGAGAAGAAAGATAGTGTAATAGTAGATGACAACACTAACATTTTACCTCAGAAATCACCAATGATAACCAAACCAATTGTTGTTAATGACACTAAAACATTGGTAGAAATTGCTGCTGGAACAAAACAAAAAAGTAATAAAAAAGAACCGACCTTAGTTATCATTGATACTAACATGTTAACAGGTCGAAGTAACTTACCTATTGCTGTATCTGTGCAATCAAACACAACTTCAAGTAATGCAATGAATGTCACTCAAACCGTTAGTAAATCGATTCAAAATTCCTATAATCGAGTACAACACTCGCAAACTACTATCAAGCCTTTTATATTTACTAGTTGTACACCAACTCCTGTTACAGTACCTACAAATGTTCCGAAACCTCCAATTATATTACCAACTCTAACTGATGATATGTTTGTTGTTGAAGCTCCGTCTTTTATTGTCCCTTATGTTTATGAAAAGCCACCCAAAAAGCCATTAAAAGAGTTTGTTGAAAAAATTGTAAAAAATAAAGGTGCTAAAGGAGATGAAGACGATAATCAATGTGAAGAATCTTTAGATAAGAAAAACGAAAATAATCAGAAAGAAAAGAGTAGTAAAAAATCAGAAACTAATGAAAAGATGGATGTCGATGAATCAGAAAATGAAGTGTCTAGTTGCGAGAAAAAAACAGATGGTAGTAAAGAAAATAGTTCTAAAAATAACGAAAATGGTAATGATCAGATGTTAGATGAATCAGAAAGTACTAAAAAAGATGATTCAAAATCCAAAAATTTATCTGAATCAACAGATTTCAAAAAAAGTGATAGCATTACAGATCTCACTGTTGACTCTGATGAAAAGAAAACTGATGTTGTTAAACCAAAGATTCAAAGTCCCAACTACTTTGAAAATCCATTAGGCAAGTTTTTCATGCAAATAGGTGTAAACCTTGTTCAAGAGCATGTTCAACTCGATCTATTACGTACTCAGAGAAGAAAAAGAGATCGCGAAGGTGATAAATGTCCCGAAGAAGTTCACATGGCTATTAGTTCTTTAATTAAAACTTTAGAGTTTAGCAAAGAGAATAATGATCCATTCCAATTTGGCTTAAAAAAATGTGAACTATGTAATTTTAAATCTGAATCAAGTTTAGTAATGGCTCATCATTTAGAGACTCCACATATGACAGCCAATTACTGCTATAGATGTAATTTTTGTACTTTCCAAGTACGCAGTCCTCATGAAATATTACAACACATGGATACACATAATATTAGAGGGCGCTTAGAAAGAGGTCCAGCTTTACATCAATGTCCAAGTTGTCCATTTGAAGATAGTTATAAGGGTAAATTAACTAGACATTTGATTTCTTGTACGAAAAAATATCGACCGGAAATCAATCAGGTAAATATAATATGAACTGAATAATTTTTTTTTATGTGTACGAGAGAAATGTAATTAATTCATTGTGTACAATAGGCACCTCCATTAGATTGGGAACCTCCAGCAAAAATACCTAGAGTATTGCGAAATAAACCTTCAATGAGTCCTGGTAATGCTGTTTACCAAGCAGCTATGTCTGGATTTAAACAATTTCCCAATCCTAATATGTTGCAATTACAACAGCAGCAATATAATAAAATGGTTCTTGCGTCTGGTGTTAGAGCTCGTGGCCGTACTGTTTTACCAGGACAGCGGTTTCCAGGAATGGTGCCTTCTTTTCCAACTACACTGCCAAATCAAACTTCTGGAGGTTTGTCGGTCACTAATTGAATCTAATTAAACAAAAGAATATCCTTATATTATAACTATAAATGCCTGCATTATATTTACTATATAGGTAGTACAGTTTATTGTAGGTACATAAAATGAAATAACATTTATTATTTAAAAGTTGGAAAAATTATCAACTATTTTGAATAATTTACTAGTAAATTATTTGGGGGGGTGCTGGGTGTACCTTGGCACCCCTATTTGTTTTCTGTCTCTAATTGGCCTGGTTTAAAATTTACAATTACGCCTATAGGTGATGGCCTATGCCTAAAAATTAAAATATATTATTTGTTATGAATACTTTAATACATATAAATATATAATAAATTATTATTGTGTATGGAGGTAAATTAGGTAAAGCATATTATTATTTGTAGATGCGTATTATTATTTATTGGTATGCATGATGACTTTTTTTCGTTGGTAGGTATAATAAAAAATAGTTTTTAGCTACGAATCGGTGTTTCGCAAAATATATAGTAGGTATGTATTCACTAATATAAAGAAAAAGTGGCCCCATGAAAAAAAAAATTGGCCTGCTTAAATTTTGGCACCCCTATTAAAAAACTCAAATGGCGCCACTGAAATTATTAACTATAATAGCTTTCTATAACAATTAGATTAATGTATATTAAATATATAATATATGTTCAAACAAAATTTATCATTTAATATTTGTTCACAGGAATTTTGCTTAAGAATACTAGTATTAAACCAATCAATCAACCAATTATTGTCCCTACACCTTATTCAATGAACAATCACACATATCAGGTAATTCATATTTGTATGTTACAAATACAGTTTGGAGACTTATAAATTAAAATTAAAGTATAATAATTAGTTTTCAATCTTATTATTATACAACCCGGTTGTATTCCATTATTCAAGATTAAATTGAATTTCTTTATGTTTAATGACTTACGATTATTGTTTAAACTGGAATTTTGATGCCTTAAAATTGTAATTAAATAATTTCATACTCTAAACTAATATATATTTTTTATTTAAAATTCTTATTAATAAACACTATGAAAATAATATTTGTATAACTGAATTAAAAAATGTTGTCATCAGAAATAATATTGTATTGGCCATGATTATAGAGCTATATATTTGTAACAAATTAAAACATTAGTTGCATCAAAATCTTAGCCATAATAAAAATAAAAAAATTAATTTAAAAATATTAAATTTATAAGTAATTTTTATAGTATTAAACATGACAAATTGGTAATAATTGTATACAAATATCGCTTCCAATTAATTAAGAAAACTTTTTTGTTTATTAATTTTTAGCAAAATTCAAATAGTAGTAAATCTGTTCAACAACCAAGTATATCTATAACACCTTTGCCTCGATCATTTCCATCAAATAGCACACAGTCAGCTTTTGTGTCTACCATATCTAAATCCAAAACCCCACAAACTCAGTCGTCATCCACTTCAACTAATAGCAGCAACAAACCAACTTTTGTAATTTGTGAAATATGTGATGGCTACATTAAAGACCTAGAACAATTGCGTAATCATATGCAGTGGATACATAAAGTGAAAATTCATCCAAAGATGATTTATAATCGACCACCGCTTAACTGTCAAAAGTGTCAGTTTAGATTTTTTACTGATCAAGGTCTTGAAAGACATTTACTAGGATCACATGGTTTGGTCACGTCTAGTATGCAAGAAGCTGCTAACAAGGGCAAAGATGGTGGAAGGTAATATTAATTATTTTTATAATTATCTCTAGATCTCTTGTATTCATATTTTTAATAATTTCAAAATTAGATGTCCAGTATGTGGTAGAGTTTATCAATGGAAGTTATTAAACCATGTAAGCCGTGACCACTCTATATCATTAAAGCCAGCTCATTTATCTTACAAATGTACTGTTTGCACTGCAACATTTGGCATGTATAAACAGTTTGAAAACCATGTATATTCAGCACACAGTAATGTAGCTAAAAACTCAAACAAGAAACCTCTCGGTAATCAACCTGTAGCTTCTTCGTCTTCTTCGTCAACTTCTATAACGTCTTCACCAAAGGTAAATAATTAAGAATATGGTACTTGTCCAATATGCTATCTACCGCATGTTGAATGGTTTAGTATGTTATCTACCGTAAGTTTATGTTTGTTTAGTATGATATCAACACGTATCTTATATCTACAAATGTAAATTGTCTTACCTTTATAATGCAGTATTTCTACTTTGTCACTTTTTTTCATGTAGTACTGTGTAGTTATGTATATTATTAAATGGAGTGAAATGTTTGGTACACTTTTTTTGTACATCGACTTAACATTATTTCAAAATATTACCTTCCGAATCAAATTTTCCACTATTTTTCAGAATTTTTTCGACTCACCACCACAAATTGTTTAATTTTTTATTTTGGTACACGTTTGGTTAGTTAGTAATAAACCACGTGTTTTAAAAAATGAGCGGACATCACTTAATTTTGAATTATGTGTCGATATAAATAACTCATAGTTGACAAACTCATAATAATAATAAATAAATAAATCACAGTAAAACCACACATAATCGACACAACTCACAAACACACACACACTAAAGAGGTATAAAGGAATAAATATAATATAATTTAGAATCTCGATAAAAGTTTAATTTTATAAAGTTAATATAATATATCCAAGTATATTATACTATAAGGGTATACAGTAGATATTGCACTAAACTATCATAAAATTACGGTAGATAGCATATTAGACGAGTACCAAGAATATTTATATGTTTATTTTGAAATGTTTGATGTTTATATTATTTAATAAAATTTTTTTTTTTTATTAGCCATTAAAAATAAATGACGAAATTACCATAATACCACAACCACCTAAGATTCAAAATTTGTCTGTTAAAAGTAGTAATAGTAATAAACCAGTTACATCAGCTGGAAAACAAAGTTCAACTCCGACAGCAAAGGCCAAAGTATGAAAATTTATAATACAATACTATGTTTTACAACATTTACAATTTTAAAATGCACTTATATAACAATATCCTAAATTATTTTGTTTCCATTAATATTTTTAAAACATAAAATATGCTGTAAGTAACCTAACTGAAAATAATTTTATATAGTTAAATCATAAAACTCGATTGTAATTTATTTCAGTATACTGCAATTATAATAGGAATACCTATTAGTTCAAAAATTCTTATATACATATATTTTTTTAGGTGTGAATGAGAAATAATACGAAGATCTTTGATTTTTAGTTTTGAAGAACATGAAAAACATCAAAGGTTATTATATTGGCTTACCCAGTTTACTCAAGATATTTTTAATTTTGTTAACATATTATCAGGTCACAAGAATGGCAGGTAACATAATTCTATTCGAATTTAAGAATTCGCCAATTATAATTTTTATAAATATAATGAATATTATTATTGTTGATTTCAAAATTGTATTCTGTTTTTTGATTACGACGAACAGTGTGTAGACTTATATTTAATTATATTTTACCGAAATGTAATCTATGAATATACAATTTGTTATAAATATTACTAATTAGAAATAATTTTATATTAACGTTATTCCCAGAATATTATGTATTTTGTACCATCTATCCATGACTGTAAAAAACAGTATGTTTATTTTCTCAGTGGAGGTGTATCTATTATTTTTGTATATCAAACAATCAATTACACACTTTATTTAAGTTGTTCCCATCCTTTATTTATTTTATTATTATTATTTTTTTTTTTATTTTACTGAAAGCACTTGTACTGTTATATATATATATATATATATATATAACTGTATCAAACAATTTATTCTAACAATTAAATACTAGTTTAGATCAGTGTATAATATGCCAATACTATTGTTGTACCATATTGGATGTACATTAAAAATATAGAATAAGCCTATATTTCTATACTCTGAAATTTTATTTTTAATTGTTTCGTTTACTCAGACTAATCAGACTGATCGAATAACATATTATTAAAGTTAATAATAACTTTTAAAAAAATACAATTATTATACGTAGGAGATTAAATTTTTTTATATTATATCTCCAAATAATAAATGTCTGAAATAATGTGAAAACAATGTTTATATTTATTGACGTTTAATAGTTTTTACTCTTTTTGACATGTAAGTATAAATATTTCTTTAAATTAAATATTGGAAACATAAACATAAAAAGTTATGATCTTGTGACAATTTGTATATTTATTATTCAAATATTGATTTAACAAAATAATAATGTAAGCTGATCAAGTTTTTCTAAGCAATACAACAGTAGGTTTAATAATCTTTAACCAAAAACTACTAAATTTGCATTGATTAAGTTTACCAAGAAAAAAGTAATTTTGAAGTCATTATTATTTATTCTTTCAAAACTAAAATGTAATACAATAATATAATTATTTGTATTAATTTAATGATTCTACATTTTTGCCGTTAAAAAGTATAAAAATATGATGAAAATACATTCAAAATTAAAAAAAAAAACCGGGGGAGTCATTCTGCTGATAAATGTTTAATGTTAATTGTTACCTAGGCATTGCATGCATAGGTTAGGTTAATGTAATGGATGTATTACATTTGCAAAATCATTTTATATGAATAATGATTCTGAGAGAAGATGGTCTGCCGGCTCAAGGTATAGGCGAGCTAGGCACCTGCCTAGAGCGGCACTTCAACAGGGGCGGCATTTTAAAAATTTACTCATAATATTTTTTTTTTATTTATTGGTATTATGAATATAAGAAAAATATTTTAAAAAATTTAATTTAATTTAATTTTAAAAACCAACTTACCTATAATAGGTACAATGAAATACTTAAAAAATATTACATAATAATTATAAATACATAATAAAATATTTATAGCGTTGTGTCAATGTTCGTAAGGCCGATGCGATGAAAAACAAAACAATTCGTTCAAACTTGCGATAACGCATCGGACGCACTCGCTTTCCAGTTTGGACATGTCAAATCATGTTAGGTTATCAAATTGTAAAGATTTACAAATAGCACTAACTTCAGGTGATGGATTAAGTACGGATATAATTGCTGTTGAATTGTATGGTGAAATTATATCATTGCAAAAACGTTTTACTTTCGAAACGTGTGATCCGAAATCAGTTCTTGCGTACATATGTAGAAACAAGTTGGTAGAACTTTACCCTAATACTTATGTTATACTAAGGATTCTATTGACTTTACCTGTAACTGCTGCAACAGCCGAGAGGAGTTTCTCAAAACTTAAAATATTAAAAAATTATTTGCGATCAAATATGTCTCAAGACCAATTAGTAGGATTAGCCACTCTCTCTATTGAAAGTGAAATTGCTGAAGACTTAGACATGGATGAACTTATACAGAGTTTTGCTTCACTAAAAGCAAGAAAAGTCAATTTTAAATAAAATTAAGTTTGTTTTATTTTATTTTATCAATATTATTATTATAATTATTTTTTATTTTTTAAGATTATGACAAAGGTTTAATTATTTGGAAGGTTAAAAGTGAAAAATATTTTAAAAAGCAATAAATATTTGATTATATTATGAATTCTTAAAATGTAAATATGTGTACCTACCTAATAAATTTATTATCAGTTATATATAACTGTACAAATATGACATTAATATAAAAAATATATAAAAATAACCCAATAGTCCCAACACTACTTGTTATTTCTTTAAAATAAAAAAATAAAAATATTTTTCATGTAGGTACTTATGTTACATAAAAAATAGGGGGAGGGGCTAAGTTTAAATTAGAGCTCAAATTTTTTTTAGAGGCGGCAAAATTAGGTTTTGCCTAGTGCACTATTTTTGCT
Source organism: Nasonovia ribisnigri (assembly GCA_027563435.1). NCBI lineage: Eukaryota > Metazoa > Arthropoda > Insecta > Hemiptera > Aphididae > Nasonovia > Nasonovia ribisnigri. Next base: position 66,744 of record JANEHU010000146.1, on the reverse strand, counting down.
TGAGCCGGCCCTGATGATATTACTAAGTATAATTGTTTTATGATATTAATGTGATTAATCTAATTTATTTTACTATTTAGTACTGTAGTACGTTAAAATAATTTTTGCTGAAAAAATTTTATTTTAAGATGTCATAGTGTCTATAAAAATAAATAAAAGTTCTAAATACCCAGAATCCAGGAATAATATTTTTAAATAACAACAAAACAATTAAAATCGTTGTTCTTTGTTTAAATATCTAATTTTGTCCAAATGTTTATGAAAAAAACTGTATTTTTGAATTTTAGTTACAGCGTGAACTGCTTACGCGGAAGATTGTTATAATTTTTCAATCCTTATTAATATATTTATATAACAACGTGTGGGATCAGTTTTTGAACTTTTTTACCCAACAAATTACATTTTATTGACATTTATAAAAAAAAATGTATTATGATTTATAACCTTTTACCTATTGTCAGACTGAGCAACACATATCAACATAATCTAATCGAAACACATAACTTTTATTAAATATATTTATATACCTAGTATAGACGTATAGTAGCAGGGCCAGATAAGCTCGAAGGGACGCTTATATATTTTGGGTTGGTAGGAGAAAATGGCCGCAATGTTGAATAATGATTTTTATGACTGCTGTCTGCTATATTATAATAGTATAGGTACTAACCTAACCTACAGATATGAATATATATAAATCGTGGTACTGACATAAAATGGGATAAGGTAATTTATTATTAATTATTACCTAATGTTAAAATTTGATCAATATGTGCCGGTAAAAAAATATTTCACCAAGGACCGGTATTACTCAATCCGGCCCTGTATAGTAGACAGTAGTATACACATTACACACACACTACGTTTCGATTAATTAATTTAGTATTATAATAATATTTAAATTATTTTTCATAATGATTTTCAACACGACAACACCGATAAGTTAATTACCTATGTTCGTACAAAGTAACCCTTCTGTCTGAAAAATGGGTTCAAAAACTTACATGGATTAAAATATTTTAAAATGAAATGGTTTATAATGGGTATTGTAGAAAATAAGTTGCACCAGACGAAAAGTGAAAAATAATATAAAGGTAGATAGGTATAGCCGCATAGGTACCTAAGTAAAAAATATATTTTATTCTTAATATTGCAGGTACCTCTATTAGATTTATACATTTAAATTTTAAATCCTATATAATATGCAATTTTCGTTCCGGATATAATAAATATATTATTAAATTTAAAGTACTTGAATACTTGATATTGAAAGTTTATGACACTTTGCCAAATGTATTCATAAAATAATCAACAAAGTGCCAAAGTAAAGTATATACTATATAGGTATCGATGTACTATATAGTCCCTCATTAGTCACTTCAAAGCGCACGCGCCCTAAAAACGAGTTGTTCCACACTTCCACTTGTATACCTATTGGAGTATAAAGCGACCCATACACGATCAATATTCGATATCGACCGTATATATTGGTTACAACTTATATTGAAGGTACATCAATAATATTTTAATATCAGAACCGTTTTAACAGTTATCGACAGGTGTTCATTGATATCAATATTATTGATCATAATATATGGGCCGCATAGGCGCAACTATAAGATAGAATATAGAAGTATAGAATTATAGAAGCCAAATACTGGAGGTGCTAAAATTATGTAGAGGACACAGATTCACGAGGGCTACGCCCCCACACCCCTACTTCAACTTTATAACTACTATAATCATTCCTAATTAATGAACTATAAATACAAAAGCGCACTAATATTTAAGTTTATAAATAGTAAAATTCCTGATAAATACACAAGACAAAAATAGTGACCAAGTATTATAATTTATAAACAGGTAAAAAATACTATTTTGTTTAGTTAAAATAACTAGGTATACAAATTAAAATTTAAAATTTTTAAATGACTGCTGAATGCTGACTGAAGAATTTATTATCTATAACTGCAACGATATACTTGTCGATGTTACATACCTACCTAATATTTGATATATAACTATAATCATCACTAACAATTTGTGTTTCTTCTATAATAACGTCAAATAAAAAATAGCGGGTCAAGTGGATGTCGCTCCGCTGTACAGTAGTTTACAAGTAGATCACTGTATAATGGATGGTACTAAATTTGAATTCAATGATATAATATCATTGTATACGAAAAACGATTCTGAGCGGAGACGGTATGTCAGTCTAAGATATTTTAAATTATATTGATATTGTTATTATACGGTAGCTGATAAGTTGAATTAATATTATTCATATTATTTAATTAATAACCTAAAATTATCAGTGATGCTGGAAAAATATTATAATATATACTTTTACAGTTTTACACGTTAATATTGATTTTAATATAATGTAATTTCGTCCAAATTTGAACTTAAAATATCTGTAAAAAATAACTGTGTTTATATATGTTTTAGATTTTTTGTTTACAGTATGTACTATTTATTAGAATCTTTATTTTCAATTTTCAATCTTTAGTTATAAAAACTGAACATTTTATAGGTAATTGTTTAATTACAATGATTGATAATTTTGTCAAAATTCAAACTTTAAATGCTTATAAAATAATGTGTGCTTATGTATTTATAATATTTTTCAATAGCTATTGTAACAATATATCAGGAGCCTTGTATTAAATTTTCATTATTTTTGGCCCAACAAATAAAAATGTATTAGTAATTATATAAAATAAAACTAAAAAAATTTAAAATTGAAATGGTCCGTAAAAAGCTCAAAAACAGTCAAAATATATTCAAAATTAGATGGTGTATAGAAAATGCTTATAAAAACATTCAGTGAAATTTTGACCGAATGTTTATATATGCATTTTCTACACACCATAGCATTTTCAAAATATTCTGACTTATTTTGAGCTGTTAACGGACATTTTCAGTTTCCAATTTTAATTTTTATAGTTTTTTTTTCTATAAATGTCAATAAAATTTTATTTGTTGGGTAAAAAATCTTGAAAATTTAATAGTAGGCTTCTAATATATAGTTTCAAAGGCGGATGAAAAATATTAAAAATCTGTGGTTACAATTTTTTTTTATAGGTAATCAAAGTTCAAATTTTTACAAAATACGTAAAAATGACGAAAATGTGCAATTTATTTTGAGTTAGAAATTCATAAAAATTTTTCTTTTTAAATCTAAGGTTTGAAAATGTGATACAAGAATATTTATAAGTTTGCCTAATTTTATCAATGAAAAAATGTTTATAAGCAAGAGAAAATAAATTTTTATGAGCATTTTAAGTTCAAATTTGTACAAGATTAGATATTCACTCGATTTCTCATGTATTGATTTTCTTATTTTGTTGCAATTCAAAAACAAATAACTGTAGATGCATGAAAATTTCACTGAATGTTTATATAAGCATTTTCTATACACCATCTACTTTTTAATATATTTGACTGTTTTTCAGCTTTTTACGAACGATTTCAATTTTCAAATTTTTTAGTTTTTTTTTCTATTAATATCAATAAAATTGTATTTGTTGGGCCAAAAATAATGAAAATTTAATACAAGGCTCCTGATATATTATTACAATAGCAATTGAAAAATATTAAAAATACATAGGCACACATTTTTTTTATAATCATTTAAAATTCGAATTTTGACGAAATTCATCAAAATCTCGAAAATTATCAATCATTGTAATTAAACACTTATAAAATGGTCAGTTTTTATAACTAAGGATTGAAAATTATATCATTGAATTCAAATTTAATACCATCCATTATAGTACAGTGATCTACTTGTAGCCTACTGTACAGCGGAGCGACATCCACTTGACCCCCCTTTTTATTGATAAAATTAGGCAAACTTATGAGGAATCTTGTATTACATATTTTTCAAACCTTAGATTTAAAAAGAAAAATTTTTATGAATTTCCAACTCAAAATAAATTGCTATTTTTGTCATTTTTACGTATATTTTCAAAATTTGAACTTTGATTACGTATAAAAAAAAATTGTGACTGGATTTTTAATATTTTTCATCTGCCTTTGAAACTATATATTATAGAAGCCCACTATTAAATTTTCAAGATTTTTTGACCCACAAATAAAATTTTATTGACATTTATAGAAAAAAAACTAAAAAAATTGGAAACTGAAAATGTCCGTTGACAGCTCAAAACAAGTCAGAATATTTTTTAATTATAAGGTGTGTAGAAAATGCTTTTATAAACATTCGGTCAAAATTTCATGTTTCTACGGTCATTTCTTTTTGAGTTATACCAAAAACCAAAATCGTTTTTGTCGAAAATTGGTTTTCCGTAAAAATTCCCGTTTTTTCCTTAATTTTTCATTTATTTTTCACGGCGCTTTTAAAAACTACTCGGATATTGTTGACCCCCCCAAAGTATGAACTAGATTCACTTTCCTATCAGAAAAGGTACTATTGAAGAAAATCGAAACATTTTTACTGTATACTAAAAGGTGATGACAGACACAAAAAAAAAAAAAAAAAAACACGTCATTGTAAAATCAATACAGTCATCGCTCCGCTCAGAATCTAAAAGATGGGCAAGTGGGAGTCGCTCTGCTATACTTACAGTAGGGTTACAAGTGGGTCACTGTAGTAGATGGTGTTAAATTACTTGAATTTCAATTCAATGATAGAATATCATTGTATACCAAAAACGATTCTGAGCGAAGATGGTTAGTCAGTCTATTATATATTACTTAGTATATTTGATGATATTATTGTTAATAAAGTAATTTATTTATCTATTTACGTGGAACCTTGTTTTTAATTTTCAATCCTTAGTGTAACCGTGTCATAGACTCATAGACGAATTAAATATATCAAAAATTAATAGACAATAGGTACTGCAAAGGAATTGTATAAATTAGAATATTATTTAGATACCAATTAATCAGAATATTAAAGAATACATGTGTTTATACATAGTCCATAGTAATTAGTTTTTATCATGATTTAAGATACACCTTATAAAGGTACAGTAGAACTTCCATATAACGGTCACGGACCGAAGGGACTGTAAATAATGACCGCTTTTTAGAGGTGCCCGTCCTACAGAGGTAGCCGGTAGGATAACACTAGGACAGAGATTCCCAACCAGGGTGCCGCGAAATTATTTGAAATATTTTTTTAGAAAAAACAATTTAATTAAAAATATAGCATTGTGAGTAATAAAACGGACTATAATAATATAAAACCTATCGTGTATTCGTGTTTCATATATTTTGTAGAAATATTACGATGTTCGATCTATTTTAATGTTCATATACCAGTTTCATTGCTATCGCTTCGATGTCTTATGCTTTTATCTTATCTTCGACAATAGTAATTTAATAATAATAATTAAAAATAAAATTAATACAATGTAATAATTTGTTTATAAAATGTAATATGTATATAGTATGCATCTACACCTCTTACTACTTTTGATTATAATTATGCACTAATAAATAGAACCGAAGTACTCTATAGTATAGAACTATAGAGCATAGGGTGCCTCCGGATTTTTAGAAAATGTCCAAGGGTGCCGCGAGTCAAAAACGGTTGGGAACCTCTGCACTAGGATAACACACGACGGGACCAAAAAAATTGACCGTTACATAGAGGTGACCGTCCTATAGAGGTGACCGTTAACGGAAGTTTTACTGTATATCTTTAATCGTGGTTTTTAAGAACCTATTACCTATAGGCTATATTTATATTTATAATTTTAAAGAATCAAAATCAAAATAGTTGATATTTACCAAACAGATAGCGTGCATGTTAACTGTGTACCAATTTGGTCAGGGAAGGGTAGAAGGACAGAGGCAATAATTTCCGAGCCGGCTCCCCGTTACCCGCCCACCATTTAATTTCTATAGTCCCCTATCTTCACAGAACAATAATGCAATCGTGATATCAATCCATTTGGGGAATGATATCGTCCGGTATCTCAATGTCGGATAATTTCAAAACCCTGGTAATTGGTAACCGCGTCGGCACGGCCGGCTAAATCGTCGCTACAGTCATGCCCGTCAAACAAAAACAAACGCGTTCCGCCATTTTGTGCGCTTCATGCCTTCATAGTTCGTATGAGAACGAGGCGGCGTTTCGTTGTACGTCTGAATGGTCTGATCTCCCGTCGTCCGTACTCCGCTTTCAGTAGTCGATTTTAAATTATTTTTATAACGTTTTAGCGTCGTACACTCGTGTGTTACACAGCAACAACGTTGAACCGGTCACCGCCGAAGAAGTACGTGGGCTCGATCGATCGTATAGCTGTCCGTCAAAGTGTCAACGATATATTCCACAGGGATTATGTGTTGTTGACGTTAAGACGTGCGGCACCGTTGTACATTTTTGAATATTATTTCGTCGCAGTCGTTATCGAAAACCGTCAAGCTGTCGACTAACGCAGTATCGGAAATGGCGTTGAGCACAACGACCAGCCAACCGGTACAGAACAACGTCCAATCGTCACCTGGAACCGGATGGCCTAGGCGCACCGCACCAGTCAAATCGTCAACGTGCCCCTCGCTCAACAGACATATCAATTTGTTAGTATATAGTCTTGAATTAAAATCTTTCAGGTGTTTCTTAGGGATTATTATCTTTTTTTTACTAGTTGTAGTAGTCATCAATTCAACATTTAAAGGCTATTGTGTAACACACTTGTAGTATAATAACTACTGGATCTAGGTAGTATGATTGTAATTAGGCTTACTTATAATATTAATAAATAGAAAGAAAATAATTTTTCTTGATTTAGTTTAGTGATTGGTATTTGTCTTTCAAATATTAATAATAAATTGTGCAATGCCTAAATTAAATCATTACTGTGACATTTTCTTTTTAGCTACTTACTAAGAACAATACAAGCTTGTAAAACAGTTATGGTTATCTCATCTTTACTTTTTGTTTTAGGTATCCTCTGTCAAATTATAAATTTGGTACAAAAGAACCTTTATTTGAAAAAGATCCATCTGTACCAGCTAGATTTCAACGAATGCGTGATGAATTTGAAAAAATTGGTATGCGCCGTAGTGTTGAAGGCGTTTTAATAGTTCATAAACACGGGTTGCCACATGTTTTATTATTGCAATTGGGCACAACATTTTTTAAATTGTAAGATTAAATGAATATTTTAGTTAACTTGGTATGACATAGCCAAATGTCTAGAAACCAACATGTATATCATTAAGATTTCAATACTTAGATTAATATTTATAGTATTTTTTTAATAATTATTTTAGGCCAGGTGGAGAACTAAATCCAGCAGAAGATGAGGTCGAAGGACTTAAACGATTACTAACAGAAGTAACTTCGTATTTCTTTATCATTAATACTTGAAGACATTTGAAAATATTTTTATTGCATTTCCTTATGTCAGACTTTAGGCAGACAAGATGGTGTTCAGCCAGAATGGACTGTTGAAGATACCATCGGCAATTGGTGGCGACCTAACTTTGAACCTCCAACTTATCCATATATACCACCACACATAACCAAACCCAAGGAACATAAAAGACTTTTCTTAGTTCAGCTACCTGATAAAGGTAAGATAAATTAATAGTGAATCAAAACCCCAAGATTTGTGAGTATAAGTATAACGAGTTATTATTTTATCAATTAATCATTTCTAAGAAAACAATTATTATGAGGTTATTCTTTTTTTTCCTAAGGTTTAATTTCTAAATTTATTATTTTATGTTTTGGGTCATAGTTGACATGCTCTGAAGTTAAATTTGAGTATTTTCTATTTTTAACTTACGTGTATATTACATCACCTAAGACCTGTGTTAAATTACATTATATTATTTTATATTTCACAGTTTGCAATGGCAACATGATTTGCTGGTTCAGAAAGGATCATCCTGGTTGATTGTAAAACATCACATACAAGAAATGTATTTTTTTTTATGAAAATTGTCTAGGAAAATCCATGATAGGGATTCCTTATAAGATTATTGTTTTAATCATTTTTTACTGTTGTGTAGTTTACATCTGATTTTAAATCGGCTGAAACTAAATACCAAAAAAAGGGGCTTAAGATAATGTTAAGATGATAATAAGAGAATGTATGCACTTTCTGAATGGGATTGAGTGCATTGTATGTATTTTCTATTATAATTAACTAATTATATTCTCGGGGATTTAAATTTTTTTTCTGATTTACAGAGTGTCATAAATCCTTTATAAAATTCCGTAAAATACATTTCGTAATACCGATTTCCAGTTTTTTTTCTAAAGAACAATGAATGTTACTTTTAACATTTAAAAGTCAAATAAAGTTTACAATAATTTGGTATAAATCTTAAATTAAATTTGATGTTGACACTTTGTAATTTTTTTTTTTTGTATTCAAATCAAACTACTGGTGGGATGACTTTATTTGAGTTTTGTTTACATCTCTCCATTTATAGGTTGTAAAAATTAAAATATTTAAGTATTAACTATTTTCATTTTCTGAAATTTTATTATGAGAATGAGATAAATCTATTTGTTGTTGTATTATATGTAAAACATAACAAATTTACCCTTTGAGTAATAGAAACTTAAGAGTTTAGGTTAATACTTAACACAATTATATACTAAATATCTAATTTAAGTACAAACATCATCATGTTCTGTCACAATATTTTTTTTTTTGTAATATCTTAATTTTAAATGATGATATTTATGTTAAAAAATTTGATTCTATATTTATATCGTGTTTAGAATTAAAATATATACAGAATTAAAAAACTGTAACACAGATGATCGCTTTATAATGATATTAATCTAAACCCTATAAATTTGATGAAATGAAACATTTAATTGATATGAATTACACTTATTCATAAACCACAAGAATGTCATGTCTTTTTGAATGTACAGTTATAATATTCAATTTAGAATATTAAGAATGCATGTTATTAGATTCTGACGAAAAGCCAAACTAACAAATATGTTTACTGTGTATTTCGTTTTGTTTTAGTAGTTAAATTATTATTTTTGTTGCAATTATTAAACTATTTATATTATGTTCTAATTTCCCTTTATGAGCTATATGTTAAAATGGTTAATAATTAATAAATAAAGAGCAGTGTAATAATATGTATTAATTATTAAAACAAAAATTAATATGTATTTTAATTGATATCGGTGTAGTAATTATTGGTTGGGGGTTTATTTTGTCAATAAATTATTTTAAAATATCAAATTATGTGTACAAGATTTGTAATGTTTTTAATAAAATTATTACATTTAAGATTATTTATCTAAATAAACTATTTTTCAATTTAAATATACAATGAGACCATTGAAAATTAAAATTGTCCTTAAAGTATTAAAAAAAAGTTTTTATTTATAAACATTTTAACTTAGCCGTTGTTGGCATATATGTTTGTTAAAAATAATGTCAAGTGATTATTTAAATATAGTATTTCTGTCGGCAGTTTAAATAATGTTGTATTAATTCCAATGTTGTATTTGTAAGCATTTCAAAAAATTCCATTTAAATTTAAAAAATACAATTTAAGAACTATTGTTACAAAGTTGTCATTCAACATCTGCTTATCCTTAAATTTTACTATGTACATTTGTTCTCTACGGATGTTTTTAAACAAACATAAAAATCAATTGTAAAATTATATATAGGTGTAAATTGTTACTCTTTTTAATTGAAATATACTATTTTATGTATTAAATTTATTGATTCATTTGTAAATTCAATAAGATTATATAATCAAACTTTCTGTTTATAAATTATGTGGTAATTTGATTGTTCTTTAGCATTGTTTGCTGTGCCGAAAAATTACAAATTGGTGGCAGCCCCTTTGTTTGAGCTGTTTGATAACGCTCAAGGATATGGATCTATTATTTCCTCATTGCCTCAAGCACTTGGAAGGTAAAATTATTGAATGTTTCACATATTTTATACCGTTAAAATTTTAATTTTTTTATTTACTTGTATAATTTTTTTTTCAGATTCAACTTCATTTATATGTAATTTAGAACTTAGCTGTAGGATATTTTAAACATTTGCTGCCCATCAATCGTTGAACAGATTTTTCTACGATTTAATGTAATTGTAAAGTAGATTTATTATCAGTAAATTGTATTGAATTGAGAAATTGTCTGACCATTTGAAACTATTACAAACTATCGTCACCGTTTTATGAAATATTATAATTTACATATATACACCTAATGTTTTAAATTATTGTTGTGGGTTTGTAAGTGATTTATAGCCATTGATTTTTGTAAATTACCCAATATCCCATTAATCACAGTTTAATACTGTATTAGAATTTTAAATATCTATCTTAATTTTATTTTCATTATCGTTGGTTGAATAAATACATTTAACCAAATTCGCTGTACTGTATTATAGTAATTTGTGTTACAGATAAATTGGTTATTTTTATACTATAATAAAATTAGTATTACACATCAGAATTGCTGTGCTGGTATTTTAATAGAAAAACACTGTTTTTTTTTTGTTTTCTATATTAATACAACGCAGTTAATAAAATATTCTTTGATCTTTTAGTATCAAATTTTGTAATCACCTTTTTGTGATTAAATGCCTTTTGATAAACATTATTTTCAACATAGTATTTTTACTTCCTACAGTGACTCCAATAATTTACCCATGACCCTACCTTAAAATGCCAGGCCCGAACTTAGACATAATAATTTGGTCATGTTTCTATGAGGAAAAAGAATTAAAGTTGTTGCTGTAGGTACACAAAAATATGTAATTAACATTAATATACTACTAAGTTTTATAAAATAATACTACCTACACTCTACTTTTATTTTTAATTATTGGTATTACCTAAGATAATGGTCCTTCATATTATATAGGAAATTTATATATATTTGATAGATGTATAATATGTATATATACAGGGATTAACCAATCATGCCAAAACCCTTTTTTTCTTCAATAATGTAGTCATTCAAAATTCTTAAAAATAGTTGACTAACTTTTCAGCTTTTTGTACAAATAATATTCAATGAAATGGGTTTGAAAGCTGTAGAAGTTGTAGGTGTAGATATGGTGATTTGAAAATTGTTGTAATTAATAATTATCTATCAACAATTAACAATTATAATTTGTAAACATGGTTCAAGATTCAAGTAATAACTGAGAAACTTCTTATCGGGAATAAAAATCGGAATTTGAATAAATTAATAATTAAAGGAAAAAAAGGGGTGAGCATGCTTGGATAAATCACTGTGTAGGTTATTTTCAAAATTAACTTTCACTGTAATCGTCTTCTTATATGATTTACTTGTGCAGTAGTGCGATTAGTGTGTATTGACATATTGTTGATTTGCTGTATTGCCTATAATCTGTATTATTTTTTTTATACGTCTGTGCCTATACTGTGTATATTGTGTTTTATTTTGTCGAAAAAAAATATGTCAAACAGAAATAACATAACTGATTTCTTCATTAACTCAAACAATGTTATCATAATAAGCTCATATTAATTGTCTTTTTTTTTTTGCTCAGTGCTAAAATTTTATTTTGGTGTAGCGCAAGTGTGCGCAACCTTATAGTTATTGGGCCCCACTCCCTGGCTCCGCCACTGCTCCAGTCCAACCATTTATAACTCTTAATTTAAAACAATATAATATATCAAATTTCAATTAAAATAATGTCACTGTGTAAAATAATTATTATTAAAGAATTAGTTTCAAAAAATACTTTTATATATTTTCTGATTCAACTCTTAAAAATCTGATGACATTGAATATGATTACGTAATTATCAATATTTTTTATGATTCCTTGATTGTGATTTTTCATGATCAATTGTGAGTTGTGGCCAGATTATTGGAGGTTTTTGGTTAGGTACAAATAAGTTATAAATAAATATTTTATGTCATTGATTCTATCATGGGCAAAAACCTTTTATAAATATTCAGTCTTGAGTAAAACGTACAGCCATAATACATAATTTATAATCAAACATTTCCATTAATAAAAACAAAATTAATTCATTGTTATTACCTATTTAAATAATTATTTATTTTACTTAAATAGATTTCACTTTTTAATATTATTTTTATTTTATATTTCACTTTTTATTACACTTATTATAGTTAATAGACTCACAATACCATACTGTGTTTTTATTTATTAATACTGAAATATATTAAATATTAAAATTTTAGTGGAAATATTCGAAATAGCCAATTTGTATAAGTATAAGTATAGGAATATTGTTGTAAATGAAAGCTGTTCTTTTTTTTTAGCAGTACAAACATTGATTTGCAACATATTTGTTGGTGAATCTAAATGCTAACTAGCTAGTGAGTAGTGATACAAATTCAAAAGTAAAAAGTTCTCAACAGTTTTCCAAAACTCCTGAAAAAAACAAAAATATTTAAGGGAAAACTTGAAATTTTACCCAAAACCAATTCTTAGACCAATTTTTAGACAAAATCTAAATCTATTTTTTTTTGTTGCAACTTAAAAATGGACAATCTAGTAGGTATTTGATCTTTACTTGAATACAAGGTTCCTTAAAAGTGTTGCTTAAAAACATTAAAATAAAAAAGTTTAGCATAATTCTTCAATATTTTTGTATGTGAGCGTCTGAACTTTAGTATTTTGATAAAATTGTATATTCAAGCATAAAATAACGATTTTCATGTTTTGTTGTCTTTCAAAAACATTGATACTTGAAATTACATATGCTCAAAAGGGTAAGTTATTACTTATTATTAAATTATTATTATAAATTCTTGCAAATAACCCTTCACATTTACTGATGTACTCAACAACTAAGTATAATATTTTATACATTTTCCTTATTTTCTGGTGACCTATATGAATGGCCAGGGTTAGGTATAATTTAAATTTTTGCACCAACAAAATTATAGCATAGTCCATAGGTACCTATAGATTTAACACATTCAATTTCATTTCAACAAATCAAATTAGCTTTCAACTTTGTATCTATAACTATATAAATATAATATGTTATAAAGTAGAACCCTCCTTTTTGTATGTACTCGCATATCTCAAAAAGTACTCTCATAAAATAGCTTTTTTTTTATTATTTAAAAAAGTATATTTACAATCTATACAATATACAAGATATAATAAGTAAGTTTGGTGACATAAATAACATTAATAAGAATAGGAAGGCTCCCAGCAGTGCCACTAGACCAGAAATAAAAGTACTCTACGGATTTTAATACGAGTTTCACTTATATCTCGGTCGAATCACGGGGAAGGTTTTAATGTATAATTTGTAAATTGTATTGGAAAAATAACTGAAGATAATAACAATCTATATATCGGCTGTACCTTAATAGAAAAATTAATATTCGTCTTTATGCCACTGAATTCCTCCTAAACGGCTGGACGAACTATTTGATGACATTTTTTGTATGTGTTTGAGTGGTTCCCTGGATGGTTTAGTGACTAGGATAATTGAACGTAATTGGTCTAGGTAACCCATAATATGTATTATATATTTATATATGGTCTAACCCGGAGAATATTGCTCGAACAAGGACTTTGAGATTTACGATGAACATTTATGTTTATAAATGGTTGCTATTGATTATGGGAGAAATAATTAGTATAAATTAGTATTGTATATTATTGGTTGCCAATTGCCATCGGTTAATCGGGCAGATCAGATACGAATTTTTATCGAATTTTCGCTCATTGCCTACCAAGGTGGCTGATTTATACTTGTAGTCGCTCATGGCTGTTGTCCACGATCTGACGTACTTAGTCGGATTGCCTACCAGAGTGGCTGAGTTTCACCTATTACGAGTTACACCCAAAAGGGGTAAAACAATCACAATTTTTTTTTAAGTTGTCATTTTTTACGGGCAACGAAGTGCGAGGGATCAGCTAGTATGACATAATTTTCTAAATATATTTTGCTTTTGGAACAATTTATAGACATTTTAAATTATAATTTTTTTTTATGTTGATACAAAATGTTCGCTACAGAACCACCTAGGTCCTCTCGAAAAGTTAATGCTAGGTTACTCATAACTCATAAGTAATTATCATACCTATTTAAAGATATTAAAAATAAGTACCTACATATAACAATTTTTTTTTTTATTAGCATTTTATTTTTTAAATTTTTTAGAATAAGTGTAAGACACTGTAATTACATAAGATGTACTTAATTTGAGTTCATTCGTTTATTTATGATATTTAATATATGAAATAGATAGCCGGGTATATAAGTATATTTAAAAAATATTTAGATAGCTATAGGCATAATTTGCTAATATAATGCGCCACGCGTCAGTGTGCGAAAGCTACACCGCATCACCGCGCCATCCACACACTCAACCACCTCTGCCAGCAATCACATTTTATTTGATTACTATTATATAAGTATTATAAGTAGGGCCCGGATTTATATATGCAACAAAAATCTATAAAATATGCAAAATAATTTTTTTTCAAATTAACAAACTATGAGGTTTTGAGTACAAAATTTACACAATCTAAATAAATTATGTATAAAAAATTGCTACAATTTATTAAAAAAACACATACATGTACACACAATATAAACATTTACATCGTGTAAGTATAAAAATATTGTAAATTAATTAGGTAAGTATTATATAAAATTATTATTTTAAAATTCAGAGTAATATTATTTTTATAAAATTGTGTTTTAAAGTATTAGATAAGTATAGGTACTATTTATATTAAATTATTATTTTGAGACGAGTACCAGCATGAAGTAATAAATATCGATTTTAAGTTTTCGAATTGAAAGGATCTACGATTATCTCGGAGCATACTTTTGTACTTGGAAAAACTTCTTTCCACGTCACAAGATACAATTGGTGCATATTTAAAACTAGATAGATCTTCAACTGACAGTTCCTCGTCGTCGTCACATTCCGTTATCTCACCGTTGATTATACTATTCATTTTTTTCAATGTTGAATATCCACGATTTTTTGTCAAAACATTTTTAAGTTTAGATCTAGCGAAATCTATTCCTGGCCCTCCTTCTTCAAATGTAATTTTAATATTTTCTATGAGCAACAGACTATCTCTTAAAGTAACATTAGATTTCTCTAGTTTAGTTATTGTATCTATTAAACGCACTGAAAGTGTGTTGTAATAACGGCGAGCTCATTTTTTAACTCGTTATTATGAAATAATAACTACGTGCATTTTCAATACATTTCGCTTCGTTTTGGTTAAAAGCGTTAATAACACATTTTACCTCATTGAAATATTTCCCATAATACATTGCTGCTTCAAGCCATGTACCCCAACGAGTTAATATTGGTTGAGGAGGTAAACTCAAATTGGGATACATTTCTTTGAAAGTATTTACACGTGAAGGTGCTTTTAAAAATATATTTTTTGTACCTATATGAAATTAATCGATCGACATTTTGATATTTTTCTCTTATAACTTCAGTTACTCTGTGAAGTCCGTGGCCATGCACGTTACATGAATTAATTTAGAGTAAAATACTCTAAGAGCTTCGCTGGATTTAACCATGTACGGAACAGCATCTGTTACGTACAACAATACTTTTTCATGAAATATTTTTTCGGGCCATAAAATGCTCATGGAGTCATTAAATAATTGAGAAATTGTTTGAAAATTTGCTTTTTGTAATAGCTCTACCGTTAAAACAATTGGTTTTGTACGTTCTTCAGATGATAATTTCCCAACAATGACACTATCAACATATCATCCTTGTACGGCAATCCTTGTACTCATCGATCGAAACCCAAATTGGACTGTTCCCTATCTCATTCCTAATTTTACATAAAACCTCATCATAGCATAACGATAAATAGTTCTTTCGGAGGGTCGATTCATCTGGTAATTTGAGTTTTAAATATTTTTAAAAAAACAATTTAAACTGTGGATTGTTTAATTTAAAAAGTGAAATATCGTTAGCCACCATAAAATTACATAAATCTTTATTAAACTCGTTTGTATTTTGATTATTAGTTCTGACCTGATTAAATGTTTTTTTTTATAAAAGGTTGAGTTGTCTTTTCTTCTTTCAATTTGCAATTCGATATATGTTTTGCAGTTTCTAAATGTTGTACTACTTGAAATTTTCTGTTACATGCCATATTTATTTTACACAAAAAAAAATTGCAAAATAAAATATTTCCGTCTGTTTTAAATACGTTTGGGTATTCATTTACATACCGAGAAGCATTATTTACTTTAGGCATTATATAAAAATAAAAGGCGAAAGTTGGATTTTCAAACACTGTACACTATACACACGATAAATGGACAGACCAAACTAAAACTAAATTAAATTCTGTGTTCGAATACGTATTGTACAGTATGAGCATATATAGGTACCAGAGGTACCTACTACCTACTGTTATAGTGTTATCTAATGTGGACGTGTATTATTATACATTTATAAATTTACTACAAGAAAATCCAATATTTATCGATGTACGTTATAACTGATTACTTACGATCGACAGTAGATATTTTCACAGACGTAAAATCTACGAATTTTAGAATATGCAACATTTATGCAACTATATGAAGAAATATGCAATAAATATGCATTTTCATTCAAATATGCAAAAATATGCAAAAAAAAAAACTAACCACAGAATCTACACATTACGCGAAACGTCGACATTTATAATCAAAATTATGCTATGTGAATTTTAGAAGAATATGCATTTGCATATAAATCCGGGTCCTAATTATAAGTATCAACAAAGTATCTATATATACCAGCTCACGCCGACCCGTCTGTCCGTCCTCGACCTTTTCTTCTCCTACCCCTTACGGAGACAGATCATTATACTCAAGAGCCTGTCTTTTTCAACCAAAATATGGAATAGCGGCAGCCCCCGAGTGTCCTTAAGAAAGCATTGCCGTTCATCGGAGGGAAGCAAAGTGGTATTTGGTCTAGAAATAAACCATCATATAGATAACGTTGCATATTCGCATAGGTATATTACTGAATTTTTAAACTTTTTGACATAGCGTATACCTATTTATTTTTATATTTATATTCTTGTTGTGGCTTTTGTTAATTTTTTGCAATTTTTTTCGTGCAGTTGCACTTAGTTTGAATTTTTTATATATTAGTCCTAGATGCTTTCAGTTCTATAGGATCTTCATTGTTTTTAAGCACCTACTTCTATTATTTTGGCTTTATCGGTACTCATTTGCAGTCACATTTTCTTTGCATCGTTTTACCTATAGTATTCTGGTTACTTCACCGTGTCTTCCAGAGTTTCACAAACCTATAGGATATCCAAGTTATTTGCAACCCAAGAAAATATTCTCTATTCTGATGAATCTAGATACCAGCTTCACTAGATTGCAATTCCCTGACTATTTTCTCTATAGTAAAGTATCCCAATGTGTGTACCACCACGGATCACTTTTCATGGGACCATTTTAGTTTTTAAAAGAACTAGGAAAACATTTTTTTCTAAACACTATTTTTTCGTTACTTCCATTTAGTTTTTTGAGAAAAAAATTTGGCTCCACGGATCACCTATATATGACAGGCCCACGGGCAATCGGTTGAAAAACACTGCTCTTAAGAGGACGCCAAACACGCTTATGTTATTTCCTTTTTACAAACGTATTGCACACTAAATTTGTTTTCAGGAATTTCAATTTTGTGTATGTAGTAACTTTTAATAATAGTGAATATTGACCTGTCATCAAACTTATAAAGGTTAGAATATTATCTGGATTTTCACATAGGTTATCTAAAATGATTTAATTTTCAAGCATTGTAATTCAAATTAATTATGAGTATAGGTGCCTATGTAAAATATTATAGTTTAAAAATTCTTTTAATTCACTTAAAAATTGAAGTAGGCAAGTAACTTTCGTGAAATAACAGATAATGTTCTTACCTTTAAGTTTTTTAATAAGTCAATCCAATGTCTTTAGCAGTACCTACCTATATAATATTACTTAATAATATACCCGCTCGTGAGTAATACCTAACTAATTTTTAATGAGTAAAAAGTATACTGTATGATTATACCGCTATGCACTTATATGAATATGATTCATTATTTAATTAATTTAAAAGGATAAAAAATTTATATAGGTAATTGTCAATTTTCTACTGCAGTGGCGTAATTTAGTCATGTTTGTTGGGGTGGGGTTGAAACATTGATTTTCATCATAAGCACCTCTCAATACAACCATTGCGTGATCTGTATAAATGTATAATGTAAGTACTCGATGAATGCATCGCAGGAAAATAATTAGATAATGTTTACATAATTAAATATTTTTAATTTAGTTATGTAGATTTCTGGAGTACTCATCTGCGTATATAGACATGAAAATAATCAAAATAACTTCAAAAGGTTATAACTTTGAAGCTAAGTCCGACTGAGAAAATCTGATTGCATCGTACCGTTCTTAACTCGAAGAAATACATAGATTCCGGAAAAAAAATCCAAACATTGTTTGGGAACCAAACTGCGCTGTTATGCCGTATTTCAATATACAGTCAAATTCGCTTATAACGATCTTCTAGGGACCTAGGGAATCTGATCGTTATAACCGAACTTCGTTATATCCGGATCATAAAAAAAAAATAATTTTTTTGAAAAATTGATTTATTAAACACATTTTTTACTGTTTAAGTTTATTTAAGATTACATATTTTAACATTCAAGGTATTTATATAAATTTTTAAAAAATGTACAGATTATAATACATATACATATTACGTCATATAGTAGGTAGATTTGTTTGAAAAATAATCTATAATAATAGTTTGTTTATAATTTGAATAAGATTTTTTAACAAAATTAAAAATATTATTTAATGCCATTGATACTTCTGGCGTATTTATGTCATTGTTTACCGAAACAAAAGTACGCATCTGATCAATATAAAAATACATCATACATTTCCAAAATAGATTGTACTTTGAATATGATTTCTTCGCTGATCTGTTACAGATAAGATTAAGAATTATCGATTTGGACGAAATAAAATTTACTACACAATGTGCATACATATTATTAATTGCTATAGGACATATAGGTGATTATAAAAACCAATTTTCGTTTTAAAATAACATCGCTATATCCGGATTATCGTTATAACCGATATCGTTATATACGAATAAAAGTACTACACATAACATACAAAACCAACCGAATACATTGCTTGGAATCGTTTTACCCGGAATATCGTTCTATACGGCATCGTTATACGCGAATTTGACTGTATTTGTGCAATGGCGATTAGTGTTTATTACAAAGTAATATTATCTTAAGACTTATAAGTTATAGTTATGCATACAGATAGCATAGAGGAGTCGGGTTTTTATGCGTATTATTTCTATAAAATATACAATATTGTACATTAGTACACCTACCTAATACCTATCAACAATAATATTTATAGTTAAATAAGTTATTAAATATGGTTTGCCCGTTTTAAAAAAAAAATCATGTGGTGGATTCGACTGAGTTGTGTTATAAACTTATATTATTGTTAACTGTGCATATATTTTTACTGAATATAAAATTTAATTTTGTCCCATCATGGACCATAGTTAAAGTAAGATGGGACATAAGATTTGTAAAAACTCAAACATACCTAACATTGGCAATAATCAAAACAACGGCGTAGGCAGTGCCGAAACTACCAAATAAGGTCCGTGTGCGGTAATTATATTGGGCCCATTCCTATAAAAAAAAGGTAAGGTTAGATTATTTTTTTTTGAAAGTCTTTAATTACGAACATTTTAGATTCTATGTGGAGCGATGAATGTAATGATTTTACAATGATGAGTGTTTTTCTTTTCTTTATTGTTGTGTCTGGCATCATCGTTTGGAGCAGTAAAACTGCTTCGATTTTCTCCAACAGTATCTTGTTCGATGGGAAAGTGAATTTAGTTGGTGCATTCGGTAGGTCAAAATTTTAAATTCCCAATAGTTTTCAAAAGCGCAGGGAAAAACAGAAAAACGGGAATTTTTACGTAAAATCGGTTTTGTCTTTCGGTGCGTGAC
Organism: Nasonovia ribisnigri; assembly: GCA_027563435.1. Lineage (NCBI taxonomy): Eukaryota > Metazoa > Arthropoda > Insecta > Hemiptera > Aphididae > Nasonovia > Nasonovia ribisnigri. Next base: position 46,742 of record JANEHU010000146.1, on the reverse strand, counting down.
TCTAAAACAAATGACCGTATATATTCATTAAATTTCCACTGGTTATTTATATACATTTACTATACACGATAAAATTACAAAATATTTTGATTTGTTTGAAACTGTTCACGGACGATAACAGTTTCCAATTTTTTTCCTTGACAAAAAATACTAGTAAACGACTATTTGTTTTCGAATCGATAAGTTCAAGTTGAACAAAATTTTCAGAATTGGAAAAATTGTAATTTGTCTGTATGGAATTACAAGTGCTTTATATCATGTGACATTAATATAATATATAATATACTTTAATTTTGATAAAATTTGAGATAATATTAATCATGTTATATTTGAGGTGCCTACTGCAAAGTAGGTATAGGAACAATACAATATACGGCTACCGCCTACCAATATGTAATAAATATATTAAATGTGGCCTAGGATTTGAAAAAAGTAGGGCGCACCTGGTCCAAGTAATAAGATCTTTGGTCACACTATGTAATTATGTTTCTTAAATATATATTTATATATAAACCAACAAAATATATATCAACACAGATTTTTTATTACACTAACAAATGTTGATAACAAACAAACACAAAATATTAAATTTGTCATAAATAATAAATAAGACTGATGTGTTACTTAATGCCATTATAAAGTAAATCCATAGACCTATAAACTAATGGACAGCGCATTCTACTCTGCCCTGCCATCAACGCTAGGCGATCGTATAACCATATAACCATATAACTGAGAAAGAACATAAAGTAGTGAAGGAGTCCGCATAAGGAACTGTATACATTTTACTACTTTGTTCCTTTTCTCGCTCACTCTATAACCTACCCCTAACATCTCTCCGAGCGCTGCCCATCAGTGTATAAGTCTATGTGTAAATCTAATTTCTTTTATCTACTAATAATAATAGTAGTAGTCTTGCAGTTTGATAAAATTATATTCACAAAATAATACAAACAATTGTAAATATACATTTAGGTATAATACATAAATATATATATTATGTATATTATATTATATAAATTAATAATTATAATAAAAATACAATGATATTGTCGTTGAACAATTTTAATAATATTAAATAGCTACAGTACAATGTTTATCAATTACAATAAGTTAATAATTATAATGTATATAAACACATTTTTTATTAATAAATAAATTATACAAATTGAACGTTCAAGAAACTATTGTCCTTGCTTTTTAATGTTCACAGTCTCGTACTTAGTTAATTTAGAAGAATATTTTTTATACGATGAAAATAATGTAATGTTTTCATTGTAATTAATCATTCAGTTTGTGTACAATCAATAAATTATAAACGTAACCATTTGTTCAAGTTGCAACTTTCCCATTTATAACAAGAAGATTTTAATTCAAAATTCACAATCTATATATAATGTTAAAATTACAAAACAACTTTTAACAATTCTATCTAAGTGTAATAAGTTTAACATCTACATGTCTTTTGAACACCAAGTTAACATCTAATTACATGAAATACAACTTAATAATAATGCAGAAGTAGTAATTACCATATAGAATTATTAAAAATATATAATATATTAATTTATAAGACAAGCTAAAGACATTTATTAAAAACAATTATATTTCCATGTCAAAATACACTTCACTTTTCTTTCATAAAATAAATTGTTGCTTACAATTATTATCTCTATTTAATACATTTCATATTTGTATAGTCACCTGACAATCTTAACTCATTTAATATATACATTTTATTTATTTGTGCAAAATACAAAAAGTCTGGAATGAATTTAGTCTTATACTAAAAGAGAGCATTTAGTTAAATAATTATGGTGTCTGAAAAAATATTTTTCCGCTGACAAACAACATTTAAAATAAACAAAATCTAATTTTTACAATAATTAACCAAAGTGATTATTAAATCATTCAACTAAAACATGAACAAATTAGTTAACATTCTTATTTAATTTGATACTTATCATTTTTAATTTAATACTGATAGTAAGATAGAGAACATACTTTTAACAAGTAACTGTAATTATATTATTAAAATACATATTTTAATTATTAACATGTATTAATGATTTTGTTTATCAAGTATTTATTCAAATTTGTTCTAAAAAGAAGGCAATACACGTGTTGTTATAATAAATTTGAGGTACAATTTTCTCAATTATATACTTTTAAAATAAAAATAAAAATATGTTATACTATGTGTACAACTGCATAAACTACAAAAGTGTATTAATTAATTATATTATAAATCACATACAAGTATAATAGTATATAATATGAACATCATTTTATTTTAAGTAAGAGATCTAATTCACAGAAATAAAAAAAAAATTATAAATAAATAGTATTAATTTTTATAACTTGGTTATTTTATTATTAAAACATATAAAATGTATAGATAGTCAAAATAGTCAAGTAAATGTTATTTATAGTTTTCATTTAACTTGAAATTTTAAATATTATGCAAAATAAATAAATGATATCAAACACAGCAACTGTATTCTTGAACATTAATATATAATATTTTATTTTCATTAAATGTAATGATGAAAGTTCAATCACATTTAATATTAGACACAACTACACAAGGTACTCAAAGATTTGTTCAATTGAAAATAAAATAAGTATAGATTATTGAAGTTATGAAGTAATAAAGTATTGTTGCATATAAGGAATTGTATCCTTTTTCTATACATTATGTTGTAAATAATTAAAATCAACATAGGAGTTTAACAGCTGTTAATATAGTTTCTGCACCATTTTATTATTAAGTAATTTAAACTAATGACATGTTGGGATATAAATTACATAATTATTGCATGTTATATCAACTGCCGGATTTAAACTACATCTGAGCATCTTGCCAAGAATAAATTGTGTACTGCATACAACAATACAAAAAAGGTATAACTCATTTACATGAAAAGTAGCACTGCTTATGGTCATAGAGTAGCCACCAACTATATATTCAATCACAGCCAATTTAGTATGTCACTAATTAGTAACTCAACAAATGATTAGTTTATAGTAGACACCGCTTTAAACATACCATCTGTTTCTACAGTAGGAGTAGCCATCTCATCCATCACCTGAATTGTTGTAATTTTGTTTGAAACAGATGTAGGAGATTTCTTTGTTGGAGTATCGTATGGCACATATATGCGAAGCACATCAGGCTGAGGGCTCACACATGTAACATCCGATCCAGCATCATCATTATGTATACTTTGTGGAGACACTGTTGTCGTGGCCGCGGAAGTGACACTAGTGTCCAGCAATGAGCGTCTAGAACTGTCTCCAACAATTGAGCTAACATCATCCAAACTGTTTTTACCATTTGTAATAATTGAACCTGAAAACATTTAATATTTATATTATATAGTTGATTGCAATGTATTTTAAACATAGATTAAATTATAATTTAAAATAGTCGGTAGAATTTGATTTTTATTTGTTAATTGGGGTTAGACTTTTTTTTGTTCATTACTAAGAACACATACAATTTATCAAATTAGTAAGATATGTAAAACATACTTTTAAATATTGTCTTACTCACCTTGTATAAGTATAATGAAGAGGGATTATCAAAATAAACAAACCAATTTTTACATACAAATTTTACATGCAACAAAGAAATTTTTTCACAGATTAAATCTGCCAAACATATCTAATAATTAAAAAAAGAAAAAGTGAAAAAGTGCTATTACAAAATCATATAATAATAAGTTTTTCTTACAATTCTATGATGTTACAAATGTGTTGTATAATATCTTCCAATGAAACAATATGTATTAACGCTTTGTTTACATTGAATATATTTAAATCATGACATTAAAATATTGAATTCCTAATATTTTAAATATGATAGTTAACTTAAGGGTATCGATAAATATTATTTATATTTAAAATAAAACAAATAATTGAAAAATACTTTTTTATTTATAAAACAAATAAAAAATAAATATTTAACGCAATAGTTGTAAAATAATTTATACATAAATTTACAATAAATAAGTAAGCTTTAGTAAGCCTACAGAATAATTATGAAAAAAGTTTTGTTGTAAAATTGCACTCAAAATAAAATAAACAATTAATAGAAATAACAGTATTGTTTGCAAATAAAAATTTATTGCATTCAATTTTGGGCTTAAAAATATATATGCATGGTATAAACAAGTTAAGGACTATTGGTAAACATTATTTTTGAACAGCCATATTTTTTTCAAAGGAACAATACTAATTCCAACCAATATTTAGATAACTATACACGTGAATTATATTTTAACAGTTTAATATACATTTAACAAAGCTAACAACACATCTGTTTACAATATTTATTTAAATAAAATGTATAATAATAAATATATTTAAACTAAAAATAACAAAATTATCATAGTTATTTTACAAAACGCAAAATTATATAATTTAATAAAAATAATCATAAAAAATATCTTTAAAATGCCTATAAATTAATAATTATCACGACATGTTTAAGCTGTATTAAATAAAATGTTTAGCTAAAAAAATGAAAGCGATTTTTGTTTCTTCAGGTATCTTAAATAAATGCAAAAAATTTTATGATTTGTGCATTAACATTAAATGGAAGACTAGTTTTTATAGACACCATAAGTTTAATTAAATCATCAGGCAAGTGTTCACAATCTAGTCCACTCACCTTGGCGTTGTGAATCTTGTTCAGGTGAACTATGAATTTGGTCGGCATTAATGGGTTTTCTTATTTTTCCCACACCATTGATTTGAGGCTGAAACAACATTTTTTTAAATAAATATTTTATATTTTACCATACATTTAAAATTCTGGAGGGAACATGAATGAATTGATTTTACAATAATGTGTGTTTTTGTTTTTCTTTATTTTTGTGTCAGGCATCACCGTTTGAGGCATTAAAACGGCTTCGAAAGTGAATCTGGTTGGTACATTAGGAAGGTTAAAATTTGTAATTACCTATAGTTTTAAAAAGCGCCAGGAAAAAGAAAATAAAAGTTGAGGAAAAACGGGAATTTTTACGCAAAATAGATTTTGGTTTATGGAGTAACTCTAACAAAAAAGGTACATGGATACATGACATTTTCTATATGCAATACAATTTTGATATTCAGTTTCCAACTTATTTAGTTTTTTTCCTATAAATGTCAATATAATTTTATTCTTTGGGTCTAAAAAGCTTGAAAATTGAATACAAGGCTCCTAATATATTTTGTTACAATGGCAGTTGAAAAAAATTAAAAATACAGTCACAATTTTTATTTGTAAGCATTTAAAGTTCAAATTTTGACAAAATACATAAAAATTACGGAAATATGCAAAACTAAATATTTTTAATTTTAAGATTTTAAAATTTAATTCAAGATTTCTCATGAGTTTGTCTACTTTTTTCAAAAAAAAAAAATGTCTTCCTGAAAGTTAAATTACAATTTTATGATTATTTTGTATATAAGTTCAAATTTTTATAAGATTAGATATTCACTCAATTTCTCATGAGGCGATTTTCTTATTTTGCTGTAATCCAAAAATGAATAACTGTAGATACTTGACATGTATACCATAAGTTTATTTTATCAATTTCTATACAATACTTGACTCATTTTGAGCCGTTTATGGATCAGAATCTAAAATTATTTCGTAAATAAAAATATAGAAAATGAACTTTTATAGTTAAAGATTGAAAATTTGAAACAACGTTCTACGTAAATAAGTAACTTTATTCATAATAATATTATTAAATATTTTTAATAATATCATGGGCTACTGTACCACCATCGCTCAGAATAATTTTTTGTATACAATGATTTTATATCATTGAACTCAAATTTAACACTATCCATTGCAGTGACCCACTTAGAACCTACTGTACAGCAGAGCAACGCACCCTTTTTAAAATTTGTTATTTATTGCTAAATAATGATTGACTACAAACAAGTTTTACCTTTCTAACAGGTATATCATCTGGATTAAATATTCCAAGCTCTCTTTTCAACCTTTCATTTTGAGATGGCTGACCAGCATTGTCAAGTTTATTTTTTTTCAGTTCAACAAGGCATTCATGAAGTTTTTCAATTGTATGATCTGCTGTATGTATATAATTTTGTTCCAATTTTACCTAATCATTAACAAATGCCTATTAAATATGTATATAAATAAAGTATTATACAGGTTACATTGTATTAGAAACACCGGGCAAATGAAAAATTAATACTATTTAAATACATTCAAAAAATTATGAAAATTATATAGAAAATAAATTTAAGATTTACTTATCTCTGAAAGTTCCTAAAATGAATATTTTTAAAAAAGTTATTACATTTCATATTAATTAAATCCAAAAAAATATTGATATTTAAAAAATTAAAAATAAACAATGTTATAACTGGACTTGTAGGCCAATCGTTTATAATTAATATATTTTAATATTTTTGATTAGAACAAAAGTTTTTTCATTTGTTAGATTACACTTTGTATACATAATTATAATATACAAACATTACAAAAGAAAATTAATAAAATATAAAACCAATTTGTTGTAAATGTTATCAAATAACTTAACAGTAAATATTTATTTTATTTATGTTGATAAACCATCAACCAATTAAAGACAATTTTAGTTCAATTGATTGAAAATTAATGATTATATTAAAATATATGTAAATAATAAGTCAAGATAAGCTGTAAAACTGTGTACTAAAAATAATATAGCATAGACCTAAATTTTAAAACATGTAGCACACTATATCATACTTGAAATTAAAATGTTATGATTTTTGTAACTCACCTGCAAAAAGTTAAGTATATCATCCATTCCTAAAGCATATAACTGGTGGCGGTGTAGTTTTAATAAGCAATAGGCCATAGCTGATAATATTTTGTCGCCTTCTAGTAAAAATACATCCCACACTCTCAAAGTCAATTTGAATGGTATCTTAACATTGAATAAAAACAAATTATAACCATCAATATTAAACCATACAATTATTAAAATAGATTAATTAATACACATACCCTGTCCAAAAAACATTGGAAAAACCACTTTAAAGTATATAATCCAGTTTCAACTCCATTTTTATCCAAATGTTTTTTTAATTTTGGTAATAACTTATTCATTATTTTATCATGATGATCTTGAAACCGTATTAATTTAGGAAAACCAGGTATGAAAAAACCTAAAATATATTTTCAATCCAAGTGATAATTATATAAGATTTTCATACAGTTATTTATAAAATCATCAGAATCAAGAAGATTTCTCAAACTTTGTTTTGTCACACCACTAATGACTAATAACAGAATTATTCAACATTAAATACATGTTTACAAATAATAGTTTGTACACTGTCCAGAATTAGAACTCACCACGTCCCTACAAAAATCGGTTCTTCCACGCATTCCAACGTGATACTGCCGTAGTGGAACGGGGTCTCAATAGCAGGTTGTCGAGTTGGGATACGGAGAATCAGAGTGTCCTCTCACTGAATAGAGTATAGAGCAATGTTGAAAAAGTAATACTCATATTAATTTAAAGCTACTACAACTTCTCGTTAATCCGAAAGAGATTGGGGAACGGGGTTGTTTGGATTATCGATTTGTTTGTACTAACTAATAACTTAAAAAAAAAATCAATAACATTTTAATTTTTAACAAAATCGACGTTCATATCTAACGTATCATATCAAAACGACATACCCGTGAGATGTACAAACTAAGTTTTATTACCAGGAAATATTATTATTAAGATACACATACATTATGTATTAATAATAGCGATGAGCCTTATTCCGATTAGTCTGTGTTCGGATTATTGACCCTACTGTATATGTATTAGGATATCCCATACCGTCATCGACAATAAACGATAATGATAACATTGATAACCATTTTCTTGGATAGTTATAAATTATAATACTTTCATATTGTTAAATTATAGTGGTAAGCATATCAGTTTGAGAAACACTGATCTAAATTATTCACACATTCACACTAACAGTTGACTTTCAATAACTATAATTTTAAAGTAAATTAAAAAAAAAATAAGTTTGATTCATCAAAACAACAATAAATTGACATATTGCTTTTTGGTTTGTAAAGAGATAAATCAATTTTATTATAGATTTAACTTATGGAAAGTCTACTGTTTATTAATTTACTGAACTCACCGTGCATATAATACTTGCTATTGGAAATAAGAGTAGACAATGCCCAGAAAGCTTCATCTTCACTTAAATACATCAATAGTAATGCTGCAATTTGTGACATTCCCTGGGTATAGCCAATATCCAAATTATAGATACTATATGCAGATAGAATGTTAAATAACTCTTGTTGCTTGAAATTGTATCGTTTTCGAAAGTTGATATGTTCTCTATAAGTTCGATTCACATCTAAATCAATTTGTCTCACATCCGGTGAATGCTCCCATGCCAGCTCACACATATGCTATGAAAAAACAAATAATTAGTAATATTGCAATTATAATATTTACTACGGATTAAATAATTATAAACTTAAATATTATTATTTGAAAAATAACTGATACTTTAACTCACCTAAATAATTTTATAAAATGCAAGTAGGATTATTGAAAACAATAATAATTACCAATAAATATTTTGTACTAAATATATTTATGCTGAATAATATATAGTTACTTTGTATTTATTTTTCTGATCATCTGTGAGTTGATCAACTCCTAATAGCTTGGCCCACACTTTACCTCGTAATGAATTTGGAATGCCTTTGTAAACACGTCTTTTCAGTTTGTCTCGGGACAGACTATCCCAGTTAGAGATCATTTTCAGCCATTTTTGTTCTCGGTTTACTTCGATTTTAATCTCTTGAGGATCTTCTTTTTTAAACTTTGATTCATCGCTGGGAAATAAATTGTAAATAATAAGGAGCAAAACCAATTACCTTCAGTAATATTGTAAAGGTAGTAGGTACATACCCTACTATGAATCCAAATCTGTCAAGTTTGAAATAGTCGTTGATGGTGGGATCATCAACGGGATCTATGATCGTTCCGTCTCCGGGTCCATTCCTGTACAGATCGACAATTCTCTCTCTCTCCTCGTATACTTTATCGGCTATCTCGTCCTCATTCATCACACCGACGGATGTTTCTCATGGCCGTCGCGCACTGTCTGTGACGACTGTGGTTGTATCGTTTAGTCTTCTGCTAGACGCGAAAGAAAAATGTCGCACGGTCAAGTTGCAAAAGAAAATAAAAAATCATTTGACACCAAAACCGAGAACGAGTACGTACATCTTACGCCGCGGTGTCGTGCCGTGTGAGACGTCGACGAATCTCAGATGTCAGCAGCATTTTGCTATGTAGGCCATGGTAGGTAGTAGTACGTGAGCGGACGGAGTGACAACGACTGAACGATCACGCAAAAAAAAAAAATAAACCGTCCTAAAAATGTATAACAACGCAGACGCATAGGATGGATATTAGGGTCGTCGTTCGTCGGCGTGATATAAGTGATATCACGGGGACCCAAAACACACACTCGCACACAATCAACACTCGAACGCGATATGAACACGAACCCTATAGTACCGCACTATAATTATTGCATATTTTGTATTTTTTTTTTCCCTCTTACTACTACCACAACAATGCCGTTCTGTGACCACACTCCTATAATAATATTTGTATAATAATTGTTGTTTATTGTTAGGTGTCGTATACCTATAACAATACCAATTACTATCACAGAACAGATGAAAATATGAAATATTCAAATGTCGATGAAATTCTAATGTAAAATACCATAGACATTTTATCTACTCGGTATATTATTCTTTTATAATTTTATAAGACATAATTAATAATTAATTGTTATTTGTTATACCGATGTATTATTGCCACTATTGTCAAATGTCAATAGCAATAACTATATAACAGCTAAATGCTTGACTAGAATCTATAAAACGACAGAGATTCAAGACACCAATTCGATCAGACAGACACCTAGACTTCAGAGTTCAGACCGACGCGTGTACGCGATTTCATTCGGTTTATTTTGTTTACTAAAAAAAAAAAAACCGGAAACCCGGTACTACGTTCATGTATGTACAACGACGCACCGACTGCGATGGGTTTCGTTAACAACTTCAGGTCCGATGATACGTATACACAGTGGTCGTACACGCGCAGTAAATTGTTATTTTAATTTTTATATATAACTGCATGGGGATTACCGCCACGAAAAGCCGACCAACGACAATAGAGAAGAGGCGATTCACCCTCCTGAAAAAATTGAAACGGAACAGAAGTACGGGACTCGCCAATCGACGACTGTGACAATACTCGACGAGGTAAATCAGTTTTTTTCTTTAATTCTTCATCACTATCATTTATAGTTTTGCATTTTGTTCTCGTGACCGGCGTTCCTTTTGTGTTTGGCATCTTAGCTTTTCCACGATTTGTTACCAGTTCGTTTTTAGCGCTCTCGGTTTGACGGACGATATCGAGTCATTTTTAATCATCCGACCGAGATTCCGTCGATTCTGTGAAATGACCACCTGCAGCCAGACGAAATCGAGTTTCGGCACGGCGCTGCTGAATCTTCACAGCGGTTACACGGATTCGCTGCCGGGTAGAGAGAAGCATATAGAGTGTTTAAAATCGTTCCTGAAAAAACACGTCAAAGACCACCAGTCGGTTTCTATGTACATATCCGGACCGCCGGGTACTGGTAAGACGGTGTCACTTCACTCATTGTTTTCCAGCGATTTGGTCACTGACAACTTCACCGTAGTGTATGTGAACTGTAGTATGATCAAATCGGCAAACCGTGTATATTCTAAAATCGCCGAAATGTTAAAAATCGGATCTGGTACACAAAGGGAATGCATTTTGACCATTGAGCAGTACTTGAAAACTAAACACAAATCTATACTCATGGTACTCGATGAAATCGATCAATTGTCATCAAAAAATCAATCAATATTGTATCAAATATTTGAGTGGCCTATCATTCCTCAATCAAATATAGTTGTCATAGGTATAGCAAACTCTTTAGATCTTACTGATCGATTGTTGCCAATGTTAAAGACTAAGGTTTCTTTACAACCAGAACTTTTAAATTTTCCACCTTATACAAAAACAGAGTTGGCTAATATAATATCTCATAGATTAGAAAATACCGGGATTGCTGAAATATTTCCTGCTAATGCGATTCAGCTTTTATCTGCAAAAATTGCTTCCATCCGAGGTGATATACGTTATGCATTGGATGTTACCAGAAGAGTTATTGAGTTGGCAGAGGATAAAATCGACAAAAAAATTGAATTAAATGATGTGATAGCTGTGTTGAATAATGTGTATTCCACTTCTGGTGCACTTGATAATGATGATGAAAATTCGGAAAAATTACCATTACAGCAAGAATTAGTGGTGTGCGCAATGTTATTGTTATTATCTTCTGGTAAAAAAAGTCAAGTAATTACCGTAGGAAAAGTATTCAATGTCTTTACAACTATTTGTAAAAAACGCAACGTTCAAGTAAGGGATCTAAGCGAATTCATAACTATGTGTTCATTATTAGAAACAAGAGGTGTAATCAAGATTCTAGGACAAAATATAAATAGATTATCTAAAGTATTGTTACTTTGGGATAAAAATGAAGTTGATGATGTACTACATGACAAACAGCTTTTGGTTGATGTCTTAAATGATAAATCTCTGTTAATACAATAATATTTTTCCTAAATCAAAATGTAAAGGTTTTTTTCTTTTCACTATCTTTCAACATTTGTAACAAACGTTTTCACCATATTTAAGTTTATAACTAAGCATTACCTATAGAAAATGCAATATTTTTATGTAATTTAAATTAATATGTTAAGGAAATTTTATTTTTTATTATGATTGTTTACTTTCATATGTCTTAGAATAATTGTATATTTTTAAATAAAATCTTGGTTATTTTTATTCACTTTTTCTTTGCTTTCTTTCCTTTGTTTATATAAAAAAAAAATTGATATCTACATTTTGTCAAGAGTAAGCACATTCAAAAAATAAATATGTGGATCTAGAACCTATTTAAAGACACATTATAAATACAAAAATGAAATAATGAAAATTAGTTTAGCTAGACTCAGTAACAACTAAATAGATTTTCTTAATCAGTGTTTACAATGTTGAAAAAACGAAAGGATTAAGTTTTGCTAGATTGCCTTATACCCAAGACCTAATCCTGAAATTTATAAACTTATATATATTTTTAAAATGTTTCTTGTAACAACAGTACTATGTGTCTATATCTCAGGATGTGTGTTGCTGTAGTTTATTATTTGTGTTTTGTTGTGTAACCTAAAATTATATTGAAATTTGTTATTTTTGTTTAGCACAATGACACTGTACAAGCGGTATGTGTCTCCAGTTAGCCCAGCAGTTTATCCACACCTCACTTTGTTATTGCTCAGCATTGGGGTATTTTTCACGGCATGGTTTTTCGTCTATGAAGTTACTGGTACAAAGTATACCAGGAATTTGAAAAAAGAACTGACCATATCTTTTGTTGCTGCTTTATTTACTGGCTTTGGTCTTCTATTCTTATTACTATGGGTTGGAATATATGTATAATTAATGCATTATTATTATTATTATTATTATTACTACATTTTTGCCCACACCTAATTTAAAAACATTATTTTGAGTTATTATATGCAATAAAACAATATTTATACATATAATCTATACTATTCAGTATGTAAAATGTGGATAAATGTATTTCGTTATTAAACATTTAATATTTATGTGTAAATATTGTATAATATTAATTGAAATCTCTATTTATGCCTGTCATCAATTGAAGCTACTTTCTTTATAACTTATTTTTGTTTTCATTTAAAAAAATATAATAAATGTGTTCATACCATGATTCTTTAATTATTGATAGTAACATCCACGAGGTCAAAAGATCAGAAAGTCAACCTTTATAAGGAATAAAAGTACTATTTTTATTGCGTTATAAGTTTGAATTCTATAAATATTCATTTTTTCAAGGGTATTTTAAATTTCTGTTACATATTGCTATAGGTTGAGATACAATAATTTATATAAAAATTGCATTAAGATTTTGCATCCATATGAGTTGTATGTAAATCCAGCAGTTCCAATTTTGTGTTGTTAACTTAAATAATAGAGTAAATTGACCTAATATCAAACTTAAATGTAAGAACATTATCTATGTTCTATCTATGGTTTTGTACACTATAACAAATTTATATGAGTTATGAATTTTAAGAGTGTAAAAAAATATTTGAAAATACTTGTAATTCACTTAAAATTGTTTTAATTTCCATTGTTTGGATAATAAATAATAATTATTTGAAATAAAAAATATGAAATTTGTGGTTTCAATTATAATTATTGATAATATTATTTATAACCATTGTTTCTTAAACTGTTAGTGTGTTTTGCAGAAATCCAGGGTTCCAAACTGAAGAGCTATTATTGAAATATTTAAAAAAACTACTTTGAAATATCTAACTAATAAACTAAAGATATATTTATATTTTGATTATTTTTGATCTTATGTAGACTCACAACTTTCATCCAATAAGCTTAATATTAAGTATATCTGTAATAATATAAAATGAAACACCATTTATTTCATCTCATTAAAATTTTAAAGAACGGTTTATCTGTAATTTTAGAATTTTTGGTAAATTTTTTAAATATTTTTTAAACTAAATTAATATATTATTATTGCTTGAAATAATTGTTATACTTGTTGTAAATCATTTTAATACAGAATGTATAACATTAAGACCATTGTTATGAATGAATTACGAGTTGGTGTGAGAACAACATGTGAGAAATTTTTCTGACTTGAAATTTTTCTCATACATTTAATATCGGTAAGGTCAATTATAAATAAATAGAAAAATGATTTAAGATAAAGTACATTATCTTAAATTGTGAATAGTAATTGGAGAGATTTCTATATTAAATAATTGTCATCAACTTACTGATTTTTTCGTATGTTGGTTAAAAATCTACAAGAGTTCTGAATAATCTAGATTATAAATATTAATAAAATAAAGCTAATCATACACTATGATGAACTAACTGATTATAAGACCTACCTGTCAAAGCTTGATGTTAAACAATAATATTATATTTCACCATCATGAATACAATTTTTTAATATTCTATGAATAGTATCAAGATCTGAAATTTTATTAATTGGTGCATTTATCAATTTCAAATACTTATTTCTAAACGCCTAAACTAATTACCACGCATTTGTGATTCAGTATTAACAGTTGACTAGTGGACTGACACTCTGTGAAAAAATTAGCTGGACTAAAGCCATACATAATAATATGTATCAGGACTACTAGTTTTACTGATATAAAATTACAAATACACCGTGGTTAGTATCTGTAGAATATAAAATATATACATTATGGTAAATATTTAATAAATCAACTATCAAGTTTTGAATTAAAAATATTAATTAAATGTATAACTATTTTAATTTCAAGAAACTTGTAGCCTAGAAAAAACATAATGGGCATGATCCAGTAGTCAAGTTTATTTTTGTACAGCAGTTATTCTAGGATGGTGGATAGTATATAAGACGTACCGGGGTACAGTTTTTATTTTAGATTTTTAAGTGATATACAGCACTGTGAATTGAGAACAAGGATTTTGAAAATAATTTGAAAAAGATAAAATAAAAAATATATATTATATTGGTTTATTTGATCTTATATATTACACATAATTAAATAAGTTATAATAAGGCATAATAATCTAAAACAATAATATAAGGATATTTTAATCATAGTTTATAGATTGCAAATTAAATTATATGAATTTAACTAAAAAATTATAATGGGCCAAATATGAGTAAATTAGTATCATCATTCCTCAGATGCTTAAGTTTTTATAAGTACGCAATACTTATAAAATATCACTTGGTTAACATATTTCTAAAATAAGTGTTAAACATATAATATAAGTAATAATTTCTTTAGGTCTTATTTGCATTAGCATTAAGCATAAGCCCAATTTTTTTCGTGAATAAAATAAGGCATCATATCTCTTGAGCTATTATAGTTCATTACTTTATTATAATTCTATTTTATTTTTAGACACAACATTAATATATTTAAATTTTTATAAAAAAAACTATTTAAGTTATAAGTAGAAATTTAATAGAATACGCCTAAATCAATTTTAAAATGAAATATATTGGATATTATGACCTATACAATTAATAATAATAATAATAAAAATAATAATTTATAACTTAATACAGATTTCAATAATTATAACTTCAATAAAATTATATTTGTATTTTTAATTTTTTATCGTGTATATGAAGTGTTTTTTTAACTTACAAATAAATATCATGATAACATTTTAAATTAATAATATTAAAGTGTCAAGAAAAAGTAATGAAGGATTTAAAATTAAAAAATATTTATGTAAGAGTTGAAATGATTGAAATATCAACTCACTTTATCTCATATTTTAATGTACACTGTAATTAAAGTACCTAATACAATTTTAAAGATATATTATTAAAATAAAATTATTTGGTTGATAAAATATAATATGAGACTAACAAAAATTAGCATATTATTGATTTATAAGGTAATAATTAACAGAATTAAATGTTCTGTTACAAAACAAAAAACAGAAGTAATATGTATTATAGAAATTAAACATTTCATTTTGCAAATGTTATCGTACAAGATATTATAATAACTTGTTATTATATTTCCTTTGAATTAAGCCACTAGACCAGCTTTGTGCCTGCATCGTTGCATTAAAGCACGTAGCATAAATTGTTTGCGGGAGAGTGAACGTACTTGTTTCAGAAATACTTCTAGATCAATCACACCTCTTCTTAATGCTTCTCCCATATAATAAATTGCATCTTCGGTTGCGGCTTCTTCAGCAAACGAATTCAATATTCTAATAATAATAAAATAATTAGTAACTTATATCAGAAAACAAATATACATTGATTTACTGTTTATAAAGAGGTGCAGTTGTTGTTACAGCATCATCAATATCAATATTATCTTCTTTGGATAACTTGGAAATAGCCATTTCAAGTTCTAATTCTTTATCACGCAATACTTGAATGTTTTGTTCTAATTCAGACTAAAAAAATATATTTTAATGTATAAGCACATCAAAAAAATATACACAACACTGAAGAATTTTGTATACCTTTTCTCTATTGAGACTTGTCAAAATAGAGTCTAATTTATTTTTTCCAAGTGATAATTCTCGTTGTGAATGTTGCAATATATCTAATTCAGCTTTATTCTGGGCCATTTGTTCGTTAAAGCGTCTTCGTACTTTATCTTCAATAGCAGATAACAAAGAGGCTTTAATATGTTCTTCTGTTATCGTACCACCATCATTCAACTATGAATTGTAACAAATGCATAAATAATATTTATTTATCTTGAAGGACTAGACTACTAAAAGTATAGGAAAATAAGAAAAAATCTTAAAAAGTTAAAGTTAACATTAATTATGGTGCACAATATAGTATGATGTTAGAAGCCATTGCAAAAATTTAAATAAGCAGTGAAACCTCTATAAGTAGACACACTCTTAGTAGTGAATGTGGACAATACAAACCGGTCCAGTGGTGTTCGCAGGGGGGTGGGGGGCTAAACAGGCTGAAGCCCCCCCCCCCCCATTGCTCGTATAATTGATTTTTGTTTATATATTTACCTCAATTTAATATAGTTTTTTAAATTGTGTGTTTCCTATTTATTGCAAACCATTATAGTTCTAAACTCCTAAGGTTTATAAATAATATTATTATACATTGCCATAGTCACGATTAAAGATACTATGGCTATTTTTGTTATTATACTTTTTGTTAGTTATTTTTTCATATATTTTATGCTTAATTTAATTAAGAAATAAGAAAGCACTTAATTATTCAAACTTATAATCCTGTGACAACTGAGTAATTTTTTATTTTCAAGCCTCCCCCCATTGAAAAATCCTGCATACACCACTGAACCGGTCCTTATTATCAAATCTACCTTATATTAAGGAACAAATAAGATAATAAAATTGAATTTATCTTTAATGTTTTCATACAATATATAATTAATGATTTATAAATATTGTACAATACAAATTAACTTATTTTAATTATTTTCATAATTGATAAACAAAAATAATCAAAATGTTGAATTTTTAAAATATTAGTTACGAGTTGTCTGGTGAACGGATGTACTACACATAACACTATAGATACAACAGTGCCATACATTTATGTATAACTATTAATGATTAATGAACAATAACAAAAATTACTAGATATTTTAAAAATAATTTAAAATATTAAATGTTAATAAATAGTAATAAATTCTTGTATACATTTAACTTTCAATGTAAATAATACATTATATGTAATAATAAAATATTGTGTATAAAACTTTTCTCAATAGTGCACCGTTTTCAATTCCAGTGAGTGTCCACTACATAAAGGTTTCACTGTATCAAACACAGATACAATAAAATGTTATTTTATGTTTTATTGTGTCTGATTTTTGTATTTGCATAAAGATATTCATCTAGTCAAGTATTTTAACGATTTTCTGAACATCATATAAATAATGCTATAGAGAAGTTATAGGTAATAAATAAATTTTATTATTTTGTGTAAAACAAAACAATAGAAATTAAAATTATTTTAAGATAAGTTTTTTTTTTAAATGTATACATTGTAATTACTAATAAATGTGTTAATTTAAAATTTAAAAAAAATAAAAATAATCTTACCCCTGTAGAAGGATTAGGCAAATTACTAGTAGTTGATGGATAAGGAGGATATTCTGGTCTTATTGGTGCAGGTTGCTGAGGGTATGGACAGTTTTGTGAAGAATTTTGTGTTGTATATGGTGGAGTATAGGGGGGGAAATTTGATGTATTTGCTGAACCTGTTGGATAGGGCGAAGGTGTCGGGAACTGATTATTATACAAAGGATAAGGAGTATTAGAACTTCCATGGTACGCTGTGGAAGGATTGGAAGTAGCAGTAGATGATGTTGGTATTGAAGAATATGGCAACATGACATTTGAACCAGTTCCACCATATGCTAAATTTACATGTGTAAAAAATTAATAATAATAAATAAAACTATACTCCATTTACATTAAGAAGGGACCTCAACAACCAATTTTAGTCGGGTGGCGGTCAGACAACACTTGCTTGTCATTGGTCATCCACTCACTCATACAGAGTCAACGTCTGTACATCAGCCGTATAACAAAGCCACACCACTATACACAAATCAGCTGCCGAGGTTCCTTTTTAATGTAAATGGGGTACGGTTAATTACATAATTTATAGGGTGGCCATAATTTACAAATTTTGGTTTTTAGTCGGAGAAAATAAAATAATTTTTCCAAAGTTGTCAAGTCTTCTAGTTATAAAAATAGTTTATACCATAGTTAAAAAAAAATACAGAACCATTACAAGCCTATAGTCTATTCAAAATGAGATGATGACTCGGCGGCGACCCGTTTTGGTCAGCCGCCGGTCATACTCCCTCCACAAGCATCGATCACGTGACCGAAGCAACGGTAGGGATGTGTCGCGCAAGACGTGGATGTGCGTGTGTGCGTCATGTTAAAAAATACGCGCAATACATTTTAAATTATCCACACACATCGGCAGTCGATTCTAGACTAATTAAAGCTCCCATCCGCGGCGGCGCGTCGAGCGCTACTACGGAACAAAAGCCACGCCCATGCGCACAACTTGGCCGCCGAGTCATCATCTCATTTTGAATAGACTATAGTTTTATAAAAATAATTCAGGCCAATACTTCCTTTGTAAATTGATAAATATTATGGTTGTTATATTTGAATTGTGTATCCATAAAATAATTATGAAAATATTACTTAATAGTTAATATATATTTTTTATAGTTTGTTATTAGTTTTAATACTGAAGAAATATATTAACATGGATCAGCGAGGACTAGACGCCCTTACACAGAATATTAAGGGGATGTTAGACCCACATGTGTTGTCTCCATTTTAAAAATGTAAGACATACCAAAAACTGTTTTCGAACGGGAAAGAACCGAGAAGGCTATAGTAATAACTAAGAACAAATTTTTCATCACATGTAAAGGAAAATTTTGGCTGTGCAATATCGGTTTTTATTTTAACATGTTTATGTCTTATTGGTATTATCAGTATTGTGTTGTCATCGTGTGGAGGCTGGGAACCTAAAATATTATTGTATTTTTTCTGACCGATTATATGTTACAGACTTATAGTTGCCCTGACAACCAAACTTAAAAAGGATGAAATTAATGTTATAAAGTTCCAAGGTTGCCCCTAGCAACTGATGATTAATATAATTAGATTAACATAGCAACATCATTATACTTTCTTAGATTCTGAGCATAGCGATCAATATATCAAATTAACAAGACATATACATGTCTGATGTATCTGCATACAGTGGAGATACTGTTTTTTCGATATTGGATCTTCAAAAAAAGTTATTAAAGTTTGAAAAGCACAAGCAATATTGGATTTTGAAACAATAAGAACTTTTTTCAAGTGTTATCAAAAAAATTAAAAAGATATTGCACAGCCAAAGTTCTCCTTTTTATGTGGTGAAAATTTTGTTTTTTAGTTATTCCTGCTCCAAAACAGTTTTGCTATGTATTACAAGACGGGTACAACACAGCAGGTGTAGCATCTTCTTAATGAAACTAAATAGTAACTTGATTGAAATATGATTACAATAAATACACATTTTCAGACAAAACTAATAATTATACAACATATTATATATTAAACTTACGCATTTGAGTAGGATAACCAGGGTTCACAGGTTGCTCAGTTCTAATAACTGAATACACAGGTGGTGTTTCTGAGAAAGTTACTGTCATTACTCCAATTAAGTCAAGAAGATTGGATGTAGTCTAAAATGGTATACCGTGTGTAATTTAAAATTGGCACAAATTGAGAATAATTATAACTTAATGTATTACCGGAGTCCAATTGTGTAAATATGGTAAATAAATTTTACCATTATGATCAACATACATTGACATTTTAATTCGCATATCTAACGTAGGTTTCACATAGCAAATTGGTGCATTATTTGGATGTGTATCCATTAGCCAGATACAAATTGGAATGTGATAAGTGGTACCTTTAAAAGTAAAATTAGATAACTAATTATTTTTATAACAATATTTAATTTACAAAATTACAAATTTACCTAAAAATAAAACTAACCTTTAAATGTAACGGGAACAGTACCACTCAAATTAACTAGTTTCTTTTCAATTCTATTTGAAAACACTTGAAAAAAAAAAATATATATATTTTTATTATAATTCATTTTTGTAGCTCATAATATGTCAGAATTAGAGGTGGATTGAACTCAAAAATATGGTCTCAAACATAAACTTTTAATAGGTATGTCTAATCAAACTATATAGCTGTAAATTAAACTGAACCCGTACCAAACATTTTGTTTAATACCAAACTGAATTCAAACCAAGGTTTTGAATTCAATTGCATATCAAACATTTTAATTTTTATGTCAAACAAAAATGTAAAATATAAAACATTTTTTTGTTCAAAACTAAGACACGTTACAATTTTTTTTTAGCCAGTATGTTGCTTTTGAGTTAAGATTACTTATTGAAGTTCAAATTTGATCGAGTTTGGTTTAGTTTTTTTAAAACTAAGTTCAGCTTTTGAACTTCAGATATTCGGTTTGATTTTAAGAGACTTTTAACAGTTGGACCCACCTCTATTGAAAATTTAAGTACCAACAAAAACTCCAAAAACAATAAAAATAACTTACAAAATGTTTCAAAATTACAAATGAGTCCATGATAATAATTTAATGTTTTTATAATTTCTTTTTTTGTATTTTCAGGAAATTTATACTGAAATAAAATAAAGATAGTGTATTAAATATATAAAAAATATAAAATTATACAAAGTATTTAGTTCTATACTATATTAAAGTATTACCACACATAACCTATAGTAATACATTTCTTATTTATTTTATAAAATATGGTTAAATATATTATAATATGTAACAAATATATTCATTGTTGTGTATGTGTATCCACATTATGTATGGTATAGTGGCGTGGCGTAAAAGTTTGTCAAAGAGGTGTACCCATAGGCTGCCCGTGAACTTTTATATACCAAGTCAGGCAAATATTGAATAATGGGCCTCGGTAAAATTATATTTCTACAAATGATGACTATTATAGATAAAACAATTATATATATTTTTATATTTTTTGTTAACGTAAACCATAGATAAATATTGTGTGGTTATAGAATTTACTAGTATAAAACGGATCGACCTGTCTACTACAAAAAAAAAAAACAGATATGACTTTAAATTGTAAATATTATTAGTATTTGTGGTAAAAACAACAAAAAACCAAAAACCTATACAAATTTAATGTTGATACCCTATAGTAAAAAAGTAAAACTGGCCACTTTAACCCTTTGCTGCCTGAAACTGGAGTCTGCCCACACCTATGGGTGTACATTCTTTAAACTTTGTGAAATAACAGTTTTTTGATCATTTAAATTACAATATATTAGAAGTTTTTTAATTTAACAAAATGCCACTTTCAGATATCAATGATTCAGAAGTTACATACATTTTTTTTTTTTAATATGTACCTAATCAAAAATTAACACATTATTATTTATTACTATTAAATTAACAGTAAGATACTTAGGTATACCTTTTTATGGCTCCTTAATTTTTACATTTTTCTTTTTAGAAAAAGAGTGCTGAATAGTTAATGACATCACTCTGTGATAATGCTAAACTCCCGGTTTTCAAATGTATTTTAAAACAAAGTGATAAACTATAATTCCATGCACAAATTAAAATTATTTTAGTACCTATGTTTTTAATATTGGCTAGTATGAATCTATATTAAATACTCAAATCTTGATATTTTTTTAATACTGGATAGTATTAATTTACTTTGAATAGCACCATTGTAAAATTGTAATATAATCAATCATAACTATGTACTGATAACTAATGGACAAACGTACACAACAGGGATATAATTTATTCTAAACTCATGTTTAGAAACCTAAATAAATAACAGAATCAACGAATAATTGTTGATATTGTTAGTAGTACAATAGACGATAAAATGTTACAAAATGAACTATTTTTTGCTTGCTCAGTTATACAGTAAGCATACTATATAATATTTATAATTTTTAAAGTGAAATAGGTATCTATAAGTTATAACAGAATAGGGTTTCTGAATATTTATGATGCACCAGACTTACCATAGTCAGATATGATTTTATACGACTTTCTTCAACTCGTATCATTTTGAATTAGTATTTTTCTTCCTAAAGCATGTTAAAATACCATTATTAATTCAAATATAAACACAGACTAATCGCAGTGGTTTGTTAACATCAAAAAATATTGATGGAATGATTTATTGAACAGAGATGAAAATGACTGTTTTACATTATGTGGAATTGAATAAGTTATATCTACATAATATAAAAATGATTAAATAAATAATAACTTCATATTAAATTCTTTACAAGGTAACCAAATATAAGGTTTTTAGATACAATATACTTTCAATGAACAATAGGTAGAACTTACTTATATATAGTATTGGGCCAAACTGAAATCGAGTTGTTAGTTTTAATTTACTTTAAGAGACAATTTAATGAAACACATTATAAACATAATAAACAAGTAAGTAAAAATCGTTAAACATATGAAAATAAAATTGAGATTAAAATATGAATACTTACACTTCCAACGTAAGTTCGAATACCTATGTTATTATATTAATATTATTACTATTTAGTATTTACTATCAAGAACATCAAGAACAAGACGTAACAACTACTGTGATTCGTGAACCGTATGATATTATATACAAAAGTATTAAGTACAAAATAAATGATAACAACGTAATCCAATGTTGTTGACAGAGATAAAATTAAAACAATAGAATTATATATATGTGTTATAATATTATAGAATTAGTGTCTTGAGATAAGGAAAAAATTTAAATTGAAAGACAATCGGAATTTATTATGGAAACATTATACAATAAATAATAATATATAATATCATAGAACAATAATTTTTGGAACTTGATAAAATTAATATTGTTAAGTAACACTGAACTTCAAAAAAAAGGACGGCCATAAACTTATTCTCAGTGGCATATCCAGGGGGGGCCAAGGGGGGGGGGGTATAACCCCCGAAAATTGTTAAATATTAACAATATTTTTATTTTATTTATTTATGCATATGACAAATATTTTTGTAAATAAATTATTTAAGATACAAGTCGTTAAATATTAATTTTAACCCCCCACCCACCCCGAAAAAAATTTCTGGATATGCTACTACAGAAATACTACTTTTAAGAAATGGGAAACTAAGAACAGTAGAATGGGCCTTAGGAATGTTAACTAATATACAATAGTCTATTACCTATATTGATAATTTTATAGTTAAAAACAAAATATACTGCAAGTATATAATTAAGGTCACTTAATTATCTACATGTTGATCCGTTTAACTAATTATTTCGGAAAGTATTAACTTTTTTTGATTTAATTTTTTCACCCTTATATTTATTGGTGAAACCACTATCAACTTTTGATTTTCAAATGGTAGCATATAATAAAAAGATCATGAATTAATTAAACTTTTTTTTTTATGAATTTACGCTTTAACATTTTTATTTTTCGTGATTGGTTTGCGAGATACCTACCTAATTATATTAGGTATGAGGAGACTGTAAACTATGTGAAGTCCATAAAAAAAAAATACTACTATAAACATTAATAATTTAAAAATCCGTGAACAGCTAAAAACGAGTCAAACTATTTTGAAAATTGTATAAAGTATAGAAAATTATAAAATAAACATTTCGTATAAATTTAAAGTACCTACTAGTTATTCAGTTTTGTATTACAACAATTTAGAAAAGTAAATCGGCCTAAAAATTTGTATACAATGTATTAAAAATTTGAACTTCAAGCGCTCATAAATATTTTATTTCACTTTCCAGTAGTAATTTTTTCGTTTTGTTAAAGGTAGAAAAACTAGGAATCTTGTATTACATTGTATTTAATCTTAGATATAAAAATAAAATGTGATTGCCTACCAACCACCCTTGCAAGTCTACCCCTGCACAGGTGTACCTAATTAATTATTGATTTATTGTTGTATAATTTAATAATTTAATAATATAAGTACAGCATAAAGAGTTTTCTCACTTACCTATAAAAAAAAAATTCTCGAACCATTGATTAGCTGCAGGTAGCAGGTTATCCGTAGTCCCCCACAGTTGTCACAATTTCTATACCTAATAGAAATTAGTGAGATAATTAATATTATACCATAATAAAATGTGTTACCTAACTTACCTATTAAATAATCTAGGTACCTACAATTATTCGCGGATACAATGGGGTTATATTGGAGCTAAAGCATGCTTTCCTAAATCCTAATTATAGAATAATATACTTATGCAATAATAGGTAATTTTGTTACCATTATAAAAGTTTATTATTCTTATTATTTTATAATATACGATCTACGGAAACGAAAGCTAAATTTTGAAAATATTAGTTTTAACTTGAATAGAGAAGGAAAATAGTTTTTTAACTGCTTGTTTATGTTCCTTAGATTTTAAAGTGGAAGGAGCGTCTTGCAGTTGAGACTTTCCAAATTGGTCGCCTACTGGTCGCCTATACTATAATTATCAGCCAAAACGGACACAAAGACGTTGACAAAAAAAAAATTCGATAATCCTCATTTTTTTTTTCGAATTTATGTGCTGTCGTGTGGTGGTTCAGGTTTATTAAATTACATTAGGGTAACTGTTACTGACATAGTTAATAAGTAAGATATGTAATAAATAATAAGTAATTATTATTCATACAAATAAAAACATAGAAAAATATGAAAAGCGTGGTAAATTATAACTTATTGGGTATGCGTAAAAAACGCAAAATTGCGAACTTCCAAAGGCCATAACTTTGAAACTAAGTCCGACTGACAATTTCTGATTGCACCATTATTCTAAAATAGTTAATATAAGTAAGTACCAAAAAAAAAAAAAATCGAAAAATTTACATGGGGTGGTAAAGTGCATTTGTTTCAATTTTAAGCGAAAACTTACTAATTTATAACTGAGAAGAGTGCCTGCTAAATTTGATCTGTATTACAATTTAGAACAATTTCCCCGGGTCTGTTCATAAATTTTTGTCTAGTGAAAAAAATCCCCAAGTGGTTTTTATTTGTCACTGAGTACGCTAAAAGGAAATGATTTAGGAATAGGTAATTCCTTGAAATTAATTCAAGATAGAAGGATACAAAAGTAATTATTGCAACAGAACATCAAGCCTCAACTTCGGAATACTTCCAAAAACCTTTTAAAACATGGAAACATCGCTAGGACTATTACATTTTGTCTGGAGGTGAGTATTTTGGAATTAGGTGGAAATATATCTAAATAATATGCAACTTAATTTTTGTATACCTATATCAAAAATAAAATCTCAGAAATTTTTGATAAGACCAGATTCAATTTTCTTTATATCAGGCCGTTTATAAATTTATACTGATTAGGTACTGATATTACATTCACTAAATAGGTAACTTTGTTTAGTGGTTTAGTCATGACAATATTTTACTAGAAACAAATGTAAATCAACGAATCACGGAAAAAAAAACCAAGGAAAAAAAACCAAAAAAAAAAACCAAAAAATAAAAAACCAAAGGAAAAAAAGACCACGGAAAAAAAAACCAAAAGAAAAAAAAACCATGAAAATAAAAACCAAATTTTAGTAAATTAGTTAGATATATTTTAAACTTATTATTCGTGGGTACTTACTTGAAACTTCTAAATTAAATTATGATACACAAATAATATTATTATACAATCTCTATTTAGAATTTGAAATGTTATTACTTATTTATTTTATTAATTTATGTTTAGGGTGAGTGGTGTTCTACAAGAGAACCACATAACAAAGTACTGTTACTTGATGATAACGGGAAAGAAGCAAATGAAAGGATAGTGATGTTTGCAACGCATGAAGGGCTTGTGAATTTAGCAAGTTCTTTAAGATGGTATATGGATGGGAACTTTGCTTTGGCTCCAAAACTATTTACACAACTGTATGTTATACGTGTAGAAATAAATAAATGTTTTACAACAGCGGTATATATTCTCTTACAGAATAAAACTTTGACTGCTTATGAGCAAATGCTCACTACTATTTTAAAAAAATGTGAAGAACAACATTTATTTCCTGATCCTGTGGTAGTACATGTTGATTTTGAACGTGCAGTTATCACAGCTATCACACATGTTCTCGGACAACATGTACATATTCAGGGTTGTTTCTACCATTTAACTCAATCAACCTATCGGAAAAATATGACTGTTGACTGATTTATGTTTGTATTTAAAAACGTGAAACTTATTTTTAATTATTACTATTATTATAAATTGTATTGTGACAAATTTTTAAAACGTATTTAAAAATTATAAAATGTTCAATTTTTTAAACAGTATACCTAACCTATTTGAAATTATTATTATTATAACTGTAGACTGATTGTATTGACTATGTATTTTACTGATTTATGTTTGTATTGACAATTTTTAAAACGTGATACTTATTTTTAATTATTATTCTTATTATTGTATTATGACAAATTTTTAAAACGTATTTTAAACTTATTTAAAAATTATAAAATGTTCAATTTTTATAGCTAAGGATTGAAAATTTAAAACAAGGATTCTCATAAATAGTTCATACAGTAACCAAACAATGTGAACAATATATAAATACTATTACTAATAATACGTATGTGAATAATATGACATAAATACATAATTTACCTAGTAAAATACAAAAATTTGGTTTTTATTTTCATGGTTTTTTTTTCTTTTGGTTTTTTTTTCCGTGGTCTTTTTTTCCTTTGGTTTTTTTTTTTTTGGTTTTTTTTTTTGGTTTTTTATTCCTTGGTTTTTTTTTCCTTGGTTTTTTTTTCCGTCTACCAAATCAACATATAATTATGCACTTTTTTATTTCATGTATAAAGAATGATGCTTTACCATTAAACGCTTTCGCAAGATCTCTTGTTGAAATAAGTTTTCTTATTTAATTTTTAAGTTGATCTTACAGCTAAAATTTCACTTATAAATATTTTTGATAAGTTTTTATTGTATTTGTTAACTAATTTTTTAGCTTCGTTTAAAAGTTCTAAACCTGTCGAAAGTGTAAAATTGAGAAATAATTCATGGAATCTTAAAAACCGTCGATTAATTTGATTTATTAGAATATTCAACGTTCGATAGAAAATAGTTAAACCAAATAAACTTTCTATACAAGTTAAACGTTGATCAGTACATAGTTCGTCAAAATAACTTTTCACAACTCTACGGCGATTGTTTTCAAATTCTGTAGGGATGGACCAACTTTTAGCATTGTTCTAGGCTTTTAGCAACCATGTTTGTTTCTTCCAAGAGATCATTAATATTACGTCTGTTTTCTTTTAATTTTTCATAGCAGTTTTTTAATAGTTTAGATGCGTTGTCTAAATCAACTGATTTTGCCTGGAGAGTTTTCGAACTTAGATTTATTATTTGTAAAATTTTACATTGAGGAACCGAAGTGCAAAAAAAGTTGTAATTTTCAATTGGTTTTTAATTCTTTCACCTTCATTTGTATCATATAGCTTAGAGCTGCAAAGTGTAACTTTTAAAGACTGATTTTCACTTTATTTCATAGATTATCGACTACCAGAAAGTTTGAACCATAATGTCCGATCATAATATGTATATGGTGCTGAAAAAACATTATTTTGTTGATTACATGTCATGTAAACAGCTCAAAAAGAGTTGAAATATTTCAAAAAGTTATGGTAGAAATTGCAAATATAACGTATAACGATTCCGTGAAAATGTCATGTATTAATGGTAATTTTTTAAGAGTTACACCAGAAAACAAAATTGATTTTTTTCAAAAACTGGTTTTCAGTGTTTTCAGGTTTTCATGTTTTTCTTTAATTTTTTGTTGTTTTTTTAGATGCTTTGGAAAACTATTTTGAATTTTTAACTTATAGCCATCTTTTGTGTAGAAAAAAATCTTAAATAGTTAAATGTAATAATATTGAAACAATAATTAATATATTATGTATAAGTATTTACTATTTAAATATTATAGTACTATTTATTGTATATCAATTTATTACAATCTGGTTTTTTTGGTAATTCATCTACACTCTCACTGTCTGAATGTCATCACTTGAATGAACTTTTATTTTAATTTAATTTACTTATTAATTCACTTTAAACCAATTAAATAAGTTTTATCTAAATAAATACTGTTCGGAGTCTTGGAGGCAATAACCTCCTATTCACCTAGGCTTGGTCAACACTGGTAACATGACTACTAGTTACAAGTTAGAACACACTAGTAACAGTTCACTGTTTGGAACTTTCACTAAACATTGAATTCATTAACGTTCAGTGCTTCAAAAAAGGAACTCGTTCACGTTCATATTTTTTTTTAAAATGAACACGTTCATATTCTTTGAAAAAATGAATGTGTTCATTTGGTTGTTGATTTAAATTTTTTATTTAATTTCTATGAATCATTTAAATATTAATATAAAATCATGGAAATCATAATATTATTGTTGTTTTAAGTCAAGTCATAGCCCTAGGAATTTCCCTCATTTTATTTTTATAATTCATAATCAAATAAATATAATAGGAATATTATAATAGTATTATTAATCAATATTTATTAAATAGTAAATAAATCTTAAAAATCGTTCAAATTCTTTAAATATATAAACATAGTTCACATTCATGTTCTATTTAAAAAAAAACGAGTGTTAGGAGATATGATTTTTTTACTTTTAAAATTACAACTTAATTAAGGTACAAATAATATTATTCTTAAGTTATGAAATAAATTAAAAATATTTTAAATGATTATTTTAAAAATAATATTATGGTTTACATTCATAATGGTATGTATCTAATGATCTCAGATCTCTCCAAGTTGGTGGATACGCATTAAGCAATCGATTTCCACATGCTTTACATACTGAATTGAATAATATCAAATAACTATTGAGCCAAGTCTGTAAACAAAACAAAGATATTGATAACTATTTTGATATGTTTCAATAAAACAAAAAAGGGCTGTCATATAATATGTGGTTTACCGACAAAAAAAAATATAATAATTTTAAAATAAATAAATAATTGTTTAAAATTGTATAGTATTATTCTACAAAAATAAAATAAAATGTTGTTTGACTTGTTGACATAGGTACATTTTGTTTGCAGCGTAAAACGTGATTTTTTGACTCTTTTCTAACATATTATCAGTGTTGGGTAAGTTACTTATAAAAAGTAATTGAGTTACTTTTAAAAAGTAATTTAGTTACTTTACTCGTTACTCAAATAAAATTATAATGAAATTACTTTATTTTTAAAGTAGAAAAGTAACTACATTACTTTTATGTTACACAAATTTTTAAAAACCGGCCAGATGCAGGTAGAGGTGGGAAGTTCAAACTTTAGAGATTTGGTTTTTATGGATCGGTTCATTAAATTGAACCGGTCAAAAGACTTCTTCATCAAAATTGGATCATATTGAACCTGATTCCTCAGATGCGGGTTAAGACACAAATCCCGATCTACAAACTGTGATCCGCTGCTTCACTCTGGTTGACTAGTCGGGATTATCCACTACATATAACACGAGAGACAGACGGATATGACGAATCGATTTGAAACGGATGGTTTGCGAATACCAGGGTAACAAATTTAAAAAAAAAATGTATGAACGACCGTGGCTCATTTTTAAACGATCTGATAGATGCAAGTAGATCACATGCTATAGCAGATGACAACAGTTGGTAAAATGCATACTATATGACAGCTCAAAAAAGTTTTTACTTAAAACTACCATGAATGATCGAACGGAAAGATCTGGCAATGTTGGTGAAGAGAAATGTAACATAGCTGCATTAGCATGATCAGTTATCTTACGAAAAACATAATATCTTGATTCTTGCCAAAGTTCTTGTTGTAAACTGTTAGGGTTAATAGGTTCATTAAATCCTTTAACAATAACCCATTCAATCATAACTCCTTTAAATGATATAATAGCTTGTAAGACTCTACTTAAGCCAACCTAAATATAAACAAAATTCAAATTAATTTTTAATAATAAATA
Organism: Nasonovia ribisnigri; assembly: GCA_027563435.1. Classification (NCBI taxonomy): domain Eukaryota; kingdom Metazoa; phylum Arthropoda; class Insecta; order Hemiptera; family Aphididae; genus Nasonovia; species Nasonovia ribisnigri. Next base: position 16,431 of record JANEHU010000146.1, on the reverse strand, counting down.
TATTTTACTTTTAATACGACCATATTACAAATAATTACCAATCTATCTTCTAAGTTGCTTTATAGATATTATCTAATTATTATGTTTAGAAATTAACTAAGTGTTAATTACTAAATAGAATATGGAATAAATGCAATTTAGTATCCATTACGTTTTTTAATTTAATTTTCAAAATATATGTTTTTAAAGACACTAAATTTGAAAGTCCATGAAAAAATTCTGGCTCATACATCATTGGAAGTTATACCAAAAACCAAAGTAGTATAAATTTATTTTTTATTTTATACAATTAATATGACAGAAAAATCAGATTTTACCATTGTACTTACTTAAGTTAAGTTGCTCACATATTATTATATAAATTGTAATCAATATCTAAACATTGGTTTAAGTTTTCCCAATCATTGTATAATCATTATGTATTATCATATTTTTATAAAATGTCTAAAACATTCAAGTTAAAAATAAAAAAACATACCTAGGAACGTAACACATTATTTTTTGGTGGGTTAAAATTGCCATTGCAACAGATCATTGTTATTCATCCCTTCCTTCAACTCAGGATTTTTTGTAACTTACCAAGTTACACATAGTATTACATACCTAATACATAATTAAAATTGGTTTTACATAATGTTTTTATTGAGGTTACAAAGATTTTTTGGAGTAACTTCTATTATAAAAAGATCAACAATCCCTAATATTGGAATAATCACTGACATTCAGTGCCTTAAAATATACACTTTAGTATGAATACTAAGCTGCATTTTTTTCCATAATATTTGTGAACAATTATTATAATGTAATAATATTATTATTTGTTTGTTTTACTTAAATTGTGGGCAGTGGCGCATTTAAGGGGGGCAACTGGGGAAAGTGCCCCGGGCGCCAAATTCCCAAAGTTCTAGGGGAGCGGAAATATTTTATAGTTTACCACTACATAGAATTGAAATATTTCTATTTTGTTTGATATAATTGTTACAAAAAATAGAAATAAAGATTATAAATTAAACCTAGACATTTTACTCATAATTCATTAGGTCTATAATTATAAACGGTTTTCATACGGGTCACGGCTGAACGGGATTGCGACTATCACAGATATAAATATCTATGATTTATTTATATATTATAATATATATATACAGTGTGTTTCTTTTTAAAGGTAACACTAAATAATTCTGTCCAGTGCCATCATATTGATATGCGGTTTTTGGAAGGGAATAGGGAATACATAAATACACATTTATTAATGATTTTTACATTTTTAGATCTTTCCGTGTGCGCATGCGCAATCAAACTTGCATTTTTTTAAATGGCAACAGGTATTTTGAATACCAAATTCAGATAGACCGAATTTTTTTAAGTCAATTTGATCCTTTTTACCATTGCTCTAAAACCAAAATTGACCAAATGACAACGAGTTAAAGTTTCTATTGAAATTATTGCATTTTTCAAAAATCATACTAGAATTTTATGAATTATTATAAAATTTCAAGTATTTTTTTTGTATCTGTATGTTTGAAGACAATATTAAATCTTTTAAATTTAATTTTGAGGAATTTCATAATAATTCATAAAATTCTAGTATGATTTTTGAAAAATGCAATAATTTCAATAGAAACTTTAACTCGTTGTCATTTGGTCAATTTTGGTTATAGAGCAATGGTAAAAAGAATCAAATTGACTTAAAAAAATTCGGTCTATCTGAATTTGGTATTCAAAATACCTGTTGCCATTTACAAAAATGCAAGTTTGATTGCGCATGCGCACACGGAAAGATCTAAAAATGTAAAAATCATTAATAAATGTGTATTTATGTATTCCCTATTCCCTTCCAAAAACCGCATATCAATATGATGGCACTGGACAGAATTATTTAGTGTTACCTTTAAAAAGAAACACACTGTATATATCAGTATGACAGTATATCACCCATGGCGGCAATTACAATTTATCAGCTAATACAAGTTAAAAATAACATAATATCCATAAATATTTTCCCTATCGCCGACCAGCGACTGCCGAACGTTGTCGATCACTTATTTTATTTTTGTCAATCTACTATAAGCATTTAGCAGTAAACTGTCTTCTGACAGCGTCTTGTGTAACAAGTTGACGGTAATTACTGTAATTGTACAGTGTTATTATTTGATTTACCATTGGCCAAGTTTGTTCCCTGCTCGGCTTACTCATTAAATTTAGTGGGACAAAATGCGGCCAGCTGTTGTAATGAAGCTATTCATTTTTTTAACTTTCTTGAAAACTTGTACACATTCTTTTCAGCATCAACTTATCGATGGCAGATTTTAAATTCTTCAATCAAGAGATTGTCAGATACAAGGTGGTCTGCAAGAGATGATGCGTGTTATTCATTGAATGAAAATTGGTCGTCTATTGAAAATGCTTTAATTAAGATTGGAGAAAATGAGAAAGAAAAACCAGCTATTCGATGTGAAGCAAATGGTATACTCAAAATACTTAAATCATTAGAAACATCTTCTTGTCAATTTTTTGGGGAGACATATTACATAGTTTAATACAGTTAGCAAAAAACTTCAAAGTGTAGATATTGATTTAAGTGTTGTTGTTGAGCTTTATCAATCATTAATTATCTATGTTGGTGATATTCGTACAGATAAGAATTATGAAAATTTTAAAAGAAATGCTATTGAAAAATGTGGAATAAACTTTAGAAATACTGAAAAGCGATAAAAAAAAATTAAAAAATTTAGTGATGATTATTCAACAGAAAGTATTGTAACTAATTTTAAAGTAAATACCTATTTTGTTATTTTAGATCAATTAAAGTCGGAATTGTTAAGAAGAAAAATTGCATATGACCACCTTGTAAAAAATTATAATTTTTTTTTTAAACTTACTAAAATGACAGCAGCAAACATAAGGATATCTGCTGAGCTGTTAAGAAATGAATATAATACAGATCTTAATTTCCCAATGAATGTATTCATTTTAGCAGTTATTTGATAACCATATCTATTCCTCCGCAAAGTATTCAAGATATGTTAGTGTTCATAAGAAAAAATAATTTGAAGAATATCTTTCCATATATAGATATTGCTTTAAGAATGTTACTATGCACTCCAGTCAGTAACTGCTCAACTGAGAGATCATTTTCTGCCCTAAAACGTATTAAATCATATTTAAGATCAAACATAGGCGGAGAAAGAATATCTGCGTTAGCAATTATGAATATAGAATCTGATATCACTACATCAATAAGCTACGATGATATTATTCAAGAATTCGCACAAGACCGTGCACAACGAAAACTATAAGTACTTTTTAAAAATATTGTTTGTTGTAGTGTATTATTAATTATTTTAAATATATTTATATTATTATCTACAAAAAATATTAAATGTATATTTCTTGGGGAGGGGGGGCGCTTGTAAAATGTTGTCCCAGGGCACTTAACGTCTAAATGCGCCACTGATTGTGGAGTAGAAAATAAATATTGAAACAAAATTACCAATAGAACAACATTTGATGCACAGGGCCTTGTTATTGTAATACTCATATCAGGAAACATCCGATCAATATTAGTTAATAGTACATCAACAGCTCTAAAAAATAAGATACCTAATTAATCAAACTAAACATTAATTATTCAAAATCATTAGAAATTATAATGTAAGTAGACATTTACTGTGGTGATATATTATGCAAACTTGACTGTTGTCGTTTCTTCTTATTTGAACTAGAATTGTAATATGATTTTTTCAATGAATTTTGACTTAAAATTTGTACTGCATTGGAACTGAATTTATGTACCTAAAATCATATAACTTTATTAGTTAAACACAAAATACTGTATTTTTAATTAAAATCAAAATATAATTAAACTATAATTTGTAATACTTTGTCAAGCCATTTGTGAGAAGACACGAGAGGAGTGTACAATGCTTGTCGATCGGATGTGCTTTCTTGAGTTAAAAATGATGTGTTATACAATAACATAGCACCTGGAGGACTAGATAATGATCCAACAACTTGTTCAAGATCCCTAAAAATTAAAATGTATTCACAGCCATTTGATTTAAGTAGGTCAAAAGTTTTAACAATTATTAAAATGTACTATAAATCAAACTAAACCTCATATGAAGTCCAAGTTTTCCAACCATTTCATTCATAGAATACATATAACGATTATCTTTTGAGTCTGTTTGTGAACCATCATCTTTTACTCCTTCACCAATTTCAATTATAAGCTGCATTAGCTCTAATCGTAATGTCCTAACGGTATTTAAGGCAACTTGCATAGGATTCAACTCCATATTTTTATTTGCGTGTATATATCAAAGTGGTAGATGTAAAAGAAAAAAGTATAGAAATAGTTTCTTAAGGTTTTTAAAATAAAAACGATTTCCAAATACTAATAATATTTTCTGAGAATTAAGAACTTACTAAATGAATAACTAATTAAATAACTAAACGAGGATAAAATATATGATAATAATGATATAAGTTACAACTTACAAACAATATGCATCGTAAACAACTTAACAATATTATAAACAATATTTATAATCATAAGTGCTTATCACTTAGACCCTACTATCGTCGTTATCTTCGACCATATAAACTAAGTTATAACTTAGTTACTTAGTTACTACAGTTATAACTGTTATATCTTTAGTTATATCTTAGTTATATCTTTAAGGTATATCTTAAACCGTGGTTTATATGGTCGAAGGTCGTTATCATAAATATATAATTATATTATATTATTCATTATAATAATATATAATAACCATGATTAAAGTATAATCTTAATCATCATAATAACCACAGACTGTTTCTATCAAATAGAAATTCGCTATAGTTTTCTATAGAGAGCCTAGATATTATATTCTAGGCTCTCTAGTTTTCTATATAACCATAGACATATATAAAACATATATATCTATGTATATAACAGAAATTATATTGTATTAGAAATATAATTTTTTATACATTATGGTTAAAGTCAAGTTATTGTTGTATTAGTTAAATCATTTTTTAAAAACTATATTTGATTAAATGAGTAGATTTTATAATCATTGTATAAGTACCCCAAAAAAAATATATATATATATTATATATTGAAGATTACTTGATATGAATGGGATATTCCACTTTATTATGATTTGTACATACACACATACATATTTTAAGAAACTCTTGATGTTTTGATAGAATAATTTTTTTCAATTTTGTCTTGAATTTGCTTTGATGCCGTTTTTATTAAAATGGAAGGTACGAGATATTTTAACTGTCTTAATAAATATAATGATATAGTGAATATTTCTATTCAAGGAGAAATGAGTGATTTAAATTTTTCTACTAAATGTTAGTTAGAATTAGGTTTTGGCTATTTTATTATTTAGATAAGTCTAAATGTTTAGGAAGTTTATTGAATATCAAAATATGAATCAATAATATTAATATGTGACGATAGGAGAAGAATCTAAGTACAGATTTTCTCTTGAACCCAGAGGATTGCCAATTAAATGTATGGACTGTCTATTTTTAATTAAACAGTACAGTTATTTTTAATGTGTAAATGGACCTCATCACAAATCTAAAAACATACATATATAATAACAATACTTTAATAAATTTCTAAAATCAAGTAACTTATTTAGCAATTAACATTATTATATTTACTTTTTTACATTTATAGAATGATTATCCTACTTGTGTTAAAAAATGATTTTTTCTAAAAAGTAAAAATAATTATCTTCCAGCAACTATGGTAGTTGTCAATGTTATATTTCACTGATTTTACAATTTAAGATACCTAACAATTGGAACCTAAAAAACAGGTACTTTAAAATACAGAAATTAAAATCAATTATGTGAAATATCATCCATAATTTGTGATAAAATTGATTTACACTTATTAATTTAACTTGCATTTTAACATAAAAGATCGAAAAAAATATTTTATTTGGTTACTTGTATTGTACCCAATAAAGTAATAAATACAAATACTCATTGGTAGGTAGAGAGAAGTACTGTAGTACTGTGATAGCTATAAGTACTTGTAACTTAATTTAATTCAGTTATTTAAGTATTTTATAAATATTATATAATAGGATATTAATTAAAAGATAGTATATTAGCATAACATTAATTTGTATGCTAAATAATTTAAACTACACAAACACAACTAATATAATTGCAGGTGGTACATAGTTTTTTTTTATTAATAAATGAAATAAATAAAATGTTCGATTACATTTTGAAAAAGTATGTTATGATTTCTTTTATCATTACAATCAAACTGTGTATATTTTTTTTTTATATAGCTATAATACACTAAAAAAAGAACTATTAACATAATTTAATTTTTTTAAAGATTTAAAACAATATTACAATTAATTTAAACTAATAGTACCATCTTAAATAAGACAAACTCATGGCCAAGAAGGTTTTTCCCCTTTCTTCACCATTCCTCCATATAAAGCACTTCTATCTCTAAAAAGTGACATCCTTTCTGTTTCTTTGTCATCTAAAAATTTTCCAAATAAGGCACCAGCTGTTAGAGGGATAGCCAATGCGAAATAGTCCCAGGTTAGTCCAAATAATGCATGTCTAGCTGCCATTTTATGATATTTCTAAAAAAAAATAAGTGTAAAATATTATTCATTATACTAATATAATTATAAATAAAGTTTTTTCTTATGCCCTATCACACAATGCAGACAGACGGAACAAATCTAGTTTAGCGCCCACGCGAATTTTCGAGTTTTTTTTTCCGAACCCTAGGTAAATCAACGTTTTAAAAATGATGGTGTAAAAAAAAATTGGCGGAAATCAATAGTTTTTAAGTTACACTGCGCGTGTTTGGGCACTCGTCGCTACGCTCCTCGGCGCCGTCGCTCCGCTCCGCACAAATCGAAAATATCCCTCGACTTGCTATGCAACGCCACCTCAAGTAGTTATTGGGTTAAAATGCGTTTAAAAAAATGTAAAAATATAAAATGCAAACAATTTGACTGCACGTGTTTCGGCACTCGTCGCTACGCTCCTCGGCACCGTCGCTCCGCTCCGCACAAATCGAAAATATCCCTCGACTTGCTATGATTAACATTTATTGCAACGACTAATATAAGATATTAATATGTTAAGTTGTTTATTAGATGATAATTATTAATTAATAATAACATTTGAAGGTACCTACCTTTAATTCTGTTTTACTAGACTACCATTTTTGTAATTTTTTTTGTTTTAACGGAACATGTAGTGGTTAAAACTATGGTAGACCGAATTTGGCGGTCAGACTTAATTTAGAAGTTATAGCTATTTCAAAACTGAGACCTACCTAAGGTGGTTTTACATAACAAGTTGAGGGATGTTTTTGATTTAAAATTGTCGAAGCGAGTGACCATGCCAGATGTACTTATATAAAAATACTATAAATTTTAATTAGTTATAACTTTAAAACTTTTAAGTCCGACCGCCAAATACTAACTTCATCATTGTTTTCAGCGTGATTACTACACACGTTAAAACAAACAAAGGGTGTCCAGTAAAACAGAAAAGTTTCAATTTGAATATAACATAAATCTTTGCATTTGTTATCGGTATTTTTCACATTAAAGTGAGAGCAAATAAGTAGGTAATTACTAATTTATAAGTCATAAATGTTACAACCAGTACTTTTAATGTCTTACTTTAAACTTTTTGATTTTGTATTTTTTTCCAATTTAATGTCCGATTGTAATCACCGTAGATTGCAGAAAACGAAATAATAGGAAATGTTACAGATAAAAAATTACGTTTGATGTGGTACCATGCACGACTGAATGCCATTTACCTGAAAATATTTGGTCGTTTATCGTGAAAAAATTTATTTCTATGAAACTTGAATAATGTTAAGTTATATTTCCATTAAATTATTTACTTACAACAAAACATACAATTGTAGAATATTTGCACAATATCTTGCAATTCGATGTATAGGTGTAATGTAGTACGAATATTCACTGTTGAGTTATGTCGACCTTCGGCCCTTGTAAATTGTAAGTAAATTTGATAACAGTATTATACGCGATATACGGTATACTATACAGTAACCATAAACATGAAGACTAGAGATAAGGAGGCCAAACTCTACCACATAAACGTACCGTAAGACAAACCGTTTATTGTAAAAAAAAATCGTTCTTAACAACACTACTAAACCACCAGGTAATCATTTACAACATCAAAACTAAACAACCAGAGATCGGCTACCAAGCTGCTGCAGTCGAGGTCGAGCGTCGCTTCAATATTGTTCTATACCCTATGGTAAAACCTTAGATCATAACATATAACCCCGGACATGTACGTCCGTGATATATACTATAGTATAGTAGATCTAAGGGTAAAACCATGTTCTAAGACCGTGGGTAAAACATAGCACACTATAATAGTCTGCGTGGCGGTGAAATCTGAGGCTGACTCGGAGTATAATTAACCCGTCTTAGATAGGGACGTACTTCACTTTATTACCTTTAAAAATTAAAATTAAAAAACTAAAAATCGTCTCCTTGTCTCCTTTCTACAGTTGGCGATTCACATATTTTGACGAGTTAAGAATGATGGTGAAATACTGAAATCAGTGATACCTATTACCTACCTATGTTTCTGTTTTACCGAACACCTTTTTTTCAATTTATATGATTTAACGTAGGTACCTATGAAATTAAGCATTCTGAAAACGCTGGTTAAGTTGGAAATTGGTGGTCATGAAATAATGAAAACAGTACAAATTTAATTTTTTAAAAATTTTTTGTTAGTCTTCCTCCCTATTCTTTAGAAATCCTGGCTACGCCACTGCTCCTACAACATTTATCGGAAAAAAGAGCCCCGTATCAACTAAATACATTATTCTTTTTGATTATGATTTACACATCTAATATATCTAAATATATTATCCATTAGCCAATTGGTTGGGATAAGATCATAATAGGTTGGTACCTAATATTATTATTGTTACCTTGTCATAAATTAATATAGGTAATTTTTTTAATTTCACTTAGTAGCTGCCCGTGTACTAAGATAAATCTTAGTCCGTGGTATGTACAAAGTTGTACATTATCTAGATAAATATAATTATCTTCCAGGTCTTATTGAAAGATAATGATATTTATATGGTAAACGGAAAAAAAGTCTCCTGTTGCAGAATAAATAATACGATATTTCCACCATACTTGTTATTTTATTTATAAAATAAATTGGGTTGACAAATCTTATCTGTTGATAATAAATTACAATTTATTGACAGAAGCTATAGTTTGACAGTTAAACACACGCTGATCATAATATAATACAGGTATTAACTATTAAGTATAATATATTATCATATACGTATCCAGTTTCGTATTAGTTTTTAGTTGTACGCGAGTATTTAACCATGGAACTTCCAAAATAAAATAAATGAAAAATTGCACTACACGAGTATACAGGGTATACTTGAATATAATTAGGTATACCACATACAAGAAATGCCAAAGTATAAGTAATCGATGAAAATGTTCAAAAAAATCATAAATGCAATGTTCAGCAATATTAGTTACAGATTAGAAAATTACTATAGTCATATGTTTTGAACAAGAACATTATAATGCTGCTAATAAAGCCATAAAGATTCAATAGGCGCCATGAAAAATAAACATATTATTAAGGAATGTTTACTTCAGAATTGTACCAATCCAGAATAAATTTTTGCTCAAGCTGTACAAAATGTACCAAAAGACATATTAAATGAATACCATCCGAAGATTCGATATAAAGAAATATTCGTAACCAGAGTAGCTGTTTGAACCCGATAAAACCAAATAGTCTACAAGAACTTATTATTAAAGGTAATTTTCATTATTATTTTAAGTGTTGCAGAATTTTTTTAAAGGATATTCTCCGAGCACAAGTATTTTCGAGCATTTAATTTGTTTTATTGCTTATTCATAATTCCATAAAAATGTAACTTTTGATTTGATTCGATTCGGTGCTGTATTATTATTATTATATAATTATCATATCACACAATTAAAAAAATATATATATAATATATAATTAGCAATGTTGCAAGGTATTGTAACGTAATGAAAGTAACGCATTACTGTGTAACTAACAACACGCTTGTGAAGGCTGGAACATTAGGTTTTCCCATCTCGTCGGCATTAAACATCCCAGTATTTGAAAATTATACTAGGCAAGAACTAAGGCAAGAATTGTATTGGCTGAAAGTAGGAGAAATTAATCGGAAAAAAACAAAAACTGATAAAAAAAATAGAAGTTTGATTGAACATTTTATGTCAACGTTTTGATGAAGACAAATCTGCAGATATTCCTAATTTTTATTAAGCAAATAGGTCAAAATATAAAAAAGAGATCTTTTATATCTGAATAAATACTTTTTATATTTTTGAAATAATATTATTATAAAATATATTTTTTTTAATTTTAATTAACTTACGAGGTACCCCCTATGATAATCATAGAATACAATTTTATCGACAATTATAGAAAAAAGAAATCAATTTTGTGTAAAAATTCCAGTTTTTCCTTAATGTTTTTAATAATATAATTTAGAACAAATGAAAAAAAAATATACAAACGATTTATTTCCAATAAATGTAACATGTATTATGTATATTAAATCCTATACGATAAAAGAGTGAATTTAAATCTATTATTATATATGAATTTTCGGTAAGTATCAATGTTGATTATGGAATAGACTATTCTATAATCAATATGGTATCAATAAATTATATTGAAGGAAAATATCTCTTATTTATTATTTTAATTATATACTTTTTAGTTTTATGTTATTATTTTTAGATTCTGAGCGGAGCGATGAATGTATTGGTTTTACAATGATGTGTGTTTTTTTTTTAATTTTTTTTTTAGTTCTTTTTAGATTCTGAGCGAAGCGATGAATGTATTGGTTTTACAATGATGTGTGTTTTTTTTTTTATTTTTTTTTTTATTTTTTTTTTGTTTACTTTTTTTTTATTTTTTTTTTTATTTTTGTGTCTGTCATCACCTTTTAGGACAGAAAAATGCTTCGATTTTCTTCAATAGAACCTTTTCTGATAGGAATGTGAATGTAGTTGGTACTTTGGGTGGTCAAAAGTTAAAATTTCCCAGTAGTTTTCAAAAGCGCCGTGAAAAACAAATGAAAAATTAAGGGAAAAATGGGAATTTTTATGGAAAACCAATTTTCGACAAAATCAATTTTGGTTTTTTGGTATAACTCTAAAATAAATGACCGTAGATACATGAAATTTTGACCGAATGTTTATATAAGCATTTTCTACACACCCTAGCATTTCCAAAATATTCTGACTTATTTTAAGCTGTTAACGGACATTTTCAGTTTCCAATTTTTTTTTAGTTTTTTTTTCTATAAATGTCAATAAAATTTTATTTGTTGGGTATAAAATCTTGGAAATTTAATAGTAGGTTTCTAATATATAGTTTCAAAGGCAGATGAAAAATATTAAAAGTCACAATTTTTTTATTGGTAATCAAAGTTCAAATTTTTACAAAATACGTAAAAATGACGAAAATGTGCAATTTATTTTGAGTTAGAAATTCATAAAAATTTTTCTTTTTAAATCTAAGATTTGAAAATGTAATATAAGATTCCTCATAAGTTTGCCTAATTTTATCAATAAAAAAAGTTTATAAGCAAGTCATAATAAATTTTTATGAGCATTTTAAGTTCAAATTTGTACAAGATTAGATATTCACTCGATTTCTCATGTAGCGATTTTCTTATTTTGTTGCAATTCAAAAACAAATAACTGTGGATGCATGAAAATTTCACTGAATGTTTATATAAGCTATTTCTATACACCATCTAATTTTGAATATATTTTGACTGATTTTCAGCTTTTTACGGACGATTTCAGTTTTCAAATTTTTTAGTTTTTTTTTCTATTAATATCAATTACATTTTATTTGTTGGGCCAAAAATAATGTAAATTTAATACAAGGCTTCTGATATATTATTACAATAGCAATTGAAAAATATTAAAAATACATAGGCACACATTTTTTATAATCATTTAAAGTTCGAATTTTGACAACATTTATCAAAATCTCGAAAATTATCAATCATTGTAATTAACCAATTATAAAATGTTCAGTTTTCTTAACTAAGGATTGAAAATTTAAAATAAAGATTCTAATAAATAGTACATACTGTATTCAAAAAATCTAAAAAAATATTTAAACACAGTTATTTTTTATAGACATTTTAAGTTCAAATTTGGACGAAATTACATATTAAAATCAATTTTAACGAGTAAAAAGTATATATTATAATATTTTTCAAGCATCACTGATAATTTTAGGTTAATAATTAAATAATATAAATAATATTAATTAAACTTAGCAGCTACCGTAAAATAACAATATAATTTAAAATATCCTAGACTGACATACCGTCCTGCTCAGAATCGTTTTTCTTATACAATGATAAGTTTGAGATCATTGAATCTAAATTTAATACCTAAATCTATAACTTTCATACATATTCCCATGATTCAATTATAACTTATTTCTTTTAAAAAACGTTATCTACCAACTCAAAAAAATTGATTTTTTAAAATGTCTCGTATTCGTCCACTCCACTATCAATTCCTCGAATATTCTTAGTTTTAAGCAGACAAAACAAATACCATCTCACTCTATCTAAAAGACTTGGCAATCATCCCCATTGGACTGTGCCCAAGAAGCTCCGAGTGCCTAAAAGTCGTTAAGCTATGTTTTTGTCATTTCTTAAATGAAGGATTGAGTGATACTCAAGAGTCTAAGGTATTGAAGCAAATTACATATTTTAATCCCCCTATAATTAGTGATTTTATCTTTTGTATTTTTTTTTAGACAATGTATTTGGAAATGTGGATATTTCTATTTAAAGTTAGATCAATATTGAATTTATAATAATTACTATAAAATGTATTCCAAAATATATTATGTATAGTATATACTACTTGGAGAGTGTATTTTATATTGTTACTATTATTCATTTCTTATAAACAATACAGGCCAATATTATAAAAATATAATGTACAATAATGTACCTACCTGCATTCTTTACAGAGGGGTGTTACTGATTTAGGTCAAAGTTAAACGAGAAGTAAAAATATCTTACTAATTTAAAATATAACTTTATTTTATTACTAATATTTTGTATGCAATCACTCTAAACTATACCAAAATTAAAATTGACCAATAATGAACTAACATTTACTATAATAGCGTTAAATTATCATTAAAAAAGTATTTTGTTAAAAATTATTTTATATGTTACAAATCGTATTATATACAGTGACTTATGAATGAAAAATCCTAAAGAGTTTTGAACAAATATTAGATTGATAAATATATTGAATGTGTCAAATATAAGCACCTACATCGTACTTTACATACGAAAACGTTACTTCCTAAGTAAATTCTAAATGTACCTATTCAAAAATTATAATAAATTATGCATGTTTATTACTATAAATAAAATATTTACTAAAATCTTACTATCTTATTCAACTCAAGTGATCTTGAAGTTTAAATGTTGTTAACTGCACGTTTAGGTAGAATATTGTGATTACAAAATAATTGTCTTACGGTTTCGATAATATTAATTTGCTATTTTACAGCATCATAATTTCCGTGGGTGTCTTATGCTTCAAGCGAATATATTATTAACTCGACTTACTTGTTCCTTAATAACAGTCTTTGAAAATTTCTTTGCACGCAATTATTGTTAGTTGCAAAACCCGTCTTGGATTTTACAACAATTATTTACTAATTCTCGTGGAATGAATTTCTACGACTAAGACTTATATAATATTGTGGCCCATGCGGAAATTGAACGTTTGATGAACGAAATACTATTCGTAATCTTTCAAGCGTTGGGTGAACGGAGACATGGACATTTTGTTTATTTAAATTTCAAAGTTGTTTTTATTTACAAACATTTATTTGTTCCTTCTTTATTAAATTAAAATGTATTGTTAATAGCCGTGTGGAAATCAACGAGATAATAAATATACAGTATCAGGCTGTATCCATTTCATTAACTTAGTTGAACAATATAATATAATAGTGTTTAGTTGTAATTGAAGTTGGTTTAAAATCGAATTTTGTATACAATTCAAGTTGCATAATATAATGCATGTATAATAATAATACTACCAATATATAAGTTTACATAACTTATCATGATATTTCAAAACTTTGACGATAAATAATAGAACGATGTGAATTTAGTAAAAAGTATTTTTGGTGAGCCTACATGTTATTGAAACTTAGATAATGATTGTATTAAATGTAAAATGAATTCACTTAAATGGCATTGTTAGTAATAAATAATCGAGTTCCTAAATTACTCATTCAAATAAATATCTTTACCAAGAAACATAGTGATATTCAAACATGCAAATATATTCAAAATTATAATAGTACTCAGTAATAAATAAAATAAAATAAGCATACTTATATTAAATGATTGAAATGATATAATTTATAAACATACTGCGGTTCATTTAAACCCAGATAATAATATTTATGAGTAAGTAAGTTTATACTATAGAACTTATCTAATAATAATATAATTTTACAATGTATTGAAGTGATATATACATTTTTAATTTGTTTATTGTTAACAAGTTTAACGTACATTTATTTTAACCAAGTATAGATTTTAAATGTGAGTTATCTACAGAAACGTAATTTTTTAATTTAATTTTGAAGAAAAATACTGAATTATCACAACTTTTTATTGAAACCCGCAAGGTTAACCTCCAGCGGGAATGAAAACGTTTTGGAGTTATGTTAAAAACTGCACAAATGATATGTAAAGTTATTTAAAAAGTATTCATTGATTTTATATGGTTTTGTGCGTTTTCATCACATATTATTAAAATAACATATGTACCTACCTCAAACTATTAGTGGGAAATGGCATATGTAATGTTGATTGTAAATGTTCTATATTTGTACCAAGTTCATGGGATTAACTTTTCTTAATTACATATATTTTGTACTATAATATTGTATGATCGAGTAGCGTATTGAATGTATTGACAAATTTAATTATACATTTTTATTCATATAAATGTTTATTATTAATTAAACTAATCAATGATAAATAATGATTAAAAACGATCAAATATCAGTACAAATATAATAATACAAACTCAACAAAGACAATTATGACATGGTATTATTTCCTAAAATATAATATATGTTTTTCATTCAATGATTTAACAATGTTATATTATATTATTAAAACAAAATCAATAAACTAAGCTTTATTTTTTTTGGTATGGGAGTTAAGTTAATAGTATTGAGATTTGAGAGTAGTACATAAATAATAGATGGGTTTATGAATCGAGATTATTTATTAAACTATAATGGATGAGTCTTATAGATGAGTTAATTTATTATTTCATAAAAATATATAATTTTATTAGAATTATCAACTTTAGGTATACAGGTTGTATTTATTCTATCCAGCTAGAGTACGGATCAATAATTATACAAGGAAATCACCCCCTGGAATAATATACCACGTGGGTCACTAACTTTTTTTAATATCATCCGAGTCAAATGTAATGTAAAGGTGGTTTGTTGTTTCAACCGAATGGTATAATTTAGCAGTTAACCATAGTTTGTGGAGTGTTAGTAATTAAATACGAATCAAGTGGTATGACTAAGGTCAGGGGGTTTTAGATAAGTTTTAATAATGCAAGCAAGTTTAATTTAATTTTAGCACCCGTAAGGTCTCTTGAAGCCGTTTTTATGTTGAAGTAACTGAAGAGCAATAAATCTATAAGTGTCTATTATTTAACAAAATTTATAGTTTCATTTAGAATTAATTACAAAGGTACATTTTATTTATGAATGAGATAAATGTAAGAGTCAAAAAATAAAACATTTAACATAGGTAACTCGATAAAATTATATTTATATTTATCAACATAAAATATAATATGCACTATTACCTATGTATATTATTTTGTATGTTATATTTAAAACTTGCTGTATAATGATTTAACAGTAACGAATAAAAAACCATCTATATTACTTACTATAAAACATAGTATAAGAAATTTAATAAAATAGATAATAGAAATGGATTTACAAATTGAGTTCAAAATTTAATATTGAAAATATAATTTTTCACTTTTAAATGAAAATAAAACGATAGTGATAAGTATTACAATAACTTAAAGAAATAGTAAAAATGATGATTGTAGTATCGTAACCTTGAAAAAAATAGAAGTTTATTCATTAAATATTCAAATAAAAAATATATAATTTTAATATAATGAATGATTTTAACATCATATTATCTTCCAACTAAAACAACAAACCATTAGAAAAACAACCGAGAATAACATATCAAATGTTAAAATCTTTCTA